>JAAGVU020000040.1:19331048-19348209 GCA_011763525.2 Mormyrus iriodes
TGCAGATACTGGTGCGGTGATATCCAGACTGTGTTGCTGTTGGTCTGCTTATGTATTTTTTCTTTGGTATTAATGTACTTAATTCCAGATGCAGATACTGATACGTACTTATTCTTCATCATTATGGCACCATTGCTTTCTTTGTCTGTATGCTTTCTGTGTGTGCACCTGGATCTTGTTTTTCAGATACAGCAGCTGGTGTGATGATATGATGTCCATCACTAAGATGCAGAAGCTGTCCTTTTGTTACTCTTTCCTTTCGCTCTACTTTTTCTTAAGTTGATGTGTATTATTTTTTTTTCCCTGTTTTTCTCTCTCTATCTGACCCCCCCTTTTTTTCTTTTCTTTTCTTTCTCTCTTTTTCCTTCTCTTCTTTTTCTCCCTCCTCTCTTCTTCTCTTTATCTCTCTTATTTCAGTTAACTTTTCCTGTTGGCTCCGGCTTAATAGCGCAATAATCTAAAACGGTGAATAAAGAGTATATTTCAAGTAAAAAGAGGAGCTTACTCCAAAGCTCCACTTGGCAAAAACAAAGTGTTGGCACAATATAGCACCCAGACTAACATCCTGCTTGCTAAACTGCCGGACACGACAGGGGTTAAAAAAAAACAAAGTTATCTCAGGAAAACAAAAGTTGTAATTAAGCATGCGAACAGCATTTGTCAAGAGTAATAGGGAAGCGGATTCCACTAAAATGCCATAGCTAATGCTATTGAATCCGTGCAGGCTTTTAGTTTAAATTGCATTCCCATATAAAATCAAAAATTCCTCCCATGTGCTTCATATAAGGGGGGAATTCTCCCTTGTTGTAAGAAATGATTTCAACAGTAACTTTTGAAAGATGAGAACTGCATGCATTTCATACTCTTTGCTAGTGCATTTACCCATTTGCTGGCATGTTTTCTTATTTGCTATTGTGTTTTTTGTATTTGCTGGTGTATTTTCATATTTTCTAGTGTGTTTTGCCCTTCAGGGCTTCTGTAGGGAGTTAGACAAACCGGTAAGATTTTAATGAATCAATGCATCAATCATATAATCTATCAAACAGTATGTTTATTCTTTATTTTTCCTTATCAGGAAAGTCACTCTGAATATGATAAACAGTAATAAGAAAATAAAAATAAATTAGAGAAAATTTTAAACCCATATTTAAAATAGGCTTCTTCAGCAGGAAATAATTCTGTTAATAATTAAATTACAGTATTTGCCTTCAGAACAAGAAATATAAGAAGGTGGTTTAAAATTTGGATAAAAATCTTTGGGTCTCTTGAGGAACTGTGTTGGGATATTATTGATCTGTGTTGCATGTGACATAACAGCATTACCTGAGTAATGGCTTATTGTTTTCCCCATAAAGCCTGTCTTAGTTTATTGGTTCTGTGAGTCTGGTCCAGAATTGGATCCCCATCATTAAACTGCCCTGCCACTCTTCTGTTAGAATATATACAGGACTTCACTCGAGTATGGTCGGTTATTTCTAGCATTAATGGTATAATTAATTGTCAACTCAGTGATGTTCAAGTCCCGTGCCAGCTGTTTCTGGAATTCTCCACATGTTCTCAACATGATTTCATGGGTTTCCACTGAGTACTCCGGTTTACCCTCATGTCATCAAAAATGGTATCCCGTCATGGAACTCTACTGTCCCACTAAAGTCAGAATTAGCTGAATGCATGTGGTTAGGTGAACTGGCATTTTTTAATTGCCCATAGCATCTCTGCGATAGACTGGCAACCAAAGATCACCATAAGCCTCTACTGTGCAAGTGGTATAGGAGAAGGATGAATGATGTGTGGTTAATAACTATGCCAACTTGCTGCTGCAGTCTCAGATGCAATTTGAACAATATATGATTCAATATAGTTGTATAAAAATCGTGTAAGAGATGTTACTCTCTAGCAAGTCTATATTCTGGAAACTTAGTGTCATTTCCTGAAATGGTTTCAAACATAGACATTTATCAGACTCAAGTTTAGACGTGTTTAACAGCTGTGCATAGGGAATCTTTTTACCTGAAACTCTATAACAGATGTCCTTTCCTGCAATTTTTCCTGCAATTTTTCCTGCAATTGCTTTTTCCGCAATTGGCCTACTGCTTCTGTGTCTTGTCTCTTTAAGTGGAGATGAGGGTCCCAAAACTGCAGAAGTAATCTATCAGTTCTGCGTATGAATATCTGATAGCTGCTGAATAATACAAACTATGATAAATCCTTTGATTACTGTAGAATTCCTTGCATTTTGCTGATGCACAGACAGTGGATAATCGACTATCTCCCTCTTACACATCACTGTTATTATAGGTCAGTATGGGTTAAAGATAAATATATTGAAATGGAAAATAGAAATGGAACAAAGGGCAAATTGGGTCATAGAAAGGGCAAGAAAAATATCGAACTACCTGAAATATGCCACCTAATAAAAAAAAAAGATTTACATAGGATTTTAAACATTTATTTTTTCATTTAAAATATTAAAGTTAAATAAGCATGTCAAGTAGGAAATGGGTGCAGAAAAGTCAGACAGAGATGGAATATGGAAGAGTGTTTATAAAGATCACAAAGAGTTAGACCAAATCATAATAAACAACTGATACAATTCACAGTCTTCAGTCTGACTTTTACCACAATGATATTCATTTATATGCAAATTGTGATTGATTGACTTGATATGGAGGTTAATTTGAAGTTTAATTTAGCTTATAAACCATAATCACGGTCTCATTGTGTACTAAAAACATAAATTCAGTGAAATTATAAGGCCAATATATTTCTGAAAAGCAGGAAACATAAAGGACTTGAATCAGTTTGATTATCACACTGATTACAAAAAAGCTGCAGGGAGCAATTAAATTAAGGACAAGTAGGGCAGTGATTCAATGACAGAATTATATGATCAAACATTTTATCATTACATTGAATTGGCTGAAATTAAATTGGTCCATGTTAATGACGATTAATCTATTTGTGAGGGTCGGAATCCACTTTGCAGTGACCTGTGTTTTCGCATCACACTCAACAGTCAGACAAGGTCCCAGGTCCCAGGCATCCAGATTTGATTTCTTTGTGTCATTCCAGTTTAACTTTTAAAAAATTGCACTTCCAGATAAGCAAATGGGAAGAGTTGTAAAATGTTTATAATTTGAAATCACCCTTCAGTGACTGGTGGGTTTTACCCCAACTGCCAGCTGGTTATTATTGAGATGATGAAGCCAATGTTTTTCCTTAAAATGTTTTTAAAGAACCATAATTCATTATTGGTGGACATCGAATCTGAAAGTATCTTGTCAGAAAATTTTGCATAAATAAAGGTTTTAAAGTCAAGATTGCAAATTAGGAAGAAATTTCCTAAAATGAAACTAATTGCAGAAGACATCTAATGGTGCACTGTTCCACAAATCCTGCAGCTTAGAGCATCTTAATTAAAGAACCACCTTTTACTTACATTACTAAGGACAAAATTTGGTTTATATAACTGTGTTCCCTGCATGGCCACCCAACAACACATAACTAAGGAAGCAAATAAATTAATATCAGCATAATGTTCTAAAATTTTATGAGTCATGCATTTCATTACATATATATGGGGGGTATTTCACTTTTTATTATGGAGCATATGAAGTCAGTGGAGTGTAAATAAAATGAATGGACTATATGACAGAAGGACAGAAGTTTTTATGGACTATTCAAAGAGGGGAACAATGGAATATACAAAGAAACATTTTGTACATTTTAAGACCAGCTTTCAAGTTTAAAGGCATTATAAGACCAGCATTTAGATCTTAGAAGCTACTGGAAAGCAAGTACTCCTAAAGATTAAAGCTACAGAGAAAAGATTCACCCACCTCCCCTGCTCCCACATCATTTCACACCGCACTCACCTATTTTCTATTTCTATAAACAAATAAGTGACTTGCTTGTTAAAAAGGGAAACCATATTGGTGGAGGGGATGCACACCATAGATGTGAAACAAACGTAAATACAGTACCCTCCACTATTATTTGCACCCCTTGTAAAAATTAGTAGGGGGTAGAAAAAAATCACTCTTTGCTGAAGTACCTTCACCTACTTGTTTCAATAAATGAGAAAAATCTGACTTTTAATTTCAGTTCAAGTTGAAGGTACTTCAGCAAACAGTGATATTTTTTCTAACCCTTCTTACTAATTTTTGCAAGGAGTGCCAATAATAGTGCAGGACACTGTATGATTCATGACACAGAGATGGAGAGCTGACACTTCATATAAACTTCATAATATGGAGGTACCAATGTGATATTTGCAATAATTTGTGCCACCATACACTGCAAAGTGTAAAATGTATGATACCTCATGACATAACAGGATATGTTAGCTTATATTCTTTTGAGACAGTTAAATGCCAATTAGATTTTGCATGTATAACTGAATACTCAAAAAGACCCTATACTGTACATTCAGCGCAGCATGCCAGAGGCACTGAATTTAAGTTTTCAATATACGCTCAATGATAGATAGTGCTAAAATAGTTTATTTTATTTATTGTATATGAGGTCAATATTTTTTTCAGTATTGACCTCATACTGTCCACAAGAATTCTATTTGATCTAAATAATGGGCTGAAATCATTTGTGAAATAAATTTAACTTAATTCAAATTTGGGCCAAACGGTACAATGAGTAGTGCTGTAGTGTCACACACATCCCAGAAACATGCATTTAGGCAATTTGATGTCTAAAAATGATCCTTAGTGTATGTGAGTGTGTGCCCTCTGATGGAGTGCCTTTCCACTTGCAGTGCCCCCTACCTTCCAGGAACAAATTTCAGGCACACTGTGACCTTGAACTAGGTAAGTGGCCATGGGACATGGATAGATATTTCTATTTTTTTCCCAAAATAAATTATGTTTCAATCATATGTAAATTATACAAATTGCACACAAAGGAGCTAAAATCTCATGAATACACATACATTTACCTCTGCTATTTATAATGGACATTTTTTGATTAATATCACGTTGTGCACAAGCAGCCAGCAGATGGCTTAAGCTGCTGATTATCTCTTTCCTCATTCTCCCTCTACTGATGTAGAAAAAGCCCTTGAAAAAACATGGCAGCCATAAAATCCCTTTTTGTTGAGGTTGTCTCTTACTGTGAAGAAGAGTGCTAACACCATGCAGCGAGCCCGTTTTTTAAACCACCTGTGTCACTGTGTTCCTATCTTTCCGGAGCTTTTCCGGATAATGCAAGTCTAGCTGCATTAAAGTTGAAGGTGGTGATGTGCCACTCTCCCCATCTGTTCCCCATAGTTGCAGTAAGTACTATATGCACCTATATTCTTTCAAAATGAAAGATTGCAACTTCTAGCAAACAATCAGTGTTTTTCTAATATAAGTACTCATTCACGTTTTTGAATAGATACTTAATTGTTGACTGGACAGAAATTTCACAGGGTGCAACAGTGTCACAGCCTCTGATGAACATTTTTGCCTACACTGTCAAAGCTGGCAGGTGATAAACGATAATTGCACCATCTGACACTGTAATAATATAACTGATGAAATAACTTTACACCCTTTAACGCATATGTTCATGCTTAGTACCTAATGTGCCCAACACACCCACCCTGTTTCCTTTCTATAAAATCATAAATCCAATTTTAGAATGGCGATTTTGGAATGCAATGTGATAAAAATTAGGTCAACTGTCACTCTTCTCAGAACAAATAAAATTTGAAAAAAGAAATGTCATAATATTAAAGAATAAAAAGAACTGTAATATTATTTTGCAACCTAAAACATTATATGGAATAAGCATAACAAGGTATTGTAACTAGGTGTCTGTTATTTTTTGTTTTGTTGTACGTTACTACCTAATACCTAATCCGGAAATGAACAGCATTATAGAGATTATGTATACACTTGAAAAGAATACATATGTCTCAGTTAAAGTCTATTATCTAACAGTAAAACATGATGACTTTTCCTGAAACCTGAGATTGTGTTTTGAAAGTGATAAAAAAATCTGTTTTCCTGATTATTTCTTGAAGTCTGCCAATGTATTTTCTACTGAGAATGCAAGTTTTTCAAATCCAGTCATTCATCAAGGCAGACTTATACTTACGCTAACAGAAGATGTTACTGCTGTCTGAATTTACTGTTATGCACCATTTTAATAGTGGTGAAGAAAGATCATGGATTTTGTTTTGTTTTGTTTTAATTCCAAGCAAGGATCACAAACTAAATTATACTGTGTAATGCAGGAGTGATATTAAGTGTTTTAATCCTTTTGGTTTTCAACTATGGATAAAAATAACCAGACTTCCCCAGTCTGAGAACTATAATTGAAAAAGATACGTTCAATTAAATCTGAATGCACATTCAACTTAGTACCATCTATGAATATTTAATTTTTAAATGCATTTCTTCTGTTATGAAAAACATAAAATATATTAAAAATTAAAGCAGCAACATTTAATCAGTGGTGCTGTGGCTTCTCCATTTTATCATGAAGATACTTTATTGCCATTAATTACATGATGTCTGCAGATAACTTTGGTCAAAAAACCAAGAGATGTGTATGGTCCCATCTCCCCCCATGTCCTCAGTGCATAGTGCTAATGTCAACAATGATGTATGTGTCTTTGAGAAGCCGTTTAGCTTAAGCCACAGAGCACAAAAGTGGCAGATCATTGACATAAAAATTGAACCCTGCGACCCCCCCAGTTAATTGATGCCCAAGGATGAATCATTTCCGTTCACTGTTGTCTGCGGTAAAACTGACTCTGTAATCCCGCTTTCAGAAATGGAAGATTATATTGCAATTACACTACTGATAACAGGACTGTTATTTTCATAAATGCATAAGTATTGCTATGAAAAACATCCACTTGATCAAGTTTGCATTGAATTAATTCCTTGAGATAAGCTCTGGATTCTGTAAAATATTTATCTATTTCTAAGCCTAGATTGCATGCAGTGAAACATCTGTTATTTGTTAATTGGTGATAAAGCTGTTAATTGTACGGTCAGCATTTTCTTTGCAACTTCAGATATAATCAACAGGATACTAATGGGTTTGCTATTTATCTGTTGCATTACCTGCCTTAATGGCAAGAGATAAAAACACCAGATTTAAGGTTTTTGTTTTTGGGGAGGACTTGTTTATTTGACAGTATAACATAACAGGTCATGGGAATAAGAAAGCCAAATTTTGTATTTTAAATAAAAAATGCATATTACAGTATTTTCTAGTTATGTGCTTTTATCATTCTTTTTTCTATTGGTCATTTTAAAGAGTTTAATGCCCTGAAAGTATCAACAGGTTTGTTGTGGAATTCTCACAAAAAAGAAAAACATCTGTCCCAATATTATCATGACTTCACACAAGCTTCGACAGCTGTTCATATAGCCATCCATAACTTTTTCACCATTATTTAAATATTGTAATGTTAACGACTTCCCCAAAGAGAGACTTTAGTATGACAGGAAGTAAGTTACTTTGGTCACAATCCTGGCTGAGACAAGAGAAGCAGGCCATGCCTATCTATTCATCTATCCAGTGGCCTTCAAAAGGAACAGTACTGCCGGAAAAGGTACAACGAGCAAATGGTGCACAGTAGTATTCTTTCTGCTGTCCTACAGACATTTCAAAGCAGGACAGTGTTCATAAATTTTGCCATGTCCATTTTTTGTTGCAGTCCAGGTGTGATGTGACACCTGACATTTAGTTACAAGACAACAATGTTTCAGTCTGATAAAGATGTGAATGGAGGGTAGAACCCACAGATAAATATCTCTGTGTCAAAATTGGCACAAATTTGCTTCTGTGAGAAAAATGTGAGAAAGATTTAATCTCATGAACTTTAAAATGTTTTAAAATCAAACATAAACTTATAGCGATAAGTCAGAGATAGTACTGCTTTAGATTTCTCTTGCAGGTTGCCCTAGGCACTATCCATCTAGTTATCCAGTCCCCAGAGGATGGGGTGTGTAAGACTGCTTGAAAGACAAATTTGATCATTTCTCCTATTTCCTGTCTGCAGTCTCTCATGCATGACAGGACTTAAACTGTACAAAAATAAAGGAGATGGCTATGTTTTTCACAATTTAACTCTGCCACCTTTTGGCATTTCACTGGAGAGGTTATTGAAGGTCGTGTGGTTCAGTCTGATCACTCAGCTCAGTTTTCCCGCACATTATAGACATATATTGTTCATACCGTGTAGAAATGTCAGAGGACCTCCTTAAATTACTCATAATACTTAAAAATATATTGGCATAAAGCCCAGAAGCCAGTGTGCTATTCAACTGGGAACTTTAGTACACAGTTTAAATATGAAGTGACAGTTAAAGTGGAAGTCTAACCAATCTGTTTTTTTGTGGTAATTAAGGAGACATGGAAAGCATGTGACATGGAAATGTCACAGGTATAAGATTAGAAACAGCACATTGAAACAAGCATAATTGAACAGATTTAGATGACGTGTTGAGAATCAATCACAATAACTCAAAATCTGTTCAACACCTACTTTGATCTACCCTTTTCAATCAGTCTTGGTTACAATAACTTATCAATAATAATGCCATGAATTATTTTATTTGAATTTTTTTCCCTTTCTTCCTTTGGTAGCCCCTGATAAATATACACTATATAGACAAAAATATTGGGACACCTGGCTATTACACCTACAGGAACTTTTATGACATCCCGTTTTAAATCCATAGGCATCAATATGGAATTGGTCCCCCCTTTTCAGCTATAACAGCTGCCACTCTTCTGGGAAGGCTTTCCACAAGTTTATGAAGTGTCTGTGGGAGGTATTGCTCATACATCCCAATCATGACTTTATGGACCTTGCTTTGTGTACTAAAGTACAGTCATGCTGGAACAGAAAAGAGCCTTCCCGAAACTGTTCCCAAAAAGTTGAAAGCATAGAATTGTCCAAAATACATTAAGAGTTCCCTTCACTGGAACTAACGGGCTTAACCCAACCCCTGAAAAACAATTACATACCATTATACCTCCTCCACAAAACATTACCATTGCAACAATGAAGTCATGCAGATAACATTCTCCTGGCATTCGCCAAACCCAGACTCATCCGTCAGACTGAAAGACAGCGCAGCATCATTCGTCACTCCACAGAACCTGTTTCTATTGCTACAGAATCCAGTGGTGGCGTGCTGTACACCACTTCATCTGACTCTTGACATTGCATTTGGTGATGTGAGGCTTGCATGCAGCTCCTCAGCCACGGAAGCTCATTCCATGATAGTCCCGGCACACAATTTTTGTGCTGGGGTTAATACCAGAGGAAGTTTGGAAAACTGCAGATATAGAGTTAACAGAGTGTTGGTGACTTCTATGCACTATGCGCCTCAGCACTCGTTGAGCCCACTCTGGTACTTTATATGGTCTACCACTATAGAGCTGAGTTTCTGTTGTTCCTAAATGCTTCCACTTTCCAATAATACCACAAACTGACAAATGGGTCTGAATGAAACACCTGAATTCAATGATTAAAAGGTGTGTCCCAATACTTTTGTCCATATAGTGTATAACAGGGAATGGCAATCTTATCTGCAAAGGACCAGTTGGGTTTTTGGGATAACCTTTAGGTTAACTGTTCAAACTCAGGTGTGAGGACTCTTCAGCCAATCAGTCCTTTAATTTATAATCTAATTAGAGAGTTGCAGTAAAAACCTACGTACACAGCGGCCCTTTCTGGATAAGATTGCCCACCCCTGGTGTATAATATAAGTAAAATCAACAAGAGCAATTATATTCTACAAATAAAAAGATTATATTAAATTTTTGTATTCATCATCATCAGATGATTAATCGGAATCTTTGTATTAATGTATTGCATCAGCCTTTGGTATCAGAAGGATTACTGAAATAGTACTTTAAATTGCTCAAAAGCATTACATATTAAATTACATGATAAGAAAATTCAAGTAGAATGCTGCTGACCTCTCATGTTTCTTGCTAACACAGGAAATGTCTCCAGTGAGCTCCTATGGTTCAGTGATATAGGGGACATCCTACTCTATTTGTGTGTGCAGTGTTGAGAGTTAAGGCTTGTGTATGTGGTAAGTGAGTCACATCCCTATCCCCATTTGTCACATCATGTCACATTTCATGCTTTAAATTAGTTTTATCAAGCCAATTTCATGTCATTTTTTTCCCTGAAACTCAATTCCACTTATATTTAGCTTCAGCGTCACAAAATGTCATGCATTGAATCTCTTGCCATAGACCATGCAATGCTGAATGCTGAATAGTTTTTGTATTTTAAACAATGTCTTTACTAGTTAATACTTATATATTCTCACTACCAATCTGGAATTTTGCAAAATATTTTTGTTTATATGCAGTCACAAACCTTGCTGTGCTAAGAAAATGGAACATGATGAGTCACTGGTCTTATCATTATTATCGATGTAGTGACAAGACAGCCCACATAGCATCTGCCATGCACCAAGTAGGGGAGATCAGTGCCATGCAGGTGCGTAAGGAAACATGTTTTCCTACTGTTGGCCTGGAAACCACCTTTGAGGAAAGTTAAGGGGGCACAGCTGGTGGCTGCTAATTGCCCCAACCAGGGGGCATGCGAGCCTTCCCCAGCACAGTTTCAGGCCCATGCTGGGAAGATGTTTGTGGAGATGGAACAGGGTTAGCAACTTCTTTATGCTTTTTCCGGCCCAAGAGGTGATAGCTTGAAGGATGACTACCCTGATGGGACTGATACCGCTCAAGTGACTCCATGTGAACTGAAGGATCCATGCCTATCTGGCCTGGTCACCACAGCACTGCTGAAGCCCCCAGTGTTTGCATGTTTTCCCCCATTCCCCAAATAAATCTCACTCCTCAAGTGGTATTTGAAGGAGCATTCTTATTGGACAATCATGACTTCTAGATGAAGTTAACTCAGCTATCTGAGAAATCCTGCTTTGTGGAACGCCCTCTGGTCTGAATACAATCTGTTAACATTATCTTTGAGGGAAAAGGTGCTTCCCACTGACCAGGTGAACAAAACCCCTTCATGACCACCTCTTGTTATATTTTCCTCCCCTCCCTAAATAAATCTCACTTCTCAAAGGGAATCACCTGCACCTTCATTGCCGGAGCCTCCTTGCATACCACAAAGTCTGTAGACCAAAGTACATGTGTCTTCAGTAGTGGTGGTTAACTGGCTGCAAGAAAGGAATTTATTAGAAATATTTCCCTTTTCAGAGATAGTCTCAATGTAGCAGATTTGGGGCCTAAACAGCACCAATCAAAATCAGTTGGTTTGACAAGGAAAATAAACAGAACCAGAAATATTTTGAGATCCTGCAACAGGAATAAATATCCGGATCTGAGTTAAGGAGAGTGAACCAAAATAGAGCATAACAGTTTATACAAATGACTGGATCTAATCGATGCGGATTAATCCAGTCACTTGTCTTCTGACAAATTTAAAAATTGATAGCCAGACCCCACTATGACAGTGCTTTATGGGTTTATTTCCATGTGTACTGGACAGGGTATGCCTCTGAAGAAAGATTACATACCACATTGGCCTGAATATAACATGACCCCCCCTTTACTTTTTGACAACCATTTTTAGAAATTTTTGTAATACCAAATCTTACCTTTATAAGGAAAATAATTTCATATGACAAGAACATATAATAAGTTACACCAACTTACAAGTTACAACAGCAACACCAGCTTAAAAAGCAACCACAGGCAATTAAATTACAAATATATTAAACAGAAAATGTTCCTAAAAAGACATGTACCGTATTATTTTTTTGAGGAGGGGGAGTAGATAATGAATATTACAAATTTCACAACACTTGAGGGTGCAGAATGTTTTCTATGTAGTATTCCCACATGAAGTGGTTACAAAAAACGTACTGCAGAGGTAGGTTGAGCCATGTTAATAAATGATATGACAGCTCTTTTAAAATGAATGCTACTATCTTTATTAACAGCCACTATCGGCTTAATACTAACACCGGCACAGCCAGGGAAGACAACAGTTTACAGGACACTCAGGGATACACGCTAAAGACGCCCTGCCAGGGCTGCCAGCTCTCACGCATCTGGCGCATCACTCACACTTGTCACGCTTATGCAAGAAATCTTTTACCAAATCTATATTACAGTACGTCAAAACATTTGTTACAAAATATCGTATTTGGTGCCATCTACTACCTTTTATGTCTAGACCCCGAATATAAGACGGCATCACTTTATCACTTTTTCAGACATATCCTGAGGAAAAAAAAAACATCAAAACCATCTTATTTTTGGGCCACCGCGGTACTTTGCTAACCAGCACTCCACTAGGTATATTGTAACACTTAACAAGTAACCTGCACATTTTATGCCAATATCTTAAATCTAAGTCCATGTTGTGTCCCGGACTTTCAGATATCAGTTTGCTTTGGATGATCTTTGGCATCATGGTCTTCCGGTTATATAAACAGCCTGGGTTCAGAGATCAGTGTTTTTTGCTTTGCTTTCAAGTCCCAAGCTGTAATCTGGCCGAAATCTTTTGTTATTCTCCATGTTTGTTTCTCAATTTAGTCCTAGATCTTTTTTTCATTGCTCCTTGGTCCTGGTAAAGGTTTTACCTCTTGGATACTCTTGAATAAAGAACGGTGAGAATTATAATTAATAACGATGTTCTGATTGTTTTTTTACACTGGGCATGAGGGTGGGATACAAAATTGATATAGTAATGATAAGAAATAAATGAGAGATTTAGACACCCCCATTTTAGGTTCAAAGGGCTGGCTTACTGAGGCTGCATGTGTAAAATGCATCTGTACATTACTAAACACCCAATCCAGGCTTTTATCTAACTCATTGTATTAATACAAGGTTCTACAACCTCATTTGTACATAAGTCTTCTGAAGATACCAAGAAGAGCATGTTTTTCGGGTTTAGTCATAATGCTTCCTCATTTTATGTTGCAGACATTTATTCCATGGCATTCAGACTATCTGCTTCCTGTCCATATAAGACAGATAGTATCACTTTATCTGGTTGGTTGTGACAAAGCGTGAGGGGAATACTAGTGCATGACCTTTCTTGGTGTGCTTACATTAATTGTGCTCATAAGAACAGCCTCACCAGGACCCTGCACTGCACAGTAATTTGGTTATTTACATTGGCGAAAGTTCTTCCTCTAAACTACTGCAATCTGAGACCAAATTATATACTTCTGTCATTTGTTACCTAAGAAATTAGCCACATGCTGTTAAATGATAGGAGGCAATAAGAATTTCAGTGTCATGGGTTTACTGACCATAATTTCCCTTTTCAATGAGCAGATGACAAGGGGAACTTTGTGGTTGTACCTGTGCATTATGACTAAAGTTTTTAATATACCAACAATACAAATTACAAAATTCTACTTTTTCAAAACTAGAGGAGAATGCAATAAATTACTTTAGGACTATTATACTTACTATACTATACTATTATACTTACAGTTTCATTTATAATGGCAGTAAAAAGTACTAAAGTCTGAGTGTCTATAAGTAACATTCTGCATTGAGACTGTGCGGCCATAGTTTATGATAGAAGATATCCTGAACTGCAGTGAGTGCTCTGCCTTAGGTTACACAGTGAGTGTGAAAATTACAGTCTAGTTAATACTGTAATCAGACATTCCTTTTGGCATAATCAAAACAACATGTGGTAATTATAGCTATTCAATATCAGTAATGAAGGGCTGGTATTCCGAAAGAATGTGCACATTTGTCCATCTTCATCATCCTGTATTGTGTCCTTCAGCCTAACTGTTGAAGCTAAAACAGTTAGCAACCCTCTTAGGGATACACACAACATGCGTTTTTTACTGTATTAATGAAGACAGAGGAAAGCTGCATCCCAAGGGCAGCTTCCCTGGCAGTGTTAATCTAATCTGGGAAGCTCGAGAAACACACACAGTGTGATGAGATGTGATGTTACTGCCTGAAATGGAGAGGGTCACTAGCTGTGGCTGGCTCTCACAGTCTGTTAGCATGCCCCCTGTTAGGACACTGCCGTGAAAGTAATTTCGCCATGTCATTCTTGCTGATTGTTTTATTTTCAAGCAAGGTCTGTACCAGAGATGGGTACACCAAGCATATTTCTGGGTCATTTTTTAAATCCTCCGGGTAAACAAGCTGAACTTTTGCCATAATAAAGAACGCAGAAATAGGTCCTCCAGGAAATTAGAAGGCAACACTCCCTTGTGCTCTATAACCAGCACCAGAGGGAATCTTTATCCCAATCACATTCAGCTGTAGCTAGATCCAAGCTAACTGCAGATGATCTGGAGAGATGTGAAGCGCAAGTTCTATTTATGTGCTGAATGCTAGCTACATGAAGCAGGTTTTATGTATCTTCTGTTTCTGTTTATTTCTTTTGGTTGGTAATTATGATCAATAAAAGTCTAACACAAGTGCTCTTTATTTTCCAAATGTGATGGGTCCAAAGTTAAAACCAGTGGTTTTCTCATAGCTGTCACTGTAAACTTTATTATAGTTTAGTTCAAAAATACTGGCAGACCTATCATACCTTCACTGGCATTTGCTTTGCTCCTTAAATAGCACTGGAGGTCATTTATCCAAATCATGACTTTGTTATGGCAATTAGCTGAGGTTGACTAAAAACCAACACAATTCATTGTGGTTTTTCAGTAATGCGTTACGCCTGAGATGCCTATTTCTGCTGCTCTATGGCAGAAAGCATGCCAGTGTGGAAAATACAACAGCTGTGTCCAGATTCAGGGGCTGCATCCTTCTAAGGCTGCATTCGAAGACTGAATGTGTCACAGCGACACAACTAGGCTGTCTCATTTCGAAGGCTCGGTGAAATGCGGTCTAGGAACGGATCCTTCTTTTGCCGATCCAACATGTCCCAAGATTCATTGCGTGGACCTTTGAAGGCTGATGCCTACAAAGGCTCCATAGACCTACATCCTTTGAAGCATGCAGCCCCAAAATTCGAAAGCAGCCATTGTAATTAGATCATGATTGACACATGAACTTAAAGGTCAGGTGACTCGTTACTGAACTGTTCCAATTAAGCAATCAGGAGCTGGAGTTTAGGGAAAATAAACATGACCTGCAAGCTTTAATGACTTTGTTGGGCAATTAATTCTGCTAATGTAATGCAACCAGTTTCATATTTAGTTCTTGCCATTTTGAGAGGTAATCTGAATCACTGTTAATTAAGTGATTTTGATGCTGCAAAATGTTTTTCAGCCAATTATTGTTTCCAAGTTTTATAAACACATTTTCTGTAAGATACCGACTTATTTATGTCGTACTGTATTCAGGATTAATGTTCTTTCTTAAAAATGTATCAGCTACTGAAGAAATGCATCTGGCTGAGTTCCCCTGAAGGTGTTTATTGTGAATTCATGGTCTGCACAGTAACTCAGTGGGTAGCACTATTGCCCTGCACCTCCAGGGTTAAGGGGATGAGTCTCATCTGTGCTCATTGTATGTGGAGTTTGTATGTCATACAGGTTCCCTCTGGGTACTCCAGTGTCCTTACACAGTCAGGCTAGTTTGTTTTTCTTAATCGCCTCTAGTGTGTGCCCTGCGCTGGGCTGGCATCTCATCCAGAATGCACTGCATGTTTTTGCCCTGTGCTGCCTGGGATAGGCTCCAGTCCCCTTGTGACCCTAACAAGGATAAGCGGTTAGAAGATGGATTGGTTTAGGCAAGCTTTAAAGCCTCAGTGTAAGTCTGCATGCTGTCTGCAGCTTGGGTTGATATACTAGAACAGTGTTTCCCAACCTGGTCCTCAGGTACTTGCAGAAGGTCCACATTTTTGCTCCCTCACAGACAGTCCACATTTTAGCAAAAACTGGACTGGAGTAGAAAGCACTGCACTAGAAAGCAAATAGTACAGCATTTTACTTCATGCTGTTATACTGTTTTACAATCCAATATCTGTCCCTATAATTTTCAGATGTACAAAATAGCAGTACAATTAAGGTGTCATGGCTAGTATGAATTTTATTATGTTTGCAATTGTTAAACACTTATTTCAATAAAATACAAAGGATTATACGTGCAGGTAGTACTTATTAAATTTCAATTTTAAAGCTTCAAAGTACCTTAAACAATAATAACATGGAATTTCCTGACAACTGATTCTTTTTGTTGTAATTTACCAAACTTAGTATTAGTGCTACATTCAGAGCCATGCAATCCTGATTTAAACACTTAACATGAAATTATGAATCCTGATGAATTATTATGGATAGTATTTATATCACAGAATCCCTACTCATATGTAGAATTTAATTACACATTTTTAACAACACATAAATAATGACACAAAAATAACAGACCCTGACTTGGATGAGTGGTTGGAAAATGGATCAGTAGTTTGATGGATGGATGGAAAATTCTAATAAGAATAAATTAATCAATAAACCAAAAATGATTTGCTGTGCCATTACTGATGATCAGTTCTCTTATCATGTCTGGATCACAAAGCATATTAAGAAATATTAAAAAGTTTGATGAGTGCTATGACCTCGGAG
This sequence comes from Mormyrus iriodes, assembly GCA_011763525.2. Taxonomy (NCBI): domain Eukaryota; kingdom Metazoa; phylum Chordata; class Actinopteri; order Osteoglossiformes; family Mormyridae; genus Mormyrus; species Mormyrus iriodes. Next base: position 19,347,569 of record JAAGVU020000040.1, read on the forward strand.
CTGTTTGTGGGTTATTAATGAAGACAGTAAATTTTCATTTATCCTTTTGCATCTTACACAACTTCACACAAGCTCAGTGCATGTTTGTGCAGCAATGCAGTTAATAAAACAACAATTTGCTAGGGTGTCAGGAAGAAAACAATGTTATTATAATACACCCTTAAGGTACTTAAATGAATGCATTAACAATTCAAAGGACTTCCTTGTCTCCTTTCACTATTGTTTTTTAATAAGTTTTTAGTGATCAAAAAATTGTCACAATATTTTTAATAATAATGGAATATAAATTGAAAGAAACTATAAACATAACCTAGACTAAGGGGTGCAGGAGAGATTTTTAAAATGGTGAGAAGCAAACTGAGTAAAAGGTCTCAATTTTCTAATTTATCCAGCCATGCTGGATGAGGCATCTGGAGTGATTTGGGCTAATGGTTTAATATGCTAAACATTTTAATTAACAATGGCCAACATATATACACTGCTAATCTGTGGACAATAGCTTAAACAACAGATATCTTTCTCTACCCACAAAAAATCCACAGATATGTACAGGTCAGGTCAGGTCAGGTCAGGTCAGGTTGGGGAGCATGAGCTGATGCAGTGTGGTGCCGCACCCACCACATGACGAAACGCCTCGGGAT
>JAAGVU020000040.1:19357103-19385738 GCA_011763525.2 Mormyrus iriodes
CTTCAAAGAGGTAACTGACGACTTGGAAACCGACAACACAGCTCCAAGCGCCTCACTGGTTCTTCCGTGGTCTGTGCAATTAATTGAGCGCTGTATATCAGCCACAAAAGACCCTCTGCTCTCTGAAATCGCAAACGTTTGTGTGACAAGGCTGAAAGAATTACTGTCAATGGACAGTACTTCGCCACATTCAGTTCACATGCTTTATAAAATCGCAACCTTTCTGACACCAAATCTGCGAAGTTTGAAAATGTTAGATGAAAGAGGGCGACAGGAGGTGATACAGGGAGTCAAGGAGATGATCGAAGATTTAAAGTTTGATACACATGATGAAGATGTCGAGCCAACACCTGCCAAAAGGCCTACTGTTCTCCATAAATTTTCAGATTGGGAAGATGATGAAGAATCATGTGGATCAAAATCACTAGATGTTCAGATTCAGGAGTACAGGACCATGAAACTTGAACTACCAAGTCAACAAAAAGTTTTGCAATGGTGGAATTCACATCGTTCCCAGTTCCCTGCCCTGAGCAACCTTGCAAGATATGTCCTCTGCATCCCGGCCACGAGTGCACCTTCCGAGAGAGCATTCAGCCTTTGTGGTCGGATTTTGGAGGAGAGACATTCGGTACTGAAACCGTCGTCAGTCAGTGACATTCTTTTCCTTCATGGATATTTAAAATAATTTGGAAAAGGTGATTTTGCAAGTAAGTAAACGTTTTCGTTAATTTCATTAATGGCTTACAATTTTGAAATATCATTTAATTTATTACTAGTTATTATTGTATTTATATATTTTGTTTTGTAGGAGAGACGTTGAAATCGACGTCGGGACATTTTTTCGTTAAATTGTTAGGTTAAAAGTGATTTAATTTCGTAATGGCTACAAGCCAACGAATTTGTTCTTTTGCTTATAATTTTAAATGGCAGATGTAATTTTTGTTTTCAGCTACACTTTTCCTAAGCTACTGTGTTGACAAAAAATGTCACATTTGTATTTTGAATAAAAATAATAAATATGCTACAATTTTGTACATTTTTTCTACATTTTTTTTTTCTGCAACACATTTTCCGTATTAACAGCATCTTGACAAGAAGAATAAAAATAAAATAAATTGTTGTACAACCTACAATTTTTTTGTTATCCCTCTCTTTCGGTTTAAATGTGAGATTCTGGAAACAGATAAAAATTTAGCGGGAACGGTCGGGTCGGGAAGAAAATTATTCTAAGCGGGCAGCGGGTGAACAAAGAGTGAATATATAGCGGGAGCAGGTGGGTGCGGAATAAAACCTCGCGGGAGCGGGACTAAAAAAACAGTCCCGCGCAGACCTCTACCACAGCTGTATAAAATCAAGCACTTAGCCATGCAGTCAGGTTTACAAACTTTGGTGAAAGAATGGGTTGTTCTGAAGAGCTGAGTGAATTCAAATGTAGTACTGTAATAGGATCACACCTATGCAATTCAGTCAGTTTGTGAAATTTCTTCCCTACTAAATATTCCACGGATATCTGTAAGTAGTGTTATTGCAAAGTGGAAGCATTTAGGAACAACAGAAACTCAGCCACTGGACTCTGGAGCAGCAGAAACATGTTCTGTGCAGTGACGAATCATGCTTCTCTGTCTGACTGACTGATGAATCTGAGTCTGGGTTTGGCAGATACCAGGAGAACGTTACCTGCCTTTCTGCATTGTGCCATCTGCAAAGTTTGGTGGAGGAGGGATAATGGTATGTGGTTGTTTTTTCAGGGGTTGGGATAGGCTCCTTAGTTATAGTAAAGGGAACTCTTAATGCTTCAGCATAACATTTTGGACAATTCTATGCTTCCAACTTTGTGCCGACAGTTTCAGGAAGGCCCTTTTCTGTTCCAACATGACTGTGCCCCAGTGCACAAACCAAGGTCCATAAAGATATGGTGGGGTGAGTTTGGTGTGGAAGAACTTGACTGGCTCGCAGAGCCCTAATCTCAACCCCACCGAACATATTTGGGATTAACTAGAATGGAGATTGTGGGCCAGGCCTTCATGTCCAACATCAGTGCCTGGCCTGACAAATGCTCTTCTAGATGAATGGGCAAATATTCCCACAGACCCTCTCCTAAATCTTCTGGAAGGCCTGCCCAGAAGAGTAGCAGCTCTTACAGGTAGGTGTAATGGCCAGATGTCCTAATACTTTTGACCATATAGTGAACTTAGTATTGCAATTTTTAAATGAAACCCAGATTTCAATGTGTTACATGTGTTTTCCAACAGAGGTGCATACCTTATAAAGGTAGGAAACATAGTCATTGCATGTGAAACACTTTATCTGTATCACACAATATGTTTTATTATTTCTAAGGCCAAGGATACACTTTGGGACAGGATATTATAAACCTATAGCAGTGTTTCTGTTCTTATACTGTTATTGTTTCAAGTTTCATTGACGGATGTTTTCCGAGAAATGCATTTAAATTTTTATGCTACAGTTGCAGGTTAGGACATTGGGGAACAGGACATAGAGCAGTGCAATACAAGACAAGACATTGCAGGACAAACAGTAATGCAAAATACGACAAGACAGTGCAGGACAAACAACAGTATGGTACAGGACAAACAGTAGTGCAATACAAGACAAGAAAGTACAAAACAAAACAGTACAATATAAGAATGAGTAACAAAATAGTAGTTAATATATGCATCGATGCAAATAGACTAGAGTATATAAAGTGCCACCAGAAAGTATTCACACCCCTTCACTTCTTCCACATTTTGTTACGTTACAGCCTTATTCTAAAATAGATTTGAGTATAGTTTTTTTTTTACAAAATCTACACAAAATGGTCCATAATGGCAAAGTGAAAACGTGTTTTCAGACATTATATTAAATTTATAAAAAATGAAAACATTTAAACACAAAAGGTACATAAGTATTCACACCCTTTGGTATAACACTCAAAATTGAGCTCAGGTGCATCCAATTTTCACTGATCATCCTTGAGATGCTTCTACAAGTTGATTGGAATCCACCTGTGGTAAATTCAGTTGATCGAACATGATTTGGAATGGCACACACTTGTCTATATAAGGTCTCACAGTTGACAGTGCATATCAGAGCAGAACCCAAACAATGAAGTTCAAGGAATTGTCTGTAGACCTCCTAAATCAGATTGTGGCAAGGCATAAATCTGGGGAGGGTTTCAAAAAAAATTTGGCAGCATTGAAGGTCCCGAAAAACATTGTGGTCTCCATTATTCGGAAATGGAAGAAGTTTGGAACCACCAGGACCCTCCCTAGATCTGGCCGCCCTACCAAAATGAGTAATCGGGGAAGAAGAGCCTTGGTCAGAGAGTTGACCTAGAACCCAATGGTCACCTAGGCAGAGCTCCAGTGTTCCCTTGTGGAGATGGGAAAACCATCCAGAAGGTCAACCATAGCTAATGCACTCCACCAATCAGGCCTTTATGGTAAAGTGGCCAGACAGGAGCCACTGCTCACTAAAAGGCACATGGCAGCCTGCTTGGAGTTTGCCAAAAAAGCACATTAAAGATTCTCAGACTGTGAGAAGGAAAATCCTCTGGTCTGATGAAACCAAAATAGAACTTTTTAGCCTGAATTCAAAACGTTATATCTGGCGAAAAACAGGCACTGCTCATCACCTGGCTAACACTATCCATAGTGTGAAGCATTGGAACTGGGTGACTAGTCCGCAAAGAGGGCAAGACGACAGCAGCTAATTATAGAGAGATTCTTCAAGAGAACCTGCTCCAGAGTGCTCTGGAACTCAGACTAGGGCAACAATTCATATTCCAGCACAACAATAACCCGAAGCACATTGCCAAAATAACAAAGGAGTGGCTTCAGGAGCAGTCTGTGACTGGCCCAGCCAGAGCCCGGTCTTGAATCCAATCGAACATCTCTGGATAGACTACAAAAATGGCTGTCTATCGGCACTGCCCATCCAACCTGACAGGGCTTGAGAGGATTTGCAGGAAAGAATGGGAGAAAATCCCCAAAAACAGATGTGCCAAACTTGTAGAGACATACCCAAGAAGACTTGAGGCTGTGATTGCAGCCAAAGGTGCTTCAACAAAATATTAAGCCATGGGTGTGAATATTCATGTACCGATTGTGTTTAAATGTTTTAATTTTTTATAAATTTAATAAAAATGGCTGAAAACACGTTTTCACTTTGCCATTATGGACCATTTTGTGTAGAATTTGTAAAAGAAAACTATACTCAAGTCTATTTTAGAGTAAGGCTGTAACGTAACAAAATGTGGAAAAAGTGAAGGGGTGTGAATACTTTCTGGTGGCACTGTGCGAAGTAGGAGATGTCACGGTTTTCCAGTCAGTTAAGTTGGTGATAGGTTGGAGAAGCTGCATCAGCTTTGTGGGTCAAGGGTGGTTCTGGAGGCTGGTCTCATGCATGCAACATTTGGCCTGGGAACTATATATATGATGCATATATGTGCTAACAATTGGATGGAATAGCATCTGGTTGGACTATAGAAGCTATACAACTGAAAGTTATACTGCCTCATTTTAGGAATCAAAAGGAGGTAGAGGCAGCTTAATATGTGAAGTATATTTCTCGTTTGCTTTTGTTTTGGAGTTGATATACATCCTTCACTAAATGAATTTTCCAAAACCACTTATATCTGGCAATATTAAACGAGGCCAGCCTGGAGTCCTGAGTCTGGGGACATCCTAGAGAGGGTGCCTGTCTATCACAGCGGACACGCACACAAGCACAAGAAATATATTAAAAGTTTATATGCTTTGCAACTTAACAATGTAGCTTCACAAAAAAATGTGAGAAGGGAAAGAACTTGATATGGCTAGATTTAAAATGAGGGCTTTATTTGACTGCCGCTGTGAGTTCTGGTGGCCCGGAGAAAAATACTGGAAACTCTTCAATTGACATCCTTCTAAGGCAGTAAGCCACCCATAAATTGAATGCTTTGACTGTTTTATCTTACTACAGCATAGGCGCAAACCAGCATCAATTTAAATGAGTGACTTTCCTCAGTGAACTAATTAATAAACATACTCAAGGGGTTAAAGGGGTAGTTCACCCCAAAACTGAAAAAGATGTTTTAGAGGGGCTTTAGTGCCACCTGTCTGTCTAGGTTGTTCTGTTGGGAGCTGTCTAGTTTTGGGGATATCGGCCATAGAATGTCAGTCTTCTGCTGAATATAATGGGGCTGAATGGCATTCGTTCTGTGGTGTTTAAAGTGCCAAAATAATACATTTGAAAAATTCAACAGCAACGTCTCATATCAGAAATCATGACCCGGTAACTCAAGATAATCCACAGACATTGTAGTAAGCAGTTTAATGTAGGACCTATTTTCTTCTACTGAACTCTCACACAGCAATCGTATCACCTCTCAGAAGATATCCCCAGGGTGCTTGTGCTCATATCTTCTGCGCAGTGATACGATTGGTTTGTAGAATTCGGTAGAAAATACTCCCTATTACATGCACACATGGCTCAAGCCTCTACATAATTGTGGATATCCCAGAGCATGGAGGACCAGCAAAAACTTTGCTTAAGGAGGGTCGTTGCACTATGGACATCTGGATGACATGTGAAAGAGGAGGAATGGGGCCACTGGAGAACCTGATACCTCAGTCGAAAGATTCTGTTTTGCATTGGAAATAGAAACTATGTATAGTAAAGATATACAGAAAACTATCCTTCAGTTGAAGGGAATAATCTTAAATTTCATAGATGCAGCATGCCCATTTGTTGATGTTAACGTCATTGCAGTTTTCTAAGGAAACATGATCACTACTATACAACAGCAATTACATAACAGCAGTACCAGGTAAAACATTGTTCTTACAATATGTCGACATTTTTTTATTAAAGAAATTAACAAAGCTAAAAACAACAAGTGATGTATGATTTAGGGGTTTGGGTTTGTATAGGGATTTGAAAAAAATCTGCTCATGACACAGGCACCTCTTCCCCCTCCATGTGAGTTTCCCAGAGTGATAGCCGGGAAAGGTCAGCTTTAGGCTGCCTTTTGTGCACTAGCTTGGCACGTCGACTATAGAATATAGCAATCACTTAAATTATCTGTAGTAAATGAAATGACTAGTTAGTGAAATAAAAGTCCTGCGTTTCAAAAAATGATGTGAATCAATTTAAAGAACCATAGACATGTCAGTCATGGAGCTGACATTTTCAGAAAAATCACACAGAACTTCGGGTATATATAAAAAAAATCTGTTTACAATCCATTATCTGTGTCTTTCCAAATAATGCAATCATAGCACCTGGCCTGAGTAGCATTAAGTCGATTTGGTAGGCTGGAGATATCACACATTTTTATAGTCCATCCAGATAAGAAAAGGTTCCTTGGTGCTCGCTAACTAATGTGTCCACTCCTCGAGAGAGTACTTTATGGCTAATTCCTGATATCCAATGTTGTAGTTCCTTTCAGGTGACGAGAGCTTATGAGAAAAGAATACAAAAGGGTGCAGTTCACCAAACTACGGAGAACGCTGGGAAAGTATGGTCCCCCACTCCAGTCTCCAAGGCATCCAGTGTCTACAGGATAGGGGCAGATGTGAAGCACCTCCAAAGACAGGAAAAGGCCTTCTGAGCCACCACAGTCCACTGAAAGGAAACCTTGGAGCAGAAGAGAACAGTTAAAGGTGCATTAGCTGTACTATAAGCCCAAATAAAGTATAAATAGAAAATAGTAAACCCTAGGAAGTGCTGTAACTCCTTACATGCCTGAGGGGGAAGCCAATCAGTAACTGCCTTGAGTTCTCAAATCCAATCCTATTGACCCCTCAGACAGGGCAAAGCCCAGAAAAAGAAACAGTCTGCTTACGGAATTCACATTTCTCAGCTTTTGCAATCAAATTGTTCTGGGGTAGGCGTTGAATAATCCTATGGACATGATGTGTGTAGGCCCGTCACAAGAAAAAATCATGATGTCATCAAGGTAGACTAAAACAAACTTGTTCAACAGGTCCCAAAGGACGTTATCATATTTTGGAAATTGACCAGGGAATTAGACATACCAAAAGGCATAACCACGTATTCATAGTGACCAGTGGGAGTGGTAAAAGCTGTCGTCCAGTCATCACCCTGTTGGTTGCCATGTTAGGTGTTGCATAGGTCAAGTTTAATTAGCACAGTGGTTCCCAAACTTTCCCTGCAGGGCTCCCCTTTTCTAGATAGGAACATTATTGAGCCCCCCCATTCAAACTACACAGGTTCAGATTCAAACTATTTGAAATACATTACAAATGGTGCAATTTCACTATTATGGGAGAAATAAAGAGCATACTGAAGTTATAAACAAGAATAAACAACTGACTATCCCATTGGTGCGCCCTCCCTGCAATACCCCCAGTTTGGGAACTACTGAATTAGCAGGTCAAAAGCAGAGGCTAACCCATGCAAGGGCTAATGGTTCTTAACTGTTTCATTCAGACCCCTGTAGTCAATGCAGGGACAGAAGGAGCTGTCCTTCTTCACCACAGAAAGAACCTTGTCTCTGCCAGGGTGGAAGAAGGATGAATAAAACCAGCAGCATGCACTTCCCCAGTGTACCCCTTCATGGCCTCTCTTGGCAGCTGATAGGAAATACAAGATCCCCCTACAGGGGTCAGTCCCTGGAAGCAGGTCAATGGAACAATCATAGGGACAACGGGAAGAAAGTGAGGAGGCACAAGACTTACTGAAAACAGCCTTTAAATCCAGTTCTTTGATAGGCATAGCAGTCAGGTCTGGGTAAGCCTCTTTACAGTCATGACCTCTGGTGGCAGGGTAGTGCTAAGACACTGCCTGAGGCAAAAGGAACTTCAATCAATTATATTTCCCTACTCCCAATTAATATGGGAGAGTAAATCAGGGATACCCTAGCACAAGGGGGGGCTGGGGAGAATTGATAAACAGGGAGACCTCTTCTACATGATTACCTGCTAGAGAGAGACTCACCAGCTCAGTCACATGTATCATGGCAACCATCTTAGGACCATAGAGCACATGCACCGCCAGCGGGGACCGCATCTGTTTTATGGGGACTCCCCACTGTCATACTAGGGCAGAATCTGTGAGGCTCTCATTGGCTCCTGAATCAGAGCTGTCAGAGTCTGATGAGAAGATCTCCACACAACAATGACTAGGAGGAAAGCCCATCAAGGTGAAGAGAGTCATCGGAACTACACTCACCAGTACCCCTTTTTACACTGTTGGTTTCATCCTTTTACCGGATGAGATGAAATGCCCAGACTGACCACAGTACAAGTATATCTTCAGTTGGATTCTTCTCCAGTGCTCTGCTGGAGATAAACCAGTCCAGTCCACTTGAAATCAGCTCTGGCACAGGCTCCAGAGGGTTAACCATGAAAGGCTTAATGAAGCATTGAAACCTCTTCCCTCTGCTTCCCTTGCTGTGATATATGCGATTTCCCACATAGAGGGCAAGGTCAACCAAATCGTCAAAGGCTCCAGGGCGTGGCAAGTTTGTGCTTAATTGCCTTGGACAGACCAAGATAAAAAACGCATCAGTCTGAGCTTGAACTTAACATCCGGCGTTTGAAACTCAATAGCTTATTCTGATACAGACCGGTTTCCCTGATACGGATGTTATAATTCACGTGCAGCCTCTCTTCCACATTTGGATCAGTTGAACCCCCTTCTATGAACCAGTTAAAGTCAGAATGGAACACTGACATCCCAAGCAGAAGTAGCCTACTTCCTGGCTGAGCCAGTTAACAAATTAATAATATAGGCTACTCTGGGTCACTGTGTAGGAAAGGCAGAGGGCTGTAGTTAAAAAAAAAAATAAGTCAGGGAATACTGGGATAGGAAGGACAAGTACATACCTGTAACTCCACTATATTCCCCTGGAGGTTCACAGGCAGCGGGGTGAGCCAGGCCAAGACTGCACTTGTGTGACCGGCTCTATCATCCTCAAATTAAAAGATTCCAGTGACTTGCAGATCGCCCCTAATTCAGATTAGTTCTGCCCCAGCAGATTACCTTGTTTACAACAGCCTCAGCCAGATGTTGAACTTCCCTCAGATCAGCAGGGTCCATTTTCTCAGGCAAGATCTTCTGTAATGATCCAAGACGGAGGACACTAGAAAGGACTGATTCAGAAAGCTGGTTTATTGTGAAAGACAAAATTTGTAGTCAACCAGTTGGGTCAGAGCCAGAGAAACAGACTTAATATATCCACATCGATAGGCGGAGGCAAGGTCAATGGGTAGGCAAGGGTCAGTAGAGGAGCAAACAGTATCCAATACAGCAGGCAGAAGAGAAGGTCAAAGATCAGGCAGAGGTCTGACAATGTTCGTTGCGCAGTCAGACGGGTGAGGCAGAACTTGAAGTCACGGGAACAGAAATGAAATTGGACAGACTAGGAAGGCAAGATGTAACTATCAGGAACCACTTGAACTCTCTGGAAATGGAGAAGATGTTTGGTCTGCTGGGACTCTCAGGTGAACTAAAATAGGGAGGAAAATTAAGAGAACACCAACCAGCTGGGCAGGGGCATGGCAACTAACAAGAATCCCTATAGGAGGTCGGCATAACAGATGGGAATCCCAAGGGGCGGGGTTGTCATGCAAGGGAATCCCCTTATGCTGTAGACAGAGCTACATGCAGTTTACATGCATCCTGTGTGCATATAGTTCCGCAGCATTGACATGTCAATATTTTATTTATGCATCTATTTAATTAGTTGGCTGGCAACATGTTGTGGAGCGATTAGATTTATTCATAATTCTCTCACCTCTCCTCACCCTTATCTTTAATCAAACATCCCATCAGTATGTGTGATCTGAAAATGAACTACAGATAAATACAGAATCTGAATTTAAAAAAGAAACATCTTTCAAAGCTTTAAAACAATTTTATGTATCCTATCTGTCAAACCTCATAGAAAAAATTACTTATATTTCTAATACAACTGTATAAGACACTCATACTTGTCTTATACATGTGTATATTTACTGGATAATTTACATCTAAATATGTACACCTGCATTTACTGTGCTCAGAAACAGAGGGCATCAGTGTTGGGTCATTAGGTGCAGTAGCCCATCTGGTGCAGTTGCCTTGCCAGCCTAGGTGTCCTCCACCTGTGTGATTTACGGTAACTATTAGTCTGTGGCTGGCAGCCAGGTAGCCCCCGCCCATCTGTAAGCCACCAGGCAAACTCACCTGAGTGCAGCCCATTACCCAGCATCACCCAGGTGCAGATAATCATTCAATGAAATTTCATTAAAAGGTATTAAAAGGAGACTGTTGGCATGAAGGAGAAAGAATTGGAAGGGAGTGTGACTGGACTTTATTCTTAAATAGAATAATCTTGTTCTTTAGCCACACAAGTAAATTAACACCATATCTTTGACTACATAGAATAAATTATTACTGCCATATAAAACAAATCTTTGTAAAGTTTTTTTCAAAGGGTTTGGGTGGAGTCATACAGTAAAAAGATGTCTAGAACGTTTTTAAAAATGGTCTGGTTTGCTATTGGTTAATTGATAAATTGATTCCAATACATGAGTAATGGTATTCAGGTAGTAGCCTTTAATCGCATTCGTTAGATCAATAAACATAAGCCGTAATTTTTATAAAAATGATGTCCTAAATGTCAGTGTCTGTAACTGATGTCTAAAGCTGATGAGAATTACAAGAATTATAAGGATTTTGAGATTTACCAAAAACTAAACACTTATGTTTTTGTTTTTATCCTTGTGGAAAACAGTGCTATTTTTAATTTTTCTTCATTTTTGCAGAGTATTCATTCATTTAAATTTGATGATATTTATGACGGCTGCTTAACTACCTTTCATCTTCAGATAAATGCATGCAATAAAGCATCATATCGAGCTGATTTTTGTTCAATGTTTAATTATCTGGAAATTGTGAACAGTGCATGTTTTACTGAACTACCATGTTGTCAGACAATTAGTTCGGCAGAAATAGTTAATTAATGAAGTGTGCGTGTTTGTATGTAATCTTATATTTAACTGTCATCAAAATTTATGCTGTCTCTAAGATGTCATAAAAATTATATTGGTATCATTTATTATTATTACCATAGTGAAATGGTTGCATTATATTTATATTAATCTGTAATTACAATAATAATTTTAAAATTATATGTAATTAGACTGAGAAATTGAATAATATGGGCTAAATAATTAATATTTTAAAATGTGTAAAACTGATAGTAATATATATTGTAAACCATCCATTGGCCAAACAGAAAAAAAGATTTTGACAATGAAAACTTTTTTTAAAGACTTTTATGATTTTTGGGATTTGCATATATGGAAACTTTTTCTATGCTTTTATATCTTTTGATGATTTAGTAAAGGATCCTGATGCTTAGCGGTCCGTATCCTTGGGTTTGTGCTTGGAATCTTTAAACATTAAAAAAATTTTATGCTGTTAAAAACTTTTCTACCCCACGGAATACATTTTTAATTTTTAAAAAGGATTCTTAAACAGTTTTGCTTTCCTACCATCACCTAGGTAGGAGAAAGCTTGATATGCCAAAATACAATTAATGACAGCAGAACTGGTTAAATTATTAATAGTGCTTCAAGTTGGGGCAAAATAATTACATTTTCTACGGCATGGATTCAGCTTGGGGTCAGAGAAAATTGACATTGTACCCTCTAAAGGAAAATGATAAATCAGCAATGTTAAATTGTCAACTTTTATGGGATTTGAGTTACACTTATATGAAAGGTTTGGCATCTTAAATTAGTCTAAAGTTAAGTTATTTGTATACAGAAATGCAATAATATAATATTGGTGGTGCAGGTGGTAGTGGAGATATTATCAATAATTTATCTCTTGTCTGGTCCATGTGTAAAATGCAGCAGTGTGCTGCTATTTTTTTGACGTAACAAATAGTTTACTGGGTACAGTAGCATGGGCCCTCTCTTAATAATAGTCGTCCTTCCTCTGCTCCAGACACAGCCATTTTACAAGGCAATATGAGAAAATAATTTGTGTAGGATTAAGGGAAACATCAATCATGCCTTTAAAGTTATTTAATATTTTCTTAGTTTCATTTACCGAACTGTAAACAATGAAACAAACTGATATAGTATCATTAAAAAAAAAAAAAAAAAACCTCCTTTCAGACCTGTACCTGGCAGATTGCCAAGGCTTTCAGAGTTTCCCTACATTGATTCTCCAAGCTGTACTACTGGGTACATAACATTAGCATTCCAAGCGACATGCTTCGAGAGGCCTCTGATGTTGCAAAAGTCTTACGAGCTTGATTCAGAAGTCCCCAGTAAAACCTCCTTTAAGAAGGGAAGAGGTCATGTGACAGAACAGATTAAAGTTTTAGTTAGCTAAAGTAAATGTAGGCTACATTTAAGCAATAGACATCCCAGTTTACATGGTTTAGATGTAGGCCTGGCGTTGGAGTCCTGCATAGGTCCAGTTCTGCACACTCACTCCCACCCATATCGGCAGTTCTTAAAACTGCATCCGATCCGTTATCCAACAGCAGCACTACTTTAATTCCAAACCTGGTGTGACCCATTCCAAACAGAATATAAAAACCGAACCGCACCCGGATTACTATCAATCTATTACATCAGTTGGATAAAAATGCTTATTGGCATATGCAAATGCGGGGCCAATTTCAAGGTGGTGCCGTGGGACCTTGTAGACAAATATTTATATCTCAGGAACTAAAGTAGCATAAACGTATATTTCAATGGCACAAACGCAGCACAAGCTCCATGTGTGTGTGTATATACAGTTGAAACCGGATGTTTACATACACTTTATAAAAAGACAACTTTTTTTTCTCAGTCTGACATTAAATCAGACTGAACTTCTACTATTTTAGGTCAATTAGGATTACCAAAATTATTTCTATTTGCTACATGCCAGAATAATGAGAGATTTTTTTTTTATTATTTTCATGAAAGTCAAATGTTTACATACATTTTGTTAGTATTTGGTAGAATTGCCTTTAACCCCTGTGTTAATTTTGGGGTCGAAGTGACCCCAGACCATTTTCAAAATGAGGTTAAATTCTATAGATTCTAGAATTTAGAATGGAAGAAGTAAAATACACAAGGGTTAAACTGTATAACTTGGGTCAAACGTTTTGGATATCCTTCCACAAGCTTCTCACAATACTTGGCTGGAATTGTGGCCCATTCCTCCTGACAGAAATGGTGTAACTGAGTCAGGTTTGTAGGCCGCCTTGCTCACACATGCCTTTTCAGGTCTACCTGTGTGTGTGTGTGTGTGTGAGTGTGTGTGTATATATATATATATATATATATATATATATATATAAACAAGCTAAGTATGCAACATCATTTCAAAAGCAATGGAGCCATGAACAAAAGGAAAAATTTCTCCAGAAGGAATGTCCAAGGTAGAGTAACACCCAACCATTTTATTTGGTAATACATCTGCCAGTGTCACAAACAAAAGATGCTGAGAGGCAGCATGTAATTGCCACTGTTAATGCGGTAAGCTGAACAAGCCAGAAAATGACAATTTTTTTTTTAAAAGGGCATATTTAAAATCCGTTGAGCCGATGTTCCTCTTCTCTACATACCTGGTGAAATAGGGCCAGCACTTACGTGGGTGTCCGATATCTCCTACATGTACCTATTAGTCAAAGGAAAACTTATACAGTAATCCAGGAGTGTCACTAGAGATTATTTATGAATGGGGGGGTGGGGGCAGCTGATGGAAATTGTTCACATTATTTAAAGTAATTAGTGTGTATTTATTTGGGGGGCTAAAAAAGATTTTATGGGGGCTGTAGCCCTCCTAAAATAGGCCTAAGAATTCCCCTGCAGTAATATACCCTTGACATTTCTGAAGGTTGGAGACACAGTATTCCCGCAAGATGTGAAAATTCATGAGTAATACTTGGACACCCCTAACCTCAACCCTTAACCCATAGTATACTAGCCTGACCGAAAACATAAAAATATTATTTGTTACCAATTCTAAATAAACATTACTGTACTATACACTTGGCATGTATTTGTTAACATGCATTTTACCAAGCGCTAAAATTATTTGCAAATACAGCTTAGCTGCACATTATTATCAGAATTCTAGGTGTCTTTCTTTCTTTGTATTTCCTCCAAAACATTCATACTTTGGACCTTTCGTAAATGTGCAAACTTTTTCAGGATGTGTTTTTCTTTATAAATCCCAAAGTCTTTGTATAAATATGCGTACAAATGTTTCTCACCTTTTTTGTCCGTACGAAGCCTTTGTAAATGAGCTCCCAACTTGATAAAAATTGCCATATTTATTTGTATTTTTCTTTTTTAACAAGGTAATGTGGTACCAGCTAAATGAATGGAATGGCATGTATAATGGCTAAATGTAACTGCTTAAGTAGAATAGAAACAGTCTGGTTTGAAAGGAGAATGAGATTTTTTAAATTATAGGTAATTCCTGACATCAGTAGTCTTTTGTTTGTTCTCGGGGGGGTCTCAGCTTCAAGTCCATGTTGCAGCATGAAAATCTTATATCTATAAAAAAACAGTAGGTTAAAATTAGTATTAGACCCAGTGACTTTGGAGACTGGTATGATTCCTGTATTGCCTTCTTATATTTTGCTGTGTTTACCAAGCAGAACTGCTTTCACAATGAAAATGCTTCTGCATGGCAATTAGTTTGTCCAGCTTACAGCCCCAGCTATCTGGTGAAACACAGAACAGTGGTTCAAAGAAAACAATACGGATACAGGTTATTAAATTTTGAAAAATACTGTTATACTATTATAATACACGAAGCTCCTTTATGATTGCTGGTGTGGCAGCCACCAATCAGATGGAGGGAGAGGTCCATTAAAGTGACCCGAGGTGAACATAGCTGATTAACAGACAAGGCTCGTCGTTTGAAGCGGAAGCATGCCTAAGCGTGACAGTGAGAACTGTTTATCCCGCCGATGATGACACATGCGCATCTAGCCCTCCAGTGCAGCAGATGTCAGCAAATGCTCCAGCTTGTTGTTCCACATGTTTTACATTGCAGTCAAACAGCTGTCACGCCCCCCCACCGCCGCTCACCTCCATCCCACTTCCCTCCCCCTTATACGGTTGTCTCTGCAGAAACTGAACTATACTTCTACATCTTGTGTAATTATTTAAAGGGCTCACAGTTTGAAGCAGCAGATGGGAAACGGCAGCTTTAGCAGTTCCTGTGCCAGCAAGTCCAGCAGAAATCCTTTACACCCCCCCCCATCACAGACAACCTGAAGCCCAGACATGCAGCAGCACCTTAAACATATGTGAATACATTATGTGAGATCAAAAGTGAAGGCAATGATTTATGTTTCAGCTGTGTCAGCCTAGTGACACCCACATTTTGAGGAGGCTGTCATATGTAGAATATCCTTTCGTTATACATCTCACAGAGAGCTCACTCCATCCAGTGAGCTTTCAACACATTGAAATATCTTCATTGAAGCCCCTTCATTGTAACCAGCTAAATCATATTTCACTGCTTTACTATCATTTCTTTTACTGTGTTTGATGTTGTTTTCTTCTGGATAATAACAATATAGCTATTTTCGTTGAAGATGACTTGGCAGACTGGTAGTTTCATTTCCTCAATTATCGACCAACTTTGAGTATTTGTAGACCCATTTCAGATGTATAAATCAGCATCATTCACCATGTCCCCCCGGATGCCAGGAAAGCAGCTTCTCTGCTTGAGCAATATAGTTCCTGCCAGGCAAGATGCAAATAGCAGGTGACTGATAGGTCTGTAGGAGGTACTTTTGTACCAAAAGGTTCAGACAACTTGGCAGGCTGGAGAACAAGCCTGTTCTGTTCTATCGCCATGAATCGAAGTATTCACAGGATATGATGTAACTCAAGGACTACTATGCAAGTTTTCCATTAAACCTTGTATAAAATAAATGCTCGGGGTGTGACGTCACAGCACTGCCCACTGAGCCACCTAAGACAGAAATGTATATGAATCAGCATCATGTTAATGATTCTACATTATTATTAGAACCCAGCCATCCATTTTCCATTTTCCTGGTCAAGGCTGCAGGGGGGTGAAGGGGATGGATTCTATTCCAGGCAGAACAGTGCACAAAGGAGGGGTATACCCTGGCTGGGATGTCAGTCTATTGCAGGGCACAAACACGTACACACACAGTCATACTCTATGGGCAACTCAGTGACACCAACTGACACAAACGGGGAGGAGATGTGTCACCCATAACCTGTATCTGACAAGCTGTTTTATTATTTCCCTCAGGTCTGCTCGCAACTGTGTCACAATGTTTTGAGAGCAACAGAGGGTAACCCTAACAACAACAACAGTGAAGAAACAGGACGCCACCATATTTTATGTATACTGTTCCTAACATCTGTTTTCATATAAAGATTCACAATGTAATGATCTATAAAATAAGATGGGTACTGAAGCAGAAATGTAAGACCAACTTTCAGGAACTTGGTTACTGGTTCTGAATCCCTTTTGTAGTTCCTGGCCACTTTTGTTTGTCGCCTTCCCATTACACAACTGGAATTGTTACCCTTATGTTACATTAACATGGGACATGCAAAAACTTCGTAGGTTAAACTTCACATATAATTTCATAAGCGATTGGCGGCATGGGGGGATTGATTGCACAGTACAAAAATATGAGAAAAATCTAATCCACGTAACACAGCATTTTAAATTTTTAATTTAATACATGGGATGATCCCAGGCCTCAGTGTACCTCCCCACATTACAGTTTTATATGGCCTGCAGCATGTTTATAATTCATTATTAAATCTGACCAGCAGATTCGTTTTCCAGAGAATAAAAAACAGTGTAATGTAATTCCTCTGATTTAACTGCTGACACTCCCCATCCCCCACTTGGTATTGGAAATATTTGGGAAAAAAAGCTGTATTGGTCAGAATTTCCATATCTGTGCACCAATATGAATAGAAAGCAAGTGCACTTTTACATTCAATTGCAGAAATAAAATTTCCTGGGGCAGAAATTTGGAGACAAAAGCAAAAAAATGTATTCAATAATGCATTTAAAGCAAATGGAATACAAAAATTATTCCACCTGCTCAATTTTAGCTCCACTATTCCTATCTCTTTTCCCCATACTTCCGCGTAACTTTCAAGTTTGAGTTAGTGCTTGTTGTCAATGAAACAGCAAAGTTTGTTGCTATAAGCCCTACCCAGTAGTTTCTGGTCCAATGAAAAGTAGTCTAGTGCTGGGTATACCCATCAGCCAGCGTGGCCGCATGCTGGACTGGTGCCAGCAGTGTAAATAGTGTAAATAGCGCTGTGTATTTAGCATGTATTGTGTTGTTGTTGTGCCGTACGTTAATGTCATGTGTAGTGTTAAAATTAATTGTTGTAAATAGTGGTGTGTGTGCATCCACCATGTGTACAATGAGTAGTTGGGACAGTCAGCATGGTGGGCAATGTCTGTGTTGTGAGTATAACTGGCATACAGCAGTAAATGCCATGTTTGTACCCTTACCGCACTTTTCTGTGACTTTTTATTACCTATTCCGGAGTAGGGACAAAAAAAGCTTCAGAAACTGCTTCCCAACAGCTACAATCTGGTTCCTGGAAAAAAAGTTCCTGCAGTGGGAAAGGGCCTGAAGAAATACATGATTCACTTCATGTTATATTCTCTCAAAGAAGAGCTTACTAACTAAATGGAATGCACTCACACTGAGGATGCTGAGATGCAGTACTCTCCATGCCCCAGCAGATCATATGCTTTAGTTGCAGTATAGACAATGAAAGTGGTAGAATAAACGTCCAGTAACGGGACTGGTTCTATAAGCAAGAGGCTGTAACTCCAAATTTTCAGGGGAATGCAAGCAGTCACAGAGTTTGCTGAGTCCTTAAGCTTAAGGAAATAGAAAAGGCACTTGCATTAAAAAATACGATTGCACAGAATATTGCTTTGGCTGCATAAAATAATAAAATCAAAAAAGATATTTTAAGTTGAATGGCTGTCTAAAGAGATTCTTTGAGACTTCTGTGTACAATTTAATTTTTTTACAGAAATCCTACTTAGGTAGGTTTTTAGTAGGTTTTATTTACAGGGCACTCACAAATACAGTGACCTTTGTTATCGATAGGGAAGTTCCAATAAAGTGCCTGCAGAAAGGTACAACAGTGTCTTTAATTTTTCAGGTTTCATCCATTTCCATTGTCCATAAATCCATTCATCATTCCTGTTGACTTGCAGCATAGTTTTTCTGCAATTAAATGTAACTAGCATACAATGTAATACAATTTAATAAGGAGTTAGTGGTATGCAAACATTCTCCCTTTGGGCATTGAATTAAATTTTACAAACCCACTGCAAATTGATCATCCTATTTGTTTTCAACAGCCAGCATTGACTTGACAGATAAACAGTTCATAGCTACTGCCTGCCTGTAAAAGATTGGATGCAAGTGCATGCATTTAGTATTAGGAGTAGATCTGGATCAAATCATACATGCATTAAATTTATGAAACTAGAAAAGAAAAAAAGCAAACCTGATAAGTATCAAAAGGACAAATACTTTGAATTAATTCCTGCTGGACAGAGAAAAAAAACACCATTCAAAACCATGCAGCGCTTCACCTTTAGGTTTGCAATCAGGCATCTGAAACACATTAGCAATTCTCTAGGCCAAACTATATAGGAAGGGCTTTATGGACAAGCACGTCTGAGCCTCATTTGATAATGACGATCCTGGAGTAGAACCAAAGTCATAACACAATAATCTGGAAAGGCAGCTGCCATATCAATGTCATTTGCAGCTCCCTGGGGTACAATGATGCAAAGTTTTGCAGAGTTTCTTTTCACATCAATACCCCTTTAGTAGTGTGCATGGGACTATGAATGTATCTGAAATTAATTTAAATGACTTCCCCAACAAACAGAATGCTTCGATCGCTGAGGAAAGAGCAGTCAATATCCCATGTGCTGGATAAGGCTGTAATTTTGGCCAATCATACCTCATTTTCCACAGTCCTCAACTATGTAGTTTTGGTCGCCACAAATCTTTACTTCCTTGGAATTTTCGCAGTACTGATTTTGGCAGGTGCTGGGATTCCTGAGCATGTTGCGAACATGCTTGGGGATGACACGTGACAAATTGCCACTTCATTTTTAGCAAATCAAGATCACTGCCACCCGGTATTACATAAGCGGTCATGAATGAATGGAAGGACAGAAGAGCAGAAGCAGAAGAGCAATAGACATATATCTGTTTTATTCTTTTTAATTGCATTTAACAATCAATTTAACTATTTAATATCACTTCTTTTTTTCAGTATCATTAGTTTTACAGTCAATTAATGATAGTACTTCACTGAAGTGAATCAGGTGTTTCTTCTAACCTATTAGCCATTCTTATGCTGTTTAGTTTCGAGGCACAGTTCTAATCCACAGGTGACCCAAAGCAGCATGTCTGTCTCTGTTACTAACAGCTTCCAGAGTAACCCAAATGACCCATCACTTATACCGTTTCTAATTAAGACTTGCATTACAGTAAATCCCAAATATCCTGTTTAAATTTGGCTAAAAGAATGCCCAAGCTCTCCGGGTGATGTATGGGGTGTCAAGCAGCTTGAAGTCATTAAAGGCTTCCCCTTCTGATAGAGGTTCAGCCTTAATTACAGGGCTAAATGTAGTAAGCTTGCCTGGGCACTCTGTCCATGACCAGACTGGCCAGACTATTGACCACAGTTAGAGAGAGGTCTCACCTGTGCAGCAGGGGGCCAGAGCCTATTGGCACATGCACCACAAGTCTCAGCTTAAATCATTAATTATTTGCATTCTCCTCTTGACCCAGAAGATTTGGTGTACAGTGCAGGCATTTCACTTTGGCTTCCCATGGTCCAATTGCTTACCAAACCGTAAACTGCAAGGAAATTAGTTAAGCATTTATTTGTTTTCCTGAAGGTTATTCAACAATAATGACTAATTTATTTATACAGATGAAACATTCACTCAGCAGGACTAAAATTACTTCTAACGATTTAAAAATACGCACAATCCTTCTTAACATTCCATCCTGTTTTGTGCTGCAGATTACAAATAAAGATTAATCCATCCATCTGCTTTCCATACCTGCTTGATTTACCCAGGGTCATGGAAGGGTCTGGAACAAAATAAAAATTAATTCTAGTACTAATTTTAAGCCCAGAAATATTTAAATAATATAAATATAATTCTGTAATATAATATAATTAAATAATTAACAATAATTTAAGATTTTTACTGCTGATGTAAATATGTAAATCTTCCTGATCACATTTATATATGTGCTTCAAAGATACTCCTTACTGAACATGTGTGTAGTCATTATATTTCAATTCATTGATGGGATCTGAAACGATGATTTTAGTACCAATTCTGCAACCGCAAACATAAGGCTAGAGACAGTGAACACTGTAGGTTGTTAAAAATAGGCCTGCCATCTGGGTGTTGTCTCCAGAATGTCTACATTCCCATTCATCCTCTGGACAGCTCAGTTTAATTAACTCCACAGCACCAGATTCAACAACATTAAGCACTCCATTGCCAAACTGCCAAAAACAAAGGTGTGCAGCCTTCCTGCCTACAGTGTTGAAGCAACATTCATTACATTTCCTTGTACACGTTACCATTTTCTAATTTATTATTGGCTTTCATAAATGCAAAACAAGTTTTGTTTTTGAAAACAAAAATCTATCACAAATTGAGCAGGACAATCAATAGTCACAAAAGTGACAAGTAAATAAGGAGAAGAAATGCATCACAGCAGTCATAGTTGAAGGAGGAAAACAATAAGTAATATTGCTTACCGGTACATTAACTCTGTAAAGCAATGGAACAATATTAATTATCACTAGCATAACTAGCCATCCTTTGAAAATAATGCTTACTGGGGCAATTAGTACATTTAGCAAAGATTTTGGACAATATATTACACCCCTACAATCAGGTGGTACCTTCCTGAGTGGCCTAAGGTGAGTTTTGTTTAATATGTGTGGTGTCACCCTTGACTTTAGAATGGTTTCCATCCATCCATCCATTTTCTATATGTCCTATGCAGGGTTGCGAGGGTGCACAGCCTATCCCAGAAGCTAGTGGCGCAAGGTAGGGAATAACCCAGGACAGCGCGCCAACCCATCACAGGGTTTTATATCAACCGGTTCTAGATGTGGTTTTTCAAGCAGTAGATTAGAAAAGGAAGTAAACCAATGTATATGCAAAAAATAGGTATAAAAGCTAAACATTATCCAGTGTGTAAATAATGCAGCATGCAGCAAGGAATATATTCACCATTTCCTTTATAAAGCCATAAAAATATTGCATTACCTCTTCAAGTTAGTGAAGTGCAGCATGCCGTGATGTAAAGAAACCTCACTGAATCTTAGTTACTCGCTGCAGCTGGTGTTTTTTTTTCATGCATTAGTAATACATAAGCTAAATGGGAAGAGCATCTAGTTAAAACCTAATGCTGTGTACTATTAAAACAATGTCTGAAACACGTTGGTGGGAGTATGATGGCTGGACAGTGATTTTTGTGCCTGTGGACGTGAAGACTCACCAGCACTGAGACAACTATGAATCATTATTCCAAAATATTCTATAGCAGAACTTGAGATCCTCTACTTTTAAATGTCTTTGAATGGTGATATCATTCCAGACCTCAACCGATTAGATATGTGGAAAGACCTATACCTACATCCATTCATCTTTCAACCACTTATTCTGGTCTGGGTCATAAGGGGGGCACAGAGAATATTTTCCTGGCAGCACAGGGCAGAAGGCAAGGGTACACCCTGGATGGGATGCTCTTTGATTCCAAATGGAAATGCAATCTTTGGTGTTTGAAGCAGTTCTATAAGCATTAATGGGCAATAATTTAAAAGCAGTGAGAGTGATTAGAATCTACAGAAAACAGCTGCTAAAGGATTTTCTGTGCTTTTTAATTGAAAGGGTGACTCTAGATAGATAAACATGTTTCGGTTAACAAATAATGGACAAACACAAAACCTATTGTGGACCTGCTATTCAAGATATCCTTAAAAATTCTAAGTTGAAAAAAAAATGTTTTTATGTGATGATATGAAACATAAGCATGTTATATATATCATGCCTGCTGCAAAATTTCCCAGATCAGGGCTTTTCTGCTTCAGGCAAAAAACCTTAGCTGCAGAATTCCCCCAAGCAGTTGACACAATACTTTATCATTAAGCAAAAAGAATTGTTTTACGGTCAACACCACAAAGGCTAATGTGCCCTGTGATTAAAGATCCTTTTGTATTAAACCTGTACAGTAAAATCCAACAGCCAAGCCATATGTTATCTCATTGAAATATTGCGATTCAGTAGTAGTACAATATCAATTAAAATTCTGTGGAATTTTGTGCTTTCTAATTACACTAAGCAAATTATTAATTGCATTGGATATTGTTCTATATTGTTATGGGTTTATACAGCATGCTAAATCACAATCTCAAGCCCAGCATGCCCATTGCTATCTATTACAAGTGGCCACTGCTTTCCCTAATATATTTTGGCCTCAGGCTTTTATTCTTTGCACTTCAAGGCACCATATAGAAGAACCATATGCAGAGACCATCAGAGACCCCTATGAGAGAAGCTAACTAGGTTTAATAGAGTATTGTACACACAAGGAACGATGATATGGAGATACTAGCAGAATCCAAAGTCCAAAATGTGTTTCATTCACTGCCGGTTTCTTTTTTTTATTTAATGACAGGGGGAGTGAGACATGCCCAATGAGATGGCCATACTGGCCCTGAGTAGGAAAGTGTTACGACATCTGGGCATGGCACCGGCAGGAAAGAAGAGTGACGATCCACTGATGGCTTAAGACACAAAAAGGGGTTTATTGGGGATGTCTGGGAGGCATAGGGGAAAAAAAAATTAAAAATTAAGAAAACAAAAGGAACCACGAGGGGTCAAACACAAAACAAGGCAGGGGCAGGTAATCAACAACAGGAGGGCTAGGGAGGCCACATCTAGCCACATCTAGCCACATCTAGCCACATCTAGCCACATCTAGCCACATCTAGCCACATCTAGCCACATAAGACAATGACCAACTGAGGAACAGAACAAAGCAGACACTTAAATACTCAAAGGTAGCTGGGCAAACAAGGAACGGGTGTAACTAATAAGGGAAATCAACCAATGAACACAGGACAGGGAAAAAGCCAACAGGTGATGAAACTTTAACTAAACAATGAACTAACTAATTAATACTAACTAATACTAATACTAGAAAAGTGACAGGAATTAAACACTGGGAACACAGGTATACAAAAAGCAGGGGAATAAATATACAAACCGAATTTAACCAAAGACACGGGAAATAAACAGAACTCAAACACAAAAAACAAAACCCAATAAAACAGAGGAGGCTAGAACCGAACCCGGGTGTGGAAGCTACAGTCTCCGTACCACTAGCTCAGCCCAATGAGCTACACGGTGGCAAGGTGAATAAGAGAAACACAAGAGGTACTCAGGACACCGGGAACTAGGGGAAAGGACACAAAAGGCGGGGTGGCAGATGCTGACCATGACAGGAAAGGGCTTCTGCCCCAAATAAAAAGGACAAGTCATGACGCCTGCATGCACTGTGCATGCAGTGCTAGAAAGCTGTGGCTCTGTGGGTAGCACTATTTTCTCACATCTCCACAGGTTTCCTCCTAATACTGCTCCAAAGACAGTCAGTTAGACTAATTGGCATCTCTGAACTGTCCATAGTATCGCTATGTATCCTGTGATGGACTAGCATCCTGTACAGGGTGTACCTCACAGTTGTGCTCTGTAGTGACTGGCATAAGCTCCAGAAGCCCTAGTGATGCTGACTGGGATAAGTCATTAGAAGATGGAATGATGTGTCCAGTAGCCTTTCCTTCAAATGCTGTGGCTGAGTGGTTGCCTAGTTATCTGAAGTCTAAAGGCAGGTGTGAAATAAATCACTGTCTTCGATGCTAAACACTCCCTCCTTTGTAAATGATGCTAAAGACAAAGTTGGCTGCAGAGGCCACTGTTTGTTTCATCAAAGTGAGTTTATAATGCACTCTTATAAGGAATATAATTATAAATATCGTCGTAATTACTATATGATCCCATGGCATATAGTTGGAATTTAAAATTTCAATTAAACACATTATACAGAGAATTCTAACAATTATACATTCTGCTCTTTATCCTCTCATGTCTGGGACAAAAATGCCATTTAAAATAGGAGCATCTAGATAAAAGGTTCAGTCAAAGTGGTGTATGGTCTCATGACAGAGAACTGAGAGTTCCCTAAACAAACTTTGCGATGGAGGAGGAAAAGATTCCAGACACCTGAAAGAGACAAAGGTGCTTTGAAGTGTGAATTCTAAGGTCTTTTGTTTTCAGTGACAGTGAAGGGTATAATTTCCAAATGCAGTCTTCCAAAAAAACACCTGCTCTTTCACACTATTGAAATGATTTATACAACGTGAAACAGATCCTGTTAATGAAACCACTGCAGGCTACAGGCTTATAAATCTGACATGCACTTGTTTTATCTGTATATTTATTTTGAATACTACTAAGGAATACATATGATTTCACATGCCGTCTGTTGCTTTGAAGGACACATTCACAGAGACATTTTTGCGTTTTGTCAAGCACAGTAATGTAAATGTTTCCAATAAAGGGAATTAAAACACACTTGCATAAAGAAAATATCATAAAATCTGAAAAAAGCTGGATAGAAAATATTGACCAATTCTTGGCAGTTTATTGACATTACCTCACTAAGGGCATTTTTGGTCCGGGGTAAATATCAGTACAAGTACTCACATAATTTTATTGTCTCCTCAGTCCCTGTTCTGCCCTACGCTCAACTAAGAGTATTCCCTATATACACAAATACAGCTTCAAGCATAAGGTCAAGCACCCATGAGCATGCTAGTATGTTTTGGAATTAAGACCATTTATTTAGCACTCTCGTATACTCCGTGACGAATGCTAGTATGTAAGTAAAGTTTATTTGTATAGCACTTTTCTAAGCAAGGAGCTCCAAAGCACTTTACACATACCACTTGCAGATGCCAGCTTTCCCTACCTGTCAGAGTCTCATTATGTAGGATAGACTGGATCCTTCAAGATCCAAGAAGCCACAGTCCCCATCCTTCTTCTATGCCCACTCTGAAGGGCAGATGTACAGTGGCAAGAAAAAGTATGTGAACCTTTTGTAATTTCTTCGGTTTTCTGCATTAATTTGTCATAAAATGTGTTCTGATCTTCATCGAAGTCAAGGGTATTGACAAATATAATGTGGGCATAATAATAACACACAAACAAAAATTATGATCTTTCGTGTATTTATTGAGAAGAAACATAAAAAAAAACTCATAGTGCTAGTGGAAAAAGTAAATGAACCCTTTAGTTAATGACCTCAAAAAAGCTAATTGGAGTCAGGTGTGAGCATACCTGGAGTCTTGTTAAGAAAATGAGTTTGGAGGTGTGGACTAGAGCAACTTTGACTGATAAAAACAACTCAAACTTTTTCAGTTTGCGCTGCACAAGAGGAATACGGTTATGTGAGCCATGCCTTGCCAAAAAGAGCTTTCAGAAGATCTATGATCAAAAATTGTTGATTTGCATAAAGCTGGAAAGGGCTACAAAGTGATTTCAAAGACTTTAGAAATTCACCAGTCTACAGTTAGGCAAACAATCTACAAATGGAGACACTTTGGGACTGAGGCTACTCTACCAAGAAGGGAGCACCCAGTCAAAATGACCCCAATAGCACAACAGAGACTCATCAATGAGGTAAAGGAACAACCCCAAGTGACAGCCAAAGATTTGAAGGCATCATTGGAACTGGCTAACAGCTGTGTTCATGAGTCTTCAATAAGGAAAACATTGAACAAGTAGGGTGTCTATGGCAGGATACCACGAAGGAAGTCGCTGCTTACTCACAAGAACATTGTTGCATGCCTGAAGTTTGCAAAAAAGCACATTGACACTCCACAGCGTTATTGGCAAACTGTTTTGTAGACTGATGAAACTAAGACTGAACTATTTGGAAAGAACACGCAGCACTACATCTGGCATAAAACAGGCACTGCATATCATCATGAAAACATCATCCCAACCGTAAAATATGTTGGAGGAAACATCATGATTTGGGCCTGCTTTGCTGCATCAGGGCCTGGCCAGCTTGCAATCATTGAGGGGAAGATGAATTCCCAAGTGTATCAAAAAATTCTTCAGGATAATATGAGAATGTCTGTACATCAGCTGAAACTCTGTAGAAGTTGGGTGATGCAACAGAATAATGACCCAAAACACCAGAACAAGTCCACAACAGAATGGCTTCAGAAAAAGTCAGGGTCAGAGCCCAGACCTCAACCCAATAGAGATGCTATGAAATGGTTTGAAGAGAGCCATACACATGAGACGTCCAAAGAATATGACAGAGCTAAAGCAGTTCTGCCAAGAAGAACGGGTCAAAATTCCTCCTGAACAATGTGCAGATCCACAGCTACAGGAAGCGCCTGGTTAGTTTATTGCTACCAAGGGAGGGTCAACCAGTTATTAATTCCAAGGGTCCACTTACTTTTTCCTCTAGTACTATGAGTTTTTTTATGGTTGTTCTCACTAAAGACATGAAAGATGAGATTTTTTAATGTTATTATTATACCCACATTATATTTGTCAATACCCTTGACTTCAGATCACATTTTATGACAAATCAATGTACTGTAGAAAACCAAGAAATTCCAAAAGGTTCACATACTTTTTCTTGCCACTGTGCTAACGTGTCTGAGCCCATTTAGGGCGTAAGTTTGTCTCAACACGCACCTAAAGACATAGCAAGGTGTAATGCATGGCTGTACATTATGGGGGGGATGAGACGGTTGTAACCCACCCCAATAATCAAAACCAGCTAATACAACTCCGCAGACCCCTTATAATGGATGGATACCTCAACCCCCCTAGTTCTTGGCCCAAAGTTATGCTCTTGATGGTAGGTACGACCAGACCACACATGCCTAAAATGACAAGTTGTGCTTGTCATTTGACAAGATGTACATTTCCTACTCATGTATTTATGTTAATGGGTGGATCAAGGGAAAAGTGGGAGTTTCGCACAAATAAATGGGAGCAGATGCGGAAAGAGAGACTGATTACATATTCTGTTGCATGTATGAAAATTGCAGGAAAAAGCGCACGTCTGGTTTTCACTGAAATTTCTCCGCCTCTGAAAAGCAGTGGTGATCCAGGTAGCATATTTACATACATAGGGAAAATATCTGCAAGGAATGGTCTGCAAGGAATGGTCCCTTTCTATCGAAGAGCATATATACAGCAACAGAAAACATACATATTCCATTAATGTGCAAATTTATACGTGATGCCAAACTACACATCACAAACTGTCAGGGTTGGTGCCCGTCCGACCCTGTCCTGCGTGTCTTATCCCCTTTTGGCCAGCTGGCTTTGCTGGTTATCCTGCTTTTTCCCTCTCTATCTTGTAGTCCATCAGCCCCTAGTGTGTTTCCTTGTTCCCTGTACCCCTCCAGCCATGAGTTCAAGGCTGGCCAGAGGCCAGCTTCACCTGTTGTGTAATTTATATTGGTTTATCCTTAGTGCTTGGTATTGTTTATCTCTATCTCTGTCTTTGCTTTGTATCCTTGTTTTTGGTCTACCCTACCCATACCTATTATAATTCTGTTCTGTTTGTACTTGTAATTTACTCTGTAATTTATCCACCTGTTGTTTGTTGTTCTGTGCCTTTATTGATTGGTTGATTTTGTTATGATCCATACCTGCCCCTTGTTAGTCCTTTTTTCTCTGTGTATTTAAGTGCCTGCCTTTGTTCATTTCCTCGGTCAGTCATTGTAAATGTTAGTTCTTGTTTGTAGTAGTACCTGTTTGTTTATTGCTATGCTTGTTTCCTGGTTTACTCAAAGTTTATGCTCTGTTAGTTTATTACTTTGTGGTTCTTTTAATTCTCATTTTATTTCTTTATTTCATAATTTTCCTGCATTGTCTTGGCCCCTCAAGGCCCTTTTATTTTGTGACTTTCCTCTTTCTGTTCTGTTTGTTAATAAACCTTTTTGTTTGTGAGCTGTTCAATTGATCATCCCTCTTTTTCCACCTGCACCATGCCCCATTGCAGCAACAAATGTTGTGGCAAAATATCCTGGATCTTTCCATTACCCACTGAAAAAACATGTTTGAAATGTTGGAAATGTAGAACAACTTAAAATATTTTAAGTAAACTATCACACAAAATGTTTAAATTTGCCACAATATAAATAAGTTTTTCAATTTAACCTGTAAAAAATAGATTCACCCATTAAAAAAATAAGAAAGTTACATTTAAGTGAAACATCTAATAATTTTCAGTTACTGGAATGAGAAGAAACACATTGAATATATGACAGCTTTGTTTTATTTTTTCAGTATATCACACCCCTAGTCAGAATGTTTGAGCTGTTGTAATTTTGTTGAGCTGCAGTTGTTGGATTGTCATTAATCAGAGTCATTAGCTGTGGCTGTTGTAGATATCCACCATAACCTTACAAGTAAAACATACACTCACCTAAAGGATTATTAGGAACACCTGTTCAATTTCTCATTAATGCAATTATCTAATCAACCAAT
>JAAGVU020000040.1:19423970-19439935 GCA_011763525.2 Mormyrus iriodes
TTACTATGAAAACATACACTATATACAATAAACATTATATATATATATATATATATATATTAATATATATTTTTTCAGCTTTTATGAATATGAAAGATGCACCATATACAGTATACTCTCTCTCTCTATATATATATATATATATATGTGTGTGTGTGTGTGTGTGTGTGTGTATAAGGAGAGAGTATTTTGTTTTTGTGAGTTGGTAGTGAAGTACTTTGGAGTACTCTAAGAGACTCAGCTTAAAGCTTTCTGCATCTTTATTTTTTCAATGTGTTTTAAGAAATTCTTTTAAAAAAATTATGCTGGAAAAAAGAAAGGAGCAAGAAAAATACATTGGCAAAGCAGTTTTCCTTGCAGTAGAGCAATTCTCAATGAAGTAGAGAAAGACTTTGCATAGAGGGAGTATAATTCATTGATCAGGCGCAATGCCATTGAACAATACTCCATGAGAAGAAGCCGTCCACAGTTGCCAGACTGTGCATGGATTAGTTTAGCAGTTTAAATATGGGCCCAGGCTCTAAATCATCCAACACTCAACAAACAGTTTCATTTATCATCTCATCCCATTCATTTCACTGCAAACTGGGCCTGATGCTGTGGACTGTATCAGTTGAAGATCAAAAAGAGAAAATTCATTGATTCCAGAATACAGAAAATAACAAAAACTGTGTGAAGTTATCAGCACCTTACTTGCTAATATGGACATCTACGATGGAGACACATTAGTCCACATTAATGGGACCATAACTGGGATGGCTGCACAGCTTAGCTGTTCTGCACCATAGTGAAAATGTTGCTGCTATCCAGTTACTATCTCCTTAAGGCTCTGTTGATGTTGTTTGCCATGCATAAGCCCATCATCAAGGTTACAGTTCACTGAGGCTCTCTGTTACATATCTCATACCTCTTAATGGATCTGCAAAGACACACTGTGCTGTAATGGCATTCAGCCTGAGCAAGAGGCTGTCTGGGCTGTTCCGCTCTTTCATCTAGCAGTGGACATACTGAGCAATAAATATATATTGGCATTTAAGAGGCTTCAGAAGAAAAAAATGCTAAAGTAAGGACTGGAAAAAGGAAACTAGCAGTAAATCAACATCTCATGCATATTCTTCACACAATGCCTGCATCACTGTTTAAGAGCTATCGATTTTCTATTTTCCTGTACAATGCTTTTAATATGGCCCTCTGAGTTTCCTCTATTTTACCACTCCCTTCAGCGAAATGACTGAGCAATGCTCTCCTTTGGGAATATCACTCTATTGTTACGCTAGTCTTTCTTTCCAAATGGGAGAGAGGAATCAGGGAGCATCTCTACATCTCTGTTAAATTGGTTCTGTTTCCCAGGTGAGCTGAGCTCTTGTGAGAGGTGGATTCAGGACCTCCTTCTTTTGTGCCCGCATGCATGCATATACCTGTTTGTGTGTGCGCACAAATGCACAGTCCCAATCATAAATAGCAATTAGAAAACACGTACAGCCGCGGAGAAAATGGGAGGAGACGACAGCGCAGTTTTTTGTTTTGCTCATTTCTTAATTTATGGGTGTGCATCAGTGAATAATATATATATATATATATATATATATAGACACACACACACACACACTCGTATATTTTGCAAACTGCAGCCTGGTTCTTCTCTGTTTCTCATTAATAAAGAGCTTCTTCCTTGCTTTATGAGATTTCAGTCCTGCTTCTAGGAGCCTGATATGAACTGTCCTAGCAGTGCACTTCACACCACTTAATGTTTCCCATTCTATTTGAAGGTCAATTGATGGCATCCTACGATTCATGAGAAACTGTCGGATAAGTTAACAGTCATCTCTGGCATTAGAAAGTCACTTCCAGCGTTTACCTGGCTGATTTCTGGTCATCCCCAGTGTCTCTTGCTTCACATTGTTCTTGTGTACCGCTGTCTTAGAAATTTTGAACCTGGGAGCAGCCTGATGCTCAGCATAGCCTTCTGCCAGCAGAACCCGATTAAACCAGGATTTAAGAATGCAAATTTGTTTAAAAATATAGCGTGGTGTCTTAAAAAAATTTTGTGGCTGTATATTGTCAAAATTGTCTGGAAAACACA
Organism: Mormyrus iriodes; assembly: GCA_011763525.2. Lineage (NCBI taxonomy): Eukaryota > Metazoa > Chordata > Actinopteri > Osteoglossiformes > Mormyridae > Mormyrus > Mormyrus iriodes. Next base: position 19,426,054 of record JAAGVU020000040.1, read on the forward strand.
AAGAGATCTGAAAAAAAAATTAATTGGGAGATCGTATCAATAAGTTGTTGGGAGATCTTATGAATAAATTGTTGACCATTTTGCCTTGATCTCACTATAAAATGTAGTCTTTAACTAGCTATAAAACCATGAGTTACCAAGCACACCAATAAATATATAATCACAAGAAATGTTTGATTCAGTCTGCAGTTAAGAAAGTGAGAATGTGTCTTTAAGGGCTACTGGAACATTTAGATATGGGAGTTGGCTGGGATAATAAATAGCAGAATATTAAAGACTGGGCACCACAAACATTGCCTTAAGGGCTTCCAGCTGTTTATAAAAAGTCTCCAAGTGTTCAGTACATGGCACTAGCTGGGAAAGACAACTGATTCGCCGGAATATTTTTCTTTCTGAACGTATGTCCACCTTGATGTACAATGTATTTAAAGGACAGTTAATAAAGAAAACCTGCCTCTAATAGATTTTTTGACAGCATGTGGTTTATTGCCAATATAAAATGTCTTTATATCTCTGATGATTATTTAAAGTAAGAAGTTTCCTGCCATAGTATTATTCCTTAATTGGTTGTAGGAATAACGTAACAAATTAATTTGGCAGACAGTTGCTGGATAAAATAAAAGGAAATACCAGGAAATGGACTGCTGGACTAGAAAAAAATGCAATAATGTTAGGTGTTTAAATTACTTAATTTTTCATATGGCATTTTTGTTATTGTTTTTCTGTAGCTGCTACAGTAAAATGTGAACCCATGAGATAAAGCAAGACGCCAAAGACACATTTATTCAGCTGAAGAATGCTAGCATCTCACTAGCATAACTGTACCAGACAGCGAAAAGCATAGTGCCAGTCCTGAAAAACACAAAAATTAGCAGATAAATGACGTGTGTGGTATGGCTCCACACTTTTAAGTACAGTTTACCATTGAGCATTACAGTATCATGTAAATGAGAGATGGGCAGAGGAAAGAGTTGTGGATAAATATCAGCTTGAATATTGATGTGTTCATGCACAGGTTCAACAAGTTCACTAAGGTAATTTGGTAGCTTGATCTGTCATGCAGACCACACTTATTCTTCCAGGGGCAGGTTTTTGGCGACTTTGTCTTGTCTTAAATTAGCATTTTCAGGCATGGATAGCTAAAAATTAATCACGAAGGCTGACGACACTGAGCAAAGGCACACAGTGAGGAGAGCAGATGTGGGTAATAATGGGGTGTGATTAGTAAAAAAATGGGTACAGCTGTTTTTTTCCCGCTTCATATCAAACGGTTCTTGCTCTGTGTCTATGTCTAGACTTGAGCTTGTCAAACTGAAGTGTGCCTGAATCCAATAAGGGCTTTTAAAATGAATAAGATAATCTTCTGATAAAAAGCATGCATCGTGGTGTAGCAACACAATGGGTAATAAGGAGAATATTTCTACCTGAATCACTTGTGAAATATCTATTTTATATTCTTAGGCCTACTTATAATATTTTTAAAAATAATCAAAACACTGCCAGTTTATGTGAATATGGTTATTCCTGAAACCCTGGTAAAGGTCCAAATTGTAAAGGTTGCATAATCTTAAGAGAGGCACTTCTCATGTAGCAATAACATTACTTTGCATAATTTTCTTTTGGCAATATCAATGTGGAGGAAACTACAGAAATCCTTCTGGATAAGGGAGTCAGATAAACTAAAGTAAATTATCTGCTTTTTTCAATAATTATGTTTCACAAATATAATATTTGCCTTAAACCACAGTATGAGAAAGTATTGTACTGGAAAAAACCAAACCAGAATGAGCCAATAGATGTATTACAATAAATACTTGCTTTCTGAGAATAAACAATCAACACAAATACTGCCAAAGGAAAACAAGTTAACGAGGGTGTCTTTCCGTTATCACTGCCAACTGGAAAGAACTCCATGGTTTGGAGAGCAAAAATAAAGTACTCTCAAGCAAAAATTAATTCAGAAACCCCCATGTCTCTGAATGGATGCTTCTTCACTGTGTTTGTTTTGTGCTTATTCATTTCGGCTAAGTTCTGCTCACAGGTTTATATACAGAGATTGTTCATATCACACTTAGTGTTCTACCTGCCAGAGGTTGCAGTTGCAACACAATATGAACATGCTTTGTTATACTTCAGGTGAGCATTTGATTCAACACATGTAGAATTCTGAAAGAATAATTCTACTTTTTCATTTATTTGTTGTTCACTCTATTCCAGATTTTCCCTGAAGCAGCAGTAGGTGTTGCGTTGAAAAGTGTTGCACTTGTGATTGTCCATAATATTGGAGGAATTTTAATGGAAGTAATATTTCCAATAACATCTCTATTTGATTAAAATAATTCTGTTATTTTATTGATGTTTCTGCCTTTCCTGCATGTAAGTCATGTGGGGACCTTTTGATCAAAAACCATAAATTAAGATACAGTAAAGATACAATCTTTAAACATTCATGCTTTTTAATTACAAAATTGCAATTTGAAAAGCTTTATTAGTATTGTAAAATTATGAAATAGAGCATCTAGCTGTATGATACAGCTGTTTGATAAAGTTAAAAGGATTAACTCTACGGTAATCTACAAGCTTTAACCGTATGATCCTCCAGTTTATATGTACTGTATAACATTGATTCTGTGGTTCATTTAGCATCTCACTCGGTTTAGCAATCATGCATTTGTTGTTGCAGAAAAGAACAAGAGACAAGAGTAGGTTTTGCAGTGCTTTTTTATTAAACACTATCAGATCAAGGGAGACAGTGCTTACAGCAAAGGTTATCTACAAAGTACCTCAAAATTACAGTTTTTGAGTTTCCTTTCATGCGCTCTATGGTATCTTCTACGGGGTCCATGCATTCCCTTTCTTAGTGATTTCTCTTTTTCATCACATCCTGCAGCTTTCCTCCCCAGCAGTAATTGTTTTACACCCCCAGTTTCTCATAACAAACAGAGGTGCAATGCGGGCTTCACTCCCTTGTGCACTCATACTTCCCATATTTATGTGACACACACACAGACTCTTATCTTGTGAAATAACAGCCAAGCCTCTAACCAAGATTCAAACAAAACACTCTGTATTCATTCCAAGCCCTGTAAACCCCTAAAATCCTTTTCCTTACTCTTGTAAAAATTTCATTACCACACCTTCCAAAGTGCAGCAGCTGGGTTAATTACTTTTGACTCTAAGATCTTTTTTTCATACCCATTGTGACTTCTTATTACACTTGAAAAAATTTCAACAGTTCATTAACCACAAAATGACTGCAAGTGGCTTGAGGTGTCAACATCTGTAAGAGGTCTGGGGCCGAAGAAGGACACGCGTCCCAGCTTGCAAACAAATGTACAAGAAACCCCCCAATAGGACGACACACACACACAAGCAGATTACCCAGTGGCTTTGCTCACTGAGTGCAAGGGAAAAAAATAAAATGCAGTATTTATAAAATAAGTTTGTTAATTACCAATTTTATTTTTCAACAAATAAAGAGCATTTACAATAACATAGAGATAAATATGAACAACATTATTAACATCATTATCATATGAGTATATTAAGTAATATATAAGAAGCACTGTAACGTTACTGTCCATGGTTGGATCTTGGGTGTTCTGCTTTTATTACTTTTATATGCACTTTTGATTTGAAAGCGGGACACCGGGATGGGGATGGTCTAATGGGGAAGAGGGGTATGTTGGGATAGGAATGCCGAATGAGGGACAAGACTGAACTAACGGCAACGAAGTTTAAAAAGTGGACCGGTGGCTCTGCACGGAGCGGAACGTCATTGGAGTCGGTGACAGTTCTTCTTCTTTTTCCCCCACCTTTCATCGGACGTATTCCTCGGAGAACGCCGCTGGAGCTTCACCCGAACGGTGGACTGGTGATTGCAAACGTTGCACATGTTGTACTGTCTAGAACAGCAGCAGGAAGTAAAAAGAGCGACCCGGCCGTATTTCTTCTGAGTCTCGTGTTTTTTATGTTGAGGCTCAGAGTTGTCAGTGGTGCACTGCGTGTGAAGCCTTCACATTAAAATTGGCGCCCCTCGTTGGTGTACCCACCGAGAACAGAAAGCCCGATATAAAAAATACCGTCCATAAACGAAATGATTAGCTCCCGGTGTCACTACCGAAAATGTAACTTCCGCTACTATGCATGTGCACCATTACCACGCATGCGTCTACGAGACCAGATTTTCTGGCACTTACATGATTTAGTAATTAATACAATTGTTTTTTTTCTACATATGAATAGATTTTTGAAAGAACAACCGAAATTAAACATTTTTCATAAGGATTTATGGCATTATTTTACTTCATTAAAATTAATGGTGAAAAATGCTCTGAGGCTCTGTAGTTTGGTAGAGAAATTCAAGCTTAATAAACTCCACCTTTTATTTATGTTCTTTTAATATGTCCTCATTTTTGTTACTTTAATCTATTCCCCATTCTTTACTGTTGTATATGTAATCACTTCCAGTTGCTTGTGCAATGTCTGGTACACCTGCTCGAATCAGTCTGGAATTGTACCATGCCATGTATGTCTGTATAAAACTTCTAAAGTCTAATTCTAAACGTCTAGAGTAAAAGAATAAAGTTTGGGGGAAAAAACATGTATATTTGTAGTTCAGCTGTCACTGTTTTCCTGAATGTTTGTGTTTTGTAATTTTGCGATGACTTGTTAAACTACTTAATCCATTTTGCTTTGGATTCCAATTGCATTCGTATGAGCGTTTTAGCGGCTGTTCTTAATGAGGCTGTTAATGTGACGCGATGCCGTAAAAATAGCACGCCTCCTCGCCGAAGTCGTAAAAAGTAACGTGTGGTACGCAAGCGTGCGCATGCGAAGTAAAGGAAGTTACATTTTAGGTAGGTGTAACATTTTTGGTAGTGACACCTAGCACGTACACCGTTGTCATATAAAATGTAAGCGCTAGTTGCGCTGTTTCCGATTATACGCATATGGTGTATTATAGTATATTCTGTGGTCATACGTAATTTCCGTTTCAAACGCGAAAAGAATTTATTATATATGTGTGTGTGTGTGTGTGTATATATATATATATATATATATATATATATAGTACGTACTTACCATGATACCTAAATGATCATTTTGTCCACTTTCTACAATGAGTTTTTTAGCCCTTGACATGAATGTGATATGAATGTTTGTGGTTTTGATTTAAAATCAACAACAAAAAAACATTTTCTGAATCATTTTGTGTGTTAGGTCCATTGTTTCGACATAGTACTTAATTAACAATCAGGTCATATTGGCTGGGTTGGGTTGTCCTGAAAAAATGGTATTAGATACCTGCATGGTTTTAAACACTTAAGACACTTGGTTTTTAAGGTTTCATATAAAGGCAAAATCAGACATACAAAAAATGTCAAATAAAGCCTCAGAGCTACAGATGTACCATGTATCTTTGTGAAATATCCTTAAGGTATATAATATGAACTTTTATAGCGTCGTCATCAAAAGAAAAATTTTTAATTGGACACTGAGCTAGAAGATTTGCCAGCCTGGAAAAGCCAGGCATATATATATAATTATATATATATATTGGTCCATTGGTCCATAATGCAACGTAACACGCTTCGGTAATGTAAACAAATTGATCAGTATCCTCCCGATCCCCCTCACAAAGGGGCCCATCGACCATCTGTGGGGCCTCATTTCTGTGCGCCCCAGTGCGGCTGCACCAGCTGCACTGCTTCTAGTTCTGCCAGTACCCACAACCCTGACCAGGATAAGTGGTTGGAAGATGGATGGATGGATTTTAACTGTATACAGGTACAACTAACAGAGGTGCTGGATATTAATTCCAATGTCCATAATGAAACAATGTGTTCCTGCTTCCTCCACTGCTTTTTGCAGCCATATTTATACCTAAGAATTAAATTAATGCAAGCAGGAGCTTGTAAGACAGCAGCAGGAGCACAGAGCTGAGACTTTATGACCGATATTACATAGTGCGATTGTTCTCATAATAATCAGGATGTTTATGATGCACCTATAAAGATTTCAGTTCCAAGATAAAAATTGTTATCCGTCTCAGTGAGAGTCTAAGCTGTGCTCATTTCCAGCTGTGTCTTTGCTAAAGTAAGCGATTTCCGGTGTTGTTACTCTCTCCTTTCATACAAAGAGCTGAGGAGGGCAATTTTCGTCACACTCGGGGGACAACTCAAATGAGGAACAAAGCCATTCTCCAGCAGATGCATCAGCTAGAATCGCTTTGCTCCCTACATGTATCGGCATGATGCAGAACCAGGTCGTCTCGTCCTCTTCTGAGTGAACAGGTGGTTTACCTCACCATGAACACACTCAAGGCCTGAAAAGTGAGCAAACATTATTGATAAGTGAAAGCCTTTTATGCACTGACAGTAGCCACAAATGCTCAAGCTATTTTCATAGTTCTATGATTGAATTAATAATAATGTAATCCTCAGTGGAACATACAGTGCAATATATAACTATATTAGACGACAAGGATAAATTAATTTGTCATTAAAAACTTTATTAAACACTTTACTTAAGGCCATGTTTCTTGTAATTTGTAATTGGTAACACATTCATAATAAATAATAATGCAGTCATAAAGAATTATAAACATGGCTATAAATATTTATCGAAAGGCATAACATTATAGCCATGTATATTGTGCATTATGAATGCTTTATGAAACTAATCTATAATGCACTATCGATACCTTTATAATGCATTATAATGGTCGGTAAACGCATTAAGGATGCTGTTGCCTAGGATTGGCTCCAGGCCTCCCACTCCCAAGCCACCCTGACCATAATGAGCAGTTAGAAAATGTATGGATGGGTGGTAGTAAAGAGCACACCATTAAACAGCTTTCCATTCTGGCAGAAACAAAATGAAATCAAAGTTATCCTTTGCAGGATAAAGAACAGGTTAACTGTTTTATAATCATGGTTTCAGTCCAGTCTAGAAGTATGTGATAGCATTGTTATTGCATTGTTATTTTCTTGAGCGGTAATGCAACAAATTTTGTTGAAGTTATATTTCATATAAGTCCATGTTCTATATATTTATCATGTTCACATCATATAGGTAAAACTACAGAAATGTCAACCATTATTCTTCATAAACCAAATGACATTTACATCTTTTTTCATACAGGAGTAAACCTTACCCGCTGATGGGTGTTATGGTTATGGCGATACTAAACTAATTTTCTACCTGTGGTCAAGTTGTAAAAGCAATTCAAGGGGGATGGTTGGGGTCAAATATTTGCGTGTGTGGGGGATTTACCTTTACCTGGGTGACAATTACATGGAACAATTTAGGCGGATGGTTAGGGGGGATAGTATATTTCCAAGGGGATGTTTTTATAATTTTTTCCCAAAGGGGGATGGCATTACTGTATGTGTATCCCATAACAACTTGAGTCTTGCCCATTGGTTTCGCAACACTTAAAAGAATTGTCTAGAGTACTCTTTATCCAAAAGCTGGATGGTACAACCGCAACACCTTGATCCAACTTGAGCCTTCATCAAAGTTTTATAATTAAAGTTTGAATGAAAGTCAGGTTTACCATGACCAGCAAAAATGTAGTGTAAAAAGGCTTGCACTGCCAAGCATTAGAGATAATGCAATTGCAATGGTGTAGGAGAGCATTTGAGATTGGAGGGGGGGCAACTTAGTAATTTAATTGTAACCGTCTGCTTATTGGGGGGATTAATAAAGATAAATTAAAAATTGGGAGGACAAGTCCCTGTGTCCCCCTCAGTCCCTACACCCCTGACAAAAGGGATATAGCCTGACCCCATTTATGATGACTGCGGGGCTACCTTGAGTGGCTCCTCTCAAAGGAAGGCTGTGTTGCTGTATGAGCACCAGTATGGAACCAGGAAGTGATAATAAGACTTGCAAACATTTTGAATCCAGTTTTGGTCAGTAATGGTGTGAAGAGTGCAGAGAGTAAGCACAATGGGAGAGCAGTACCTTAATTTCTGTTTTCATTTAATGAAGAAAGTTTGCCTGATCCCCTCCATGAATCCAACCTTATCATGGTGGAGAGGTTTGTGTGCCTCTGTGATCCCAAGAGCTATTTTGTTGGAGGCAATTGCCCCCAATAGGGTCTTCCAAAACAATTTAGTCCTAGGTAAGCAGCCGGCCTAAATACGATTCAAAACACCCCCATAACGATTAATATAAGAAAAATTTGACCCTGCCTAGATTAGGGAGACCAAGGCCTTGGGGGAGCGTGTGGGCGAATGCCTGGTAGCCTGACCTCTACCCATTGGGTCTAGTTGGGCATAGCCCGAAAGGAGAATATGGGTGCACCCTTTTGTGGGCCACCATCTGCAGGGGGAGGCGTGGGGGTTGGGTGTCATGTAGATTGGTTAGCAATCGAAGAAATACGCTTCGGCAGACTGATCATCAGTGTGTAAATCTGGCTAGAGGCACATGGAATGTAACCTGTCTTGTGGGAATGGAGCCTGAGCTGATGCGGGAGGTAGAGAGATACCGACTAGATATAATCGGGTTCACCTCAACACATGACTTGGGCTCTGGAACCAAGCTTCTGGAAAGGGTCTGAACTGTATTCCACTCTGGAGTTGCCCAGGTGCACCAGGCAGGTGTGAGTCTACTCATAGTCCCCTGGTTTGGTGCCAGCACATTGCAGTTTACCCTGGTGAACAAGAAGATGGCCTCCCTTCGACTTTGAGTTAGGGGACGGGCTCTGACTGTTGTCTGTGCACACGTGCTGAACACCATCTCAGAGAATCAGGCCTTCTTTGAGATCTTGCTTTGGGTATTGAACAGTGAAATCTGGAAGGGTGTGACTGGGAGGTATTACCTGCCCAATTTGAATCCAAGCAGTGCTCCGTTATTGGACTTCTGTGCTAACCATAGTCTGTCTATAACAAACACCATGTTCAAACATAAGGGTGTTCATAAGGCCCCTGTCTGGGAGATCTTCAATTCGCACCTCCAGCAGAACTTCTGTATTGAAGTAGTCAAAAACTCTTTGGTGGTAAGGCTCCAAGGGTGGATGAGATTTGCCCTGAGTTGTTGAAAGCTCTTGATGTTGTTGGGTTTGCCAGTTTGGAGTTTTTTAGTGAAGTACAGCATATATAATCTTAATTATATCCCCTATATGTGTCTTGGCTGACATTCCACTTCAATATCACGTGAAAGTTGGGAATAGTGCCTTCGGACTGGCAGACTGGGGAGGTGGTCCAAATCTTTAATGAAGGGGACTGGAGACTGTGTTCCAACTTCAGGGGGCTCAGACTCCTTAGCCTCCCTTGAAAGGTCTACGCTACGATTGGAGAGGAGGGTCTGTCTGTTGGTCAAACCTCGGATCCAGGAGGAACAATGCAATCCTGATTGCAGAACATTGGACTAGCTCTATACCCTCACAGGGATATGGGAGGGTTCATGGGAGTTTGCCCAACCAGTCTGCAGATGTTTTGTGTACTTCGATAAGGAATAAAATCGTGTCCCTCAGGGGATCCTGTGGGGGAGTACTTCGGGAATATGGGATTCGGGGTCTGCACTTGCAGGTCATCAGGTCCCTGTACAAACGGAGCGAGAGTTTGGTTCTCATTGCCAGCAGTATGTCAGACTCGTTACTGATGGGTGTTAGACTCTGTCAGGGCTACCTTTTGTCATCGATTCTGTTCATAACTTTTATGGACAGAATTTCTATTCATAGCCAAGGGGTGGAGGGGGTCCGAATCGGTGACCTAAGGCCCGTAAGGTGGATCTTTGATTTTCACAGATGATGTGGTCCTGTTGGCATCATTGGGCCCTGACCTGCAGCATGCACTGGGGATGTTTGCAGCTGAGGCAGCCGGGATGAGGCTCAGAACATCCAAGTCTGCGGCTATGGTTCTTGACTGGAAAAGGCTGGATTTCTCTCTCCTGGTGGGGGATGAGTAACTGCCACAAGCAGAGGAATTAAAGTATCTTGGGGTCTTGTTGACAAGTGAAGGAAGACGGGAGTTCAGACATTTGGGAGGAGCTCAAAGTAGAGCCACTGCTCCTCCGCATCGAAAGGAGCCAGTTGAGGTGGTATGGGCATCCATCTAGGATGCCTCCTGGATGCCTCACTGGGGAAGTGCTTTGGGCATGTCCAACCAGGAGGAGGCCCTGGGGCAGACCCAGAGCATACTGGAGAGATTATAAATCTCAGTTGGCCTGGGAATGCCTTGGTATTCCCCTGGTGGAGCTGGAGGAAAGGCTGGTGAGAGGGGAGTCTCTGCTCTGACCCTGGATAAGTGGCAGATAATGAATGGATGGATGGATGAAGTTTGGCTGATAAACTTCAAGGAATCTTTTTCATTCTCTTAACCTATAGCAGAGTAACTTTAATGTGGGGTAATAGGCCCCTGGTTCTCCTGTAAAATATGTCCATAAAAATAGATGTGTTCGGAGAATGAATTAATGTTATATTAGGATTCTCAATGAAATCTGAATTAAACATTCTGTTCAATAATGTAAACCATTTTAGACAGTATTACAAATAGATTGCACATTAAATAACTGCTCATCCATGTTGAGAAATTTAACTGAGTTTATGTATAAAAGTATATTTAAGTATTTTCAAGGTCATCATATTATCTGGTTGCAGTTCACAGTTAACTAAAACTCCAGGAACAATCAAAGAAGTTTCCTGAAAACAGTTATTTGAGTTTTAGTATTGACAGCATATGCTATTTTATTAAAGGTATTAAAAATATCATTGGGTAATCTTTCATTGGACGTAAACTTGAGATATGTCATTATATTAGCAAGTAGCAGCATCTATTGCTCAGCTTACCTGGCACATAATATATGTTAAACGGTTGTTTTGAGACGTGTGTGGTTCTGTGGGTTTTGCCCCTGTGCCCGAATAGCCCCCGGTTAATATCCCATGGCTGGCTGACTGAGTTCATTTCTGGGCCCTTGAGCAAGGCCCTGAACCTCAATTACACCTGGGACTGGCTAACCCTGTTTTCTAAATTGTATGTCACTTTGGATAAAAGTATCTTCTAAATTAATGTAAACATAGCTTTAGTTAATTTGTCCACATATAGGGGATATAATTAAGATTATATACGCTGTACTTCACTAAAAAACTCCAAACTGGCAAACTCACTTTGGGGGTGGGGGGGTTGGTTCTCGTATTATATGCCGTTCCACTGCATCTGTTGTATAACGCTATTGTGAGATGTGTGCCCCCCCCCCATTTCAGCCTGCAGGCCATCACCCCTCACACCCCAACAAGGACTGCCATTCCTGCATTCCTGCACTCAGTCCCTTACCACCATTTTCCCTGCTAGGAGACCTCAGAATTACCCCTTCATCAGTCTGAGAAGTGGGTGCTCAATATGAGTCCTTGCCATGGCGTGATGGGCTTTGATGAATAGACATTGATTTCTGCAATGCACTGGCACATTATGAACTGTTTGTGACCTCAACAATTTGCCCTTTCTGAACTGAATTAGTATTCACAGAGGTTCACGTACCTTTGTGCCTTGTAATCCGCTTCTGTTTTTCTATTAATAATAATTGAATAATGTTTTGCTTATACCATGAACTGTGACCTTCTATGTAGGTATGTAAAGTCAACTGAGAAAGAAAACAGTGGTGTATTGTGAATATGCTGCTGAACAGGTTAACACGAGGAGTCGTTCCTTCACACGTGACTCAAGTTTTACTCTCATATCTCCTGTGAACCTCCACCAGAGGTCCATGGAGCCGTCCTCCTGCAGCAGACTTTCATCCTCATCTGAGTTCCCCCATTGGTGATTCATGCCTGTGCTTCATGATAAAAGCACATCTCTTCATTCATCCACAGTGCCACAGAGCCACCCATCCAGACAGCATTCCCCTATCTGCCTGAAAACCTCACTCTCAGCTGATCTTCTTGATGCAATAAAATTTGATAATCCAGTCTTCTGGACAGTATCCTTTGCTGAAGAACATGTTGTTTCTGTGATCAAATTTGCTACTGCCGGTTTCTTCCCCCTTTATCATGCCATGGAGGTGTAGAAAGATAGTGTCATTTGTCTTCAGAATCCCTCCTCCAGTCTGTTCCCCCTGGAGATCTTGTGAGTGTTAAGTACAGAACCAGCTGTGGCTGTAAGGAATGTTGTACAGATAGCTTTATTAAAATCAAGTCCACCGGCATACTTATCTGAAGAGAAATCCTGAGCAGTATTTTTGCAAATGATCTGCTGACTCCCGGTGAGAGGATTCACCCACATTCTGAAAGAGATACAGGCTGAGAACAATTTACGATCAAGAATAAACAATGTGTCTTCAAAGTCAATTACAGAAAACGATTTAAGAAAGATTTCAATGCATTAAGTGGCACAAAAATTACATTCATATATATAAGGAAGTGGAAGGAACAAAATAGTATTAATTTTTGAGGAATGCAATCCATATATTTTACAATCACTTATCCAGTACAGGGTCACAGGGGCCCTAAAGTCTGTCCCAGACAGCATACAGCACAAGGCAGGGGACACCCTTGATAGGATCCCTTGCAATTATTACCTTACTAATTTCTGTTGGAAACATGAAGTCATCTGATAAAGCTGTAAGATTTGAAAACAAGCTGCTCTTATTGACTTCACTATGTTACGTAAACCGCGTTCTTGGAGTCATGTATCTCCTTATTCTGCTTGAGGCTTCACGGTCCTGTGCTGCATCTAAAGGAGCCTTGCTAAAGAGGACCTGTCTCCCTCTTATCTCCCCAGATACTCAGCTCAGAATTCCAAATTGGAGTATTACCAACAGCAAAGCCAGGAAAGTGTGATCAGGCCAAAGAGGCAGCCACAAATTCCATAACCTTGAGAATGGTGACCTTAGTCCAATAAAGTTATAGTGTGGGTTCTATAACTCATTTACCTCGCCGAATCAATTTTCTTCCATTGCCATACTCATATGATCGGTTTCTTTCACCCTAGACCAAAAATAGTATTCATAATTTCCACAATCTCCAGTGTTTTTCAATAAACAACAGTGCAAAATGAACATTAAAACTAAATTTATGTACATCATTAATAATCACTGGATCAGACAACCCCTTACAAAATCTAATGATGTGGCATTATATGTTATATATGTTGTTCCATGTTATACCTGCAGACCTTTCAATAAATGATTGCAGGTTCATTTAAATTAGTTTACAATACTATATTCCAAAAAAGTGCAAATGCAAGTGAAGTGTATTTTGTGCAGCAAAGGGACTTGTGTGTAAATAATCTGTTTCTGCAGCCTATCCCAAGCAGCAAAGTATGGGTATACTCTGGATGAGATGCCAGTCCGTCACCAGGCAAACAGGATGGGTAATTTCAAGACTCATACTGTACATTTCTGTGGACAGCAGGAGGAAACAATATATTGCTGCTTGCTCTTAATATTGCTCTTAAACTCAAAAATATAGGTGATATGGGAATTAATTTGTCTTAGAGTTTAAAGCTGTAACTGAGAAGTGGTGCTTGGTTGGGTGGGACTAAGATAAGAGAGATGTTGATGAAAATAAGCTGGACTAACACCCTGAGCTTCACTGTCTCTTTACTTATGTATGAATGGACTAGAAGAGTTAAACTGAAGAACACCAGGGAAATGTGGATCTTTGTGGAACATCTCAGTTTTCCCGGGTCATCTAACAACTTCTGACACCCAACTTTGCATATCATATTTGCAAAAAACACTATTTAACTCTGATGTACCAACATCATTTAAATACAAACCATAACAATTTTTTTCTCAATCTACTAAGCATCCATCCATTTTCCAGAACCACTTATTCCATTTCGGGTCGCAGGGGGTCCGGAGCCTATCCCGGAGGCTGTGGGCACAAGGCAGGGAACAACCCAGGATGGGGCGCCAACCCATCGCTGGGCACACT
>JAAGVU020000040.1:19440035-19464101 GCA_011763525.2 Mormyrus iriodes
AACCCAGGCACAGACGTGAACCCTGATCCCAGAGGTGTGAGGCAACAGTGCTAACCACTGCACCACCGTGCCGCCCCTATCCCCTAAGCAGTATATATTAATTATATAAAACCAAACATACTGTAAGATCAATATTTTATTATTATCTTGAAGGACATAATTTTCATTATAAGTAGCACAAAGATACTATTGTGCTACTTTGGGTGTCTCTTCATTCATGTCTTCACTTCCCAAGATATGGTAAAATTCTTTCCAAGCATAGGGTAGAAATAAGAGAAGAAGTTATGGATGGATAAACCAAGAAACTTCACAGTCCATCTGCAAATAAAGCACCTGTTTCACATGGTGGTCAAAATGAAAAGACAACAAGTAACATCACAGGAGAGCCTGGGTAGGCAATATGAACTGGTGTCTTTTGTAAATAGATATACGAGGGGGAACGAGGGCAACAGATTACAGCAGACTTTAGCTGCCTCCTTTCTATCTGTTTCCATAGCTTGTTTGTCTCTCCAGACAAGGTGGAAAACAGATGAAATGTTCCATTACCTATTGCTAAGGTACATGATGGGCCTTTTCCCTCTGTGTCAGAAGATGACACTGTTCCGATGAACCTCTTACTAAGAACAGGAGCTCAGTCAGTAACTACACAGATAAGCAGTTTATCTATGTTTGTTTGTTTTTTTATTAGAGTTTCCTCTTTTCCCCTCTATGTCTCTGTGGACTCTACAAGCAAATTAAGATTAATATTTCCTTCTTCGCAGAGAAAAACACGCTGAAGATTAAACAGTTGTTTATCAATGTCTTTGAGTTTATCTGTGATTTCTGCAGTATTACAGGTGGATCAAAGCATTTGAGGTGAATTTTCTACTAGACTCCCAAACCTGAAAAACATAATGTTTATCTCCCCCAATCCATTAAACAAAATACTACATATGAAAAACCAGGCATATGTATACTCTTGCCATAATTGGACGTTATGGGTAATCTTTTCCTGTACTAGTGGTTTTGTTCTGCAAATGCAGCCATGTTTTATTAGATATGTAATGTTCTTACTTTCTGTCCCTGCAAAGTGCACTCTTTTATTGCTGAAAATCAAAGGGGATTTATGATTTAGATACCTATTCTCCACAGAGCTGTGGTCCTGTCTTTCCCAGTCATACAATTTTTAAAAACAACACAGGGAGCATATTTAAATTATATCACAAAATGATTTTTTCTTCCTTGCTTTAAAAATGAAGTGCAGAAGGGATTAAATATGTGTCTACAGCCAGAAAACAAATTCCAACCATCGATCCATCTGCTAATCGTTCATCCTGGTCAGGATTGTGGGCAGACAGCAAAGTGCTTCTTTATTATTGCATATCGTCATTATTATTTTCCAAGTGCTTCCTTTTTCTTCCTTGACAAGTCAGGAATATGCTTGAAAGAGCCTATCTGCTTCACATCCTCTCTCTGCTCCCGCTCAGATCCATGCTTTTCTCTTTCCCAACAAATTTCAGCAAAGGTGTCCATCATTATCGTACCTCAGGGAGAGATCAGACACCTAGCCTTTAGTTCACACCAGGCAAATTTTTCTGAGCCAATATTAATTGGTTGGGAATTATTGAATTCTCCTCAACCTGTCTACCCCAGGCAGTGAAACAGAAGTCTGCATCATATCTAATGATCAATTTGATACCAGTGTGTGGCAAACCAGCAGATTTATTCAAATATATAGAGGTCAAGCCCAGATTTAAAATGTAACCTTCTCTTTAAAGGTCACATTGGTCGATAAAAGAAAACAGTTATTGATACATATTATATAAACACTACGGTGGACTGGCACATTTCAAATACCCATGTCGTACTATAAATAAGACCATTTGTCATATTATAGCGACATTAAAAAAACAACAATATTCCCCTTCTGTTAGCATTTTTTCACTTGGTGACTGAAATGGAGCTGAAATACAGAATAGCATCATTGTATTGAGTGGAATAAAGGATACGTGTTTTTAAATGGTCATTTTGACCATTCTACATTTCCCACTGTTAATCAAGGCCCGCATATCATCTGTGTGAATTTATTTATCCATTCATCCTATCCATACATTAATTTATAATACATGTAATAACAGAAATGTCACCCCATACTGGCTACATTATGGACCAATGTTGGTTATCACTCTGTTTTCATCACATTTCTGAATGCTCCATTGTTACCATTGACAGCACCTGTTGTCAGTCTTTTACTCTGCAGTCCATATTAAACTTTCACACAGAGTTGAAGATCTGCTGTCTTACCATCTCTGTTGCAGTTATGCTGAATAGTAAATGTCATTATTTAAAAATTGCTAGACAAAGAGTTAAGGCCTTGTCCTCCCTAAAATCTACAACGAAAGCCACTATTCATACATTACATAAAATGAGGGCCAGGCATATTGCATAGAGGAATTAATCACTCACTGAGACAAAAATATGGGTTTAAAATGATTTTGAGGTGTCTTTAGAAATAGGCAAAAGTAAATGTTAATGTTTAATCTTTATTTGGTTTCTGTAAATTGAGGGCAATTTGATGGGAAATTGGGTTAGGCTGACTGCAGGGCTTTTTGCTTAAAGTTGCTAAATGTGTCAGCAGCTGTACTATGAACAGGCCAGCAGAATTTTGCAAATAAAGAAAATCCCTTGATAGAACTATGCATATATTTCTGAAGAATTTACAGAAAATGTAAAAATTATACTTTCGATTATATCCTAGAATGGCAGTGATATTTGATTTCTGAAATTAACTGTGTAGTTTACAATATGATTAAGATATACAAAATGTGATTAACACCATATTTCAATCGACAAACAAATGTCGTATGTTATGAGTCTGTTTCGTCTAAAGGTAAATAGCCCCCTTACTCACTCTCTCTCTCTCTCTCTCTCTCTCTCTCTCACACACACACACACACATTCCCATACTAGGAAATCGGAAGAAGAGGCGACAAAAGCGAGACCAGCCAAGAAGCACTTTGGCTCTGAAGCACACACATACACATGCAGGCACACCGCTGTCTGCGTGATTTACTGGTGGGTGCAGAGGCTCCAGACGTGGTGGCAGCGCACAGAAGTGGGATGCTTGCGCTCCGAGTGCTGTTCTGATTGACGATCTCAGTCTCAAGAAGTGCAGATGAGCGCCGGCGACGGAGAGCCGCTCTTCTAGGGCTCTTTTCATAAGGCTACTCTTTGCAAGCTGGACTGGGGGAGAGCAGTTCATGCTTTAGCTTAGGCGCCGAAACCCATCAGTTAATCACAATGACGGACACTGAAATGTAATAGGCGAGAAGCTTTGCGACTGCTTCATTAAGTACTACGAGCACAAACCCTTAAATCTAATGTGAAGCAAACGTTGTGCGTCCTTGCGACTACTTTTACGAAGTGGATTTGACGAAGAGGAGGGGACGTTTGGTTTTTGTTTTGTTTTTCAAAACCAGAGAGAGAGGAAGACTTTAGCCTCAAAATAATGTTTTCTGGGCTGGCATTTCAGATTTTCATTGCCCATCGTTGGGGTGTGAGTTTTTTAGGCATATAACGGGAAAGACACTGGTATATTAAAAAGCGTTACAATTCAAGGAAGTGTATACGGGGAAAACTATCGAACGTGGTATAATTCTGTATCATTTCACGATGCGTGTAGTACATGCCTCCCGATCGCACCTAGTCTGATAAAAAACACCTCTGTAGTAGAAGTAGTTTTAGATTCTCGGCGAACCTTCCCCATCTATTTTCATGGAATAATACTGAAGAAAGAAAAGTAAAAACTCTCTCATGTGTCTGTGACACAAAAAGGGCTTAAAGGTCTCCAAAGAATGGTAAATGATCGATGGAAAATCATGAACAGTGTTTCAGAACTCGACGATGGACAGCAACAGAAAAACCAGGTAATGTTCTAATAAGCGCTTGTTCTCCTCTGGTCTTTTTCGCATGGCAGATAGCATGAAAACGCAAGATAATATATTACTATTATTAGATGCACTGGCAATAATAACTTTTATAAATCAGCTATTTTGCTTTTAATTTTGGGTTTTCTTTGGACGCGCTATATCTAATGTTTCGTGTCTTGATATAGAGGTAAGCAAATGTTAGGACGATTCTTCGCCTTCATGTTGGACAAAATTTGAAGATACAGTCGCAGCTGCCTCTCTGCTCTAATCCACTATCGGAGTCTCCTGCATTTCTCAGCCATGTTTAATATGTCCCTTCTTTTATCTTAAGTTTCTTTTTTATGTTTGATTGCTTATGTATGCCAAATGATTAATATGCCAACATACTGTTTCTCCGAACTGATACAGCTGCAGTATTGGCAGGCTATAAAAATACTAAAAATAAGTATCACAAGGTCAACAAAGGACAATAGAATAAAACTATCTATTCTGACTAAGAGCCTTAGGGCTTGGAAAATAATGCTAGCAAGTTCATTTCTTAGTGTAGTAGAAATTAACATCTGTCTAAAGGAGTCTTTCTCTCTGAGAACAATCTGCTGCACAAAAAAAATGACGCTGAGCGTAAAATCTAGGAAGGGAGAAAAATAGTTCTGCCTTTGAAAAAAATTGTTCTCGATAATGTTGCCATTTCTTTAATTGAGTGATTTTTCTTTTACTGTGAAGTATCTGATTTTGCTTGACTGCCAAGCAAAGCCCCTGGTCCAGCACAACATGGGTGTTTGCTACGTGGTAATTAAGGTACAGGTGGAGCGTTACAAGTTGGATTATGGGTAGAATCAGAATGGTGCCAGGGGGCACCGGGGATGTCTTTGATGTGAGGTGAGCCAGCTTGTTGCTGCTGCTGGAATAGATGCAAGAAGAACAAGTTACTCGCAGTGGGCATGGAGAATCGAAGCTTTGACTCACAAGCCCAGTGTGTCTTTAATTGTAATTATACGGTATTTCTCACACAGCACTCTTTCAGGAAGTGGCACCTGTGTTCTGCTCTTTTCCGACATTTGTCAGCTTTTTCACCGTTTGTTGCTGTTAATAATGGTAGGTGTGTTGCTTTTTTTTTTTTTCTTCCATTGCAGGGGTTTACAGCCTAGGGTCCGTAGAGCAGTGTCACAGGCTTTCCAGAGACATTTCATTAAAAAAAAAAAACAATTAAAGTTTCCATTATCATCTAACTTATGCAATGCAAGAAATATTAAACGGCAAAAATATCTGAGCAGGGATGCTGCCTGCATCCCCCAAAAATGTATTAAACCCACCCCAGGTTCTTAGTTACTTATGTGATTATGAATTAGTGGTAGGGGGTCCCTAATTATGGTCTACTTTCACTTAGGGCATCCCTGGTGAAAAACGGGTTGAAAATCCCTGTTCTGCTGAAATCCATAGACTACATATCATACAATAAATGATTTAAAATATATGTCCTAACTCTGTATTTGAAGCATTTGGTACTTGATGAAGATTAATTGGGAAGACCTTATTATGTAGTTCAGATTATTAAAATAATTGTTTCTAAACACACAGACACACACAAATGTGATCATCTTAGCAGATCTGTTTGGTGTGATCAGTACTGATTTACTGGATGACTGACACTGACTAATCATTATTTCAGTATGAGACGACAGGTTTGATTTTGGGTATACAGTTTGCCTATTAAGCCAGACATTAGTTCAATACTAACTTTTCTTGTTCAGTTATTCATCTAACTGGTTAGATGTTCTTTGATTGCTGTACACAAGGTTTCCTGAAAAGAAAAATAACAGCTAAAATGTCACAAGCACAAAGCTGAATACACACAACACAGAGACAGAAGAGCTTGATACATGCACACGCTCAAACATACTTTGATGGGCAGGGTTAGTAATCTCTTGCATTATTACAGTGATTATAATTCCCAGCAGAGTGTGTTTAGGAGGTGAGACATGCACTCTGTTTTGACATATGAAGGATGGGGTTAAGGAATAAGGTTTTCATTGTGAACACCATGGCGTTACATTTACGTTTATTTGTTTATCAAATGTTTTTGTCAGAAGCCACATACAAGCAAGGATCAGATGGTAATGTCGCTCAGGGTCCGTGGAGCAATAGGGGTTAAGGGCCAATGAGAGTGCCGAAAGAAATATTATTTTACCTGTCACGGGATTTGAACCCACAAGCTTCCAGACATGGGCACCAATCCCAAAGCTAATGAGATACATACCTTATTAAGTCTGCTTTTATTTTTAAGACTCCAGCACAGACATACCTGGATATGTGTATGCATTTTAGATTATGAGGTGCACTTACAACCAAAGGTAGTCAATCCATGTCAAGTGGAATTACAGCCGGTTCCACTGTAAGCTTTTAATCTCTGACCACCTAATTAGATTATGCTTTACAGTTAATGAACATAATCTTTTCCTGTGACTTTCTGGCTTATTAGTTTGTCCGGATAAACACAAAGTAACCATACCATAGTAGACAATATGAAATTTCAAATTAGGGGTAATGAGTGGCTCAGTGGATTAAGCCTCTGTGCCCGTGATCAGAAGGTCGCCCATTTGAGCCTCAGAAAAGTAGTGGCCCCTGGGCCCCTGAGCAAGGTGTCATGGCATACCGGACAAAACAACTCAAGGACCAGCATTTGGGCGAAAAAAAAGGAGTTTTATTAAACTTAAACAAACAGGGACTAGAAATAAACAAGATCACAAGGCACTAACATATGGGTTCACATGGGGTGGGAAACAGACAGGACATTGGACAAGACCGGGCATGGCAGGACCAACAGGGCACACCAGACAGACACCACAAAAGGTGGTCCCAGGACAGAACCACTGGACAAGGCAGGACAAGACTAGGCAGGACAAATGGTATGTCAACGGGCATGCAATAGGCAGGGGTCAGACGAGGGACCAACAGGACAACATCACACAGACGAAACAGGTCAGACAAGGGACATGGCCAGGCACTAGGGATAAACACTAGACATGAACAGGGACCTGTGAGCAGAAGAAACTTAGATAAAGACAAACAGAACAGGCCATGCCACAACAAGATGGACAAGTAGAGGGGCAACAGAGACAGGAGTGGGAACAGAAGAGGGAACCACTGGGGACATAGACCAGGTAAAAACAAAGGCAGGGCAGGGCACTGGGACAGGGACAGAGGCACAATGAATGAAAACGGGGGAAGTCCAGGGAGTCTTCTGAACCGTGGGAAGCTGGGCAACAACTGTGGCATGCTGATTCTCTTGGGCCCATTCATCGGT
Source organism: Mormyrus iriodes (assembly GCA_011763525.2). Taxonomy (NCBI): domain Eukaryota; kingdom Metazoa; phylum Chordata; class Actinopteri; order Osteoglossiformes; family Mormyridae; genus Mormyrus; species Mormyrus iriodes. Next base: position 19,447,248 of record JAAGVU020000040.1, read on the forward strand.
GAGGCAGAGCCCGTCTGGACCACAGGACCTGAGGGCCTTGGAGGGCCAGCAGGACTGGAGGGCCCTGAGAGGACTCCAGGGCAGGAGCCGGAAGGCACTACGGTTTCTCTCCTCATGGTCGCAGCAGGAGAGGTGTCCATCCCCTCTTCTGGGCCCCAGCTTACACCGCTGACCACACCAGGACCTAGAACTGGGTCCATGCAAATGTTAGCCTGAGGTGGGAGCTCACAGAGCGAGACTCAGGGCAAGGCCCAGAGGGATCCACTCCAAGTCCCCCAGCTGGGCATCATTGGGGTCAGGCTATCCCAGCCTTGTGGCAGCCAGGGTGTTAGGCATCGGCCTGGAGGTGGCCGGTGGAGGATGACGAGACCATTGGCGATGAGCCAGGAGGCTGCAAGACTGGTGCTGGTGGGACATCAGGAGACAAGATGAACGCTGGCAGGACATCAGGAGACTGGGCTGGAGCCAGCGGAACATCAGGAGGTGGGGCAAGGCTAGTATACCTGGAGGTGAGTGGGGCACAGCTGGGATACCTGGAGGCAAGTGAGGCACAGCTGGCACACCTGGAGGTGAGCAGGACGAACCCAGGATACCTGGGGCCGGGAAGGGTGGAGGCAGCTGCTGCAGGGTCAGGTGTGGGCGAGGCGGCCCTTCTTGGGTCAGGAGCTTGGAGCACGGGCTGAGTCGCCCTCTCAGGGCCAGGAACCAGTGACTTGGGCAGAGCGGCCCTTTCGGAGCTGGAAGCCTGGGACTCTCTGGGCTGAGTGCCTGGAGTGTAGCTTCCAGAGATGCAGCAGAGGTGAAAAAATGGGCTCTGGAGGCATGTTAGAGGCAAAGACGGGCTCTGGGTATGCAGTACAACTAAACATTGGGTTGCTGGATTAGGCTCTGGATGCTCAGAAAGGGCGGCAGCCTCTTCTTGGCCGGGCTCTGGAGGTTCAAGACGAGCGACGGCCTCTCCCAAGTCAGACTCTCGAGGATCGGGCAGGTCAAGCGAGATGAGTTCTGGTGCAGGTTAAGCCCGCATCTTCTGTTTCAAATTCCTGTGGTTGGAGATGATGGAGAGCTTCGGGATTTCTTGCAGTGGAGAAGCAACGAACCAGCCCACCTCAGAGGCCTGGGGCACCGGAGGGATCAAAGCGGGCATTTCATAATCTTCATGGAGGTGAGCCCAGCATGACCTCAACACAGGTGGTTGCGACCTGCATGTCGGCAGTCTCCTTGGGTCATTCCTCCTCCTTGGATTCCCTGATGTTGCTCTCACTCAAAACGTCAATAATGGGATTGTCGTCAGTTGTGAGTGAGGCTCGGACACTGGTAGGAGATCAGGCGCGAGGGAGAGCTTTCAGGTGTACATGCACAGCGACGGAGGATCCCAGGGAAAGCCGTGGGGTAGTTTGTGGAATCTAGTCATTCTTTCACAACATTCATGAAAAACCAACTTGAAGACTAGCATTTGAGTGAAACTAAATGATTTTTATTATACTTCAAAAAACAGGGACTGGAAATAAACAAGATCACCAGGGATCAAAATGAGAGGACTATAACAGGGATGGAAATGGACTGACAGTAGAAGCAATGTTAATGACCAGACTAGCGATGATGAGAGAAACAGGTACTTAAATACATAGACTAATGTGGGGCAACAAGCATCACGTGTGGCCCATTAGGGCAACGTGAGGGAGGAGACAGGAGGGTCAGGCAGACATGGCAAAAAGACATGACACAAGGCCCTTAATCCCCAGTTCCAGGGATGCAGCACACTAGCTGACCCTGTGCTGTGACACCCCCCAAGCTTGCTCTCACCTGCATGTATGTCTCATGTAGAGCAAGATGGGGTAGGCAAAGAGAAGCATTCTAATGTACCCGTACTCATACTTGTGCAAATCATTAAGTTTTACAAATATTATATAAAACATAATTCCAGTCTTGTTTTTTTTTCTCTGGAATTCTAATGTATTTTCCCGTATATAGTAAGTTATGCCAGCAAAAGTAGGTTTTATTACATTTTTTGTATGTCCTTCACATGTTCAATATTCACATTGTTTTACATTTTCCTTTTCTAATAGTATTTAGGTTTATTTTAATGTATTGAAATTTTTATGCGGTGAAAATACTACAGTAGCTAACTACCTAGATTGGATGCTGCAAATACCACAGTGATTAAAAATGTGTGATCATGAGTTGTCAACACTGCAAGATTGTAAAACTGAATTCTATAAATATCCATCTTTATAAATGCAAAATTATAAAATAAAATTTTGATGTATGTTGCCTTAAATAAAGCTTCTTCTAAGGACAGGAAGCTTCCTACCAGTACAAGTTATCATTACTTGGCTGTATTATATTATACCATATTTAGCTGAACTGAAGGAAGTAAAATTGTATGTAGCTGCCTGGAGTGAGATTTTCAATTCAAGACATGTCTGCACACACATGCACATGCATTTACATATATGTAACAGTTTTACTACCTTGTAAATATCCTTTAGGGTTTGCAAACTACCCCAATGCTTCAGATGTAGCAAAATTTAGGTTTATAATGGAATAAAATAGATTTTCCATAAGATTTCTTGCATGAGAGTCTGAAAGTGTGAGTGTCATGTCAGATGCATGAGAGTTGGCAGCCCGGTTCATGGTTCAGTACAAACATTGGTTTTGGTTCACAATTGCAGTTTTGGTATAACAGGGAAAACATAATTTGTTTTGCAATTATTTATTATTAGAACTACAGGTACAATTAGAAACATCTGTAACCAAAGGCAATATGTCTGAATAACAAAATCAAAAAGATACTCTTATTTGCACATTGTAAAAATAAATAATAAATATGTAAAATATTAAACAAAAAAAAAGAATCAAACGTATAACATCATAACTATCATAAGTAAATCCCATGTCCTTTGGTAGAATATCTGTAGTGATAAACACCCTTATAGCCATTTTTTTTTTGTCCTGGTATAAGTGCCTTAAATGTAATGGGGAGGCTAACTTGCTAAGGCTGTTTCTGCTTTACTTTGACTGTGTAAACACTCAATTGATATCGTCTCAAATGAGTTAGCATGATCCTAAACTGCTGGTTATGAATGAGAGTAATGCAGCATTAGCCGTAACCAACTCACAGCCACAATTTGTGTTACGTTCTCCATGTGGAACATTTATTTGTGAATTTAGGTTCTGCCCACATCAATAAATATATTCATTTTTCTTTCATTGTGCATACCGAGCCGAAAATGATTTACTGAAAGCAACGAATACTGTGTGTGTACTGTTACATGCTGATGAGAAAATGAATTGAATTAGCGTGATAGGCATGCAGAAAAAAAATGCAAAAAGATCAAAAAAGTGACAGGGCAAAATAGTGGATGTAATTCTGTAGACTGTCCTTCACAATATATTAATCACCAAAGAAAACATCTGTGACCTTGAACAGGGTGGATGGTGGGTGGGTTGGTGGGGGGATGGATGGAAGTAAACACAATCTTTATTTTTGTATGTGCTAAAACAACCTTATGCGGTTAGCAAGAGAATCATAATGATGAGCAATTTTATATAAAAGTCTGGAGATCTGTGCTCTGCCATGCTTTTCTTCTCAAGTTGCTTGCGAAAAGCTAAGTGGAACTAAAATTTTGTCTCAGACAGCAGATTTTGAAGACTTACTCTAACTTACTAACTGTCAGTAACTAAGCTAAATAAGAACAATTCTGTTTATCTGCACATAGATTCTTACAAAATAAGTTTAGATTCCTCCGAAAATGTTGAAGAGTCCAGGAAGGTTTTTTTTTTTCATCTCGGGACCAGATGGTATCAAGCTTTGAAAGTTGTCTCCATGAGGCAATGAAAATGTTTCATTGTCCACTAACATCAAACTAAAAACTAAAGCTATGAAACCATAGGGCCATTAATAAACTGCCCCATATAATAGGCATCTATTGTGCAATAGCTTTCAATTTGGGGGTAGCAGAACTTCAATCTTCTTTTCATGAGGAGAAATGTAAATAGACCAAAGGACTCCAGGAACAGACAGTATAGTCACATCAGCAGAGTCACGTGGCAAACACCTCTATCAAAATAACAGCAGTATAGAACAGGAAGAGTATATATATATATCCATTCAGCCACTATCACCCCCTGAAATCTGAAATTTCCAGGCACACAGATATGCTGCTTTGTGCATATTTTAATGGCAACACCGGCACAAAACATGAGCACACACACCCTGAAGAAAACTGCAATGTGTTTGCATGTACCCATATATTCCACCAACAACTCCAACTCTGGCCTGGCTCTTCCCTGCTTCTCATTGATGAAGGACTTCTTCCTTGCTATATGGATCTTCAGTCCTGCTTCTAGGAGCCTGTTATGAATTGTCCTAGCAGTGCACTTCACACCACTTAATGTTTCCCATACTTTTTGAAGGTCACTTGAGGTCATCCTCCGATTTTATGAGACACTGCCGGATAAGTTGACGGTCATCTCTGGCATTAGAAAGTCGCTTTCGCCTTCTTTCGCCACTGGTTATTGCCAGTGTCTCCTGCTTCACCTTGCTCATGTGTACTGCTGCCTTAGAAACTTTGAGCGTGGAAGCAGCCTGCGGCACAGTGTAGCCTTTTGCCAGCAGAGTCAGGATTAAACCAGGATTTAAAAATGAAGATTTTTAGAAAATATAGAGTGGTCTCTTAATTTTTTCAAGAACTGTATATTAAACAGCCTTGTTGGTAAAATAAGTAAGAACTTTAGAGAATTAGAGTGTGTTTTAAAAGACAAAAACCTAACAACTTGTATGTATCTAAAATGCCATGGAAGTATTAGACACATATAACTACTGTAACATATACATATAACATCTACCAATTTTTACATGCAGTTCACAGCTGAATCAGACGAACTAACCTCTCAGATGCAGAAAGAAGACAAAAGCAGCTCATACAAGGTCTAAAGGAGTCATTCTGCACCATTCCCGCAAAGAACCATGAAGGATTTACAATTTGCACACCTTTTACATTTAAATCACGTTTCGAAAGCTCTAGATATTAACCAGCTGATTTGCATTGTTTGACTGTCTTAAGTAACAAATTCTTTTTATTTTCAAGATTGCCTAAAACAATCAAGATGGCAAAAAATGCTTAGGCCTACTAAAAGATCTCCCCTGCATCATTTTTACTAATTCAGTATTAAAACTTAATTTTTTTCTACATTTCAAAAAAGGATTTTAGGGATACTTGTTCTCAACGACACTGGAAAGTTAGAGAGCCAGCATTTGATATTCATTAATTTGGTCCCCACATTGTGATAAAAACCTGTTATTTTGTCATTGTAGCGACCAGATTTTTGGTCCCCACAAGGGAAATCTCAATTTCATAAAAATGTATGACTAATCAAAAAACTAAAAATGCAAAAAGTCTTGTATTTTGTTTGGTTACTCGTGGTTAAGGTTAGGGCTGGGTAGGGGTTAAGGTCGTCATAGTTGGGATTAGGGTTTTCCCATAGAAATAAATGGACGGTCCCCACAAAGATATGAATATAAATACAAACATGTGCGTGTGTCGTGTGTATGTGTTTTTTGCATCTTTCCTTGTGTTGCTGAAGATTTGCCAAAATTGTACTTACATTCAGCATACTCTTTTTAAATTGATTCAATTTAGCAGGTGCTTTTATCCAAAGTGACTTGAAATCCACCGATTTAAAACGGAAACGGATATAGAACTAGTTATGAAACCATATTAGAAGTCATCAAGCTAAAGTTGACCCCACACAGCATAACTTCATAAACTACAGTACAGCACTGTATTGAAAGCTAGGTGTGTAAAAGTATATCATTTATGGCTACCAGCAATATATAGATTAGCTTCACCTATTTAAACATTGGCTGTGTGCCGTAGACCCATTCCTCTCTCTTTCCAGTTCACACAATTGCTGCCCACAAGACACATTCATTTATGAAGTCATTTATCTCTTTTACTTAACTGTTTCCAAAAGGTAGCCAGTAATACTGTGGCGTCAGGGGGGAGCAGCCAAAAATATAGATGCAGTCACAGATTGAGGCCACATATTTTGTTCTTTATTTTAACTTGGCTGCACAATCTTTATAAAGACAGTAGCTTTGCCCACAAGCATTATCAAACTCTCTGTAGGTAGCTACCCAATTGTAACCTAACTAAGTACCTTCACTGTGGGGAATTGTTTACTTTTGCTACTTTACCTGATGGGAAGGTTGGGATGCCACCACTGCGGTGGGGTATGGGCTTCGGTGTTCCATAATCCTCCCCATCATTATGGGTCATAAATTCCAGCACCCCCCCAAAGTTTATAATTTCTGTTATACCCTACAGCATGAAGTCCCTGAGCCTGGATGGGAGACAGTGGTGTTTCTGTCATATAGGATGGACCTCTGTGCCAGGTTGCAGGGAATACCCTGGAAGAGCACGCTCTACAGCAGCTAATCGACGGTGGCAGGGACATTGCACATCCTGAAAGGCATGACTCTGAAATGCCACAGTTCTTGCACCACTATGCTTCTATCCTCCAATACCCATGGGCAAGCACATCCTGCCAATAGCTGCTGTTCAGGTCAAGCGAGATAAATCCCCCTGAACACACAAGGGAGTGTTTGGCAATTTATATCTATGACTGCATTCAGGTGGTGGTAGAAACCCCAGCTGTTATCCTTCTTCCTCACAAAGGCTTCTGGCTACACCTGTAGGTTGCAGTATGGCTCATCTCCTGCACCTTCCAGGTGCTGGACCAAGTTGGTCTTAGTGCGGTTTGATTTCAATCATTTATAACAATAATGCTGACATGCACCCCTCAACAGCATCTTCAGCCTTCATCAACAACAACTGTGAATCCTTGATAGAACCAGTGCCAGAAGGCGGTTACTGCCTTCCTGGTGATACACTCCTGGAACTTATCATGCACTGCTTCTTATGGCAGGTCACTGTTCTCTCTGAGGCAAGTTCTTACTTCCCTCAGCATCAATCACCCCCACAGGCTGACTGTTGACATCATGAGCCCCCAGTAGTGGTGTTCTTCCCTAAGTACATTCGGTCCTTGTCAGGATTGGAGACTGTTCCAGGCAGTGCTGAGCCCTATGGCCCCTGCTCCGGTAGCACTAGCACACCAGGGGTCTCTTGCTGCAGTGCCCCATCCATGTGTTGCACTGGCTCTTCTGCTTCATCCTCCCTATGTACTGACTCTACTACACGACACTGCCAATACCCTGCAGATGCCTACCACTGGCACAGGACCGGCTCTAGCCTCAGCCTCCGCAACCACCTGCTACAGAGCTACTTGGAGAGACAGTGTAGACCTGCTACTGCAGTCTCTCTGTTGCAAATACCCTTAGGGAGGCTTACAGTGCCAGGTCCTTCTGCACTTCCTCTGAGTAGTTGTAGTACACTGGGGGTGCCAGTGTGTTCAGTTCAGTAGCTACCATCCCCAGCAGTTTTCCCTTCCTGTCAATGGCTGGCATAGAGTGCACGGAAGTGCAATAGCACTCAGTGCAGAAAGCTGGTGCCGATTTTCCGGTCTTATATCTTGGGGGGCCTGAAGGTTAATACTTCCTGGACTATGATATAAAGCAACACAAAGCAACACTATCAGCCTGCTCGGCCTTTTCTCACATGATAATGAAAGCAGCCAAATATACAGTAGCCAGGGATCTACATTTACTTGGGGAGTAGCGAACAGTAAATATTTTATGTAGGAAAACATAAACCCGGATTAAAATCCCAGTTCTAAACCACTATTTTACAGTAATTGGTGTATGATTGGTGCATGCAACTTCTTACGACAAAAAAGCAGTTTTACATTTGTGTTGTGGGTATTTTGTTTTATTCGGGATAAATAAAATTGAAATGAAAAATTTAATTTTTTTTATTTTTATGTGATGTGGTTTTAACAAGACAAGCTTAGAAAAAGTTAGCCAGCTAACAGGCTTGTCCAGCATTATGTAAAATCCCTAGTAACATGATTATCGATGAAATGACCCCCTACCTTCAATTAGAACTGTACATGGGTAATTTGTTAAATAGTTAACGTTTTATGCAGAATAGCACTGCTAATTTATTTTGTAGGTGAAAAATAATTTATGCTAATCCACAGATTGCTTATTTATTTATTTTGGTAGTTTACTGGTATTCCTTCATTGGTTGCGTTTTCCTTATACTCTGTATGACTTCTTTTCTACAGGAACTTTGCCTCACTGAGAGCACATTATAAACTTCCCTAATTTTGCTCAGATCTTGGGAGTGTAAAACTTAACCACCACAGGATTGTTTCGGGGACACTTGGGGTTATTTGGGGCTGACCTTAGACTGTTAACCAGATTTGAGCACATTTGAAAGATCCAGCTGAAACTTAGAGGAACGGTGCATGAATAATGGGGTGCATTGCAAACCAGGCCTTGAATGATCTTAGGGCTCTACTCCTGGGCCTAAATTCACCAAACTCAACCTTGTGTATGGTATTTAATGTGCCATAGGTAACAATCCATCACCAGCCATCCCAGGGGACAAATTTCCATTAAATTACACTCCAGTGTGTGCCAAGCAGCACGTATGGCTCAAGTCTATGATTTAGGGTTCTTTATTTGGAGTCAAGCAGAACCACACTTCCACAAACCTTCTCCTACATATCACTATAAAAGTATATCCCCAAACTTTCAGAAATACACAATGTATTATTACATTTGCATTACACCTTATTGCACGGTAATCTGTCATAGGGTGCAAGATAAATGTCACATGTGATGTTATGGAACAAAAATTTCTATGTGTTTCATATGTCAAATATTCTGTGTTGTTATTAATATGTCAGACATTTTAGGAGTCATGCAGAAATCATTTTACAGGTTTCGCAAACTTTTCTTCTCTTGACCCTTTTATGCGTCAAATATGTTATAGACAGTAGATGTTATAATGAATTTCCTAAACAAATAAATTCAATAAATTAAAGCATGTTAAAGGTCAGTTAATAATTCAGTCTGTTCCGCAGAAAATGCTGTTATTACCAAAACATTAGTAATTAGACATACAGAAATTGAATTAATTAAGTAGCATGTAGTCTATCTGATCCTGCGGGTAAGATTGTTTCATTGTTTTATGCACACAGAAGCACTAAAATACAAAAAGGCCACAAAACCATTATGATAATGCACAGTAGAACTTGAATAGTAGGTATTTAATACTCGGTAAGCATTGATCATCTTCGTGGGAGATTATATTTCGTCACGTTGTGTACCATTGCCAGTCCTGCTGCAGTAAATTATGGTAACAATACTATCAATCCCAGACTGAATTATTTTATTAATAATTTATTAATTCAATTTCCCCTTGGTGATTGGCCTCTGTCGTATGCATGAGTGAATTTATGCCCACATCATAAAGAAGCCCAAACCTGAGAAGTTTCTAGCAAGCCCCTGTGCCGCAAGGTGCTCGCATAGCCCAGTAGGTTAAAACCCCAATATATCTGTCAACATGAGCTGACAGGTATTTCACGTATTTCACCCCCCCCCCCCACCACCCATTTCCAGGTTTAGCCCAACATCACTATGTCAGTTCTTTATCTCCTTCTAGCACTCTGCCAAATTTATTATTACAGAGCACTGAACCAAGGGGGCACTGGCTTTTAATGAGATTTAAGCAAAGTAATAATGATGTTCCATGAGAAATTAGATTAAATTTAAGGCTGGTGGCGGAGGGCTGACGCACATCTCATTCTGACCTCTGGTTCAAGGTTTTGTTGTTGTGCCAACTAAGGGCCACAGTGGGACAAATTCTGGATTGGCCTCAGATATAAAGGATCATATCATCATATGATCAGGCTTGATTTGAAGAATTTAAACTGCAACTGCTTTCAGCAAACAGATGGAAAGAAGAAGAGTGGATTCGAATTTACAGCTGGCGTCAGAGTCACGGAGAAAAGCTGCTCACATGTGCTTGACCCTAAAACACCTGGTTGCTATGAAGAGCTTGTGTGGCTTTTGGGTGTATATAACAGAATCGCAGTATAACAGAAAGTGACAGAAGGTCTGACATCTTTAAGCAGATGCATTTGTTCCACAATGCCTCTTCCTGCCACATATGTGTGATGAACAGAGAGGTGTTTGTGTGTGAAAAGAAGCTCTAAGGCTATTTAAACATTTTTATGCCTATTAACATGATCTATTTTGGAAATTTGTATAATTTTCTTACTTTCATATTCCTGCTGTGTGTAATTTTGGAATGTAAAAGTTCCTGAGCTAATTATTACAAGGGAAATTATTTATTTGTCTCCTTGTGGGTATAAGCACTAACAACCTTCTGCTGCAGCTACATTGTATCATTGTCCAGCTGCAGTTTAATACGCAGGATTCCCCACCCCCCCATTTAATCTATGTGCATTGTAATCAGCAAAGGCCTCTGCCACATGCAGGGTTGAAATGTGCATTAAACTGGTTCAGCATGCATTAAACTGGCCATTACGGAGGAAGGGGCAGTAGGTTGGAATACTGCTTGGGTTTTTACCCTGGCTGCCTGGCAGCTTCATTAGAGGTGACTATGTATGTATGCCAGAGCAAGGGGCTGTGAAAACTGGCTCTGTGGATGTCTGCTCACCGGGGAACACAGAGCAGCTCTCTATCATTAATGTTCTCCAGTCATCTCCAAGGCACTGCTCAGTAAAATGTGTTTTTATGCTGCTAGTCCAACCAGCGAGTCGAACCATCCGCTTCTGATTTTGCTGCATGGACAGACCTATGAAGATGGCAAATCTGCCAGCATCGGCAGTCTAGGGGGAAGAAAATCCTGATAAACCAATGGTCGTCAAAGCGATATTGTGCGACAACCTACGGAACGTGATGGCCTTCCAAAACCCCAAGTCATCACGCTGACAAGGGGCAATCGGCTGTGAAGCTCATTAAAATGGATTCTAGCAGAAGTGTGTTTAGTTGAATCAGAAACCAGTACAAAAGGCTTCAAGTCGTTTATGTATTCTAATACCACACAATAAATGCATGGACTCAACGTGGTATGACAAATGATTATGCACACATGTTGAATTACTGAGCAGGTAAATGACATCAGCAGGGGAGAGAACAGGAGTGTACGGCTGAGTAATGTGAGTCTATGTGTAATTTATTAATATAGAGTTTCCCTTTAAACACATATAACAAGCAATGGGTAATACATTAATAGAGTTTTCTTATAAGTGTAATAATTCATAGCACTTTATGTACTCCCACATACGGAACCATTATTCTGAATGACTCAGTAAAAGTCACAAGTTTGGGGCAGAAAACTACTGTTAAGGGCCTTATAATTTCAAAAGTGTAAGTAACTAGCAGCCAGGTTGGTGGAATATTTATGTATGGTATATATAATTTGTAGCATTAAGAGGCCTTGGGGAAAAGAGACAAAATATACCTCCTGGCTAAGTTTGGGTGTTACCAGTTTACTCAAAACCAATGCCTGTTTTGGCTCCAGAAGATGCGTGAAATTACCACCTCGACAGCTGCCAAGGCCAACAGGACCAAGTTACGCTTGCTCATTAGATCCACTTCTCAACTCCAGACAACCTCTACCAATAGTATGGCATCAAAAAGAAGTTCTCCTACATCATATTCTGTCAGGTTGCAAGACAAACCTGGAGATGTACATAGTAATATGAGACAAATGGCTACGCCTCCTTCAAGAATAGCTGATCCACTTTGTGAAGTTAGGTGGGGTAACACATGCCAAGGGAAGCCGGAGCCTGGCTGTCGGAAATGACTGGACAGTGAGAGTAGACCTTGGCTAGCAGCTATGTTTCCCCACTGAAATCATCACTACCTCCTTAAGGCCTGACATTGTGGTATGGTCTGCAACAGCTAAGGATGTTGTGATGATAGCGCTTACTATGCCATGGGAAAAAGGGTTAGAAGCAGACAGTGACAGCAAGAAGTAGAAGTGTTCTGAGCTGCTGGCTGATTGTGGGGAGAATGGACGGAAGGCTGTTTATTACCCAATGCAGGTGGGTTGCAGAGGCTTTGTGGGAATGTCAACACAGCATCTATTGAAGGACGCTGAAGGAGCTGGCTGAAGAGGCTGAGAAGGGCAGCTTTTGGCCACAGCGGAAAAGGGAGGGTAAAAGTCGAGGAGTGCATAACTTATCAAAGTCAGCAGAGAGCTAGGAAGAAGAATTGGAGTGCAGCTCGGATTGAGGAAGTGTGGCAGGGATTTCTAGTGTCACAAGTAGCAGCCCTGAGAGACAGAGGTTACTGCGATGTCTGACAGTGAAGGAGGAACCTCTTGCTGTGATGAGGAAGGCGTCCAAAGAAAACGTCCTGCATCCAGCTGTAGGTGGTGGCAGGGCAATCACCCCGACCCCTGCCCCACCACCAGGAGATGTTCTGGGATTAAAGAGACAAATGGTCTATGAAGGGTGGCTCCCAGCTGATGACCCTGTACCTGGACTGAGGCACCAGCAGATGTGCGACAGGCAGCAGTGCCCAGCAGCTGTAGCCCTTGCATTCAGTCACATGATGTTTAAAACAATGGCATGCTTCTTATTGTCATTGTGTTTGATGCACTCACGCAGAGTTTTGTTACACCTGTTTGTTACTCATTTCTGCTGGTGTGTGATTTGTGATTTGACCGCTAGAGGACTGCAGTCTGTCAATATGACGTGAATTTAATCTGACCTTTTAAGTGTTAAGGTGACAATTAAGGTGATGATTGTTAAGGAGTCATTTTATGTAAATCTATCTAATGAACCATCAGTGAAATACATGCAATCTGAAAAAAAATTCCACTGACCTTTGTCTTTATCAAGGTTATAAGAATGGTTTTAATGAGTGTTTTTTGTATTGTTCTAGCCTGGGAAATATGAGCTCGTAGTATAACCAGACACCTGACATATTTCTGGTTTAATTCAGCGTTAAATAAAATAAATGGAGTAAGGGAATGGAACTGAAGCAAACCAACAGATGCAGAGTGATTTTAACTATGAGGCAGGCGTGTGGGGTGCGGCCTCTGGCTGTCCCAGGATCGATATCTTTTGGTGTCCCAGAACCCCAGTTTTGACACTGGTTCAGTAACACCTCTAATGGGAGCTTTTGCAGTTATTTCTCTATAGTTTTTAGGCCTGAAACGTTTGCTCAGTATTTGTCTGTTTCCCCCAGTCTGAATCCTGGAGTTTGCGGTTACATTTGTGTCATGTTGGGTCCCATCTCCGCCCTCTGCCCCATTTATCTTTAACAGGGGAAAACATTCCCAAAAAAGCATTCTTGGCTCCCAAGACTCTGTCAAGTGGCTCTCTTCACCATCTCACTCTAAGAAAGGCAGGGAGAGCCAAACAAAAATCTTGGACCTTCTTCTTTTACAGAACAAACAAGACTGAAGAAGGTAAAATCATAACAGAGGAACCTCATTTCGGCAGCTCCGAAGGCCAGCCCTGCTTTTGTGTTCAGCAGCTGTGGGTGGTTGTTTGCTGTATTGATACAAAGACACAGAGTAGAGGCATTTCAGATGCTTTACTGTGTTACTTGCACAATCACCAGCAGGCAGACAAAGAGCAATTCAGCTGCTTACATTTTTCTTGGTGCACAGGCAGGAATATGGCCTTACGCTGTCTGCGGTGCTGAAGACGCTAAAGGCGACAGTCAAACAGCTAACTATTAAGCCTGACCAGACCTCTGAGCATGAGGCCTTTTTCAACCAGCTAACTACCAGGCAACATTCAAACACCTAACCACAAGGTAACATTCAAACAGCTAATCACCAGCCAACTTTCAAACAGTTAACCACTCACAATTCCATTAGTCACGTATCATTAGTTTAGCATTTTACCGAGTGCATAATGGACCAGGATTGTGCACATGCTTGCTGTGCCAAGGTTGGTGAATAGAAAGAAGCAAAATTAACTTTATGGACACTGAAGTTCTATTTAGAGAGCTACATCACTGGCCAAAGACACGGCCGGCATCCTTTTCTAGTGTACCCCTGTTTTGTGTCCACTGCTGCCCGGGGTAAGCTCCAGCCCCAAACCCCCATCTATATGGATGCTTTCATGCAGCATCACACAGGTGACAAGAATAAACAGAAACTGACTATGGATGCCTGAATGCTCCTCCTTTTATTGGTCATAACAGAACGTTTGAGAATGTTCACCAAACTGTAATGTGTGTATTCTGAGGGCTGTGGCAAAGAGTCACATAGAACCTATAACTTGCATTCTTCTTCTGAAAGCAGAGGGAGAGTGTGTACTAACCCTATGGTGTATAACTAATTTAGCACACAAAGTATCCTAAAAAAAGATTCAAAATCGCACTCCAGTGACTTTTTAAGAAGCCCATTCTATTTGCTCACGTGAAATTCATGTATTCCGAATACGATGTGTAAAGCAGAGATAGCTGGGGACGGCGGCTCTGATCTCTTTGCAATCATCAGCCTTTAGCGGCAGACGCAGAGGCTTTTGTAAAATGGATCTTAGGTTGACGTCATTCCTGCTTTATATTGCTCTACCTTTCTGCTTTTTTTTTCTTTCTTTCTTTGCACTGCCACGCAGTGACTCTGTGCTGCATCATTGGTAAAATTAGAAGGACAGTGTGATGGAGAGGGCAGCATGGAAAGCCTTTGCTCCAACATGAGTACAGAGAGGTCAGCGAGAGTCAGCGAGACGCATCCATTCAGTGAGAGAACATGGAGGCAGCGGCAAGTCGCCATCATCTAGTACCAGCTGCTGCATCAGAGTCTCGCTGCGGGCGCAGAACGTCAGTGTGCGTCTGGCCACAGCCGCAGTCTGCATGCCTTCCGGATCCAGCATGATAACAGGACTGTGCACCGTCTCAGTTATAGATTTCAGCTTAAAACAAAGCCGGCGTGAAGGAGTGTCTCCATGCCTTGGGTAATGTGATGCTGTGTGCTGCCACTGTAGTGATTTAAAAGCCTGCGGTAAAACTGGAATTAAACATGGCCCGTGTTCCACTGCTGCACGGCCTGTGGCTGAAAAGTACGCAAACCCAGTGGCGATGTTAACCACCACTCAAACCACTCATTTACATGGGGCCCCAGAGGTTGGCCACAAACAGACACTACAATATTAAAGAAATGCATTTCTTATTAAGATGCTGAAGCAGCATGTTCTCTTAACCAGCTAACTAGCGATGATCTTCCCACTCTATTCACTAGGTAACGTTAATATTATATGAAACCATGAAGAAATTATATTCCAGTGGCAGCACAAAAACAAGTAAAAAGTTAAAGATGGGAAGTCTCTAACAGAAAATTTGCTGATGGGGGGGCAAGGAGCCCCAAAGTGAGTTTTCGAGTGGGGACCACACCCACCACTGCCCAAACTGCCCACAGATGAAACATGAGGCTCCTTTAAAAAAGGAATGGGTGATTTCCACTTTACATGGCTTCTATGTGAGGGTGTTGCCAAGGTTGTGTTTATATTGAACAGGTCACTTTGTAAATGTGGACCCTCTGGCCATTCATCCGTCTCTGTTTTTGATTTCTTCTCGCTCCATCTCTAGCCACAAGTTAATCACAAGCCGCCTTCCTGCTGTATTTTTGTTATGGACCTTACATATGATCCACCATCATGCTGACCCCTGCTGGGCCATGACGGTGTAATGCCACCTGCTGGAAGTGCAAATGGGTTAGAGACAAGTCGGGTCGGCTGAAGGGAGAGAGGTGGGCGCATTTCACAAGATAAATATTTGTGGCAGGAGCACGTGGTAGAAACGAGAGGCTGAGGGAAGAGGGAATTGGGTGTTGGGGAGGAGGGGCGGTTGGACGAGCCATGGCTGAATGAAAGCACTGCAGATTCTGGCCCCCAAGCTGACATCCTGAAAATTCATTTGTCTTTGGAATGTTGCTGATTGATTTGTTTACTTCAGATACAATTGACATCAACCAGCAAAGATCCCTGATAGTACAACTAATTAAGGCATCTATCAGATACGAGAATGGCCTCCAGACAAGCTGTGACGGATAGTTACAAGTATTACAAAAGCCGACAGGGACGACTCTGAAAAGATTCTGGGAAAAAAAATTCCTAATTAACAGCCTTGAATTAATTAATGGCTTTGATGAGTCAAGGACAAGTTTCTCAACTTATGTAAACATTTTTCCTTTAACATTAAAATGGCTCTCTGCTGTGTAACTCGGTATATATGTACCGCTGTGCATGGCTGCGTGTGTGTCATCATCTGAATGATGTGGCTGAGGTCACGGGGCAGATTCCATCAAAGGCCGATGAATAATATTGACCCTGTGGGTTACCCAGGGCACCAGACCCATAATTAATCACCGGCATCAGGTGACACAGCTGATGGAAAGCAGCACGTCCCTGCATTTACAGCAAAGTGTGTGCCTTCTGTGCGCATGGGGCCTGAGCAAACGTGTAGGGTGATGTCTGTCTCTAGCTGTTCCTTTCTTACCTTTTCCTCCCTGC
This sequence comes from Mormyrus iriodes, assembly GCA_011763525.2. Taxonomy (NCBI): domain Eukaryota; kingdom Metazoa; phylum Chordata; class Actinopteri; order Osteoglossiformes; family Mormyridae; genus Mormyrus; species Mormyrus iriodes. The sequence goes on from JAAGVU020000040.1 coordinate 19,463,664, forward strand.
GTTCGATAGATCCTCAACTTGCTTTCGCTTTTTGAAGTACTTGACCGTCACTCGTCAACTTGTCAGAGCTGAAAGGAGCGCGCAAATGGGTTGCGTGCCTTTGGGGCTCAGACTATCGACACTATATGCAAAGGAGGCTCTGGAGATTAAAGGGCTAGTGCAGAGTAAAGAAAAGCTAGCCCCTCTCAGAGCAAAGACCATGCTGTGAGGGCTAGATAAACATGGCTCTGTGCTTCTGATCACAGCTGGGCTTTTAATGAATACACCCTTCAGATAAGAAGATTTTAACAAGCATCATCATGATATATTTTGTCAAATAAGACCCTTTATCTCCAATTCATTATTATTATTATTATTATTATTATTATTATTATTATTATTATTGTGTTTTTCGATTGGTTTTAATTTAATCTCTTAACATATTGTGGTGGCAGGGAG
>JAAGVU020000040.1:19464201-19490724 GCA_011763525.2 Mormyrus iriodes
TTATTATTATTATTATTATTATTGTGTTTTTCGATTGGTTTTAATTTAATCTCTTAACATATTGTGGTGGCAGGGAGACCTGGAACATGCCATGTTTTTCTCCCACTTTCTTTCATGTTAGAGAAAGCATGGTGTAGGCAGAGACCCGTCCCAACTGTTATGGTGTCTGCAGCCTAGCAGATGGTGATGTATTCATCAGACTCGTCATCACCGAGGGTAGCTCATTCAGGAAATATATGAACAAGGGAATATATGAACAAGAATGTTTACAGTCAAGGATTGAATGCATAAAGCCTAACTAAAATCAAAACAGAGCAAAAACTGCAACCCAGTGGAAATGCAGCCAGAAGGCAAAATAGGGGAAATAACAATGGCTGTGCTGCTCTTACAATAACCATCTTTCTTTGCCTCTCCCAGTCCCCCTAGTTGACTCTTTAGGTAGCCTTTTAGCTAACTGCCTTGTTGGGCTGGCTATCTAAGTTTCATTTTTTGGAGCTCAACCAATGCAGAAATATACTATCGTATAACGATATTAGAAATAGTGCATACTATAGAGATATTATAGAAAGAAATAGTTACAGAGCCATAAACATACAAATGCCTTGAAAAACACAATACACAAAGTATGTATTTGATTAAATTTTTATCAGGGCATTCTTGGAAAGATGCACAAAATGCTTCTGACTTAGAGCCAAAGGCCTTTTGGTTTTCAAAAGGTGAAAACTGACACTTTCAGTTCACAGCCTTAGAACTTAATTTTGTCAAATGCAGCTCGGTTGTCAATATGGAACCAGTTGACTCTTGCCTTGTGTGCATATGCTGTTTCATAGAGATTCTGCATTGTCAGGGTGAATCTCTTCATCCCAACTGAAGTCAGAGGTGAACTCATTCAAAGATGCTGGCCTGATGATTCTTTTACAGTTTTTTCATATAGTTTTTTTTGTAAGCCATCTGTTGTATGTACAGAAGTGATTATATAAGATCAAAGGTCATAGATGATGGGGGCATTGCCATTGTTTCACTGTAAAAGCAAAGCAGAAAGAGTTTCACATATCAGCGTGACAAACATTGGCAGGAGCAGGGAGAATCATCTAATAGCCATTTTGCTTTTGTTAGCACAGATCTGACCAGTGTCAGATTTCCCCAGTGAGATATTCAGAATTGCTTTGATTACTGCAATTTACGTGGCATTTAGACCATTGTTTCTCAAACTGGTTCCCAGGGTCCCTCAGACAGTCTATGCAAAAACATGGACTGTCAGGGGGCACCCGAGGACCGGGTTGAAAAACACTGACTTAGACAATAATGATTTCATATACAGCTCTGGAAAAAATTAAGATATAATAGCTAAATTTTCAGTTTCACTCATTTCTCAAATTATGGGTATGCCCCTGTGAAGAAATACATATTTTTGTAAACTCCATCCTGTCTCTCCTGCTTTTCATTGGTGAAGGACTTCTTCCTTGCTTTATGGGTCTTCAGTCCTGCTTCTAGGGGCCTGTTATGAATTGTCCTAGCAGTGCACTTCACACCACTTAATGTTTCCCATACTTTTTGAAAGTCACTTGAGGTCATCCTCCGATTTTATGAGACACTGCCGGATAAGTTGACGGTCATCTCTGGTATTAGAAAGTTGCTTCCGCCCTCTTCCTGGCTGGTTTTTGGTTATTGCCAGTGTTTCCTGCTTCACCTTGCTCATGTGTACTGCTGCCTTAGAAACTTTGAGCGTGGAAGCAGCCTGCGGCACAGTGTAGCCTTCTGCCAGCAGAGCCAGGATTAAACCAGGATTTAAATTGCACATTTTCTCTTCATTTTTTCCAGAGCTGTATGTCCAACTAGATTTGAGTGCTTTTGTGCATGCTAACTTGGCAACAAGTTATTCCAAAAATTTGTTTCTTGTAGACTGAGATTTTATTGTAGACCTTCCTGGTACCGTTTCATGTACGTTTAGGTACAATAACTTTACATTGAAAATGAAATGCTGCTCTCTTCCACATTCTCTTGTTTTTCTGATCTTTGCTTGGAAATGTTTAGTCTGTGTAGAATTGGTAGATTTTTAAATAGAATGGGTTGGTGGAGTTCCCTGCAGTAGCTGTGAACAGACCTTAGAAGATTAAATGCTTTCTGTTTCCTTTAAGAGGTCAGCCTGTAGTCCATTTGTCTCTTCAGGACACTGGGGCTGAAGGGGAAGGTGTATCGGTCTCTTATCTCTGCCAGACTGCCCAAGGGTGCACAGAGAGCACATAATTCACTCCTCCCTCTACACCAGGAACTCTGCAATGTGGCACCTTTGATGACCCACGACAAAATGGTGAGGGGTCAGCTGGTTTCCTTACTGGCCCGCCTTCCACTCCAATCTACCATTCAGAACTACGTGTCCCATATGATCTGCTGCTCTTCAGCACATAAACTGCTGCCCCAGTTACCTGGGGTAAATGAAAAAAATGCTGCCTGCTTAAGCCATTTTACCCTCTATGCATAATGGCTCCGTTAATTGAAACAAATCTTTCACTTTGGTGGAAATTATGTCAATACAACAAAGTAATTGAATTTAAATGACCATGCTTGCCTAAGATACCAGATTAATATACCAATACTTAGTATTAAATATTTCAAGTGACAGGACAGGCTGCATTACCTCCTCCTTCTTGTAGCACTTCCAATGATCTTGTTACATTACTAACCGTCAATGATTCCAGCAAATGCTATGGTGATTAATCCTATTTCGATATAACAAAATATGAGGCATCACATACAATATATTTAAATTTTATTTGTACAATTGAAAAATCCATTAGAACAATGTTATAAACATTGTTTGTATATGCATTTCTACTGTTTTGGTTCATAGTTTCAGCGTATGTCCAGTTGACTGAGAGGCAGGGCAGGATATTAGCCTAATTACTGTTTGATTGAAGGCAATCTGTCTGCAATTCTCAAAGAAGGAGTAGCTGATAATGACGATATCACTGACATGCTGGAGTGCAACAGTGCACTGGATAACACCTTGGCAGATGTATTAATAAAGTGTAATTCACACATCTGTGTGAGTCATGAGTGTCTAGTGTTGTTTAGCTGTAGGAAAGAAAATGAAATGTAGTTAATTATCTTATTAATAGACTTGGCTGGACACCTCCCCCCAAATGTCATATTACCCAGCTGAATATTTCAATAGACTTCACTAAGTGACAAGTCAGAGTCCTGACCGAGACACTGGCCATTGGTTATTAATATGTCTAGTTGTATGGCATAAATGGTCTGAAATCATTAAGCCAAAAGTAGTGATTATTTGAGTCCTGGGCTGTACAATGAAAAAGTCCTTTTTTTAAAAGCATTTCAGATGAACACACTGGCCGGCCGTGAATGCAAATCCTCCCACATGAAACACTTAAGCTGGCCACATATTCCTGAGGCTGGGGTTTCTGTGAAGGGCATGGCCTCAGGCAGGGAGGAAGTAATCAGTGTACTCTCTTCTGTATTCATGGCCAAGGATAGGGATGGTTGCAATTCATTGCAATCTCTTACCCTCCTTTCCCAGTCAAAGCCTGACATAGTTCTGGTGATGTGCATTTATGAGCGTGATTTGCTGATTTGATGTTTAAAAATATAGGATTTGTTATAGATATTTTGCCTGAAGAAGATATGAATACTAAATATATCCTCCGGCTTTGTTAATGCCAGAGGAAAGTCCACTGTTGAAACTGAATCTAATGAGATGGTAGTACCTTATATTCAAATAAACAGCAATCCTGACATACCCATGGGGAATAGAGCAAAGAATACAGGAAGCTACTGTTGGCTCCTGTTATAATTTCCTGTTATACAAGCAGGAGTACAGTGGTAAGGAGAGGCTGAGAGCTGTTGTGCTCTCTTCTGGAGGACTCTCCTGGAAAAAAAAGTACTGTAAGCTAAAAGCTGTAGCGCTCAGAAAATGGTGCATTTGCATATATATTGTGGCACTTGTTCAGGTGGTACGGAGTGGGGTTTAGAGGTGTATTCTCAGCTCGCCTGTTATGCAGTGCTACTCATTTCTCTTCCTCTATTGTTGCAATTGAAAATGCTGTTGCCACTAGCTACCACTGTTGTTTCTAATGGTGCCTAGAGACAAAGATTTCTGGGAAAGGATTGCCAGTTGAAGTTGTCTGGAAAGACACTAAATCAGCATTTGCTTTGGTAAAATACATAGTCACACACGTGAATAAGATGAAATTCTGTAAATGTAGAAATGCTACCTATTTATGCAGCTTTGGGGAACACGTCCGCCTAGCTAAATGATGAGCGCTGCAAATGTGCCTGTGAGAGAAAAGTGGAGATTATAAATTAGTTACTTACGCACATGTGTAACGGAATGAATAAGGCCCGAGAAACTGAAATGGCTGATTGCAGGACAGTTCGATACTGGCTTTTTGGGAAAAGGTTTGCTTTGCAGAACATTTAAGAACTATGTTACACAGATGGAACAATGCAGCAGAAATCAGCAATTATTCATCAGCTCCTCTGTATCATTCATTGCTGATCGCTTAAGATGGATTTGGCTATTGCAGAGATATGAGAAGAGAGTTAGATTTCACAGGAAAGAGATGCCATTGTCTGAATGGGAACCAATCAATGGAAGCATAATCATATCAGGCTTTATTCAAAGAGCATTAGCCACACTATGGTTAGACACAATGCTTTCATAAATGGTGAGAGAACATTTCACCTACAGTACTAAATACTTTGCAGGCATCTTGTTAAAACTGAAATTTTCCTGGGAAAGTTACTGATTATAGGTATGCCAAATCAGCAGTAATTCATGAAGATCAGAAGAGACAGAATTCATTGGTGGGAGGGAAAAAACATGCAAAACTGTGGACTTAACCTGATGGAACCCAGAAATGATGGTTCATCCTCTCTGCATGTGTTGGGAATAATTAGGAACATTGGCTTTATGGGTAATAACACAAGTGAAACTACATAATGAGTCCAATTTTCCAGAAATCCTACATTTTGATTAGTACTACGTGATGTGTTCCACGTGCTTAGGAAACAAACTAGCAGGAAAGCTGGCATAAATTTATAGCACAGAAGTCTGGAGTGAAATCAGAAGAGTGCCATAGATTCGAAAGAATAAAAGAAGGGAAGGGTGAGAGCTCCGGAAATATTAGAATCTGTCAAGAGAAATGCTACAAACATAAGGAATTGGGAATTAAGACAACAAAATTAATACAGGGAACACACCAATAAGGATTTACATTATACAAAAACAAAATGTTGACATTTAAGAAAAGAAAAAAACAGAATTCCAAGTAGAGAAGCAGCATAAATTTATTAAAGCTATCAATATGTTAGCGCAAACAAATTGATATAATTAGCTCAAGGCAACATGCATGCTAAGCAGTCAGCTGACATTTTTTTATTGGCCAGCCTGGCAACTTTTGCTAGATGGGCGACAAATTGAAATGACCATGAGAGCTGCACTGCGATACATATCTTTGGCTGTTTTTGCTGATATAGACGGCTTCGCCCTGCAATGCATTTGGCTGCTTAACCTTGTAATCTTCAGAAAGAAATTATATATTCTGGGAGTCTGAGCTATATTAGCCTTTTGTCTGATGTGCCACATTTTTCACATAAAATCAATGTTTTTAAAAAATCGCCTCATGGAAGCTTTTTCCTGGTTTCGAATTCATCATCATAAGCAGAGAGAAACCCTTGGTAAATTGCATTACAACACTTGTTTTATGAGAGAGGAAACATGTCAGGGCTGAAACGTTTGCAGCATGTTCTAAATCCCCAAGAGAATCTGTGCATTATTTGTTGTCACACTTTTACAAGGAAGCAAATTTATTTAACATTACAGCGAATAAGAGATATGTCATGCTCTTGTGTGGCTATAGTCATTTAAGCTACAATAATTTACCCTTGAAAATAATCAGTGGGCTTATTTTTGTCCTCCCTTTGCTCCACCGCTATACAACACTGCCGAACATACAAACTACACAGACTCAGAGCTGGCCCTGCAGGTGACAGTGCTACCCGCTGAAGGCGGCAATGTTTTAGGCACATTCCACATAAATCAGCAGTAGATTATCATGGAGATATATCTAGTCTATCCACAATTGAATAATAACCTCAAAAAACAAGATGACAATACACTATCAAAAAAAAATGGCTACTGCCCTGGTACACTTTTGTTCCCCAGATACAAACAACATTAATGTAGCCCCAATGGTACAACAATGTTTCTCAAAGTCCATTTCTGTACCTTAAATTAGACTAAAAGCTGTACATTCATGTTTTATTTATTGATACTTTTTTCTGACAGTGTAAGAATTGTTGGAAAAGCAAATTAGTGCATTTAATTTGAATAGATGGGATGCGATTGAATTGTGAGTAAGGAATAAATCTGAGAGGTCTTCTCTACTTGGTCTACACCATGTGACATTTGCTACTGGATGGATTTTTGATGATCCTATGCATTTACACGTGTCACAGAAAATCTATGTGGTGTTTGGTGGCCGTCTGACTATGACTGTTCTGTATACCATCCCCCCACCCCCCAACTCAGGATATCAAGGACAGCCAGCGAAGTGGGGAGGCATTGATTTGTCTTCCATTATGGAGCAAGACTCCTGAGGTTACTGTCAGACAGCTTCTATAACTCACCAGCAGCATCACAGCTCACTATCCCCACCACAGGGGATCTTGGGAAGTTGCTCCACACCCACCAAGGGGCACTCATGTCTAGCCATGCAGTTGAGATGGGCCAGGCAACTCTCTACATACCTAAGGAACAACATATGATTATGACATTACAGCAAGTCCATCTGCAAGATTCTGCCTTTATAAAAGTCAGAGATTACTCAGCTTCAGAGGATTTTAGGTGCCAAATGTGAGAGGTGCTAAGAGTAGAGGTGCTAAGACAAATTAATGGATTAATGCAAGAGCATCACACTTAAAAATCATGAAGTTCCTTAGCTTAGCTCTTTATTTTCTGAGAAGCCTAAAGTTTCTGGTTCTCAGCTTTGAGAAGAGGTCATTTAAGGGAAACATTTTTTTAAATTATTCTGAACTGGTAAAACATATAAATAGAAAACAAGAGCAAAACCCTGAGGATGTTGTCTTTTCCCCTTGAGTTGACTGTCCCAAGTCAAGCACTTGTCATTTTTCTGGCCCAGATTCACCATTAGAGGAAGGTATTAGAGTTGAAAAGAAATAGGCAGATTACGCCATCAGGGTTATCTCTGCATTACAAGGCATGTGACTACTGTAATACTTTGAGTCCATATGCTTATGCAAGACAATTTCCTGGCCTGGAAAAGCCAATTAGACAGATTGTACAAATCCGGAGCAGATGATTCTGTTCGTCATCATTGTGTATAGTTGTTGCGCACTACCAGGAGGAGAGTAGCAAGGAGGAGAGCAGCATTTAAAGTCAGTAGGCTTAGTACCACCGATTTCTGGTCTTCCTTATCAATGATTTTGAAGGCATAAGGGTAAATGTGAACAATGCCCTTTTTCAGATTGCCTTAGCACAAAGTATGCCTTGACATCTGCTCGCCAACTCACACTAAGACCTGTGAACCAGGGGCCCCAAGACTGCCTTCTGTCTTAGCTAAGATGAGAAACCCTTAAGGGTGTACAGCCCAGTACATTACCTGGTGTTTCTAGTGACCCTTCCCATCAACGTGTCCTCTGGATGACAGATCATACTCTGGCTGGCCATGAAACACACCCACGCAAATTCACATGAGCCCGTACAGATGAAATTTCTCATCCAAGTGAAAGGAAGGTACTTTGGTCCAGTAATTCATCTGTTGCAACGTATGTAGGGCAAAAGAATGGTACACTAAAATAGTTTATTTAAACATAACGACCGTTATGTGTTTAGCAGGACTCAATGAGTGTTTATCTGCATAGACGGAATTCCATCCATCCATCCATTTTCTGAATCCGCTTATCCCATTCAGGGTCACGGGGAGTCCAGAGCCTATCCCAGAGGCTACGGGCACAAGGCAGGGGTACCTATCCATCGCAGGGCACACTCACACACCATTCACACATACGTGCATACCTACGGGCAATTTGGCAACTCCAATTAGCCTCAGCATGTTTTTGGACTCTGGGGGGAAAATGGGAGTACCTGGAGGAAACCCCATGATGACACGGGGAGTGCATGCAAACTCCACACACATGGAACCCAGGCAGAGACGTGAACCATAGTCCTAGAGGTGGGAGGCGACAGTGCTAACCACTACACCTACATGCCACCCCGAGATGCAATTCCAATTTCCAGAATAAATATTAACGTGGCTGGCTCTCATAAATGGGAATCTCAACAATCGCCAGTCTCTGCCCTTTATTAAATTTCTATTCTGACTATTCTGTGGCTACTTTTCTTTGCACAGTTCCCTGTGCAAGTTGCTCGTTCTAAAAATTTGGGGACACACAGTTTACCATCCATCAACCACACACGTGTAGTCTTTGCCCTGAAAAGGCAGCAGTGCTTTGAGCTCCTTTTCAGCAATTAGGTTTAGTATGTCTGTAGGGTTGATGCAATATAAGGCAAAATGAACTGTCATCTTCCATACATGTCATCGATTTCCCATGCAGACATTGCATGAGTGTGTTCCAAACTCAGCTAAATCATCCTCAGTACAAGCTAAGGCCTGAGCTGTAGCCTGAAATCTTAAAATCCCTTTACAAATTTGTGGGACCATATTCCAAAGTCTGACAGTCCCTTCACAAAAGGACTGAGATATAACATAAATATATGACATCTTAAAAGACAATGGATCCAGGCTACATTTCACCTTTAAATTCCTCATGATTAATATAGATGTACTTCCGGCCAGCTACTGACCTGTAAACAACAGGTGAGAGTAATGCTAATGAGAGTAATGCTAATGAGAGTAATGCTAAGAGTCAGCAAGGGTGAGCAAAGCCATGAATATAAGGCGTTCTGAAGGTTTCTTCAGTGTCAGTGTTTCTGTATGTACTGTATTTGAAGGATGTAGGTGTATCGCAGTCCCATTTGTATTCTCTGCTTGTTGAAATTCTGTTAGTGTATTGTCCTTACAGTATGCTGCTAGTAGGTTATCCCAGCAACGGAGTATGAAGCTTTTTGACAAGTGAGAAGAATGGAACTGTACCCCAGTGTCACCCACACTGTTCGTAGCAGGCTAATTAGTCAAAGATTGAGGATTTAATCCCAGCCATGGGTGTTAAAAGCGTTTTTAAGACGTAAGCCTACACTGGGCTGTTTATAGAAGTTCAGTGAACAGTGTTACCTTTACTGTCAGCTGATGGGATTCATGATCATATTTCATGAGGAAAATTTCCCTAGAATTTATCATTCCAGTATTTTTTTGAACACTTGGTTTAAGGTTTGCTTAAAATATTGCTTTTCTGCGTACTGGAGTGAAATACGAATCCTCTTTTTTCCAATCCGGCACAGAGATCAGGGCTGACATTTGAAAGTACAGTAATGGCACATGTTACCTCGGAGGTGAACTACAACCTATCAGGTTGCTCATGGCTGATCCAAAACCCTGATATGCAGATTTCAATTAATATTTTATCTGACTTTGCAATGAAAATGGACACAGCTCATTCCCAGTTAAATCTCAAGACATAGCTGATCTGAAATGCAGGTAAAGAATACCTTTTAATTGACCCATTTAGCTATATGGTTACTAATCAGTGAAGACAATGAAACAAAACAGCAGCCATTTTTAAATCTATTCATAAAAATCCCGACGGACGAGTTCTGACCTATATGCTGACTCTTATTTCTGGATAGCACAGATTTGGTTAAACAGGCATAAATGCTTTTTATTATGTGATTTCATTTGTTTGTTGATGATTGCTGTAGCTAAATACACCCCTCTTGAGTCAATCTATATGTCTCAGAGTACATTTCTTCATATGCCTCTATTGGTACTTTTACATTCTATAATCAATATGCATGGTATTTTTTGCATGAGATAGATACATCTGTGCATGTGCTGCTGAGGAATGGTTTGGGTTAGAGTTATAAGCAGATGGTACAGAAGGAAACAAACAATTGCAAGAGTGGCATCTCCTCAAGTTCCCTGTCTATCATAATGGACAGAAACGTGAACAATTTTGACTGTATTGGTGGAGAACATGCACAGTGCCTGAGTCTCGTACAAATAGTACATGGCTGAAAAACCAGAGCAGGCCAGCATTTGTACGGATTTCTCTGTCTCTTGATGTTCAAGACAATCCCTGTTGAGTGAATCCAACCACTTAACTAATGAATCTAAAAAAATGACCTTCTGCCCTTGGCTCTCTTGTGATTCTATACTTATGGTGCTCAGTATCAACGACTGTTTAAGAAGCTTTTGCCAGGTGACAGACAACGAGGTGAAGGTGGCACTTCCCTCCTTTTTGTACATTTTGCAGGTAAAGTCTGAGCCTGTTCACTTTCACTACGCCCCAATCGTACTCCTGTCTGTTGTGTCAATGGATTAAAGCTGTTATTATGTGTTGTCAGCGCTTAGCAGAGCATGTTCTTTAAATCCCACCTGGGTGCCAAAAGGAGGCAGGGCTCGTGAAGACACCAACATACGAATGCCTAGCTGCTAGCTGCAGGAATGAGTGCTGGCACTGGACCTCCTGTCAGCCATTCTGATTGGCTGAATGCTTCTGTGGTAGCCAGTGGTGGGAGGGGGCAAGGGCATAGAGACAAGTTTTGTTCTGTTAATGGATCTTTGGGTTTTATTCATTTCACTTTCGAATGGGCTGAGGAAACACGTAGCACAGAAGGGCAATGTGAAGTCGCTCACGGCGCTTTTTCGAGCATGCTCATTTTCTGGGTGCACCCATTGGGAGGGAGCATGATTAGGGGAACTGGGTGATTGGGTGAATACTCCATATTCTGCGGTCAACCCCGGCGGAAATATCGTGGGGAGATTGGGGGGGAATGGATAATCCCTCTCATGCAAAAGGCCAGGCTGCTCTGTAGTAACAAATCAGTGCGGGAATCTTCTGTCTGACATAGATATCTGAAGCAGGAGGTAGTCATGGTGAATGTTATTTATCTTTAAAATGAACTTATCTTTAAAATAAATATGACTGTGCTTAAAGAGGTAGTAGTGGGGAACAGGGAATAGCTCCATATTCAGTGAGCCGCTTCGCTTCTATGACTCTTGGTAAAAAATGACTATTGCCGACGATGCTGACAGTACTGGTGTATATCTGTGTATATCTCTGTTATCGTCCTTAAGGGATCCCATTTGGAATAATCACTAATGGTGCATGAATTCGGAGTTAAGCTCACCATTTATGTTTTCCTCCGTTTTATTCCCTCGTAGCTGATTATTATTTTTATCCGTGTGTAAAACAGTCAATGGGCAGATCACAACATGGATCAGCGTTACAACTACGGAGGCCCTTGTCAGAAATTCAAGGGCCGTTCATCCTCTCCAGTTGCTATATTTGTCCAGCTGTAATGAATATTTAGGAAGGGATGATTTTCATCAACATTCACCACGTTACGCAGCTGCTACATATCTACGGGGGGCGAAGATGACAAAAGCAAGTGTAAAGGAATGTCTAGCGGGATCACACTTGTGTCTGAATTAAAGGCAAAAACAGAAATAGAAACTGTTTAGTGGGAAACACAAAGAATATGTGGAAAGCTTTCATTTCCAGCAAAACCAAAGCCTGGCTTTAAACTCGTTTTTGTAGTTTCCACTTTAAGATGTCCTTCACCGTAGGTTGGAGGCTTCACTGTCATAACAAGGCAAACAGTCTGATATTCATGCCAGACAGTACTGAATGTCCCGCCTGCTGTTTGTCATTATATACGTCCTCCTATATGTGCACCCGCACACATACATGGAAACACCCCTGATGCACAATGGAGAAACTGACATCTGAGGAAACATAACCAAAGTACATAAGATTTAGCGTTCCGGGTCCTGCAATTTGTCCTCCATCGCTCTGTCATTCTCTGCTCAGCGGGGCTCCATTTTCAGTGCTACAGCAGGACACTCTATAAACACCGTTTCCGTGGATCTGTAGTTTGTATTCCAGCCCATTCTCAGCCCAGAGCAGTCATAACAAAGCTGAAGTCAGACCATTACGTGCCCATTAGTGTTGTTAAAAGTTTAGATGTAGCCAGTTTGCATGTTAATTAAGGGACCAGAACCTGGCACACAGATTAGAGTTAAATGAACACATTATTGGTGATGCCAAACTTGCATTGCACACCCATTACACCTTTGAAATCAATGGCCAGGGATTTGGCATCTGTCCTGCATACAGGAATACACACACGGCTTTTTCACCCTTTCTGATATGTGCCACATAAATATAAAGGCCTCCATCATGGCAATAAAGTAGGCAAACTCAGAATTTGCTTTGGTATTTCATTTTTCACTTAATTTTTTGCCCCATTGTATTTATTTTATATCAGTTTTGATGCATGTTACATTTGGAAGATGAGATATTTTAAATCAAAGGCTACAGTCTTGTGATATTCTATTTACACAAACAACGCGAGAGACCTTTCTGTAAAGTACTGCAAATATGTCATTGCTACCTTGCAATTTGTGGTAAGGAGGAATATAGCGTTTAGCTCATTTCATTGTCACCTCAAATGCACCGTTCTCCCGTCCTCAACCTGTATGACAGAACAATAATAAATTTTATATTCTCTGTGAAACCACGCATGAAATTCGCGTAAAAATTGTGTCACACTAGCTATCCAGTGCAGTGACTATTTTTATTGCTTGTAACCTTGGGTTCCACTGTCTCACTACTTTACTATTGGAAATACAGTCTAATTCCAACTTTCTCTTTGCAGAGGATGAGCTGTAGCTACCTTCTGTGCACCATCCTGCTGTTTGTGGCTGTTCTTCTGGCTGTAACTGTGACGGGCACCATCCTCTTTATGAACCACTACCAAGCTCCTCCTGTTTCCGATGGCCCACCTCTCATAAGCACCAATCAGAATGAAGGGAATGCCCTGGTGACCGTCGAGCGGGGTGACGGCTCGCGCATCAACATCTTCATAGACCCCAACTGCCCTGACTACAACAGCAACTTCCTGCGCTTGGAGGGCGTGCAGACGTCGCTGCTGCACTCACTCACTGACCACGACTCCGACCTCAAGTCAGTGAAAGGCCAGGACCGTGCCCTGCTCGTCAACTTGGCTGAGGAGGTGGCCAAACTCTCGGCCCATGCCAACCAGTTGAAGATGGAGTACGAGTCACTGCGGCGTGGCCAGGGAAACTTAGGACAGGAACTCAACACCCTGCAGACAGAGCAGGGTCGACTCATCCAGGTGAGCACTCCATCAAAAGGGATTCATCACGCCCCTCTCATTCTTTCACTGGAACAGTCCGCTACCTCACTACAACACCCTCAGTCTTGTGTTTTATAGTAGGCCACCCTATGTATTCTACTTGTATTCTACACTGGTTTCCATCCTCTATATTTTGACTAGAGCATCACTTTCGCTGCTTTCCCAGGGAAGAGTTTATGTTTATGAAAAGGAAGTATCATTTTGTCTGGGAAGCCAATGGAAGCAACTCAGAAAGATTCATTATTAACACAAAAGGTCCAACTGGATTCGTTAAACATCTAGAGGTCAATATTTTAGCATTTATTACTGCTCCCAGCAGTTCTCAGCTCAGTTAGGGAGTTCACTAAATATTATTCATGCTTTTTAATAAATCATGTACTTTAATCATTTTGGTTCAGATTTTTTTTAGCAGCACTTAGTCAAATCTGTCTATGCAATGCAAATCTAAGAGGCTTTCAGACATTATTGCTATTTATTTTCTAAGCTGACATCCTGATCCATAGGCTTGGAATCTTACATTAACAGTAGGGCTAAAACCAGCAGGACACTTAGCCAAGCCGTGAAGGGTAAGCAACATGCTCAAAATGTACAAAGGGAAAGAAAGGTGACCTAGTATAAAGGAAATGAAATACAGATTAGATAAGATGTAGTTTCACTTCCAGTGAACTAAGCGCAAGGTGCATTAGAATGGTACTTCATGGATCCCTGGGGTTTATGGTAAGGAGGGTACATGTGACGATTTGTGGAGGGAAGGCCACACCGGGTATGTGCAGAGTGTGAATATGTCTGACAAGAGGCACCTACATTATATTTCCTTTCTCTCCATGTTGAGCTGCTGCCTTATTAGGTGCTTCTGATCTCACAGAAAGAGAGTTTAAGCACCTGACAACAGATATGACAAGGTTTTGACCCCATGTCACTGGAGGAGGAGTCCAGAGAAGATCCAGCTCAAACCAGGCGTAGAAAAGCATAAATGATAAGATTAACTGGTCATTAACATTGCTAAATATTCAGATGAAACCAATTTACATGTTTATTAGGCAAAAGCATGAAAAAATGCATAATTAGAGCTATCCTTTCCATGTCCATGCTTGCGGCATACCTACACAGACTTATAAACAATATGCCAGCATATGTTTTGCTGCTCTCAAGTTCAGAAAAAAATACAATAGGCTTGAAATCAAATGGTGAGTCATAGGCATTCTTATGCTAATTCCGCTTTTAGAAACGAGCCTTAGTCAGTCATATTCTGTCAGCCAGACTACCTAGGATATTTTATTTAAAGTTGTAGGGGTTGTTAGACATGACAGGTAGTGTCCTGTCACATAAAGAGAAGTAACTCGTTGGTTAAATGCTGCGTTTGTGGCCAACACGTATGGCTGGCAACAGATGCTCTCAGACCAGAAAACAGTTTTTTGGATCTCAGTCCTATAGAGAGAGCAAAGGAAAAGAGCCTTCAGTCGGTCGACATTGGACACGGAGGGCAGGATCAAATTCATAGGCATCTTAGCAGCAGATGACATGTCAGGCTTGGAGAGAAAGGCCCATTTCCGATACCTTTTTATTACACGTCCCTCATGAAATTTTCCCTGAAAAATAACTGCAAAGTCACTGAGCGACCTGCTCATAAGCTGAAGGCCAGGTAGATTTATTTTCTATCATAATACTGTCACACACCCAGCCGCAGCAGATATCTCTCATTGCCCCCATTAAAAAGTTCTGCCTACAACAACAGAAGGTATGTCTCCAATGGCAACTGCCTTAATTTCCTGTAGTGCTTGCCGCTTTTTTCAGTGTAAAAGCAAAGGTCGAGAATGGCTTAAATTCTCTGCAATAGCAAGTATGTTATCCTTAGCAAAAGGTTATCACTTTTTCTGTACTTTTTGAGTTCCCTGAATTTTAATTCAGGTTGATTTATGTATCTTACATGTCCATACTTATTGACATGGACTTTGAGGAGTTTTGTCTTCACATATTTCTGTCTATTAGAGTCCAGGCTAATAATTTCCCATAGCAACAATACTGGCTGATTTGACTGACTAACTTCTGAGCAAGTTGGTTAAACACAGCTCCCTCATTCCCATGTGTGGGTGTTGGTGTTCCTGTCTGTATCTGACAACCAGATTCTAGTAGCAGGTTATAACTCAATGGAATCATAGAGTAGTTGGACATGACAGTCCAGGAAATCACTGATCTAATAAAGTATGTTCTGGAGGATTGCAATAGATCCCTCTTGTGAATTTTGTCCTAAAATCCACCAACCAGTATTCTTTTCAATTTCCTTCTGCAAGTATGTTATGTTTACTGCCTCATAGCAAGATTTAATCTTCTGTTCTCTTGTTGTACTAACTGAGTATACTCTACTAAAGGAAAGTCATAACACTCTCATATCAGCAGCTATATGTCAATATTCCATTAATGGAAGGCAGTCAGATCAAAGGAGGATAGTCAGGATAGTTATTTCTATAGCTAGATATTAATACTCTGTGAAAGGAGGATAGTCAGGTGTTAGCTTATTGCTACAGCTAAACATTAATACTCTGTGACAGAAGGATAGTCAGATATTAGCTTATAGCTACAGCTAGATATTAATACTCTGTGAAAGGAGGATAGTCAGGTGTTAGCTTATTGCTAAAGCTAAATATTAATATTCTGCTTATACCTCGGAATATTACCAGTAAGAGTAGGACACAATTAGTAACACAAAAAAGTACATTTCATTGTTCCAGTTTAAGAAATTATGTCAAAACAAAGAATATCAGATAATCTGATTGACCTGTGTGGCTTTCTTTATATCCTTCTTACATACTCATGTCTAAGGTGTTGTCTAGGCCAGGGCTGCCCAATCCTGTTCCTGGAGATCTACTACCCTTTAGAGCTTAGTTGCAGCCCGAATTTAATACACCTATACAGATAATAAGCTTAGCTTCAACATAGCTGGCTCTAATACTGAGGCACTATGAAGAGCCTGATTATCTGTATCAGGTGTGTTCAATTTTGGCTGCACCTCAGCTCTACAGGAGCAGGACAGGGCAGCCCTGATCTAGGCTGCATAAAAGTCTCTGTTGTGTTTTATGTATAGGTATGTGTTAACTCAAGATGTCTTTTGTAGCTTTTCACCAAACTGTTGTTGTTAAGTACGTAGCAGTATCACGGCTGCCAGTTCTCACACATCTGACACTCATGCTTTCAGACTCTTGCACAAGAAATCTTACGGCAAATCTATACTACTCCATTATAAACTTAAAATTAGCTACATCAAATGTGCTGGGGTAGTTTGCAAACCCTACAGGCTATTCACAAGTTAATGAAACTCGTACATACATGTAAATGCGTGTGCAGACTTGACTCGAATTGAAAATCGAGACAAATCTTTCACTGGAACAAATCACACCAGCCAGCTGACCAAAGTTGGTAACCCTGCAGTACACTCTAAGTATACATGCCCCATACTCCCACTGAACCAGTGATCATCCACTGAAAAAGCTCAACATCATTAGTCCATCCACAATATCACTCTGATCAGCATTTTCATTGGCTTCGCTCACAGCCCTGTAGATGGTGAGAGGCCACATGAGTGTCTTGTGAATATTGAGCCATTTCATCGCGAAAGAGTGATATCTAAAAGTATCAGTGTTTTAAAAATCATGTTTTCCATCCAGCTGTTCGAAGGTTGAAAACCTGATGAGACAGACTAACCCCAGGGGAGAATGCAAATGAGGTTTCTTATCCCTCACAAAATTAAGTGTTGTTCTCATTATAGATCTGCACAGATAAGAAACACAGCGTATGGCTATGTGACAATGGGTTAAAAAAGTACAATATGTATATTCATTATTTTCTCAGCAGATGCCCCAGTTACGGTGATTCACTCACAGCTTTAAAATGAATGGTCAGCACAGCTGGGTGCAGACTGAAGAAACGGAAAGAGGGAGAGCAGTCAGTCTAGTGCATAAACCATGTTCCACCTGGGGCCATCCCATGATAATCAGAGGTCCTCCAACTACACTGTACTCTTGCTCGCTGAGATTCTCTTTTGTCTTCATCTTGGGTATGCAGCTGGTTGCGTTTCCAGTTCTGCGTACGTACTTCAGGCCGGTTCCGGTGTCCTTTCCGACACGGACCTTTCGCTTCCTTGCATGCTGGTCGTCCACGGCTGTGGGTGCGATGATTAATGGTGACACATTATCACGCAGCAGTTCCCATCAGGGCTGTCGGCCAACACTGCGGTGGAGAGCACCCCGGTACAGAACGGAGGACATTTGCGGAGAGTAGTGTGGAGGGCTGGAGACACGAGTCCCTCTCTTACGCAATTTGATAAAACTGCCAGTTAAACTAGACAATTACAGAGCTGCCATTTTCCTTTCATGCCCTTTTGTTGATGTTTTAAAGCCTTTTCAGCTCCAGCTAAGAGTCTCCTTCTGATGCAGAACAGCTAAATTCAACCATAACTTTAAAATCGCATCGACCGCAAATAAGTTTGCCTTTCCCTTATTATCAATGCAGCCCAGAAACATGCAAAAACTTGGTTGCCTAGTGATTTCACTTGAAGTGCTCTCCAGCGCTGGGCAGAAAGGGGACTTGGTTGAACAAATGACTTTCTCTGCCATTTCTGCCTGGCAAAGTCAGTGGAATCAAGAGGGAAGGTGACTCATTTTTCCCCTTGCAGGTGATGTTAATTCCAGCTGGCGGCCTGCTCTTCTGTGCTGAATGCAGAGTGTGGCCCCAAACAGGGCATCTACCTCCTGCCTAAACATGTGCCTTGGAGCACTGTTAATAGTGAGGGCAGCTCGACTATGTCAGCATTAGCTTTATGGGATGGAGGTGTCAGATAAACCAATAGCATTGTGCTGGTGATTTCTCACGTTGTTTAACACCCTGTTCAGTAAGTGTGACAACAGTGGTGAAAATGGATGATTAGAAGTAAATTTACAATTAAAAACTAACAGTCGACATTATGGACTAAATGATTAAATGCACCCGGAGTGTGTTTCACTGTTTATTATAATCAGAACTTGAAACAGAAAGCAATTTTCCTCTTTAGAATTTCCCTTGTTTATCAGTCTCTGGTTCAGGGTAAATTTCTGCCTTGCTGTTCCATATTAGAATGCTTCATTAGGTAGAAAAGATGATATATTAGGAGCGCAATAAAAGAAGAAAGCATGAACCTTTTTGATTAATGAACGCAGGGATTTAAATTTACACAAAGCTGAGGATTTTTAAAAACACAAGAATCTCCTCTGTGTTGGGAGGGAAATGTGATCTATCAGTGTCCCTTGAACTGGTTTACAGTTGATTACAGCAGGTTCAGTCTCTGATACTGTTTGGACCAAAGAGGCACAACAAATGGGCTAGCGCGGGGTGGAGTGCATGTTGTAACAAGAGGTGGTGCCTCATAAGATGGCGGGATATCATTTGAGGGCTTCTTTAACTGGCGTCAAGGCAGCTCCTCTGCAAGATGTGTTTTAGGGCCGTCCTCGGAGAGAGCCTAGGGTGATGAGGCGCACGCCGCCGGCTAAGGAAGTCCTCACCGTCAGCCTCCATCAGTGCCAGACGGGGGAACGTGCATTGTCTCCATCCCCCACCCCCCACAGCCCCATCACCATCACACGCTCATGGCTTGCTGGAGAATGGGATGTCACCAGCAGTTTAATGTGCTTACCCCGTTTGGGCTAATAGTAGGGGAGGGATAGCGTGACAGCTCAGACTCTCCACTTCAAGGATTTCGGTGCGACTGTGCAGAGAGAATCACCCATCAGGAGATTCGGCCCATATGATATAGGAAGCCAAAGATTAGCCCACGCAAATTTCAGAAGGATGGTATAAGAGTATATGTTATATTATATTTACAGAAATCTGAAAATCAACAGTCTGGTTAATTTGTAGCACTCCTACGCTCAACACATTATTCTGTGCATCCTCTCAGGTACAAGCATAATGAAATGAGACCATTAAAACCTTACAGGCTTGGCAGTCTTCCCATTTCCCGAGTTAACCTAGGTGTTTTGAAACAGGAATATTTATACTGATCAATAAACTGTGACGGTTCTCTTCTTGAACAATAGCCTGTTCATTTATTCATACTTTCCTTATTTTTATTTTTTATTGTATTTTCCTGGATTTATTTTTAGGTAATTTATGACAGTAAGGCCTCTGTAGTCATCAACATGAAACTAAAAAAAATGTCGTTTTATTAAAGCTTAGTTTTGGTACTCTTGGCATTGTCATGTATGAGATTTAGAACTTAAAAACTCCCAATGCCTTTGCCAAAGATACAATATTAAAATGAATAATAAACCACAGGCTGAATATTGTGGTTGCGGTGATCAGACATGGGAAATGAAAAAAAACAGCCTTGTTTTATTTTTATTTTATGTGTATTTTTTTTTAAAGAATTTCAATAAATCACAGGAAACATCCCTTTCAAACCATTGCAGTCTCTTCTTACATACTCTGTACAGCTTTAAATTTAAATACCAGATGTGATAATGAACCCCCTGCTCATTCCCATACCACGCCATGATCACAGGGACTCCCTGATGTCTCACCTTCAGAGCCACCTGAAAAAGGCCCTTTCTTCTGTCCACACAGCTGCTGTCGGAAAGCCAGGTCAACATGGTGAAGGTGGTGAACTCTGTGAGTGATGCCCTCAACTCCATGCAGAAGGAGACGGGCAGCATCAAGACACGGCTGAAAGCAGATCTGCAGCGAGCTCCAGTTCGCGGCACCCGAACCAAAGGCTGTGCCAACGGTGAGGGACTTTACAGCATTCAGAAGTGGCGATGTGGGACTCACAGCAGTTACAAAACTACAGTCCTGGTCTAAATGATGTTTTTTTAGGCTTAGAATAGAATAGAATAGAATAGAATAGAATTATTAAAAGCTACAGTAGCACCATTACTCCACCGTATGAAAGGTGCATTAATGCTTTTAATACACAAATGAAATATGAAATATGAGTCATACAACTTAACAAATACCATCTCTAAGATAGGTTAACTGGTATGCTACAGGTTAACTGGTATGCTACACAGAGAGCCTACAGCCCAAAATTCATACCCAGAAGGGAGGGGTTGTGTAGCATGGTGCCACAAATACAGCATTTACAAACCCCCACTGCCCATGGAGACCAGACTGGAAGTTCTGCAGCGTGACAGCTGGACAGAGCCTTCAGGATGATTCCACTCTCCTGACATCCCCACTGCTCTGGAGGAGCACTGCTAAATTCCACTCACACTGCTTAAAAGTTTGTCGCCAAAGACAGATCACATGGAGGTGTCAAGTAGTGCCAACGCGAAATGCTCCATTGATAAAACGTATGAATGCTCTCTTGAAATATCCCTCCTGAGTTTTTTCTTTTTGTTTAGTCATCAGATCTTGTGGCTTTGCCTACACGCTAACACCTAGCGGGTGTGAACTGTGTAACCTCCTTACAGCACTTCTTGAAGGCAAATGTAAGTCGGTGATTCTTTGTGGTAGAGGCCAGATTATGGTGTTTCTTATAAAGGATCACAATTTGTTATTTTACAATAAAAGTACTTTAGTTAATAAATTTTAATGAACTGTTAACAAAAGGAAGGAACTCTTTTGGTTTTAATGTAAAAACAAAAACAAATAAGTCAGCTTGATTAATCATAAGCAATGTTAATGATAGGATCAAAGTGTTGCATTTAAAGCAGCTGCTTTCTATAATATTTATAAAATAGTAGTTTTTTAGACAAAAAATGGATGGTTGTATACAATGGAAGTCAAAGTGAATGAATGACCAATGATTGATGCACTGGCATGGATTCTCTGTTATGAATTCAGTTGAGATTGGTGGTTGTTACCTGGATTCCTGTTAGCCATGTGTTACAAAAGCTTTAATTGCCCTTGGCAAAAATTCAGAATTGGTTGTTCAAAACACCTTGGCAGTGATGTGTATTTATAGAATAATAGCTACTTTCTTTTTCAATGACAGTTGATGCTGATGTCACAGAAACCCAGACCATATTTCAGGAAGAATAGGACTTGAAGGAAGGCTGGTTGAACTCAAGCAGTCCAGCCTACTCACACACATGGCTTGTTTATGGACTGGGGGGGCTTCCTCAGTCTCCATAGGGAATCCACATGAAGACAGAGAAAATACAATGCTAGTATTCAAATCAGTAACCACATAAATAAAAAACAACTGCCCTACCCACAGGCATGTAGCCATGTAGTATAATGGGTTTGAGTCCTCCGCCCCTCCGAAATTTGTTTGCTACTGACAAGATGCATGAGTTTTGACCCCCTTCAATATGTGTTGGACCCCCCCCCCCAAAACGAAATTGTTTCTGGCTAATTGGCCACCCACAGTAACATCCCGTAATAGATATCCATAGATTTGTGTAGCCTATTTATTGAACTATAAATGTACTGCTCCTCTCTGTGTACACTTCTAATGTCCCCCCAGCCTGATCAAAGACAATCCCCTGCCTCTCCATGTCTGGTCTCCTCGAGCCATGCTTTCATCTCCTCGCCCCGTTCCTCCCCTGGGGCGTGCTCCAATACCTCCCCAAAGCAAGCTCCTTGGAAGGCCTACCTAAGAGTGGTGCCTGAAGGAGCCACATATGCGGGAGGAGTGTGTGCGGGGGGGGGTCTCCCAGAGAACACAGGCAGTGAGCTATAAAGGAGTTGAAGAGACATAGAAATATTATAATTTACCTAATCCACCTACAGTGATTCACTAATAATAATTAAGACCCTATCTCCGCCTACATACCCCTACACAGGCTCCAGGCCACGGGACTGCAGTGACATTTACGCCAGTGGGCAAAGGGAGGACGGCATCTACTCAGTGTTTCCCACCCACTACCCCTCTGGCTTCCAGGTCTTCTGTGACATGACCACAGATGGGGGTGGCTGGACGGTAAGTACTGCTGCCCATATGCCATACAGATACAGAGATACTGTGGCATGAAAAAGTCTAAGGCTGCCAGGGAAAATTTATCTTGCTGCTACTGGTAAAATTTGCCAGGTGGGGGGGCTGGCGACGAAAAAAGTACATGAACTTTATTTTAGAATATTCAGAAAATCATCTCGCGCCTCACAGTTTGAGAACCAGTGACCCATGCAATGTTCCTGGGAAGTTTTAAAAACATCCACGGCATGCATTTAGATGGCTCCTTAGACGCAGCCTCCTTCTCTGTCCTCAGCTGCCACTTAAAGCTGCTGTATCAGCTGTAGATTTTCATCCATATAATGTTTTTGTGACGTGGTAATATGATGCATCAAAGATTAAGAGTGAAGGTGCACTCAATCTACCCAGCCCAGTTTGTTTGACTAGTGTGATCACTCTATCATGCCTGGACTTGGGTATATTACAGATGTAGCGTGATCACTAACATTTGGTGTTTCTCAATACCAAGAACGCAAAGATCATACTTGTGGTCTTAGCAAGACCAATATTGCTAACTTGCCTTCCAAGAACAAACTTAGGGCGCAGTGAATCAAGGAATTTGTCTAGGATGTGGCCAATGTATCCTTGATATTTGGGGTGAGGCAAGAACAACATCCACGGATTTTTAATATCCCCTGTACTCCTATTCTTGAATATTGGAACTGATCTTTGGCAATGGACGATGACGTAAGACAGATACACGAGAACACAAGTACGGTCAAGTGCTCATATTGAGAAACGTCCCCCATGCCAGGGTACAGAACGTAGACATGACATCAGTGATGCAACAGACACACACATGTGCACATGTGCACCATGCATGAACTGAACCCAGAAAGAATAGAGCAGATTGGGTGTACAGATCATATTTTTTTTCCACAAAATTGTGTTTCTAAAAAAATAGTGTGTAATGAGAGAATTGGAGGCTAAGGGGGGAGAGGGGGATCAGTATGGATATGATTTGTTATATGGATTTTAAGAGGGCACTAGCTAAATTATAAGAACCCTTACATGAATCATCGTTTGGGATCCAAAGCAATGTTCTTCTACCCATCCAACTTGATATAAATAACCTTTTGGCAAACCGAAGGTATTCTTGTTGTTTTTATTATGTTACTGTTAATTTTCATATATTCTAATGTTAAATTGTAAATTGACAAAATATATACTACAGTAACTACTCAGATAAATGCCTTCAGACATTTTAAAGAACAGCCTAAGACTTTTGCACAGTACTGTATAGCACTCACAAACATTCTCAGATGACTGAACACACTCAAGGACATGCTGAAATCATGCTCCCAGACACTTTCTCTCTTTTCTCTCACATGAACCCTCATTATTACCCACATTATCTCAGGATCTATGACTCCTGAGATAAAAATGTACCGCACCCACATGCGGTTAAACAGGGAACGCTGAACATACATCTTATGAATTGGACTGGCAGTTCTGCAGCATTTGTGTTTTTAGTTGTTTTTGTGAGCAGGACATCAAGCCACACACAGCATTTCAATGCCAAGGAAACAAGGGCGTAGGTTTCGTTTCAACATTGGTATGGACCAAATCAGCCCTGACCCCTGCCCCCCTAAACACAGAAGGTACTCCCATAATATTGCTAAGGACGTGTCTCTGCCATCCATTCCCGAATCTACGCCCTTGGCAGTACATGATACAAGTAATTGATCTTACCATTTCTTTTTTAAATAAAAGCATTATAGAACTTTCCAGTACTGTGACTCCTCAGTATTGAATCTTGTACTGTACATCGTATTAACTGACACAGCTCTTCACAGATGGGTGTGTTTGCCCTTTTGCAAAACATTTGCCTAAAAGGAAAATTTTCTATGTTTCTGTTCTGTGTTTTGTAGAAGCTACTTCTATATAATGAATATTATATGAATGCACGTCTGCTAGTTTATTCATGGTGGTGAAATTAAAAATCTTTGCCTAGAAGCGTCATCATTTGTAGCTACTGTGTATGCAACACAGTCTCTGTACCGTTTAAATTATGTAAGTATCATTTGCCCAATAGCGATGCAGGGTCAAACCGTCCCATTTGTCTTTTTCATCGGCATCGCCAGTGACCTCCCACCCCATCAAAGCCTGTGTGTAGATGCAGCACCGTTCCTGGACTCATGTCACCAGGCAACCACACTTTCTTTCCCCAGCCTCCATGTTTGTCCCTAGAGGCATGTAGGTTGATTGAATACTGTGTACAACAGATCTGTAATTAGTGTTTTGTATTTGTGGTGAGGGGGGAATGACAGCACCATTGCAAATAACCCCAGGCTCCCCACGAGCCTACTGGTCCCAATGATAGGTAGCTGTGATGGGCCATTCCAGGCTGGCTGATGTGTATGGCATGCAATGGCACAGCACTGAATGGGTTCACACAATAGCACTTCTCTGAAAATTCAGAAGAGTGGCCTGTTAAATTGTGGCCTTTTATATAAAATGTTTAAGGTGCGTGATGTCTCCTTATAGTGTATGGAGGTTGCTTAGTTTTTAGAACTGTGGCCGCACACCTCCAGGGTTGGGGTTCGAATCCCACTTCTAGCTGTGCGTTTGGGTAGTTTCTGTGTTCTTGCCATATCTGCACAGCTTCCTGTAGTTATTCCAACAGTTCCCATTAGCAGTTAGGCTAACTTGCATCTCTTATGATATTGTGCCATTCTATGTGCCTGCTGATGGCTTGGCATCTCATCTTGGGTGTCCTGTGCTTGTGCCCTATGATTCTGTGGGTTGGCTCTGGTGTTGTATAGTTGGTTTTGGAAGAGAAATGGATTTAGATGAGTTTATGGTTTCGATTTTAAAATATTCAAGCCTGTGTTGCTGGTAGATCATTGATAAATGAAGCCCAACAATGATGTGCGTGACTCGGGTCGGGTCGTTATTTTGTGCCATCCTGTTTGAAACGGCTGCTCTTAGGTCAAGTGAATTAGATGATCTGGGCAGCATCAATCCAAAAGCAGGGATGATAATTTTAGTTACTACTACACAGAACCGGGGGCTGATGGGGAAACATTCTTAGATTGCCGTATTTCCCAAGGGTCAGCTAGAACCAAAATTCGCGGAGAGCCATCATTCCCACATGCAAACAGAGTCACCTTGACTCGCTTGGCACTGAAACACCAAAGAAAAAGATGGTATTTAGCCAGATCTGATTTTCAGATTTTTTCTCTATGCATGCTTGCAGTAATCGTACAAAATCTATAGTCTTATTTTGCCTCCCATTACTTTTGTCAGGCGTGAGCATTTTCACTCCCTGCTCCATGCATCCAGTGGCTTTTCTTCCTCTTTTGCACTTTTTAATCCACTAAGTACCTTCCAAAAGTGGGAATCTCAAGATATAAGGAGTTAGTTGTAGTATTATAGCAGTGCTAATGGCTGCGCCGAGTTTATTCACCATGACTGCCCCTGCACACCCCAGATATGCTTGGCGAGGGTCAAGGGGCCGTTTGCTCGATTACACAGTGCGCGCAGGGGACCTCTCGGAAGGTACACAGATCCCACACACACAGGCATGCACGTTCTCACAGAGACGCCTGCGCTGTGCATGAGTATAGGACTCGCTCTGACATCCATGTCCACACTAATGCATAATCGCTTGGATAAGCGCACAAAGATGTGCGTAGTATATTAACACACAATTCCCCATACATCACCCTCAACACTATTAATGTGAACACAGACATTTACATGCATCCACACAGTCTAGGTATATATAAACAATCACTGCCAGACATGAATAGAAATTCTGTACTGATGGTGGGTTGCGAATACCATGGCAAGGAGACTGGCTGGGGGGTGGGGGTATATCTCCATCACCCCCCCCACTTTGTACAGGAGAAGCAAATAAGCCCCTGGGCTCTTTAGCAGAAAAGCAGGAACCTTGCGGAATGGTGCAGAGAACTGGAGCACAGGCGTTCTTTGGCATCATCAAAAGTGTAAACAACTATGAGGCAGCCGTGGGAGTGGTGTTTGTTTGGGACCATATTCCCCTCCCGCTTCCTGTACACCGCTGGGTACCATTCCATAAGCAGTGTGTTCACACATTAGTCCATGATTAGTGTACGGTAAAACTGGCCAGCAGCACATTAATAAAAGCACTTAATGAGACTTTGTAGGCCTGATGTGTGGGGAATGTGTATGGCAGTCACTCTCAGCCATTGATGTGACACAATGCAGTCATGTGACTGCAGACCCAGCTGCAGAATAAGGAGGGGGACAATTTATTATTATTATTATTATTATTATTATTATTATTATTATTATTATTATT
>JAAGVU020000040.1:19490824-19505869 GCA_011763525.2 Mormyrus iriodes
CAGCTGCAGAATAAGGAGGGGGACAATTTATTATTATTATTATTATTATTATTATTATTATTATTATTATTATTATTCACTGCATCGCTTGCATCCAGGTCGCTTCACATAATGTAGTCCACTCATAACAAGGATCTTCAGAGTTAGGTTAAAATCTTTTCTCAAGAATAACATATTAAGGTGTCTCTTAGAGGCTGAACAATTAGCTTAAAGTGCATTACATATGTCATAGATGCACCCCAGCATGACCGAATCAGTAAGAGAATATCCTCAGTTAAGCAATGCCAGTGTTATGGTTTAAGTGGTGAGATATATGACAGATGTATGCTAATGAAGAGAAGAACTTGTCCCGCATGTCTGTAAAATATGACGAACATGCATGCAGCTGTGAAGGTGATGCAACAGCCTATGAGTATAAAATTGAATCCCTTATGAAGAAAGACTGTTCTTCAAGTGTGTATTTTAAGTAACCTCTAGTATGTGCATGGACAATTGTAAATATTTACAGTTGTATTTCACTTTTCCAAAACTGACGAAGCTGCCATCACACATCTACAAAGACACGAAAACATTGGCGTGTGAATGCGCTTGTCACCAGTGAACAGGATCACCACATAAACCATAACACTGGTATGAATGCTGTTGTTCCCCTACCATTCACATTGTAGGCTGTAATTAGCAGTATTAAAATGCAATGATAATCCTTTATCTGCAGACCAGGCATTTTCACCTCCGCTTAGCATAGATTAAAGTGTCTCCCTTTGACCTCTAGCTGCTGGGCCAATGATGGGATTGTTGATCATTCTCAAAGGCAGGACCACAGAACTTAGAGTCTTCTCACAGAGTAAGCTGAGAGGCCATAGCGTGCTCCTATCCTGTCAGAGAGGAGAGCAGACATTTCAGGGCCACCCCCTCCCACAGCCATTGACACGGAGATCATTTAAGCATGGGGGGGGCATATGACTTTTGTGGCACAATTAGTTATAGGTGGCATCAGAGGCTTACAGGTACTAATAATATGCAGTATGAGCACTAGTATCTCCTGCCCCCCCCCCCAACTAATGTATAGTTATATCCAGAATAAGAATATTATCTATAAAAGGGGAAAAATGATCATGCAGTATGAAACAGATGCCCCTCTCCAATATGGGTACCACTATTCTAGAGCTGTTAAAGCTTATTAAGTGTTTTATACCAGTGGACTGTAATGTGAAAACTCCATGTTTCAATGGCTTAAGACTCAGACTGATGACTTGAGCTGGGGTGCAGACTGGAATCATTGTTTGAGGACCTAGAAACAAATCGGTGGGGTTATTTTAACCCGGACGGTTCATGTCCAGACATGTCATGGTGCACTGTGTTTAACATGGATCACGTGGTCCATATTGAGTGTCACTTTGGACAGAATGTAGGTGAGTTTTACTCAGCATGCCAAACTAGTGCCAAATGGAATCACCGGGCAGCATGGAATGGCAGCTGGAATCAGTTTCCCCACTCACATCACAATTCACTGCACTACAAAACCCTTTGGCAAGACAATATTGAAAAAGACAAGACAAAGTAAAACAGTAGAAATAACTGCAAACTCCATGAACTTGTACAGAACACTGCCTTTATCTGGTTATGGTTCATGGTTATTGCCCTTATACCCAGTTTGAAGTCCTAAATGTAGCTGTATTTTACTGAGATGAGATGCATAATTAAATCATTGACTCTGGCAATATTCTATTCATGATAGTTCTGTGGTATGATTAGTCAAAGTAATATTTTGCATTGATGCAAAATCAATTTTTTCCATATTACTCAGTGATGTGAATCCAAAAAGAAATCAGGCTGCGGTTATATTGAACAACTTTCCCAGTGGAAATCTGCTTAGGAAATAAATACATTTTTTCCACTGCTATGCAGTTTTCATTTCACGATGCAAGCTGCAGGACCACCCGGGCAAGTCAAACACTTTGATTACCAAAATCTTTATTCCAAATGAAGACGGTTAATACCATATTATTATTGTGCCAAAAGACAGTTTAAACTCAACCAATATGGCTTGGTGGTCAACTGTGAATTATTTAGTGACTATTTTTTCACAGGCGACAATTGAAGGTGACAAAGCAGACAAGTCTGTCTGAACTGACTCCTTCTAGAGATTTTTTTGTCAGCGGCTGTAATGCTTCCCTTTTCCCAAAGCAATAAAACTTGGGTAGCCTTGTGCTCATGGAGCATTTTCGCTGGATGGCAGTTGGCAGGGAAAGAATGAAATATCAGAGTGGCACACATTCCGGGGAAGAATCTGGACCAATATATTTGGACACTAAATATTTAATTTTGGCAGAGGTGGAAAGTTCAGGTCCAGAAAGTAAAAATCAAGACCAAGATTTTGTTTCAACCAACCATTTGACTACTCATGTGAATGTGAGTCTTTATACTCATCTAGTTGGTTGAAAAAAAATCTTGGTTTGGATTTGTCCTTTCTGAGCCTGAACTTTCCACCTCTGAATTTCTGCTTGTTTCAAATGCCATTGTTCTAGATTGTTCCCTGATCAAGACAGGACCCCAAGATCAGTGTTTTCCAATCCAGCTCCTGGTTGTGAGCAAAAACGTGGACTGTCTGGGAGTCACCGAGGACCAGATTGGGAAATACTGCCCTAGATAATTGTTGTGGCTGTCCACAAGGACCAGGGGGAGGGAAAGGTATATTTATGACAGCAGGACTGAAAATCTGCTAAAAGGTAAATGTAACGTTATCCAATTCAATC
Source organism: Mormyrus iriodes (assembly GCA_011763525.2). Classification (NCBI taxonomy): domain Eukaryota; kingdom Metazoa; phylum Chordata; class Actinopteri; order Osteoglossiformes; family Mormyridae; genus Mormyrus; species Mormyrus iriodes. The sequence continues at coordinate 19,493,581 of JAAGVU020000040.1, forward strand.
CAATCCATTTATTTGTAAAGCATTTTAAAACAACCACAATGGAACAAAGTGCTGTACAGGGAATTAACACTACATAAAAATAAGTATAAAATAAAAACAAAAATATATGGTGTCAAAGGCCAAGGAAAAGAGGTGGGTTTTAAGGAGAGATTTAAAAGCAGACACATAAGATGCTTGTCTAATTCGCAGAGGCAGATCGTTCCACATTTTAGGAGCCACAACTACGAAAGCACGTTCCCCTCTGGGCTAACGTTAACGCTAAAGGGGAAAATGTCATAGTTTTCTCCTTTCTTCTTTCATCTGCAGTTTAAATTTTACATGAATGCTAATTTACTGGAAGTAGAGGCAACATTTCTCCCTGCTACTTGATGTTTAAAACAGCCAACATGACTGGAGCGAAAGTACCAGGATAGCTATCGATCCTGAAGAGCGTAGTGATTTTCTCTGATTACAAATAGACTTGAATTTTAATGTTGGTCTCAGCAGAGAAAAGAAAGAAAGAATTCACATGTTATACCTCAGTACCTATGAGTTTTCCTTGGAGTTTCCGCTTTTGTCAGAATACGATGGTTTGTTTATTATTATTTTATCCGCTAAGAGCAACTGGGTAGAAATGAATGATTCATTCATAATTAATGGCTGTTTGACGATGCTTAAGTGCAGCTGACATATTTAGCTGTGGAATGCAGTGGAATGTGGGCATGTTTGATTGATCACGGGCACAGTCTCTCTCTCTCTCTCTCTCTCTCTCTCTCTCTCTCTCTCTCTCTCTCTCTTTTTTTTCTTTCTTCTCTTTTGCTGTGCTGATAACAGCTTTCTTATATCTTTACTCTCAAGCCTTTTGCAAACAGAATAATTTCCTCGACTTTTCAGAGCATTTTTCTCTCTTCACTTTCCCCAAAACCATTTATCTAATGGATTCTCTTCAACCCAGGGCACTCAATATCTATATTATTATTATTATTATTATTATTATTATTATTATTTCATATTTATTATTATTATTGCTGTTGTTGTGGTTGTTGTTTTCATCCTTTTTGTTGTACATTTTTCTGCTGTTTAAGGAAATTAGGCCTGCATAACAGAGTCTAAAACAGACTTTGTCATTTAGTCTGTAATGAGACGAAGTGCACAACAGAAGTGTCTTTGTCTGAATTGGCTCAGTTAGTTGCATGTTTGTCTCCTAGGTGGTACAACATTCCAGTTTCCCATAAAATTATGTTCCACATCCCAGTGACTAGGCTGAGTCAGGTGGTGTTTTCTGCAACGTTGTCTTGGAGGTTTCTTTTACCTTTGTGGTTAAAATTCTGCTCTGATTGCTTGGAGGATGCATTTTAGCTGTTCAGCTACAGTTAATAAAATGCTTCAGCAAATACCTGTTTGTAATCTCTCTATGATCAGTTGCTGAATCATTTCGGAAAGTGAAAGAGCTCATCAGGAAAATGATGTAATGGAAGCAATTTATACCTAGCTGTGTCAGCGCTGAGTATGGGGGGAGGTATGTTAAGACGAGGTGGAGGCATGTGTGCCATTTTTGAATCAGAATGAAAGGACAGAGGCCAGCATTGCTCCTTCCAGAACTTTCACAACTCAAAGGCAAGCTTTAAACATGAACGCCAAGTGTGAGAGCTGCTTGGGAGTGGGTGGTGCCAGTGGGTAGCAAGGATGTGCCAACTCTCTGAACATCTAATAATGGGGATTCAAGACTGAGGATGGGAGAGCATAAATGGGTTGACTTTTTCTCTTTATTTCATCCCTAGAAACAGAGACATGGAGACTGAAGAGAAATAATAGCAGCACAGCAGCGGTTAGCACGGTAGTTAAGGATGCAAAGTTATAGCCTAAAGATTCCACATTAAAACCCCAGGAGGAGTTGAAAAAAACTGATAGAATTATAACATGCTCTGGATAAGTATGTTGGCTGTGCATTTAGTTACTATAAAGACATAAAGACCCTTGTTCCTGAGTTTGTCCTGAAGCACTAAAAATGCACAGTTTTAGCACACACTTTGTGCAATACTCAATGAACATTGTGAGTCTAGTGGGGTTTTCCAACAAATACCCATTTAATGGCACTACACGCACATGCACAGCAGACACTGTGCTGAAAGAAGGTCACTGTTTCTGCCTATTCAGACATCCGCAGGTTAGATTGCATCTGCTTGCAGTGGTGATACAACCTGAAATTAAATGCCACTGCGAAATGAAAAGGACCTAATATTTAGCTTATTTGCATCTGCCCACTTAGAGTTAGGAAAGAAGAAAGGATTTTTTTCTCTCTTCAGAGTTCAGTATGAATCTTGCTGACCACAATAAAAGTCATAATCGCTGAAGGGAATTTAGCTATACGTCATGTTCCCTGAATCTCACTCAGGGATTTTGACGAGTTTGACCTGTGACACCCACAGAGTCTTTCTGCTAGTGGAAAACGTCTTTTTTTTTTTTTTAATTCCATCCCATACAGAGAATCCAATCTGAGCCAAGACCATGACCCTCATGGAAAATCATCTTCCTTCTAGCCCCTAAAGTCAATGACCATCAGAGGGGTACTGTGCAGACAGACAGTGGCTTTGGGAAACATTGATCAGACTAATAACCTGTTAAACGAGGGATTCTTTGTTGTATATCGATGAATTCATCTGCCTGCATAACCTTTTGCACATGAAACAGGAAAAAAATAATTGGAAAAAAGGATATTCGTTTAAAAAGCTAAAGGACAACACTACAACAGTCAATGATGTTTTCATCCCCTTTAGTTAGTGATCACGAAAGAAATTGATTGCCATTATGGAGCACCTCATTGTAACTGCCGTATGTATGTGGGCCCCTAAGTTACCATAAGGCTGGAACTCTGCCTATCGCAATCAGGAAAACCACTGCTGAGCCTGGAGTTACTCAATACCGGTAAGGAAAGTGAATGGTTGTGGAATGGCTGAGGAGGAGATGCAGCAAATAGGCAGAAGGCATGGTCACATGAGGATGTATCAGGTACTGGGAGAGCAAGAGCACACACAGAGCACAGCAGGCAATAAGGCTGCAAGAAAGGGTGGGTTGGAGGAATTGCTGATGTGGATGAGTAACCAGGTGTAGACAAACTAAGGAAGCCATGAAGCAGAAGGAGGACAGAGGCAGGCAAAGAATCAGAAGTGTAAAGCCACTCGATTTTAGAAATAAGTCCAAGTGTGGAGATAAGAGACTAATTCAGAAACCAAATCAAAGTATGGAAGAGAGAATGCCAAGTATTGAATCTACAAGCTCTAAGCACTGAGAGCCTCATGCCGGCTAGCATTATAGTCTGGCTTTCTGCCAAAACTGAGACCCGCCTTTAATATGCAGCCCTCTATGAACTAACAAAATCTAGGGTGGACAGGGGGAGACGGGAGGATCCAAGGAGGAACACGCTGCTCTTAGCAGTCACGAGGCGCCCTCACCACACTGCACTTTCACCCAGCTCTGGGGGGTCGGCACTTGAAGAGCTCTGTGCTGATTCTCATTTTACACTGTCAAAACACAGTTTAAATTTAGCTTTTAAGTTAGTCGGTTTTTAAGCTGAGAGGTAACTCGGCAGTGTAAATTTAGCCTGCAGTAGGCGTGCTGAGTTATCGTTTTGCGGGCGGTGTCACTTTGGTGAAAGGCGCACATTTTGCTGCACCCGGAGATATGATTCCCAGAAACACATATTGAATATTTAGTATGGTTAGCTTAAACTATGTTCACTTGCACTGGGCTATGTTGAACTCTCAACGGATTTCTGCCTTAAATGACAAAGTGAAGGATTTGTCATTGCTCTCCCCCTGTAGTCATTCTGTCACCTAACAGAGTCTATCTTAGCTGGAGGACACAGCTGCTGGCTGCCGGTGACTTTCTCCCAGCCCACTGTGCTTCGGGGCAGCCTCGTTAAGGGCAGACGCTTCCTGGTGTCCCACCACTTTTCATACCCAGCAGGAAGCTCACTCTCAAGGATCAAGAGCCGTAGCATTGGTTTTGGGATGAAGAGAGTTGGCCATTTTTGCTCATAATTGACAGCTCTCAGTGTGCCCGCTTGTTGAGCCCCCCCCCCCCTCCCCCTCCCTCCACCACCACCCACCAGCTTCTGCAGGGAGCCCCCTGACGTTCCGCTGCCTGTCAGGCTGACAGACGGAGGCCATCTTACTGGCATATGAAGCATTCTCTTCTGCCAGCCTGGCAGCCTGTTTTCTTTTTTCTTGGCTGCAGCCTTGTGGGCTCTTTCCACCGGGGACGGCCAATCATAATCTGTTGTGTATAACTTTTTCCCCGAATGTTTTCAAACTTCGGGAATGTTACCCAGGACAGAAACAAAATCTGTGATTGCATTAAATATGGCATGGAAATCAAGTCATGAATGGAATATCAATATAGGGAATAGTAGTCCTCAACCCCATATTCAGCGGTCAAACAGCGATTAAAGTGAAGATTTATCAATATTGCCTCAAGCAGACACTTTTCAGCTCAGAGTGCAGGTTGTTCAGTTGCATCAAACCTGCAGTTAGCCACTGTGCTAGCTGTGAACTGCACTCACTATCCCTAGACACTAAATCATGAGCAGGCCCTGGCCATCAGTGTAATATTCTCGTCAAAGTGTATGAATCTCCGCATCCGGCTTATTGGAACATGTTGTAAATTTGTTATGACAAGATAACTGCACAATTGAAAATAAGACAAGTAAGACTTAAGACTGCCTTTACCAATATTATCATTCAGATGTGTCAGAATATGATATTTGAACATTTTCTGAGAATTAACAGTTGAGATAAAACTGAGCCCAGACCAACTATAAAGTATGTGTGTCTATATATATGTCAAAATAGATAATGCTAACTAAGAGCTAGCGAACACCTTCTCAATTATAAATATGTAATGTACACCAAAGTTAAATGAGGTCATATTTATAAAAGTATCATATTTATTATAATACATTTTGATTTAGAACCACTAGTAACTAACAATGGTAACTCCTTAAGAATACAAATGACCTAGTCGGTTGCACAGTTTTCTTCACTGTTTTTAAATGAGCATTTCATGTAAATAATATATTGATGATAAAATATTGAAATCCATTTGGTATTTTAAGTAATTGTTAAGGATCTGTGAGTTCCCCAGCTAGCTGCAAGCCCCGCCTCTTCTGTTATGGAACAACATCATGCATATTTAGAGGCTCACTGCGTATAGAATTAATTGATCACAATATTGCCTCCCGGAGGGAGTAAAACTCATATGCCGTGCTGGAAATAACTCGCACTAAACAGAATTTATATTTCCAGAGAAACCTTATTATATGTGGGGAAGGAGCAAACATGTCAGAATAAATCTGAAATCAACCCGTGCTACATAACAGACCAGAAAATTGTCCGATGATTCATGAAAAGTGGATTTAAGCTTCACATATGTAAAAACAAAAACAGAAAATCGCTTCCATTAATTACATTATGATACATGACATTTTACACAATCTGTGTTTCCTCTAAAGATATCTGATATCTCTCCCTATATATGAAGTTTGATTTTATCAGCATCATTCATATTCTGAAAACTCTTGTTTGCCCCAGTGGCTGTCAGTCTAGACTTAGGAATTAAATTCTAAATATATTTATATAGTTAGGTTTCCTTTTAAATTTCCCCTCTTTACATGTTTTGTAACCAAGTGTCATGGCTGCGATATATTATTTGCAGCCATTTGCAAGGAAGTGCTTCAAATCCCCTTGACCCCATCTTGTGTCCACAAATCGAAACGGCAGTTAATTAAGAGATAACTAGAGGGCAGTGGGAATTTACCAAATCAGCCAGGCGGTGACCCAGTAAGACCGAACCGCAGAGAGAAACACATTCAGCAGCCGTCCGGGACCCCCAGACCCTCCCTGCAGACAGGATGACATACGATTGGCTTAACTGATTGAATGCATTAGTAGCCCGTTGTGAGGAGCGCTCGACAGCCACACCCATGCTGCGACCGTGGCTCCCATTCAGAGCGCATCACCTCATCCTCAGATGTGGTTTTCACATGCCTGTTTGCTCTGCCTTGTCTGATTAGCAGAAAGAACAGTTGCTTGTGGAAGATAAACTAGCTGACCACAGAAATCAGGTACAACTCATCAGAGACATGCTAGGAGATGTAGGGAAAACTGCTTTGCTTCTTACTGGGATGTGTGTGTGTGTGTGTGTTTTGCTTTGCTATAAATGACACATATCTTATGTGTATCTAGCATTTCAGTCACACAGTCTTGGGGTCTCTGTGAGATTATAATGATGCTCATCATCGAACAGAACCCCCCACACACACACACACACACACATGTTTTTCTTAAGTGTGTCTCAACCTGGTATATGAAACACATTTTCAATTATCTGTGTGATATTTATTTGTTTGTTTGTTTGCTTGTTTTCAAATATTCACTATTCAGTCAAATGTTATGTACGTGAAATTTAAAAACAAAGACATTTGGATAGCTATTTAGAGGTTACTCAGCAAGCATTTACAGGAATTATGGTGAATAATTAAAACCTCTTTGGTTATGCTGTGGATTGGGGGAATGATAAAGTAAGGGAGAGAGAGAGAGAGTTGGGGGAGAGCAGCAGTGAGGGGACATTTTGTTTGCCAACTGCATTCATTAACTTTAAATGATGCCCAAAGCACCTGCTCAGATCAGAGCTCTTTTATTGGGGATAGTGACCGTTTTTAGAGATCATATGCCAAAAGCACGTGGGATTTCGGGAAAAGGCTAACTTTCTATGACTGCAAATGAAGTGATTTGTTTTTTTCCATATTTGATATTGCGGCAGTAGAGGCTGAAACAGAAACACAGTCTGGCTCTTTTGCCTTTTTATATTATGTTGAGTTACGCAGCACTTTTGAAAGTGCAGAAACGAGTCTTTTGAAGGTTTGGTGAATTTTCAGTGTTTCACTGTGGAAACATAAAACAAACATGAATAATACGGCCACGGATGTGTTATCTGGCTGAGCACTTAAATTCAAGCTTTCGAAAGAGACGGCCTCCAATGATTATAATTAACCCAGGAAAACTAAAGGATGAATAGCATTTCCCTTCAAGCTGTAGATTGGCCCTGCTGTGGATATTCAAGAAAATGCTTGCAGACCTCAGGGAGAAATCCATTACCACAAAGGCATTCAATCAACACAGTGTCCACGACAACTTCCAATCAGTATGCGTCTCTCTGCATATTGCCATTGTAGCACATTTTGGGAAGGCAGCCAATGCACGACATCGATACAGGAGGTGGATCCTCCTTGAGCAGGTGACAGCCAGCGATATAATATGGCAGCACTCTATGTACCCCCTTAGTCACATGGACGACAAGTCCTGCCTTCCAGGCCATTTGAAAGCATCCATTGATCCAATGTTTGCTGATTAATCTCTAATAAAACAACCAGAAGTCATTGAACATCTGCACTGCCTTTTCATCAACATCTGAAAGTCGAGAAAACCTTGCATTGCGTTTTGTTTACTCATTTATCGGTTCTCTTTTGCAATTTTTCATGAAAATGAGGCCAACAGATCAATGTACTGTGTCATCAGAAGTTTTCCATGGCTACGCTAAGCAGCTCAGGGCAAGGTGCGTTTTAACAAGAATCCTCTCTGTGATCTTCTGGAATCTTTAGATTTTTTCAATATAAATCCAATACCTTACGCAACGGGATGGCAGGTGATTTTGTGCTGTGCTTACTCATCAATGACAACCCAGTAATGCATCGAGGTCACTCCAGATAGTAATATGTTTCAGTAATGGTTAAGTTTTGATGTCATAAGTATGGCATTTCCGAGCCACACACACACACACACACACTATTTTAAATGATTTGCATGAATGGGCTATAATACGCTTACAAAATCACCACAGGCAAATGCAAGTGTCTGTATGACTGATTCTCTATTCTCCCTCTTTTCTGTTGCGTCCAGGTGATCCAGCGAAGAGAGGATGGCTCTGTGAACTTTTTCCGTGGCTGGGATGCGTACCGTGAAGGATTTGGGAAAATCACTGGGGAGCACTGGCTTGGTGAGTCCCACCCATTGATCCAAAACGCAGCCCTGGTGGCCAACTGGGATCGTCTGACTTTCTGCAACTGTCACATGGGAAGCTACTCCGTGTGAAGGTGTTTGTAGCGTTTTTAGTTATTGCTTCATTATTCCTTTTTTTACGGGGAAAGCAAAACACATATGGCACTGAGAATGTTCTTAATGTCTCTTACTGAAATTGACTCTTCTTACTGTGAAGTAAATAGAAATTTTCATGAGAAATATGTAGGAGGTGATCATATACGGTTAGACTGATGACAGACCACTGTCCTGCCCATGGAACATGGGAATGTAAATACAAAGGATTCTCTGCGTTCTTAGATGCTGTAGGGCAGCATAAATGTGTTCCCCCTTGGAGACAGACAACATTAACAACAGATAAATGGCATGTCTTTTGTGCTTTTAGGGGAAAGAAGGCCCATTCTTGCTGCTGAATATCAAAAAGAAAATGAAAAATATGTGTCAAATTGCTGCGCTTATCTGTTTCATTAGTCGGGCGAACTTTGTAACAAATTTGAGGGCGTAATTTTGTTAGCCACAGACTGGGACGGGCCACACGGTGCACAGAAGCGTGTGGCTACAGTGGAGACAGAAGCGGGGCCATAATTCAGGGGTGGCTGATTCGCAATGACGGGCCTGCCACCCCGTGTCAAGCCGTGGAGATTGAAGTGTTCTCCGAAAGCCAGGGAGACGCGGAACAAGGCGCTCTCCTGCGCGCTGAGGTCAGGATAACATTGCCATCACCCGACGATAGTAAACCCAGAGGACCCGATCCGTTTAGCTGAAGCACAGCCGCTTGTCCGCTTGTAAGTTTCAGGAATGCATCCAATGCGATAACACACAGTACAATAAGACAACAGAAAAAGAACACATTTTCCCTCATCGTGGTTTATAATTCAGACAGGCCCGTCAGGGGTGAAAACCTCAGTGTGGTGAGTTCAGGAGGCTTCTCAGGTCTGTGCCTCCATCCGTCCTCAGTCATCTGCTGATAGACAGAGAGGCCCACAAATACAGCACAGAGACATGCACCCACACATCCTAAACACCCACTCACCCAGTCACCTCCAGCTCTGCGCAGCTACAGGCAGCAGTGTGGGACGATGGGGGTTTCAAAAGCTTTGCATTTTAGCATTTTTGCATTCCACTCCCAGTCTGAGCGGACTCCACTTTTTGAAATAATGAGGACAAGAAATTTTTTTAAGAATGTTTCATTTGTATCCCCTTTATATATAAATATTTTTAAAATTCATCCTGTTTAACACATAGCCTTGTGTTTCTGTTCCATCTAATTACCAAACACACAGACACACACACAGACACACACACAGACACACACACACACACACACACACACACACACACTACTACACAGAAGGATCTATATTCAAAACTTATAAATGTTAATGAAAACACATCTACAAATGTATAATAAGAGTTTTTATAAGGTGCTGTAGAAACATATATATCATATATAGCAGATACACTATATTGCCTAAAAGTATTGGGCCGCCTGCCTTTACACACACATGCACTTTAATGACATCCCTTTCTTAATACATAGGCTTTAATATGGAGCTGGCCCACCCTTTGCATCTATAACAGCTTCAACTCTTCTGGGAAGGCTTTCCACAAGGTTTACGTCTCCACTGCTCTAGAGTCCAGTGGCGGTGTGCTTTACATCATTGCATCTGTCGCTTTGCATTGCACTTGGTGATGTAAGGCTTGGATGCAGCTGCTCGACCATGGAAACCCATTCCATGAAGCTCTCTATGCACTGTTATTGAGCTAATCTGAAGGCCAAACGAAGTTGGGAGGTCTGTAGCTATTGACTCTGCAGAAAGTTGCACACTGTGCACCTTAGTATGCACTGTCCCTGCTCTGTGATTTTACATGGCCTACCACTTCATGGCTGAGTTACTGTTGTTCCCAATTGCTTCCACTTTGTTATAATACAACTAACAGTTCACCGTGGAATATTTAGTAGTGAGGAAATTTCATAAATGGACTTATTGCACAGGTGGCATCCTATCACAGTGCCACGCTTGAATTCACTGAGCTCCTGACAGCAATCCATTCTTTCACAAATGTTTGTAGAAGCAGTCTGCATGCCTAGGTGCTTGATTTTATACACCTGTGGCCATGGACGTAATTGGAACAGCTGAATTCAATGACTTGGAGGGTGTCCCAATACTTTTAGCAATATATGTGTATATTTATGAATGCTGTTCTTAACCACATCTGAGGATGAGGTGACGTTCTTTAAGGTTGATTCCTCCTGCACTCCCTTGCCCTTGAACATGTACTGTATATCTCTGTATGTTATATAAGCTAAGATAAAAAAAAAATCCATGCTATTTTTAGTATGAATTTCTTACCCTGTTTTTGGGTCAAAAACCAGCCATCAGTCTGGGACTGTTCATTCTGGTAACATTGTATGAATTAATGAATATCTAACCCAAATTTGCCATTTATGTCTGAAAAAGAGACATTTTATAAAAAGACCACCCCTCCCCCAAACTGAACTGATCTTTGTTGCTGTATTTCTAACCGGCAATTATAGAGAATGCAGATCACATTTTGCAATTTGAATTTTGACTAGTGTGGTCTTTCAGATCTGCTAATGTGTTTGTCAGGTTACAAGCAGTGTGGTGTGCAGTGCGAACTCCCCATTACAGTATAATGAATTCAAGGCATGGGCCATGTCTGTTTCCGGGTATACTCTATTGATCTGCAGCTAACCTGCAGTGCCAAGTCATTCATTAACATTGGGCTAGAATGACACGTAGAAGGGCGATGTTTTCAAAACAATCCTATCAGCACAAGTTTGCCTGACTTTCCCTTCATATTGATTTTAATGAAAGTGGGAAGTCATTCACTAAGATACATTTTCTGATTTTACCCATCTCCTTCTAAGGAAACATTTATATATGTTTTGACAAAGATGGGTAAGATATGTCTGACAAGTTATATGAATGCAGGTAGCGGGTTAGCGATGTCTGGTAGCAAGATACGTCAGTACTGGCTTGGCACATCATGGACCCGTTCTTGGATTCCCTATCTATTTGTTATTACTTTCCTTTGGTATATAGTACCTGGCTTGATAACCAAGTTGCTCATACCTATGGGATTGTGGCTGAAATCATAAAATAGTGTGTGGTTGTGCATGTGCTCTGTGATGAGCTGAAAAGTCTTGTTGTCTCTTGTCTGTCTCTGCCCTGTGCTTTCTGGAATTAATTCTTGTTACTATTCAGTTGTTACAGAGAAAACACAAAATGAGTTTTATTTCATGATGACAAAATAGCACAATAAGTAACTAATGTTCAACTCCAGGCTACCTGCCCAGTTTGCATTTACGGATAGTCTTCCTGTGTTTGGCCCCCATTAGCAGATACATTTTACAGTCAACCAAACAACTCAGAATCCAGCCCCAAATTGATTTTACCACACCACAGATTTGACCGCACAGTTTAGCACATTCTGCTAAACTTAGCCTTCATATCCCATAAACGTAGTATTCATATAGATAAAAAATGTCGGTAACTTGATGGCATGAGGCTAAATTAGCGCTACTATAATTTAAGCTCATTCATAATAGCTTTCCTTTCTGTAAACAGCTCACCGATGTTCGATTTACGTGGCATTGTTGGTAAGGGGCATCACATGAAGATCAACGTGTTACTGAGCTGATGAGTTCCTCAAGCAAGGTGATGTACTCCAACAACTGTAACGGCAAAGTCTGCCTGGTTGCTAAAACAGAAAAGATTCCACTTCCAAATGGCATTAAAAAACTGTAATTTAGCATTTATTGATCACTAACACATGAAACATTTACAATTTAAAACATCCCCAGATGTCACACTGCTGAAATTCACCCCCAGAATAATTTTTGCATGTCATTGTCTTTTATGAATCGCTACTCAATATGTGAATAAGGAAATTGCAAACTAATGTCTTAGTGAAAATGCTAAAACGTGCTGCTAACAAGTGTTTATGAATGAAGGAAAATGGTAGCATGATGGTATTTGCCATTATTGACATCTTATTTGACGTATTGTCTTAAAATTTTTATTAACAAACACTAGAAATCAGTTTGCGTCAGTATCCCCCCCCCCCCCCCCCCCCACCCTCTCACCTCCCCCCCCCCCCCCCCCCCCCCTCCCTATGCCCTTCCCTTTTTGATTTACCCCTCCGGGTTTTTGTTGCGGGAGGACCCTTTTAATAGTGAGTTAGGGGACTAA
>JAAGVU020000040.1:19506584-19522926 GCA_011763525.2 Mormyrus iriodes
CTAGAAATCAGTTTGCGTCAGTATCCCCCCCGCCACCCCCCCAATCAGTGTCTCCTCCCCGCCCCTGGCCTGCACCATGCTATGCGCTATGCTCTATGAATTTGACCCCTAGTGTTTTGCGGCAAGTAAGGCCATTTTAAATGGAAGTTAAGGCAATAAGTTTACTGTCCTCTTCTCATCGTGAAGGTTAGTGTACCTACGCCTCACGTTAGGTTTAACTGCCCAGCTTACCGCCGCTTGCTTCGCTGGCAGCATTCATTCACGGGGAGCGCCGCAAGCGTAAGCCACAAATTAAGAAGCGTCACGGCTGGCAAGCAGGGTCAAATCTTCCCCTTCTCTTTTTCAGCAACCCCTCCTTGGGATGGAATGGTAGAGACGGGGCATGGGGGGGGCATGCCGTCACGCTCCGGCAGAGGGAGCGGGGCTTTGAGGGGCCAGAAGGTTCACTGGCTGCTTTGAGACACTATGAGCCATTGCCTGCCTGTCTCTTTGTTTTATATTCACATTTTGAGCCTCATCGATTTCAATAAGCTTAGATAAGCAATTTCACCTCTGACGCGTGCAGCTCACTGGCTGTGCGCCCCTGCCCGCTCGGATCTCAGTAAGCCTCATGATAGCGCCTGAGCCCATTTCCAGGGGATTATCCCCACCACCTGTGGAAGCTGCCACTGCCCGTTGTCAGGGAAGCACGTTTGGGTGTGTGGGGGGTGGGGGCAGTCGCATGAACGGCTGGATAAGTGGGTCTCTGTCTCGCTCTGTCGCTTAGGAGTACGTTATAATCTGGGCTTGTAGGCTCCGACATGGCTAAGCAACAGAGTGTGTCTCTGGACTGGCATTCATTGGGCCGTGAAAGTCGTATAACTAAGGCAGATTTCTTGCTGATGTTTCAATGCATATGAACACGTGGCCATTACCTCGTCCTGAGGAGAAACGCCATCCTAAAAGTCACCACAAAACTGTCAGTGGCAGAAGGACTAAGCCAGTCTCAGATCTAGCTGGTAAAAGCAGGGAAATCTAAGAAGAAAAACTACCCATTTCCAAGAAGGAGAAAAGTTTTTTACATTTTCATATGTTACGTATATTTTTTGAATGACCTAATCATTGTCAGCATAGTGACAAAGAGTGCAAAACTGTTATACTCATTCCATCTGAATTATGATTATTATTATCACAGAAAAGGCTAATTTAATTGTAGAAATATGCAGTGTCGTACCCACGTAGGTCGTAAAGTAGGTCACATTCTGAGAGGTTCCCGAGGTACAGTCACGGTTGCTCTTTGAACTGTGCACACTGGAATGCAGAAAACCTACTATGTATGAGGTATGATTTGTTTACTTGCTCACTTGAGGTCTGACTTTCCATTCCAGTTGTTTTGCATGTTTTTGTGGGTTACTGTAGTAGTAAAGTCAAAAGCCCAATTTATTTATAAAGCACATTTAGAAACATCATTTGTTGACCAAAGTAATATACAGGATCAACAAAAGGAAAAGAAAGAAAAAAAAGTAATAGTAATGATTATTATTATTATTATTATTATTATTATCATCGTCATCGTAATCAATAAATAAAGGGTATAAAAGAAAAAATCACATTTTAGTAGAAGCACCTGCAGCAGAAACAGTAGGATTAGCAGTACAGTCAAAGGTAGTGGTGGCATCAGTAACACTAGCTGTAGCAGCTGTGCTATTAGTATTAGTGCGGCAGGAGCAGATTATCAGTAGCAGCTGCATTAATAGTACCACTAGCTGTAGTACCAGTACTATCAGTAATAGCAGCTGTAGCAGTAGAAACCATAGTATTAGTTGCAGTCATCAGCATTTGGAAATATTGTGTAGCTCCCCTGCTCTCCTGATTTGAAAGAGAGCCAGTGATGTGGGACAGGAATGAATTGTGTGTTGCGTCATTTTTTCGTCCTTCGGGATTTGTTTACAGGTGAGTTATAGTGACTTTGAATTGCAATGGCTATGCACAAAATCATAAACGTTTTCTTTTTATACGGAAGTAAAAAGGCACCATCCACTTACAATTCTGTTTAGGGATTAGAGGCCTGGAACGCTATGAGTGAAATCCTGTATTACTAGGTAATTTGCTAATTCTAGGCCTTGTATGCATTTCACGTTGACCATTCCCTCTAAAAACATCTTACTTATGCTGGTCTACCGATATATTTTGCCGTTTTTGATCCATTCAAGGTTTCTCTGGGATGTATAATAAAAATACTGCTGACAGATAAATAAACATATCCCAGAAGGCATCTCGTTTTCATCTTATATGCTCAGTTTGCACTTCTGTATGTTTGCATATAGGCCTATGTGTGTTTGCAGTATGTTTAAGTAGTTCCATATTTTTATTTATTCTTGACAGTTATTCTGATCAGTTCCTGGTTTTGTCAGTTTAATAGGAATTAATTTATTGAAAATGGAAAATTGTTCTTGGTTGCGTGTACAGCCAGTGGGAGAAAGTGGAGATGTACCTAAGGATATTATCCATACTGAGACAAACGAGTAAGCAAAAATATTCAAGGGATCTCAGTCAAGGTCTGACTCTTCTGCTGTAGCACGAATAACCTCTATGATGCTAGGTGTTAAGTGCTGAGACTGGAGCCACAGGAAATTCCAGAGGTCCTTTGCTGCATAAATGAGTAAGTGGTTGTGAGAAACAGCTGTAATCTAGGACAATCTGCACCCCTCCTGACATTTTCAAGGCTTTCTCCAGCTTTCCACTGAAAAATTTTTCATATACACCCATTCTCCTCTGTCTCCTGATAGCGTTTGACATGTAATCGATCAATGAAAAGATATTTTATGAAGTCATCTATTTAATGTGTATTTATGTTTGTACTAGGGGCAGTGCAGTGGTTAGCACTGTTGGCTCACACCTCTGGGACCAGGGTTCAGGTCTTTGCCTATGGCTCTATGTGCGTGGAGTTTGCATGTTCTCCCTGTGTTGTTGTCTGGTTTCCTCCAGGTACTTCGGTTTCCCCCCACAGTCCAAAAAGATGTTGAGGTTATGTGGAGTTACTAAATTGCCCAGAGGTGTGCATGTGTGACTGAGTGGTGTATGTGCCCTGCAATGGGTTGGTGCCCCATCCTGGGTCGTTCCCTGCCTTGCACCCATAGCCTCCGGGATAGGCTCCAGACCCCTGTGAACCTGAATAGGACAAGCGGTTACAGAAAATGGGTGGATTATGTTTGTACTAGTTAACAATTGTATTCATGATGCTCATTGAATAGAATTTTCGAGATATCTGTTTTTCATTGGACAGCGGTGATATACATAGAACCTGTTTACACTTAGTTTTAAAATGCATCCTAGGCAATCAAATCACAAGTAGACAGTTCTAAATACAAGTACGACTACCAAAATGCATTGTGATCCGATCTGTGAAATCTGAACAAACAACTGGACACCTTGGAGACGCTTGATAGACACAGGTGTAAACGGTGGTGTCTCGGCTGTCCACTCATGATCTGATTGTGCAAGATGCATTTTAAGACTAAGTGTAAACTGGACCTTAAAATCACATCGTCTAAATCAAAGAGAACTTTTTGTTTTAATCTCATGTTTAGCATTTTAAGATAAGTTGAAGCTAAAACTGAAATTTAGGGAACTTATATTCTCTATATTCCTTTATTTTGCTGCAAGTTTGAGTCCCCAGTGTTTTTTTCCCAATACCTTCTTTTTTGGGATGGGAATTTCTGATGTTGGACCGCGTAGGGATATTAAATATTCTGTTCGTCCTGTTTCTATATTTTTTATTCCTCCTTGGGGCAGTACTTGTGTGATCGGTGGGGGCTTGTTCTTGCGGTGAGCACCTATGGTACCATCATATCTCCAGGCGTATATAGAGCATACATTGCTTTTTGTTTGCTTCCGAAAATCCACAAACGTGGTAGGGAGTGTTTTTCAAATCTCATTGCACACTTGGAGCACCGTGCCTTGTATTTATGTCAATGTGTCGTACTGACTCATAGCACACTTCTGTGTCGTTGTATTTCACCGTTCCCTGTGGTACTTCTGTCAGGCCAGGAAAAATATTTACACACAAAAGGGATGCAGATGTATTAAAAATGTAATATTATGCAAAAAAAATGGATTTTGGCAAGTGTCTTTGATTCCTTTGAAGTAAGCGTGGGATTCTACAGCACCCGCTTTCTCAAACAATGCGCATGGCCTGAAAGTTGCTATGGTCAGACTATTATATAAATAAATTTCAGAAGTTTAATTTGAGCTGGATCAGTCAGTGATCTCACTCTACTTATTTTGATAGTGTGCATAACAGCACCAGGTCCCTACTGTGAACTATAAATATATGTCCAATTTTAACAGGCTGAAAAAATGTATCTGTCTGCGCTATGCTCTTGAAGTGTTTAATAAAACATCGGCATGCCACAAGTTTAGAATGCATTTTATTAATGCTTGTTTTGATTGTCTTAGGGGGAGAATTACTGTTAGTCTTCTGCACCATGGTGATTTCTCTACCGTCTGGGAGTGAGAACAACTCAGCAGAAGAGCAGAGCGCTTTCTCTGCCGGGGGACTCGATGGTGGCGGCGGCCATAACCCAGCTGTTATAATCATATATCCGACACTCTCCTGGGCGGAACCACAATGTCACTGACATGTTCTCCAGGGCAGACAAAAAAAAAAGTCTGCTAGGGGCAGATGCAGTCCTAAAAGTACAGCCTCTAAAGTCCACACAACACGAACAACTAATCCCAAGGTCACTTGCCTTCTGCCACCTTTATCTGGTTACATAAACTCTTTTATTTAGCATATGTGTCTAAAAATATTTCAAATTCTTTTGCAGCTCACATAACATCAATGTCCTCCCAAGGCAGGGGTCTGCAAAACCAGCCGTTGAGAACCACAGACAGATAGATATTAACATTTTCATTAACATTTACACCTGATGCACCACGTAAGGCAAGGTAAGGCAAGGTAATGAGCATAATGTCTAGGCTAGACTTGTTGGCCAGTCTCTATCCTTGACTCCAGAGTTATAATAAGCACCCTACTGATTGCAATAGCCCTGCAGAAGCAAATCTAGCTATTTTGACTCTAGCTTTACCTTATACAGTTAGTTCTGTATGTTCTCAGCATAACATTGTTTAAAATATGCTTTCAGCCCTGGGAATAAACTACTGTAACAAAGTGCAAGTTTTGCACAATATATGCAGGTAAGCATATACATTCTATAGATTATATTTACCATACTGAGAGCTGATGTGAACTCAGAACTGGGAAACCTTATTAGATGGGATTGGTACCCAGCATCCCAATATGCAAACACTTATATTCTCCTAATTAGTAACTACTTTAAATAATCAAAATATCAGTATTGATCACACAAATTTCGGGTGACAAATTATTGCAATCATTATTGCAATCAAGCTTAAGATAATAAAAAAAAAAATCCTCAACTACAGAGGTAGCCTCTAACTTATAGAGGAGCCACAAACTTCCAACACAAACTCGCTTCATGGTAGAAGGTCAGCTCTACATGATAGTGTCACGTATCACCGAAGCACACTTACACAATGTGTACAAGGGACAATTGTAATTTTTTTTATTCTGTCTATGGCATCTGCAGCAAATACAGTTGGATTGCATATAAGGAGCAGCTGTCTGAGGTGATCAGTAACAGCATTAGTGTTTTTGAAAGAGGCTATTTGTTCATTCATCAGATCAATTTGCTTTTCTTGCCAAGACAATTAACAAAATTAACAGAAGTTTCCAAGCTCAGTGGCTTGAAACATACAAGAAGGGTAGCCACCTGCTTGTCTACCAGGTGCAGAGTAAGCAGCACATAAAGATAGCCTTTGAACCCTTAATTTTTCTGTAAACAAAAGTATTAAAGGTTAAATCAATTCATCAGCTATTATTGTCAAAGCTGGACTGCTAATGCATTAACCTTAGTGCTTTTGGTGCTATTTCAATATACACTGAGCAATTAGCTTGTAAGTTACATGAACATCCAAGCTGTGCAGTGGCATTTTATCATTTTTTAGAGGAGAGGATTACATTACGTACAATAAAATGTAGTGGTATTCTCAATCAAAATAGTCCCATTTATTATCAGGTGGCCAATAACCAGAACCCTCTCAGCATTTTTTGGGATAACTTCTGCACACAAGTGCACAGTGTGTAAAATGATTTGCAAAACCCTTTTTATTTTTTCTGCCAATGGACTATCAATATACAGTTTTAAATTTTAGCCCTATCCTCACAAACCTTCCTCTTTTATCATACATATGGCTTTGAAAGCCATCTTCCCTAATTATGCTGGCATTACGTGAGCTGATGGACTGAAAGTAATTCTTATGTACAAATTGAAATGTTTTCTTTCTTTGAAAAATGGATGAGAAAAACAAAAGAAATGCCTGACTGAACAAGGAAACATTAAAAGTTTAGCTCAAGCCGAAAGTAGGAAACAAAGTTTATAGCATATCCTGCAAAGCAGTGCCTCTTGGGGCACCCTTCAACAGCGATGCAGCGGGTAAAAATCATTCTTCGACTCATTTACCCGATTTATGGATTCTAGCTACTCCAAAATGTAGTGTCTGTTAGCAGTATATGGCTGAGGATGTTGTAATGTGTCACATGAAGCAAGCTGCAAATATCTCTTTTTAAAGAACAAATTAAGTCACATGACAAGCGTATCTTGAATTAGAAATGTGCTTGTTTCTCTTTATACCAGTGAAGCCTGCTACAGATATTAGAAAGGGTCTATATAATTGACAAGTCTTATCAAATCTCTTTAACCGAGATACACTTTGTTGTGGAATGGTAGATGGAGCACTGCACACTGCACAGCACTACTGAAATCCCAGCTGAGAAGCCTGACACATCTGCAAACTAATGCTGAATTTGTCAGGGGATGTTGGCCCGCACCTCAACCCCATCAGAGGATGAGATACAAGGCTGGAAGGGCCAGACAGGGCCAGCAAGACACTTTGCCTGGGGCAGCAAAGCCACCATTCGCAACAGAGACACCATCAGAGGAACTGAAGAGAATCACAAAAGGAATCGCAACAACTTGAAACAAATTTTCACACTGTCTAATAACAGAGCCAGCAAAGCAGCTGCTTTTAAGTAAGCAAAAGCCTTTATGGTGTCTGCAGAGGACAGAGACAGAATGGATAGTGGTAGAATCCACTTTGCTGGTAGACGTGCAGTTACGTTGATAGGCTAAGAGGCTTTCACAGGTTTGAATATGGCAGTAAATAAAACATGGAGATTCTGCGCTGAATTGATGTGTTGAGGTTTGCTGCTCAAACTGATTCCCAGAACGCAGTGATAGAAATGAAAGGCCTATAATAAATGACCTACAGTTTATATAGTAATAGTACCGGGTGGAAGCAAGAGTTTGGTGCTTAGCGCTTAGTGCTTTTTACTGCAGTACACTAGATATTCAAAATAGTTAGTACTGTTAGCTGTACAGGGCATAACCTAGCATCAGAACAAAAGAAAAAAAAAACTGCAGTTATTATTAATATTTGGAATGAAAAATAAGTAGCATACATGAATATTGAAATTAGATTTTATAAACAATTATCTTTTGAAATAGCAGAGCAAATTCATATTTTTTTCAGGTTTTGCTGTTTGGTACTATTATCATTTATTTTTGTTAAATTGTTTCTATATCCCAAAGACAAGTTCAGGAATGTTTTGTTTTATCTGAGAATGACTTTTAAAGTCAATGTATATTAAGGATAGGTCTTTGGAAGGTAACAGTCACTTGCTTGTGGTTAGAATGCTGCCTTAGAGTAGATAGACTTTAATTTGATTGTGGGTTTCCTTGATTATTAAAAGGAAACCTTAAGTTTCTGCTGATTTGGGAAAGTAAATATCTGTGTTAATCTTGTAACACACCAAGTGACAGTAATTATTTACAACGTTGCTTGTGTTTTTGTGTTTTTAAGGCTTCTATGTAATCCATTGTCAGAAATCATCTGGTGACAACCATAATTACCTTCCTGAAATTTCTGTATAGTGTTTGCCTTTAAGGATTGATTTTCACTCTGTACTGGGCAAAGTCCAGATCTTGAGTCATCGGATTTAGCTTATCAGTGGCAGGGGGTAGAAAGGATGAGGTTTCAGGGAGACACCTGCTGTTTGATCCCATACAACCATGACCCAATAGATGAAGGAAGAGTCTAGGAGTTCAGAAACGTATGGCAGCATTTACAAAAGCCCACTACTTGCTGGATGGGAGGTTTGTTTTTCATACACAGAAAGCACACATTATGTAGTGTTTATGCATTATTGGAGAAAGCATTCCCATTCTTGTTTGTTTAAAGGCCCTGGCTATTCAGTGCCTGCTTTTTCTTTGAACATTTCTTGTGAATCATATTAGAACCTGCATCACACAGCATTTGCACCTCTATGAATGACTGGAGGCATGTGGCCCCCTCATCTCTATGTAATCGCACATGACTTGTGCCAGCCGTGCTTGTTTATTAGTGTCTCATGGGAAAAACAAATAACTGCACCCTTCTGCCACTGCTGCACACAATTATCATTTCCACATTTACCACTAGGGGGCAGAATACCTTATGTCCAAACTGAACATTCCTATTTCTCTGAAGAGATCTCTGGGAAAAATGAAAAAGATTGCCCCGATATTAAGTAAATGCCCCCAGGAACATTCCATTGGGGAGTACTGATAGCACAAGGGTTGTTTTACAGAGAAAATGAAAGAAATAAAAGAGTTCCGTTATAATAAGGTTATTTTTCTTACTCCTTGCTTCATGTTCAAGTTTCAAGCACTTATTCATCATTGGCCATCCATTAAAATTGTTACACCAGCTTATAGGGCAGCAGGCAGCTTAGTGGCTGAAAGCATGAACTTATATCCAGAAGGTTCTAGTTTAAATCCCAGGAGGGCCCCTGAGGTAGTACTTCTGAGTGAGGTACTTAACCTGAATTGTTTTAGTAGAAAAGACTATATAAAGGAGGAAAAAGAAAACTGACAGAAGCTTAACCCCAGCACCTACATGTAAGACTTACCTTTGGTGCAATCACACAGGATTTTATAGAAAACCATTTCTACTTTTTCTTTTTCAAAAACACCCCTGCACTATTTAATCTAAAAAAATATTTTCACAGCTGAGTAATACTTTGGCTTTTTATATCAAAGCATTTCGGATCTCTGACAGATCACAGAGCGGCATGCGATGCAAAGCCCGCCCCCGCTTGCACCCGCCTTTATTAGGTGGGCCTCTCCTCCAACACACACTCCATCATCTTCTACATTTTGCGATCCGATGTAAAGTCATGTTTCACGCGCACGCAATCCCTTTGTTCGCCAAGTTCGTGCTGGTGTTCGGAGCTCTGTGAGTCCTCCGAAACCTCAGTAAACCATATCGCACCGTGACCTGGCAGTCACAGCCAGACCGGCTGTTTGCACACCCTCCATTGCTTCCTGACTGCTGTAGAAGATATTGGATTGCAGGAGTCGTCTATTTAGTGAGAAACAGCCAGGGAAGGGAGAAGCCCTGCGGCATCAGTGATTGGAGGAAATTCTCATTAATTATGAATGGTGAGAAATACGGGGAAAGGCCTGGCAACACCTCAGCACGACTTTGAGAGTAGAGTATACAAAATGCATTCCCTCACATCCCTTAAAAGCAAAGTACACAAAAAGTGAATAATTTAGCATACCTGTCATGTAACATCCGGCTCATACTTCATAGTTACAGTAATTAGCATCCATCGATCGTCCAATCACGAATTTGGTATGTAGGTCCTTATGGGGCGTGGAGCTAACCCCAGTCAGCATTGGGTGTTCAGTTTCATTAAAAAATTTTAAACATACTTATCAATAAAAACAAATTATTTAATTATGTGTGTCAAATAATGTGCCATAAACAGGTACAAATGACTGATTTTGTATGAGTAATGGAACAATCCATTCATTTCTTCAGTACAGTATAATCAGCCGGTCTTTGTCTGAATCGTCAGTAGGTCTTTGCATTGGGGGTGGGAAATCACGGCTTTGTGGGTTAAACCTACCCACCCACACACACACACACACACACACACACACACACATAAAAGCATTTCATTTCTGGCACATGATAAGGTCCCACTGTTTACCAAAACAAAACTGAATAGGATTTGCCTTCTTCAAGACAACATCAGCCAAAGTCAAATTATCAATCAATCAGTCAAATTTTATTTGGTCTATTTTTTACAAGAAACTTGTCTGAAAGTGCTTTACTATGATGTTCTCCATCCACTAAAACAAAAGTTCCTTCAACCCCTTTGTTGGAATATAATTCAAATTTTGAATCCATTCTCTAGCCATTGACCCATATTGGCTACCTGGGTTTAGCTCAGGGCTATATGGCCCCAAGAATTATTTAGGCAATTGTTTATACAGTAGCAAAGTAACAAGGACCTTAAGTGGGCAGTTCATAGTCCAAAAACCGTCCAATGTAACTGAATTAAAACAATTCTGTAAAGAAGAGTGGGCCAAAATTCCTCCACAGTGATACCAAAGACTGATCTTCTGTTACCTGAAGGGTATAATTGCAGTTGTTGCTGCCAAAGGTGGCACAACCAAGTTTTATGTTTGCAGTTACATTCTTACATTGGTGATATCAGTGCTGGAGAACTTTCTTCATTTAACTTATATTAAATGATGGTTTAAAAGCTGTCTTTTGTGCTTACTCACATTGTCTTTTGTATTATAATAAATTTGTTTGAAGAACATAAACATTCAGTGTTGAGTGCGCAAAAATGTAGGAAATCATTAAAACAGCTTTTCACAGCACTCTAGGTCCAGTGAACTTAACTATTGTAGCATAATAAAAGTTATAAAGCAGAGTGAACATGCAGCCTCCAGGGGGATCTCAGATGCTCAACACCAAAACATGGGAGTGAATAGCTAACCAGGGTTACCTCATGAGAAATTAGGATAAGCTAACAAATAGCTTTGTGCTCGCAATCCATCCTTTGCTAGCCACAAGCTAAATAGTTCAGGTTTAATATAGAAAGTGCTGGAATACCAGTGTAAGCTGGGTGGACTGTTACATAAACAGGTGCTATTTATGGGATAACTTCTGCCCCTTTTTGCTCAAAGTAATCAGGCTGGGGCATGAAGAACATGTACATTCCCAAGACACATTTGTGCATGTCCATTTAAAGCTTTAAAGGTGAGAAGTAATATTTTACATTCTTGATGGGCTGCTGTTCCAGGGAGAGTGAAGCAATAATATATTTAAAATGCTTTGCTTCTAAAAAGAACTGTGTCACTTCTTTTGAAGTGACACAGATGAAGACACCTTAAGGAAGCATTTGTATACCAGATAGCAGAGATTTGAAATAATCTAGTCTCAAGGTATTTAATTAAAACATGGGCCGGCTTTTCTGGAACATCCACAGATTTTTTTTGGAACTAGTTGTAAAACATTGATGAAAGAATAATGCTTTGGATAAATTTGTAATGTAATAGCCCTGCATTGTAGTACCAAGACATCCATATTCAATTTAATGACTGAAAATGCATGCGTGAGAAACTTAGGGCCTGCTAACATCTCACTTCTGCTAACATCATTTCTGGCTCAGAATCAGTGTTCAGAACTGAGGGCTTGAAAAATATGGTTTTCTTTTCTGTGTAGCTCAGTCACATATGTATATGGCTATGATTGCAAAAATATTTTGTTCTCTATTATTTTCCTTCGCTTTTGAATTTCACACATCTATGTTTACAAATGCACATGTACATTATATATTAAATTTACTCATATGATTATATATAAGCAGACTGAAGGTTCAGTGAAACTGATTTTTTTTTGTTCCAAGATCAGACAAGATGCGTGTAAAGCACCTCCAACTGGGTTCATTGTGCCAAACTCTGCATTCCACGGCCTGTGAGTCTTACAGGGGATAGGACTGAAATGCGGATGTTCAGTGATGCTGGAGTGAGAGGGCACCAAATAGGCATCTGACAAAACCAAAGCTACAAGCACTGACATGAAACAGACAAGATGGGAGAACAAGGTCTTGCTCTCTAGGAGCAACATGACTGACTCCTGAATAAAGCTCACTGTTCATCGTAGGGTGTTCACTGTTCTCTGTTCACCCTGGGACTTAAGGAGGACTCACATCCAGTCAGAATACATAGGTGTTCACTAATCAATGTTTCTCAACCTGGTCCTCAGAAGGGAGTTGGTTGAAAGCAAAAATGTGGGCCATCTGGGGGTCTCCAAGTACCGGGTTGAGAAACACTGACCTAAATTATGCTAAAGCTATGAATATATCATTTCCATTTACTCCACCACTACATCAAAGTTGGGGTTCAAGCTATGATGGCAAGTGCATGGTGTTCTGATATAAATATTTCTTTTTGAAGAAAGGCTGTTGGGTTCGGGGTGTATTGTTTGATTTTGCACTGAACAGTTCAAGTTCTCGGGATACGGCTTAGTGAATTGAGCATTTCGCTTGGATTAGCAGTTTAAAAAATGGGTGGATGGGTTTGAAGATTGTGTTTACCGTTTTGAGAAATTCATATATTACTTAAAGAATTGCTTGATAACAATTGGGGGGAAAACTGGAAACAAACAAAAACTACTTTTCTCCCTGGGGAAAATGCTAGTTATTTGGAAGGCCATCACACCAGATATGCACACCTGCTGACACCTTGGTGAGGCAGGCTAAGCAAGGGGAAGCACAGAGGAATCAGTTTTTGGAAAACTAAAAATATGAAAGCTTCCTATCCCAAGGATGGTCAATATGCATCATCACAAAAAGTCTTTAAACAGCCCCTTGGAAAGGTGTCATTCTTATTAACTTCATCAGACTCTATACTATTGGATTGATTGTTGGTAATACCTATCCAATGATGTATGAACTTCTTATTCCTTATATTTTATTAACTTGGTCACAGGATTCTAATAATTTAAACTCAGATCTGTGTTCGGAATTGTTCAGAAGACTCTGAAGCTGAAATAGAGATCGGAAGATTATGCAAGAAACCTGGAGTTTACAAGTACATTATATGAGATAATTTAAGAAAAGCAGGCCCATGGTTAATAGAAGTTGCCCAATTTACAGTGAAAATCAGATGAAGGCTATCATGTTTTTTAAACTTCTCTTTGTGGCTTCCTGGTGTTCCGCCATACTGCTCTGGTTTTTCTGCCACTATAATGTGAGTTCATATGCAAAGCTGAAAAAGGTTTAACAGTGACTGCAGAAAAGCAAAAGAAAAAACGCGGTGCACATTACTGGGTGATGTCACTCTTCCATAGAGAAATGGCATTATAGTATAACATTTTACTTGCTTTACCTTTCATGATGTCAACAAGAGACATCTCTTTCACAAAGAGAGAGTCGTGAGGAGAGGGTACAAAAAAAATAATCCAGTCTTAAAGGGATTTGCAAATTTGTGATACATTAAACTAACCCCCTTCCCAACCCTGCTTAGACCTGGGAACACATTTTAATAAAGCCCTTCTTCACTACCAAGGCCCCATATCATATGGTTTCCTTTTGCATTGAATCCTCCCCCTCCACAGGAGCTTGGATTATTTGTGTTATAATTTCTGGAATTTATTGAAGAGTAGATTCTGATGGTGGACTGTTTATCATTGTATTTTGGCTGAACCTCTATTTTTATTTTTACACTTAAAGACAGGTTTGTCCCAAAATACTGCAATGTGTACTCGTCCTTCTGTCATACTGTACGTTTCTGGTGCTATGGGAAGGTAAAGTTTAGCTTAGGTCATGCTGAGTTCTTTGTAAACTGAATGAAATTACTTAATACCAACTGTGATCAACACAACAAAATTCAAAGCACAACACTGCCAATTCAATTGCTAGTATATTTCAGTGACTTATGAAAACGAAAAAAATGCTGGTATGCATTGCTAATACAGTAAGTATGGACATTTTGAAATAAGATGTATTGAAAACATGGAGTTTCAGCAGAATTCCCCTGCTGCATCCAGTCATTCCTGATAAAGTGGCTGTTAGTAACACTGGGATTCAGTTCTTCCTATCTTAACCCAAGCAGATTGGTATGAGTATGCAATGCATTTTGCTGTATTATTTGCAAGAGACACTTCCAACACACACTAATTTCCAAATGCATAGAGCCCCAGGATTCAGCTTTGTCTCACTCGGTACCTCCATTGGAGGTACCTAAGTGCCCTCTGACAGATGGATAGAGTAATAGCAGATGGATCCAGCTTGGGAGAAAAACACATGGGTGATTTTAAAAGCAAAGATATATGTCATTTTCCTGCATCTGAAATGAGCGTGATACTAATTTCTGTTGTACTTATGCCTCTGTTTCTTGCCTTACTTTCATTATTCGATTTCATTATTACTGAGATTGCAACGCACAAACTCTCAGTTGCTTTTTCTCCCTATGGAACTCCCCAGAAGTTAATCAACAGTGGTGTTTAGAAATAAACAACTGAGAGTCAAAACAGATATAAATGTACAAAGCAGCCCTTAATTGACATTTAATGGCTAATTCTGTGGCTGATATTATTTTATTACTGGGAGCCAAGCAGGAAGATTCAAACCACATATTCAAGAGGTAAACATCAACCTATATTAAATAGAAATATATACAGCACAAATTTATAAGTCATTCTGGTCTTTCAGCACAGTAAAGATATGAATTTTCTGCATGTTTGTGCATTTCATTGGAAAGTTATTATATCCTTAGCTAATTTGAAATGGTAGCTAAAAAGGGATCCTGAACAAATAAACAGAACAGCATTTAATATATACCATTTATTTGGTGAAGGAAGCAACAACTACTGTCCCTGTGTGAAAATGGATTTTCCAGCTTACACTAACTGTAAGCATTAGCTGGGTATAAGACCATCAGTAGCAATGACCACAAGCAAAAACTGCCTGTGGTTATTCATCAGCTTTCTACAGTACTGTGGAGGACGTCTGGTACACTCCTCCAAGCAGAGCAGCTACAGCTCAATGATGTGTCTCTCAGTTCCCATGTTCGTGTGAGATTAGCATAATTCTCCTGTTTCGTCGACCATTCTGAAGTAGGCTTACACCTGCTCTGTCTACTAAACATTTCCCAGTATTCATTAGTATGAAGAGGTTTTTTTTTGTATTATTCATCTTCTTTGCCAGCGATGATTTTCACTTTATTTTTCTGCCCCTTCTTTCCGTGTCTTTTTTATACCCCTGTCATGAATGCTGAGCTCACCTGAGGTGAGACGGGCCTGCAGATCCCTGGGTCTTGTTCAAGGGTTCTTTGTTGACATTTTTCACCTTGCAGATTTTGACAGCATAGACGCTTTTGGGAAGATTTACCGCTGTCCCACACATTCTCCATCAAAATATAAGAGCTACCAATTGATAGGCATCAAAAGGTATTCAGGAAGTTCTTTTGATGATAACATGATGCCCTTCCTTAACCTGTCTCCTCCTAAGTTTAGTCTGATATTAAGGGCTAGATTTATGCTGGCCAAAATCAGCTCTGAATATTCACAAAAGAATTCACCAACCAACTTTATGCTGACATATATTCCTTAATTTGGGTTAAGATAACACATGCACACCAAACCAGCAAACAGAGGAGCACCAATCATAGATGCTGTTATTTATCTTCCATATAGCATTAACATTGTAAAAATAGCCAACCAATCTGACTGGCAGACATTTGTAAAATTGTCTGAAGACTGACACGAGTAAATGCATTATTATTACTTGATACTGAAGGCTGGTGTAAACTATGTGTAAACTATGTCTCTGTATTGTGGGTTATTTCTGTGGAGTACATTTAAGCTTGAATGTGAATGTCATTCATTAGAATACTACTGAAACTATAAACCTTATGGCTAAACTGGCTTGTCATGAATATGTATAAGTACAAATGACTGTATAGGGTCGTCCCCTGACAGGCTCAGTAATATTGTGACCTTTTGTGTTACACCATCCACTGTGGGCTTTGGTTTGAGGTCATTGAAGTGCCATTTATGCTTATGAAGTCCTCTGGTGCCACGTCAAACCCCTCCCCACTCATGACTGCTATCAGTAAACACCTTTCTCGTTATGCAGAAAGTACTGGAACAGATGTTACTTTTCTGTGGCAGTGGATAATGGTAGGGATCTATTGTTTCAGTCCACAGCCACTTGATATTAAGCTCTGATATTAAGTTCTTTTTACAGACCTGAGCCAGCAGAGCTTAACTTAATCGGAAATCAATTTTTCTTGAAGGTAATTGTGAAGTCACTGGGGGGGGGGGGGGGGGGCCAATTCCATAATTTAGGAAACGGGTTAACTAGAGAGTCGAATTTAACAAGTGCCCAAAACTGCAATCTGGGGGTGATTCTCTGATCCCCTTACTTTCCAAAAAA
>JAAGVU020000040.1:19531551-19585164 GCA_011763525.2 Mormyrus iriodes
TAAAGCGTGAAATTGTGCACGTCATTTGGTATTATTATTCTTTATGTCCAAGAACGCCAGACTTCTGTAAATGCTTGAAAAAGCATCTTTTTATTTTTGATTTTCTCTGTTATATTGTGGCAGAAAACAAGAAGAAAATGGGAAGTGTGCACAACACACCAGCCCTTTTTAAAATGTTCTTTATTCAGAGACGCAGGTTATAAATCATAACAGGTTTTTCAGGTCATACTGACTTTTTTGGTTTGCTTTTCTTCCTAATCCTGATTGACATCTTGTTGCTGAATCTTGACAATGTGTTTTTAATGTTCTTGTCGACATTTAATAAACATTCACATTTTATAAATGAGCTTCTCTGTATGTGTGAGCCGTGTTACTGTAGGTGCGATCAGGAATGGGCTTGGGAGATCTTTTTCCTTTTTGATCCAAAGTCCCTGCTTCTGTGTTTGACCTCCTGGCATGTCCCCCTTTTTATAAATCACAAAGCTTTGGCAAGTGCTATCAAAGTCATGTTTAAGGCCATACACAGGACATCTCACCAAAAATTAATTTCTGCCCCCTGTGCAGATAAACAGATTGCATCCAGCCAAAAACAAATGTTTGTCTGCCTCCTAAAAACTCAGTAATCAACCTTGTACCAGGCTCTTGCCCAACCTTCAGGTACTGCACAATAAACTGGGCCTGGAAAGCCTTGCCTGCTAAGATCCAACATCCACAACGACACACTAGAGCAAATCCTGAAGCAATGGGGATACTTTGAGTAGAGTAACAAGAATCATCAATGACAGATGACTGTCACCACAAACGACAGCATTTGTTGGGCAGGAAGGATTTGAAGCGTATAAAACAGCATGGCATACAAAGGAGTGTCCTGTTATTGCAGAATTTTCTTATTTCTTTTGCCTGTTTCAGGACATGAGTCAGCAGGAGAGTTTGTACTTGAGTGTCCTTGCATTGAGAGGTGTCCAGTAGTCTCACTGATATTCAGGATTTTTTAAACCATAATGAGAGGACTGCTGAATCAGATAATACTATATTTTCTTTTCCTCTCTATTCTTTTTTCTTTTTATCCATTTTTTTTTGTTGCAGACTGGATATCCTCTCTGTAGAAGCACCGTTACAGAACAGCTGAAACCAACGCATAACTCTATTTGCATATAAATGAACTTGTCTTCAGGAGTGCCCTGAATGACTTAAACCCTTCTCAGCATAATGATCAGATCGTCTGCTCAGTTGTTGCCTTCGTTTTACTGGTGAACGATAAACCTACTTCTCAATATGTGCCATGTGAGGAGCAAGTGATGAGAAAAACAGCAATGGAAAGCAGACATTAGCTATGTGTCTAAGCTATGTATTTATATGTAATTTGACGAGATGTTAAAGTGAACATTAGCATTGGATGAAGGAAGGTTAGACATTAGTGAGCAGCTGAAAACCACCAACCATGATACGAGCCATGGGACCTCTTCTCTGGGCAGTCTTCTGTTTCAGCTAGATGAAACGTATTTGCACTTGTAAGTCATGCAATGTGGGATTAACTACCTTCCTTTTGCCTTACAGAACAGCCTCCGGGCAGTAATAATGTGGAAATATAATTGAAAATAAGCAAAATTTTACCACCTTTACATTCTTTATACTTGTCAAAGTCAACCATCTGAGTAAGCAAACTTACACCCCAATTAGTGTCTGAACTGTAGATGAATGGAGGAGGGAAACATATGGAGGTCCATTCTGTGGCTGGGATTTTTTCAGCTGACGTGCATTGCGAGAAATCATTTACTCCCTCACTGGTGACTTATATGAGGAATCAGCATGTCTTTTTTACAAAATGCCTTTGACTTTCCCAGGTGTTTTGTGTTTGCCTTGGGGAAATTATAACGGCAGGGATGTATTTCTCTATATTGTTAGACAGACATTTTATTAATGTTGTCTGCCCATAAATCCTGAACATCTTTCTAATTTCATTGTATTTTTTTGTGCTATTCACACCTTATATTGAAAAAAAAATCAGATCAACACCCATCTTATTTATGGTCCCCGTTTCCATGTTTATATGAGTCCTGCAGTATCTCTGGTACATGTCTGCTAAATACTGAGACATACAGTTTACAATAAGTGTCAGAGTAATTTACTTTTACAGAGGCATCGGAGATGGGATTTCATGCATGGGCAAGGTCCACACAATCAGATGCTGCTTTTGTTAAGAGTCTAATTGATAGTGTAGCCAGACCAATTTCAATACACCAGGACAACACATGTAAATCTACATTATTGCTTTTGACATGATGAGGCACAGGATACGGGCAAGACTTATTGCAAGTGACAGTGAACAAATGTGCAACAACAGCCAAATAATGCCAGGATGAATGGAATGCTTTGTTATGGTTTGAGTCCCATCTTCCTATACCCTATACCAATGTCTATAGGGGTGTCCTACCACATATGATGTCACCTGTGCAGCATTGAATCAATCAATGTGCATCTCTTCTCTTTGTTGAAAGAAGAATCTGTTGGCTTGTTAGTCTTTTTGGAATTTCCTTAAATGTAAGGCTCCCATTCTGTAGGTCCATGATTAAATGCAGTGTATGAGACAGTATCCTTTTTGCTGGTCACTCTACCTAGTTGATCTCTGCCACATTGCTCTCTGATAATAAAGGCTGTGATATTGAAGTACAAAGAAAAACATGGTGTGTTACTTCAAATGATCTGACATTTTGCTTAGCAGGGGAGCAGAGGAAGAAAATTTAAATTCTGTCCCTGAACTTCTTTGGTGTTGTGAAGATTCAGAGACAGGTTTTTGGCAGCCAATGCCAGCCAATGTCCTTGTGTCTGTCTTGAATAGTGCAGGAAAACACACAAAGAAAATAACCCACTGATGTGTTTAAATTAAATATTTTAAATACACTCAACTCATACTGATTATCACCAATAAGTACATTAAAATGTACAGCCATATATACTGTCATATTGTAGAGTGAAAATTTCAATCGGAATGTGATTTGTAAACAAGATACATCATCAATCAAACCTCTACATAGCCATTGTGGTGGGTATTAAAATAATATCAAATGCTAGACTGTTTTCAATGGTGGTTAAGTGCAATTCCATAATTACTACAGTTAAATGCAAAGAAAGACTAAAAAACAGTAACACATTCCAAAAGTGTTGTATTGACTGTGTTGGGTATCAGCAGCCCTTAACACTGTTCGTACCTTTGATGTGTGTAGTAACTAGAGCAAAAGCAACATAATCTTTCCTACAATTGCAGAAGAAATAAATATAAACGCAGCACGCAAATTATATTCCAGAGTCATGTCTTAGCACGTGTAGACATTCTCCTTTTGTAGGAGAAACCTGTGTCTCTTTACACTTTTTACACTATTTATTACCACACTGTTCTGGGCCCCGGTGCTCTTCAGCTCAGACAACAGCATTGTCTGTTGCATCCAAATCAGCAGCCATTCCATTCGTCCCTCTTATTCCCATGATATGCTTTTCAACTACTTGCCTCTGCTGGCCACTCATTACAATTTGCAGCAGGTCTAAGAGTCCGGAGTCTCACCAGAATAAAACAGCCTCATCTATTCCTGTCCGCCTGCCCTGCTGTCCTCTGCTGCTGATTAATTTACCTAGCATCCCCTAGCGTTCGCATGTATCCTGGAAATGCACATTTAATGTGACTGCCTGTTCCATTGTTAGTCGGAGAGGGTTGGCCTCACGCCGCATGGCACAGTATGAACATTAGTGTCTAGAAAGACCATCAACTTGAGCGTGGGTTTACATACATAAGGAAGAATTTTTTTTTTTACTGTTTTGGCTTCAGAGGAGTCCAAAAGACACACCTGTTCTGAAGAGCAGGAAACAGATGCTGTCTATCAGGGAACGTAGCCAGGGGTGGTGCTAACATAATGGCAGACATTGTGTTAAGGGATGGTGAAGATGGGTCTGTTCCCTGTGGGCCTTGATGATTGCGTCCACGGGGGAAATCATCCGTCGCAACTTCTGCTGTTAAACTGATGAAGACAGGTTCAGAGAGAGGTCAGCCACGTTTCACAGCAGGCCAGTGATCCGGGGAGTGCTTATGGCCTGCTCACTGAGCTCTGGCGCTCCTGCTCCTGTCACCCAGCAGTTATCACCCAACTGTCACCTTGCTCTTTACTCTTTTATTTGTTCAGGATGGAGAGTTCAGGAGAGAAATCTCAATATTTCTGGAACACCAGAAGCTTTGTTGTGTAGCAGTCAAAAAAATTCGGGCCACTGGTCACATACGCGGATCATTTTGCACATTCTGCAAAAATCCAAAAACATTAATATTCACAGTGCCCTGAAGTAGATTCTATCCTGATCAACCTACTTTCACTTTTTATTGTAAAATAATGCTGCTTCTCCAAACTTCAAAGGCATAATAAATAATCTGATGTTATTGCCAATGATTATGAAAATAGGATTCTGGATCCCATGAGTGTGTCCCAAAATACTACAAAGTCAGTGTCAAGCTTGTGACTCCCTTTTGTAATTTATAGAATATAGAATTACATAAGCTAATAACCTTTTTTTGACAAACCTTCTGTTTACCTGCAAGCTGAATCAAGTTTTACTAAATATACACAGCATACAAAAAGATTAAAGAAGGGTTATGCTGCTATGTAAGCCATAATACTAAAAGCACTGCTATACAGACCAATGCATGTTATATTAATTGCAATTTAACCCCTGTGTTATTTTTGGGGTTGAAGTTACCCCAGTCCATTTTCAAAATGAGGATAAATTCTATAGAATCTAGAATTTATAACGGAAGAAGTAAAATACACAAGGGATATGTTTGTGTTTTTTTTCTTTTTAACTAAGAACTATAATGGATAGATAGATTTCTGGTAGCATTGAGACCTAATTTCAGTCTTAAATGTGCCATATGACGAGGTTTAATATGAAGTTTAAATTTACTTGCACCTTCTTTGTTACTCCACAAGAATCCTTGATGAATCTGCTGGCATCATGTGTAGCTAGTTCCATGAAAAGAGCTTTGAAGGATGTAGCAATTCCACAGTATTGTTTTTGGCTCTTCATGGTGGTGGTGCCGATTTCAGCCCAAATCATCCACTGCTAAGGGCCAATTTGAGCAGTGCCATGGCAGAGCAGCATAAACTTTATCACACAAAAACACAAAATTAAGAAATAAACAGCAAAATTAATAACAACTGACTTTAGTTGAATTTGCAAAACAGAAAACAAAAAAGTGGCAATTACCACTTGACAGGAAAAGAAGAAAATACATATCCTAAATGCTCTAGTAATGTACATATGGTAATTTCATATGTATCAGTTTCACATATTTTTGAAACTGAACTTTAATAATTATATGAAACCCATACAGTAGCACGATATGGACAATCTTTGGACCACTGGGACAATATTATGCCTTATTTATGTTATGCCCAGAACAGGGAGAAATAGAAAGGGCAAGAATTAAAAATTCACTTCTAAGGCATCTCTGCTTTATGCCCTTCCTGATCCTTCATCTGTAGACACCTCAAGTCCCTCTTTGATTTCAACCCATCTTTCATCTTGAGGCTTCAGAACTCCTGCAGTGGCACTGATGAAATGACTAACCTGTGTGACAAACTAGGACGCTGACTGGAGAACATGTCTGTAAGAGAGAAGTCTGTGTTAAAATGTGACTCCCCATGCATCTTTTCTGATGGGTAAAACTTTCAGAGGCAAAAACAGAGGCCAGCACCTTCTGTGTTCGCTGTGTTTTCCCTGTGCCAGTGACTTATGCCCCAGTCTTTCAGTCTTTGACACTCCATTTTAGCCTACGATAGCATCTGATTTTGCTCCCCCAACAGCAAGAGCAAACTTATAAATGCACTCCTGCTCACATGAATTATTAGCGTTGGTCTCACAGGCTTGTATTCAACAGACACCCTATTAGAATATATAGATATCATGCAGGTTTATCACAGATTCAAATAATGAGTTGTTAGGAAACATACAAAAAAATGAATGTAGGGAAATACATCATGGGAAACCCATCAATTTAAGGTTCTGTGAGATGCAGAAAGCAAAAATGAAAGACCTTATGTCCTCATTTATCTAATTTTCAAATCTTACCTGAAAGCATGATAAAGTTTCAGAAAAACTACAGAATCTTTATTTAACTGTTAGCAGATATTTCATGTGATTAAAGTCAGTATTCTGTTGTTTTCTTTTGGTGGTAGGAGGGTGTTTTAATAGGCGTGTGAGGAAATGATCATGTCCGGGGGTCTTCAACATTAGCATTTCTTTGGCTTCCAGTAGAAGCAGCATGGATCCAAAGAACAGTCTGCCTTTCATGTCACTTCATTTAGAGCTGGTCTATCTGACCAGAGCAATGACACGCT
The DNA here is from genome assembly GCA_011763525.2 of Mormyrus iriodes. Taxonomy (NCBI): domain Eukaryota; kingdom Metazoa; phylum Chordata; class Actinopteri; order Osteoglossiformes; family Mormyridae; genus Mormyrus; species Mormyrus iriodes. Next base: position 19,537,929 of record JAAGVU020000040.1, read on the forward strand.
GAGCTTTGCCGGTAACTGTCCAGCTACAGTGATTGTGTTTCCAACAGCTCAGGCTCATTCAATAAACTAATATTGTCCTTCCTGTCATAGACCAGAACCAGTAATGACTGGGATTCTTAGGAGTGTTTATGTGAATATTAATTATCAGGTGAATGTAGGAGATTGAAGAGGGATCTGCCAATAATTCATTCACTGTCACAACATCTGTTCTTAAAGAGATTTAAAGATTAACATTTTTAATGCTGTACAACCACTTACGTCTTTACCTGAACAATCACTGAATTCTTATAACCGAATTAACACCAGTACAAAACGATTATTTTAATTTATGAAACTTCAAGGACAAACATTTTCAGTTTGCTAATGTCCGTGATACCATGGGATCAAACGTAGCTTATGTGTAAAGATGTCGCGCTGACATCCTGCATCCCTTCTGGGTTATATGATGTGCACATTTTAACCTTTGAATAATGCTATGGGAGAAGTGCAGTATTATTTTAGTAGTCTCTGAAAATGTGTAATATAGTGCTGTCATCCCCTCTCAGCTCTTAAAATGCCATGGCAAACCACCAAGCCGACATACTTCTCAAGGAGCAGGATAATGCAAAATGCATGAGGGAAGAGCGCCTCGCGAAGTCGTATCAAATTACACGCAGCTCCGTCCAAAACCGCCGCCGTGAGTGTCATTGTTTTTCTTTTTTCTGCTTGTGTTTTTTTTTTTCTTATGACACAAAAAAACTAAACTTTTTAAAAATGTTCTTCATTTAGGTTAACAAATAAAGCAGGAATCACAAATGTATCGACATGTAGGCCTACAGATTTGAAATACACTATGGCCGAAAATGCTTAAGTGCCAATTTCCCTGGCTTTGCTTCTCACACTCCCAATCAGATTCAGCTTTTGTTGGGTTTTACTTTCATGAAAATGAGACAGACCTTATAGTGAACACACTGTAGTGATGCAGACAAAATAACTAACTGAAAGGAAACTTCAATTATAAATTCTAAATAAATTCAACAAAAGTCAGAGCAGCGGGGAGAGCTGAAAACACCTACTGTGCGTATGAAAAATATATTTTCAGTAAAACTAAACATCAGATGGAAGTAAAAAGAAGACAATTTAACACAGATATTCTAACAACGAAAGCCATATATAGAACTTAATGACCAAGAGAACACTGAATTCAATGTAACCTGATATACAGGTGAAGTGACCATAATTTTTAAATACTACTATTGATATCCTCTCTTCTTAGTGAGTTTATTTCATTTTATGCACTCCATTCAGTGGAGGTACAAAAAAGCATATGTAACACAAGAAAACACAAAGTATGGATTTATTACTACATTATTATCACTAATCATTATATATAAAAAGAATATTAAACTGCTCCAAAAGACTCTTTGGATCTCTTGTTGTGCCACTGGTTTGGTGGACTACTGAAAATATTTGAGGTTGGCTGCTGCAAATCTCATAGGGACCCAAAATTAGCTAAAGAACCCCTCAAGCACTGCATCCATAGCAGTCCTAGCCTCCTGATCTGGTGCAAGCATTTAGTGAAGTATACTATAGCCACCATCAACAGCTCCAGATATCAAGGCTAACTCTCTCTGTTGGTCGGCCACCATAACTGGGGAATATGACATCAGTCTGTAGGACCTTTCCAAATCCTGTACAACAAATTTCCTGCATGTCTGGCTTGTGCTAACCCCATTAGAACTGTTTTCAAAGATGGTTCAAAGTTTTATTCGCACCATTCCTGGTGAACTATGGTTGGCACTATATCCTGAAATCACTGGAGCACAGCATGATATGTTTGCTTGTCACCAGGCCAAAAGTAATTGCTGGGAATATAGACTGACACATATGATACCTGCATAGGGCTGGGGCCAAGCAGACCTCTAGAACATGTGCTGCAGTGTATCAGAGGAGGGTATAGGTCAAGGAACACTGTTTTACTTTTTACAAAATTACAAGAAGCCCCGATGGGGTCAGCGTAAAATTCGAAAGGCAGGGGCCGTGGCTATGATTGGATTTCGTGCTTTCCATGCTTCAACTGCCCAGTGGGCTATTCGAGAACTTCAAAAGCCAAAAATGCAAGTGATTCGTGTAACACCTCAGGTCCCACTAACAGGGTCTGTACACACACCTCTGCTGGGCTTGATGACAAAAGAAACTGATCTTTATGTAGCCAGGTTGACTGCTATTTAGTAATCTGGCTAGTGATCGGTGCTGTAAGTACGTATATTAGCACATTCTGGTACCTTGGTAGAGAGAGAGCCCTTGGGTGTTTAGACTTCTGGAAGAAGTTTAGTTTACTACTGTGGAGTGATGAGTTGTTTGGAGTAGCTGATGGGTTGGCAAGTGTTTTTATTTGCATTGCATTGCAGAATATTAAATGTTTATATGAGTGATGGCACTGTGTTTTGACAAGCTGAGTCACTGAATGGGCCTGGATGAATAAAGCTCTTTTAGTCTATTAGTTATTCATACATTGATCTGGGGAATTGTGTGTTTCATATTTTTTGTTTTTTCAGATGCCGAGTTTATCAGTGCTCCTCTGCTACTTATATGATTTGGTTTTGTTTGTAATCCACCAATATGTCTTTGGCAAAGTGAGTATATTTTAGGCAGACTATGCTCTTTCCCTTTTCCCTTATTTGTGTCATCTCATTTCCATTAAGTAACACTATGGAAATTATGCTTGCTGGTTGACTTTGCACCTTAACCCTTGTGTATTTTACTTCTTCTGTTCTAAATTCTAGATTCTATAGAATTTATCCTCATTTTGAAAATGGACTGGGGTCACTACAACCCCAAAAATAACACAGGGGTTCATTGGCTGGTTTACATATGAGGACTATAAGTGAAAAATATGTCACTGTGTCCAATGTATTGAATGTATTGGGTGAAATGCCACGTGAAGATATTTGTTGTAGTTACACCATTGAATAAGGCCATAGCAATCATGGACTAGTAGCTAACTTTGTCCTTATTTGTAACATGTATTTGGAGTTTAGTATAGTGCTTTATTTGCATTAACTATTTTTTGCTTCTTTATTTAATAATTTTGTGGTGGACATTGAATTCAATGTTTTTACAGTAATGATTAACCCAATTAGGCTCATTTGTCAAGAACATAGATTTGGGTATGGACAATAGGGGCATTTCCCTCCCAAGGTTGTGCAAGAAACATGTATGTTTATAGGGCTGGTGGGATCAGGGTTGATTTGGTCTCTAGCAGTGTTGAAACCAAACCTACACCCTCGTCATTTATCACTGAGATAAGGATAGGGTGCCCAACCTGGGATCTACATAGCACAATTAAATACTTACTATTAACTCTGTTACTACTAAAGTACAAATCATGAACAAATATAGTACCTACTTCACATAAAATATGAATTAATTAATGATGAACAAACATGAGGTCAGTATTTCACTTGTGTTATTCATTACTTGTTCCCCAAGTAGGTCACAAAGATTTACAGAATTAACTGATATAGGAACATATATAGCAACTGGTTGAGATAAAAGATGCTCCACGATTCATTAATTATGAACGAACATGAGATCAGAATGTAACTAACACTTAATTTGTGGTTAATTAATATATAATAAAGACATAATACTATATTATTTACCCCCCTCATGTAAGGTGTCACCACTAAGTTTTCCACACGGCTTTCAGCACATTTGTCACATCGTCTGTTCAGCCTGCTGACCGGTCTATAAGTGTATTTGCGCCCGAAAAGCGTATCAATACATGGGTCTCAAGACGTGTAACAACTCTTATCTCCGTTGTCAAGCGTGGAAGCCGCCATATTTGTTTTGGGTGTAATCCTGAAGCGCTCCGTCGCGCTCGCATGACGTCGCTGCCTGTCACCGCCTGTCGTAACCCTGGATACACCGGTCCACCTACCACACGGGGTAATCCTTGTCAGAGGCGACACGCGTTTAATTTCCTTACCCAGTTTATCCGCTCTGCTTATATATCTAGCTACACCTCTCCTTCATTACACGCCATTATTTCAGTTCAGTTTTCTGCTGGTAATCACCAAAATAGCATATTCGGTAGAGGGACAATAAGACCTTTAAAGGGAAAACAGGAACTGTTGGTTTATTACTAGACTAATATATCTCTTCATTACGTACTCGAAAAATTTTTACAAAAACAGAATCAACCGTTTTCATCCAAACCTACAACCTACTAAACCCCACTGTACGGGTAATTTCCCTTTTTGCACTCAATGTCAAAATTGACCTTCATCTTCCGTTTTTACATATTTATTAACCACACTTTAAAGTTGTTAATCTAAATGTCTGCACAGGAGTGGTTGCTCTGCTGTCATTTATAGCAAAAAAGACAATTTACTAAACAGATATGCATAAACCTGCCCTCATTACATGAGCTGATTCACTACAATATGTTCTTGCTCAAATGTTTTGGCAGCATATACTTTTTTTTGATGCCAGCAGAGCTTGTTGAATTGAATTGTGGTGGATTGAATAAGACTAATTATCTCTGTTATCTTTCACTCCCTCTGAAATTGTTTATCGGCGTGGCAAAGCTGCATTTATGCTGCCAAATGTTTTCTTTTATGCCCAGGCTGAGCAATCAGAAAATAAATGGGAAAAGTATTTTAGTTTGACATATGGTGTTTTTGCATCATTTGCTGTCTCTTCTCACAGGGCTGTCTGTACTCTGTCGCCCTCATTCTGCTCCTACGGAGGCAAGTAATATGCATGTTCAGTGAATGCATTTCCAGGGTGTTTGATTTATTTCTGAGCTTGTTTTTTTGTACGGTTGGGCCTTGTGGAAATTGGAACGGAGATTGGGCAGCATGTTTACTAACAAAGTGAGCTTTGTAACATAGGAGTCACTTTCAGATCCACAGATGGACACAAGTAGAGGTCTTTGGTTTGCTTTGGTAAATATCCAGCAAAACATGTTAATAAAGTGGAAAGAATAAACTAACATAAGTAAGTCATAGTGTTAGGAATGTAACCTTGTTCTGATTGTTGATCCATTATCAGGAGCAGCTTATCCAATCAGTACTCTGTCCTCGAAAGCTTGGGGTACAAACCAGTTTAAAGTCTGAACGGAATATCTATCAGAGTGCTCGCAGACACAGCGTTACACACCAAGGGCAATTCTGAGGCACAAATGCACCCAAACAGCATGTCATTGGATTGTGGATGGACACAGAATACTGATGGGAAACTCCTACCTAGAGAACATGTACAGTTTGCAGAGAAATAACTGAAAGTGTGACACATAAAAGCATTGCGCTTTGAGGAGATATGAGGCAGTAACACTACGTACTGGACCACAGAACTGCCCTTGCTGAATCCAACTTAGCCTTATAATACATATAATGTATTTAAGGTAGCTTTTTCCCTATTCCCTCTGTATGCTATGTATGTTTCAATGATCAGACTCAGTATTTAAGTCCTGTTTAATTTGGGTTTTCCTGAAGGTTTCTTGTTTAGTTAATTTAAGCCTCAATTTAGGCTCATTCTGGTTGTAAATATATCTAGCATTTCTTCTTTTACAGGCATAGTTACTCTGGGTATATGTCACTTTGATTTTGATATTTTCTAAAATTTCATGTTTTCTTAAGATGTACTGCCGTGAAACAGCCATATTTCAGCAGGTCCTACTGCAGAAGCCCTTTTCCTAAGGCAGCAGTTGAAAGTCTACGAAGCAAAAGACCAGACACTGTCAATTTGTATTCAAGGGCTGTCATCCAATATTCAGTCCAATTTATCCATGTAGAGATATAATTAGCATACTGATACCTTAATAGATGCTGCCTAGGTAGTCTTTCAAAGTGATTCATTTATAGACTTTTACCCCAAGACCTTCCCAGCATTCCACTTCATGATTTTATCACACTAAAATGGCCGGTAATGTTAATGCTGACTCAGCTCTCAGAAAAGGAAGCACCAGTTTGTGAAGAAGCAGATGCAATGCAGAAAATGTGAGTTTTCATGCATCCAGGTTTCCTTCCATGTGCTAAGGCTTTTTTTTAAACAGTGTTCATTACTGAGGTGTAACAGTGGCTATTCTGTCTTAGTCTTTCCATCTTCATTTGGATTGAACCGCATACTGCCCTTGTAGATTAGTATGAAGACTCCCTGAGTTGAGTTCGGTAAAACTGATCAGTTTTTAAATAGACACCCCATGGCCTTTCTGAGTTATAATTGGTTATTGTACACCCCCCCCCCCCCCTTTGAGTCATACTCCACATAGTCCTGCTTGGCTTTCCTGTTGTTTCTGAGAATACCCCAGCTGGACCTGGTCTGCCTCAGCCAGTGCTTATTAATAAAAGTTTTTATTTAATTTTATTTTTTTATGGAAGTAATGCTGTTATTATTCCAAAATTCAAAGCAAAGATGGAAAACATTTGATTGGAAACTGATGAGTTGCTGTCAAACCAACACCACAAACTGACCATGGAATACCAAGGTCAGGTATCTAATTAATAGAGTAGATACATAAACAGAGAAAATGCACCATGCTAAAAATACGGAAGTCACAGCAGGGTGCGAGTCCATCTTTTGGAAAGCTCTGTAGGCTACAGCCCCATCTGGAATTGATTTCTTTTTGAAATTCATTTTTGAGGTTGAACTGAAAAACAAAGCACTGAGTCATAATAGATAGGTTTTGAAAATCTTCCTTTGACTGTGAATATCTAGAATAGAGAATAGTCCTTTTGAGTTTCTGTATTTGTTTTCTTCTCCCTGGATTCATTTTCAGTGGGCCATGGGCTGTTCTGTAGAACTGTCACAAACCTCTGCTACAGTATACATCCAGCTGCGATAAGGGTACTTCTTTCATTGAATGACACATGACTGACAACTTAGGCCTACAGCATCACATACATAGGCTTCTCTAAAATGTAAAGTACATTAAACAGGGCTTATGAAAATAACATAAACATCACAGAGGAAGGTGCTTCTGAATTTTTTTTTTCTGACTGAGGACCTCCATCGCTCACAGCTGAGAATCTTTATTTTCATCATCCATTGTCAACTATATTTGCAGCTACTTTTTGGGTACATAACACACGCCAAGCATTTTTGCATAAGCCAGAGTCAAATCTTTGATCACCCCACAACTGTGGTCAAGTCCGTGGTGTTCATTTCCTTCTAATGGACTAATTTGTTATCGATTACCTTAACCAATCTCAACTAGAGTACACTGTGTTCCAAATTATTATTCACATACCATTTTGGCTTCAGTGTAAAAAGCCAACTCTTATTTAGGTACGTAAAAAAAATTGTCAACAGTGCTTTTTGAATGTAGATGTTAACAGATGTGAACAATAGCTGATAATAAGTTTTTATATATTCTGAAACAAATGCAAAATTCAGTGTTCCAAAGTATTATACAGGCTGCAGTTTTAGAACATTAAATATGCTATAAATGACTCACAATAGAAATCTGTTGTATTTGTTGCATAAACATATTCTTATTTTTAAGAAACATCTTATGAGACCTTTTGTTTGTGAGATATATTTATGTATAAACCTTCTCTTCAAATCACTTTAACAACTCTCTCATTCATTGAACTTGTGAATGCTTGCATAGTCTCTTGCCCTATTTTAGTAAGGTGCCAGTATTGCCTTCCAGAGCTGCTGCTGTGAAGTGTACTGCCCACCCTTTTCAAATTTTCCTTTTCAAAATGCCCCATGACTTCTCAATAGGGATGAGGTCAGGGAATGATGGAGGCCAAACCACGATTATACCTTTTATGCCCATAGAATTCATGGTTCATAGCAGCACTTGCTGATGCATTGTCATGCATGAACATCATTTTATTTCAGGAGGTATGATTCTTCCTTTTATACCAGAGCAGGTAGTGTTCCATTAAGAACTTTCATCATTCAATAAAACTGTTTCAATTTTCATGTCTGAGCCCATTGCATACATGAGCCTTTGGATGGGGTACCTGAATTGCATATTTACACACAACTGCAGCCTCTGAAGGATCCTCTTCCTTCAGGAAACATACAGTATGGTGCAAAAGTCTTAGACAGCCAAAGAAAATGCTGTTTAAATGATCTTTATGTTAGTGTAAAACTATGCTATTATGCCTGTCAAAGTGTCTTAGCTTAGTCATTTCAAACTTCTGCTGAAATCACCCCAGTATTTGCAGCAACAATCCACACACCCTTGTATTTTTTGATTCAACCACTACCACACCTTGTATAACTAACTTAGTATGTTCTAATGCTAAATTGTGTCTTTTGTTTTGAGCAAAAGTATACTTACTACCCAAATAAACAGCTTTTTAAACATTAGTTTTGACTGCCCTTGACTCTTGCACAGTACTACATGTATATGCCTTTTTTACAGCATTGCAAAGGGAAGGATGATCCACGGAGTGGCTCCAAAGAAAAGGGTTTTATTTAACAAACTGAACAAAACACTAAGGGAAAACCAGAAAAGAAAGGGAACATGAGGGGTCAATAGCAAAACAGGAAATACAGAAAACAAATTAAATAATCACAAAGAAAATGAACACAATCGGGGAACCGGAGCAGGATTGGGAGACAAACGTGCAGAACTACAAACTCCAGAACACCACGAACTACAGGTTACAAGTACAGTGACTAACTAACAAACAGAGTGAGGGCAGGCGCTTAAATCAATACAGATAACAAGGGCTAACAAGAGGCAGGTATGGACCATAACAAAATCAACCAATCAGTACAGACATGGAACAACAAGCAATAGGTAGAATAAATTACAATTAACAATCACGGGAACCAAGAAACATTGACAAACATTAAGGGCTAACATTAGGAAAAACTAGGAACATAAGTACTAGAAGAACAGAATTAAACCAGACATGGGCAGGGTACACCAAAAAACAAGGACACAAAGCAAAGACGGAGATAAACAATTCCAAACACTAAGGATAACCAATTATAAATTACACAACAGGTGATACCGGCTTCCAGAAGCATTGAACTCATGACTGGAGGGGTACAGCCTCTGAGCTGCACACCCAGCCCATTGAATGGCATGGTGATCCAGGAAGCAGGGGAACACATTAGAGTATAAGGGCTACAAGACAGATAGGGGGGAAGCAGGATGACTAACATCACCTGCTGGCCGAAAGGGAACAAGACACATAGGACAGGGTCAGACGGGCACCGACCCTGACACCTTTTGCAAGAAAGTGGGTTATTTCACACTCTCAGCTGCAGAAAGATTTTTCTTCCTTCCCATATTTAATCATAACTGTGACTATCCATCTATCCATCCATCCATCCATCCATCCATCTATTCATTTTCTCTACCTGTTTCTTCAATGTGGGGTTGCGGGGATCCAGAGCCTATCCCAGAAGCTATGGGCAAAAGGCAGGGAATAACCCAGGACATGGCGCCAACCCATCACAGGAAAGTATGACTAATGAGAAAAATAATGGCACAAAAAAGAAAATGCAACAAAAATATCATGATAACTTAAGATTTTGCTAAAAATGTTATTGATATGTAATTTGCATAATGATTTGGAATGTGGGCTATTGCAGGAAGCTGAAGTACGGTACTAAAGCCCTACTCACTTCTAAACTTAGTCCCTCTCCTTCTATCTATCCATCTATCTATCTATCTATTTCAGCTGCATTCGTATAATGCTTATAGAAGCAGTAATTTTTCCAAAATCTAATTTGCATATTTCAGAACAGCTTTTGTCCATTTTTTTTATTCTTACTTTTTCATTTAGAATGTTACATTTATAAATAATGGCCCATGGTGGACTAACATATCATCCAGCATCAGCAGTTGTAAAACAGACAGATGGGTGGATGCCTATCATCAAACAAGTAAGCTTCTATGTTAGGTATTAACAGCCAAAATGATTATTATATACCTATTGTGAGTTAACCTGTCTTACAGAGAAACTCTGTAATACATAACATGTAAATAAATATAGGATAATACATTCTACTGATTATTTCCTATGGATCATTATTAAACTGAGTTGCACAATCAATATTTGCAATTTTCTTAAAATAATAGTAGTCCTACTCATTTATCAAATTGCTAACCAGTACATAAGAGCGTGTATATAAGGAAATATAATTATTTTTTTGGTCCTTCTATTGCAAAATTCAATTTTGCTGTTTATTACACCTTGGGTCTGTGCTGGATCAGCAATTATAGAAAATGAATGACAGGAAGTTTACAAATTTGTTTTTCTTAAGTCTTTAAGACTTAAGTTTAGTTTTCCTAAAATAATATAATTTAACATCTGGGCAGTCGGAAGGAGCATAATTACAAAAATAAACTTCAAACCAGAAAGATAACATTTATACACAGGAAAGCCTTGATACATTGAAACAAAAAAGAAAATTATTTTTTCAAGATCCGATTTCACAGTTACATAACTTTATTTTGCTAAAACCACAAGAGAATAAGTTCCTAAAAATTGACTTTCCTTGTAGCCCAGAAAAAAAAAAATTACACTGAACTTGATCAACAAAGTAAATAGCAGACTCAGTTAACTCCTGGACACCTAATCAAGAAAGACTCAAGATTCATGAAAGCCACTATCAAACACTAAAATGACACAGCACAACACAAGAAGATCAGTTTTATTATGATCCTTGATCCTTTATTAGGTAAATGTAAATCACAGGATAGACGGTTTTAATTAAATGATTGCTGAAACAAGGCTGGTGTTTTAGTTTATTTTTGTTAAAATGTTTATAGAGCTTATTGCCCCAAAACAAAAATCACTATTCAAACACATAACAATACTGCCACGCCGTTCCCTAGTTTCATGGCATCTCAGAGTTAACTCTTGAAGCACAAAAAAATCACATTTCTCGTACTTGCTTGTGCAGTTCCTTGCAATGTGCACAATTTAAATATGCATATAGTTTTGAAAGACATCACCAATTCTCTTGTGGAACGGTGCAACTTCTGCTCCTGCTCCGTGTTTGTGGAATTTGCAGGTTTTTCCGGTGCTATGCAGGTGTCCTCAGGGACATTGCTTTCCTCCCACACTCCAAAGACATTATAACTGGGCAAAGTGGCATCTCCAAATTGTCCATAGTGTTTGATTGTGATGGACCGGTACCTGTCCAGGGTGCACCCCTGCTTTATCCTACCTAGGATGTCCCAACCCCTTCAATCCTCTAGTGTTTCTCAACCCAGTCCTTAAGGAACTTCTAGAGTCTAGATAGTCCACACGTTTGCTCCCTCCCAGCTCTCTACAAGGCTGGGCTAAGAAACACTGCTCTACTGGATAAGTAGCTGAAGCAGGGCTAAATGGATCAATAAAATTACAGCTCAGGACTCTGAGAAGCAAATATTAAAATTCAATCAGCTGAAGCGGGTCAGGGCTTCTGATGAACAAAAGTTATGAAAATAGAAATTGTTGTCTGATGAGTAATGAATCTGAGCCTAAATCTATAAGGCATCAGCAGCAGCTGATCTGAAGATGTGCAGCATTTCATGATAAATGTAGCCTTCTTTAGTTACAATTGTGAAAATTACCATTATATCTGTGTGTCCATCTATAGAACAATGTGGTATGTGAACAAAAAACTCAGTATGTCAAGAGAATACATAAAGGCAAGGATTCAATAAACAGGAAGTGAAATAGATACCACAGGCACTTTGCTCTCATGTAGGTACTTCCCAGAGCAACACGTTGCTAAAAGTTCTCCAAGCACTGCTTGTGCAGCGGTGCGCTCATTCTCCTGTATGCTGATGTAGGCCCCATTACCCTGCAGCTGGATGGTGGTTAATGGGTGTTCAAATGATTATATGGATGCTAAATATAAACTACATGGAGGTGTTACTAAAATTGTTGTGTGTACATCAGAAATCAAAACATGAACTTTGAAATGTGAAATGAAGCTGTTCAAAAATGTTTGTGTATGTTTAACTGTGACTATTGTTTTGAAATTTCCTTCAATACGAGCCATCTGGGGCAAAATCAAACACTCTCCTATGCCCTTATGACCCATAAAAAAATCACAAATCTTATTTTGCTTAGTATTTGGGCAAAACACCAGAGAAGAGACCTTGTTGGGTTTGCAGCTATGCTTTGATAGCCTGGTCTGGAGACACGCCACAGAATTATGGAGGGGCTATTGGATCTGCACAGGGGGCATGCCATGACATATGTCAAATCACAAAGAGATGATCACTAGAAAGTAAGCAGGGGTGGTTCTAGGAGGGTGCCGGGGCGGAATTTTGTACACTGGGAACAGGCAAAACACAAATGTAAGCACAGTTTCTTGACGGACTCTTAACGTGGGTTCGCCGGGTGGTCGAGTCGCTTCAGTTGGTGAAAAGTGAAGTCAACAACATAAAAAACAAATTAAACTTGTAGAAGCAAGACAGTTTAAACAAGGAATCAAAGTGAGTTACATATTTGTAAAAACTGTAAAATGTAACTGCAAAACATTGCATAAATAGCACTGGTTTTCAAAATTCTTTTGCTTCTTAGTGCTGGCAATGTAGTGTATGTAAAACTTGGAGGACATTAAGGTCAAATGCATTTGGCCCCCCTAACAGAACAACTGGCCCCAGTCTGGCCCCCCAAGTCGAAATGGTCTAGAACCGCCACTGGCAGTAAGCCATGCTGTGTCAGGCAGGTGCACTCTACCTCCTGATTGGACAAAATGATCCGAAAGACGCCACCGTGATGTATTTCTGGAACGTGGTACCTTCCAACTGGAAACGTTCCACTGGGCACAGTATGGCCCACCTTGTTCCAGCTTACAACTAAATATTATATAAGTACTTTTTCCATGCTTAATGGATATACAACTTAGATTTAAGATTGCTTATATTCAGCTTTTCTTGGATAAAATTTTCACCAATCCAACCCAGGCAGGACAGATTGGCTACACTCTCAGAAAAAATAATAACAAATAAAAAAAAATGTGTACCTTTGCTTGTCACTGGGGCTGTACTCTCAAGGGTCAACAAAATGTACCCTTAGCTGTAGGTAATTCTACCTTTTGGGGTACTCATGACAATCATTCATTCTATCTGGAAAGGAAGTTCTGTTGAATATTTTGCCAAATGGTAATGTGTGTACTTGAACACTGTTTTTCTCCCATCCCCTCCAATTTTTTTTTACTTTCAGAACAGAATTTTCTTAAAATTAAGAAATTCATTTATTTCCTGTAAGTGCTTATCTAGTTACATTGCAGTCTATACCAGGAAGCACAGGACACAAAGTAGGGCGACGTGATGCCAGCACATCAAAGAGCACACATTCGCACCATACAGAAAGCCATGCAAACACCTACGGACATGCAAACTCCCGGTCTCTGCAGGGGCGGCGTGGGAGCATTACTATGGAGGTCAGTTCGTAATGCAAATAACAGCAATAGTAATCTTCATTGCAGGCAGGGGGTGCCTTAATGGGCGTTTCTCTTCATACGTAGTCAGAAATGACCTCATTCTGGAAATAAATGGGACTTTCCAAAGATCTGCAGTCAGAGAAATTGAAACTAATTTGAAAATGTCTTTAGAAACACCTGTGTAATCCACTGAACTATGTAAAAACTACGTCAAAATGTGGTTGTTAAAGTCGCCGTGGTACAAAGGAAGCTAAAAGCTCTTTATAACCACTTTTTAACTGGGGGAACTTTTTCCAGCGCATTGTCTCAACATTATTTATACCCTTGAAAATTGTCGGCGGTTTTAAACGTATCCCATCAAAACGCGGAACACTAACTCTTAAATATAAACGTAACATTTTTTTTTGTCCAAGATTTAGGGCACTTACATATGAGTGATGGACTGGCTTTGTATGTTACCCGTATCGATCAAGCACATGTAGAGTTTTATACGCAATTTCCGCGTCTGATGGGGGGAAAATCCTGGGTAATTTTCCGAAAACCTGTTAGAGAAAATGACCTTCCTATTATAAAATTACCTCAATACACGCAGTTACGTAGGTGGATCGTTCACATATCAAGGAACACATATCCGAATACCGTTGCGTATAGTTTTATATTTAAGATCCTTTGGTTTTATTACTCAGATCGTCTATAAGGAAATCAATGGCAGAACGACTTCCAGGGGATTTGGACGGTGTTTTATCTGCGCCAGGTGAAAATGAATACCCATCGGGTTTCCCACAAAACATCTGTGACGACGTCCCTCAAGATAAGTACCTGTGTAGCAACTGCAACAACGTGTTGAATAAAGCTCGCCAGACGAAGTGTGGCCATCGCTACTGCCAGGCATGTGTAACCTGGCTGGTAAGGTAAGGAAAGTGATTATATTCTCCACTGGAGAGACATCCGATCTCCTCTCCCAACAGGGAAGCACGTGTGCCATGAATACTTACACTGATTTGCCAGTGATCACATTTATTAATGGCCTGATCTGTCAGTTGGGTGAAATAATTTAACCGCATACTTCAGTAATATCAGGGAACTTCGAGATTGCGGTTTTAAGCTGAATTTTAAGTGTGTTAGGTGATCAGGATCCAGGCATCAATTAAATAAATAAATTAAAGACAATGTTTCATATGATTATGTACGCAGGAATAACAAAAACTTGGTATGTAAGCGCTGCAAGGAAGAGGATTCAAGCTTAGAAAATGGCAACAGCATTCTGACACCTGACAATGTGAGTACAATGATCCCTCATGTCTGCAAAATGACCCAGTTTGGCAGTTGTAGTGTAAAGAAAACAATTGCAATGTTGCTTTTTCAGGGAGATTTGTTGTTCCTGTATTTGGTGAATTGGGGTGATGTTTGCTTAAAACAAGCATAGTTTTCACAGTGTTTCTGTATCCTCCACCTTGCACTGCTTCACCACCACAGAGGAGAACAGGAGGTATTCATCTGAGAAGGTTTAAGAATCTAAAGTAGCATTAATGATGCAGTGCTGGCCTGGTTGTGTTGATGATGCTGGATGGAGTATCATCAGTGAGGATGAGAGAGCCGTACTAGACGTGCAGCGGTGGTTTGTGCATTTTCACATCCTGTACAGGACATGTTTGCTGCTGGAGAGTGATCTTTAGGATGCTTCTGCACTATCAGTGTGTGCACCAAGTTTAAAGGCCCAGCTGAAGCAGCAGCTGCCACTATTCAGGCCTTGGAGTGTTAAAGACAGTTGGGAGGAAATGTATTTCTGTCCTGTCATTATGAAGCTCGACCCTCCTCCAGGCATACCCACCCTATTCTGATACTGTCGACTAATCCTGGCATTCTCCAGGTCGTCATTGTGATACTTAACCAGAAGCACTTGAGAAGGTTGCTGATGACAATTTATTCTGATGTCATCACATTTTCCGTGTGACATTTAGGGCTGTAAAATGCACATCCATTCATTCAGCTGATTGAACACAGTTCTCGTCTTATTATATTTTAATTTAGCAGTTACTGTGTAATAAGGTAACCATCCCATTACATACGTAACCATACAGCAATGCGGGACTTTGCTCCCTGTTTTTATTCGTAACGCTCACAGGCAGGCTTGGCTCCTTAATGCCCAGTTCCACTGTAATCAATCACCCTTATGTACCTATGAATAAAACCTTCATAGGGTTTAAGTACGATTTCTGTAACAGGAGACCCTTACCATTCCCAGATCTCTGTCTCATAAATGTGACTATTACCAATATCATACAAGATGTTAGTTCCATGAGGCTATGCCTATATACAGAATAATGATGAGTGATTTAAAAGTCCCTGGAGCTTGGCTCTGGGGGCCGTGTTACATGTTCTTTCTTACAGAGAGCAGAATGGCAGCACTTTATAATGTCCAGGCCCTGGCTCTCCTTAGTGTGTTAGCATTGAACCCCAGAATAAACCTTATTGGGAAATCCAACATCCAGTCCTTTTTCATTTGCATTGCTTGTCCAGTACGTGGTTACCAGCAGCACTTGGAGCACAGGGCACTACACTGAACGCCTGGCCATATAGTGACATATATTTGAGGACGGCAGATAATAGGGTATATTTAGCAAAACTTAATTCTAAGCAGTCTAATTGGAAACGGTCCTGAACAATCGTCACTGAAAAAGTGAAACATTAACATGATGTGACTAAATAAGTATTACGGAGCAAAAGCCTCAACTGGCAAGAGAGTAGAAGAGACTTAACCACATTAATGAGGCTGAATGGGGAGATGGAGAGGCTGCTGGAGTCACACCGTGCTGTGGCTTTGGACCCGTTTTGCCATGATCTGTTGCACTGGTTACTTCATCTGGAGGTGATTAATTCCTGTGCACCTTTGGCGTGTTTTTAATAGTTCTCTGACTACTTTTTTTTATCAATATTTAAAAGAAAAATTTAGTGCAGACTTTAAGGCACAATTGCTGTTGAGACAACTGTTAAACATGGTAGTGTACATTCATGTGTATTGAATGTAGTGGAGATGCATGAGATATACAGTCCTATGCAAAAGTCCTAGACAGTCAAAGGAAATGTTCAATACTATACAGTATATCTGGGTATTGAGTGTATATTTGCAAGGGGAAAAAACACAATTTAATATTAGAATACATACAAATGAACAGTAGCATAAAAATAAAAATAGAATTGCTTTTCTTATCCAAAAAGCCAGTAATATCTTGTTGGATGGCTAGATGAGCACTCCTTCAGTTTAGGGCTGTCTTGATAAGCATGATATTGACAAGCCAACCACCGGGGATGGCAAGAAACTGCCACAACTGTAGTGTTCATGGTATTTTTTTTTCTTCATGAGGCTAGGCCATTTTTGTTTTACACTCCAGTGCATGTGCATTGAATGTTAAATTCATAATGAAGATGAGTTAAGTGTGTAATTTATTGTGCCAACTGCACGCATTCGGTGCTGCTGAGATTCTCCACATAACTGGTTCTTATTACTCAGGGGCCACCGCCGGTCCCAGGAGTTTGTCATGAAACATAAAAAAAGCATAAAACATCATTATTTCGAAACAATAAGTCCAAAAATGATAAACTTTATATTTTTATAATTTAAAGTCAGAAAGTTAAGTCATCTTTCGATCATAATGTCTTTAAAAGAAATATATTTATAATATTTCAATATGGACACCAGTCGAAATGTGCACTTCTAGCTTGTTTGCATGAATAACAAAGCACCCACTGCTCAAAGTATGCTGACATCAATGTTGGTACTTCTGTAAGGGTCCAATGATCGATATGTATGTGTCATAATCTTTTATTCAAAAAACTAACTAAATTGGGCAAACATAGAAAAAATTACGTTGTTTAATACAGCCCCAGCCCCACGTAAACTTCGTATAAACAGTGATTATTTTGAAATAACAATGTTTTATGATTTTGTTATATTTTTTTACGTTTATGACCAACTTCTGGAACCATGGATGGGCCCTAGAATGCTCATATTTAAAAAGCAACAATACACTTAATAATAGCCTAACAATAAAGGTTATTTATATAACACTAAAATCAGGATAAATGAAGTAACGTGCAAAAACAAAACACAATGGCAATAATACGGCATACATATCATAACCAGCGCACTTAATTAACTTAATAATTTACAATAATTTGTTGGTAGTAATTTGGTCAAATTGAGGTATTAATTAGACAAACATGGTCTTCTAGTGGTCAAGTCAGCAAATAAATATGTTGAACAATATACATGATTCTTGCAAATACTGGGTTGATTTTGAAATGGCTTAGATAACAGACTTTGAAAAAACATAAAATAAGTTTACACCAATAAAAATATAATTTGAACTAAATTGTCTTTGATTGCCTAAGACTTTTGCATAATACTGTATATCACAAAGAGCAGCTAATCTCTGACATTCAGTCATTTGTCAGCTGTTTGTCATGGGAGAACCTAAAGTCTATCCCAAGCAGCGGAGGGTACAAGACTGGGGTACACCCTGGACAGGATGCCAGTCCGTCATAGGGCATGCACGCACTCACATACACTATGGGCAATTTAGAGATGCTATTTAGCCTAACTGCATGTGTTTATACTGTGGGAGGTAGCCAGAGTATTTGGGGTAGACCCACAAACTCCACACAAACAGAATGCAA
Source organism: Mormyrus iriodes (assembly GCA_011763525.2). NCBI lineage: Eukaryota > Metazoa > Chordata > Actinopteri > Osteoglossiformes > Mormyridae > Mormyrus > Mormyrus iriodes. Next base: position 19,555,953 of record JAAGVU020000040.1, read on the forward strand.
ATGAGACTGGAACCCCCAGCCCAGGAGGTGAGCCAGCAGTGTTACCCACTGAGACACCATGTCGCCCACTAACTGACATATTTAATATTATGATCAGTTCTGCAAGTGTTGCTGGGGTTGTCATGCATACACGACTCTGTTATGAGTGGTTCTTTGAATTAGGTCTTTAAGAACTTCTCTGGCCTGCTAAGCTATGGTACTTCTGCCTATGCAGGCTCGATCAGGCTTGATTGTGAAGGTCATTCTGACTGTGGTTATGGTTTGGCATCAAACATTCAAACATTGATTATCTGATATTTTTCAATCATGGGAAAACCGTGCTTGCAGTTTTACATATTTTCTAGCATCGAGTTTAATACACCCAAATTGGCCTATCAGGACTGGAAAAAAAGAAAAAGTCATTTTGGTTGACTGAACATTTATACTTGGGATACTGCTTTCTCCTTACTATATACACATACACACGCGCACACACACCCTCATACACACTATACGGCCAAAAATATGCTGACACCCCAATTAATCAGAGGAATTTCCTGTTTAATGGGTGGTTGTCGTATTGGAGAAGTTAGTGACTTTCCATTTGGCGCCGTCATGGGTTGCTATGTTTCCAACAAGTCAGTTTGCCACATTTCTGCCGTTTTGAGCTGTCCTGATCAAACACAAGTGAAGTGATTGTGAAAGACACAACACCTCGGCACAAGTTCAGTTTTGAAGTGGCCGGCCACTCAAACTCACAGAGAGGGACCTGATCACCCAACATCAATACCCAGCCTGAATGGCTGCAAATCCAGCAATGTTCCAACATGTAATGGAAACCTTTGCCAGATAAATAGAGAATGTTAAAGCAACAATGAACTGACCAAACTCGTATTAATGTCCTTGGTTTTGTAATGAGAAGTTGGACAAGCTGCTGTTCACATACTTTTGGCCATATAGTGTATGTTTCTTGTACAATTGTAACTTAAGAAATTAAGTTGAATGGGTTTGTGACACCTCTTATAAATAAATATAAATTAAATATTAAATAGGAGCTGTTCTTCTCATAAATAAAACTTGATTGCATGTGTATTGCATGGAACGTTGGTAGGATTTTCCTGGATTGTTACCCAAATCGCTTTTAGTAGTCATCACTAACAAAAAGTACAAACAAAACTCAACCTACAGTTCTCTCCATTTTTCAATGATGCAGTTCTTCAATGATGCAGCAATTAACAAAGAGATTTCTGAGCTGAAGGTCCATTGTGCCAACCAAGGCTGTACCTGGAGGAGCATACTCAAGAACTATGAGGTATAATCTTTGAAATTACTGCTCAGTAATTTGTTACAGTACAGACAGTTATTGCTGGTTTACCTGAGTGAACTTGTAGATGACTGTAGATTTCCTGATTAATTAGTGAATACGCAATGAAAGGTGTACGTTCTGAACGAAAACTCTTAATTTACATGCTTGTGTGAATGGCTTACAGTAAAATACATATAACTATCAGCCAAATATTTTTAAAATGTACCCTGGTTTTACAAAATTGAGGTCAAGAAATGTCTTGGTTGTGAAGGAAGTGTATGTTTCACAGAAAGCGAGGCTCAGATCCTTGGAAGAAAAAAGAAAACGTAATGTAACAGCTGGAAAAGAGATTCTGCAACATTCATCTTTAAATGAGCTGTGAAAAATTACTTGTGCAACTTGAAAGAAACCTCATATGTAATATACATTTTCTTAATTGCTAATAAAATACTTAATATCTTCAACTTTGATATAATTATTTGCTGTCGTTGTATCTTACTCTATACCCAGGACCACCAGAGTCAGTGTGACTATGCTTTGATCCCTTGCAACATTGGCTGTGGTCACATGGTGGAGAGAAAGAAGCTGGCCAGTCACCTGGAGAAGGGCTGTCCCAACAACATGTCCTTATGTCCCAGCTGCTCCCAGGCAATGAGTCCTGCAAAGCTTCAGGTGACACACGGAATGCAGCCCGATGCCTACTTAACTTCTCCATGCCAAGTAAAAGTCTTAAAATTTGAATATTTTTGCCCAATGATAGATGGTGTCTGGATGGTCTGTGTCCAGTGCAGAAAAATGAGAACACTATTATTGAATTTTGGAATGAACAAATGTAACCCAAGGGGAAATCAGTAGTCGTACTTTTAGGAAATGAAAGCAGCAAATCGGTTTTAGTGGGAATTCATTTTGATTTGATATGACAAATAATAAAAAAAATAAGAAAAATATGCAAAAAGTTCAGGGGAACCCAGCTGGGGGATCTCTTTGCGTAGGATGGGAGACGGCAGAATGAAGTGTAGACCTCTAAATGTCAATTGAATGAGCGTGGGTGGGACAGAAGTTTTATATATTCCAGATCTGATTAATTCCAGTTGTTTCTGTGAAGAGCAAACAATGACTCACTGAACCATGATAATTCTTTATTTTTTGTAGCATTTGTCCATAAAAATGAAGTGAACCAAAGTGAAATGAACTATTGTCTCAAATTCTCAAATTCTCCCTCTGGATCCTCTCAATATAATTCTTTTTGTTGAGATTCACTGAGCTCAGTTTTAATTGCCATGTACTGTATTTATCTTTTCAAAACTTGTGCTAAAAGTTAAAACATGAAATGAAAACCCACTATAAGGTGCTACTTTTTAATTTGATAGTGCTGGTTTTTTATATACCTGTACAAAATCATAGGCTTAAATAGCTGATAGATTTTTTGGGTGAAATTTGGGTTTTTCGGTTAAAATTATAACTATGAACATTTGTTAGTAGAATATAAATTACTTTGTTTAAGTCTGGTTTTCGTGGTTATATTTTGGTGCATGCTGTATGTCAAGCTTTAATTATCTTTATTTATCTTGGTAGGTTTGCAGGAGTTTTTATTTATTTTGATAGATCATGGCATCAGCTTTAAATAAATGCATGCTATGCATATTTGTATGAACAAGTTAAGGTTTTAATAATCTTTTGAGCCTGAGCAAGTTCTCTTGACTATTTAAACCAAATTATCCACCACACAACTTTCCAATCCATTCTAAGGCAAAGTTATTTCCTTTAAGGAAGACATAATAAGATATATTGTAACACTGGCAATGCTCTTAGCAGCAAGCTGGGTTTGTACATGTTGGATTTAAGTTATTCTTTTCTTGCATTCATGGCCTAGCAGTCTTTGTGGCCCTTTTGCCTCCTCCAGTGGGCCAGTCTTGCCCATGATTACCCAGACTTTGTCAAGGCTGCTCAAAGAGCTGAGGCAGAATCCAGAGCAGAGTTCACCAAACGTCTCAAAACGCAATTTACACGGCGCACACTCAGCAATTTTTAATATATTTAAGAAGCGCTACAATATTTCACAATTTAGTAAAATGGTTTAACTGATGGTAGGGGCCCCTGTTAAAAATATGATCCATATTGAATCAGCAGATTCAGTGAAAGTGCTGACTGAAGAGCGTCTGGGCTAGCGTGTTCCCCAAGCAGATCTGATTAAGGAAGGCAGCCTGGAAGGTTGATGAGAGGGTTAGACGCTGCTCATAGTGCTGGGTCCTTAATTTCATTAGCAGCCGTGGGGCGGTCGGTGCTCTGAGGCTGTAGATAGGAAAGGAGGAGAAGGCTGGGCACAGGTAAAAAGGATGGTGAGCTTTGGCTCTGTGGATTAAGGGCTTACTGTGGTGTGACTGAGAATCCGGCTATAGGGAGTACAGACCTCAGTCTGCAAGAAGCAGACCTCAAAATAACACAGAGTGTCAGCTACATGCAATCAGTTTTAAGGTGGAGATGCTACAGCCTGATCTGATAAAGCCATCACTAAGAGCAAAGTCTAGTTCTGTGTTAATAGAGCAGAATTAATTACCGTTGGATACAGATCTTGTCTATGTGTTGTTGCCTGAATCACCACAAACGGCATGTTCATGCAGTTTTGTGTTTCCATTGCAGAAGCACACATGCCAGAGCCAGGCCAGGGAACGGAAACCAGCAAAAACAGATAAAAAAGAGAAGGTAGGGCTTCATCTCTTTTGCTCCTTGCTATTCTGGCCTCTTCCCTATGGCAGACACAAAACCCATAACGATCGGCGGAGGGTTTCCATTCACTGTATTTGCTGCAGTATGATCTATTTGCTGCAATATGATCTTTTTATTTTTGCAAATTTTTCCCTGGCATTTTAATGTGTTGATCACTAATTTGTTGCTTTGAAATAACTGGATTTCAGTGATTTCAAATAGTGGTTATGTTTGTATGCTTGTTCTTGCTCTTAAGTTAGTGGCATTGTCCTTGCAGAATCGCCAGCCCTCAGCCGCAAGGAAAAAAGAGACTTGTTCTTTTGCTGAAGTTGGGTGCACTTTCAAGGTGGTTCGCTTGTCTCCCTCACTGATTATCACCTGACCACATACACCGTTCACTTGATAACACAGAGACTCAGTCAGCAAAACATCAGCTCAAATTGCTAATTTTGCTTTAGTCTAGTATACAGTAGATATTATTATGACTGTCATAATATTCACCTTGGCAGGGGAATGCTGAGAAGGTGAAGGAGCATGAGGTGTCCAGCCATGTGGCCCACCTCCAGCTCCTGCTTCAGGTCATCAGTAACCTGCAAGCATCCATATTGGCCTCCACGAGAAGAGGCCAGGAATCCCAAGGCCCCTGTGGACAGATAGCAGCCCTGGGAGAGGCCATCGCTAATCTCCAGATGTGGGGAACTGCGGATGTGGAGGCGGATGGAGGAAATGGAGGCTGCGATGAAGCCTCACGGGCCCAGAGTCTGCAGGATGGCCAGGCTGCTGGTCTTCTAGTACAGCGACTGGAAGAATTGCAGGAGAGGGTGCACATATCAGAGAACATCATCACCGTCCTGAACCGAGAGGTGGAGAAGACGCAGCTCAACATTGCCATGCTGGATCAGCAAAACCAGGCCAACAGAGAAACCATTCAGGACCTGGAGAATCAGGTAGGCCTTTCTCACTGAAGTCTCTGATAGGAAAGTAGGTCACAGTCTAAAACCACAGTGAAGGTCAATGCAAGCTGTATTTTCTTAGGCAGAATTTATGTGACATCAAGGCCAATGGACACCTTTATTAATACATATCATCCAAGCTGTATATTGGTATTAATACATTTATATGGGTTCTACTGCTGAGCATGCATAAGTTTTGTGTGTTTTTTGAAGGATAGAATTTCACCCAGTGGTTTCTGAATCATAGTATTAGTCTCCCTTTATATTACGTTATGTTGTATTTTTAAGAATATTGTGTTTATTTATATTATCAAGGCTTTAAAACATTCTACACTACATGTGTTTTAGGTTAGTTATGGCTCTGTTAGCCTAAAATTAAGAACAAAACTTTAAAATATATACAAAAAAAAATTGTGCCGAATTAAATGTATAAATGCCTTGCAGCATCTGCATGGTGACAGAGACAACGTACGCTTTGGCACTTCAGACTCTTGCCTCAGAACCTGTTGCCCGGAGTGATAACAGTTTTTGATAAAAATCAGAGTTAAAGTTTATCTTTGTGATGACTTCGCTGGAGAGTGGCTTCATTTAGCCTTTGATTATTAGCAGTTTGTTTAGACTATGCTTGCCTATCCAGGTCCTAGGGGAGGAAGCCATGCATTCGACGGTACACGTCGTGCAGGGAGTGTGCTTAAAAGATCACATCTCTTATCCAAACAGGACGCCTGGGTCTTTTTTTCTGGAAATTTCTTTCTTGATGTTATAGACATTGTGTCCAAAGAATGGAATGTCAGCATTTTTTCACTGTCAGAGCCAAAAGAGCAGGATAATGGAAAATAAGTGTGTAGCTTTGGCTCAGCGTAGGATCCCTAGCTGTGTAGAGGAAGTTTTTTGACTCAGAAGCCACATTTCATTGGAAAACTGGATATTCGACAGAAATAACTGCTTTTGTTAAAAAGAATATATTTTGGGATACAGTCCCTTTTTAACTCAACAGTGAATCGAATGGGGTTATGTCTGATCCCCCTATACTTCCTCTGTGGGCCCAGTGTGTGCGTGTGTGTGGTAATGCTGAATTGCTGCTGATGATCATCGGCTAAATATTTTCACAGAATAAAAAATTGGACAATTTGTTTTGTTTATTAAACGTGATAGAAAAGGCACAGTTCTGCTCATTCAAAGGCATCATATCCAAGATGTCAGTAGCGTAGCCTTGCGCTGTACAACGCATCATTTTCGTTGGTGATTTCTTGGCCTGCTGATAGATTCTGATGTGTTAAGACACCTCTGAAAACCAGGCTTAGTGGTCCCCTTATTGGTGGAGAAGTTTTTCTATCGACTGTGACCTACAGCCTCTTGGTTCCTGTGGGTACCTGAAAAATGCCAACTGAGAAATGTCAAGCAGACCCTTATCTTAGAGTGACATACACAAATTCCAGTTCTGCATTTTCAGTCTTACACAATGATATTCTTAAAAATGTGACACGATAGATCCCCCCCCCCTTGCCACAGGCTTTGTTGCTTAACCACTGCCTTACGTGACATCCATCGTACCGCAGATGTGAGTCAGGTGAAGCATGTCTCCTATTTAACTGATGATCACTAATGGCAAGGGATGATTGATGTGCCAGTGTGTCAAACAAGAGGACTGTTGGGCTATATTTAATGTAGACACCTTTCACTGTCCTTCTGCACCAGGACAACTTCAGACAGCCATCACCCAGTTGACTGAATGTTACATTAGAACCTCCCTTCAATAATCTTTTGTACCACTTCTCATCAGTCTGGTTTCATGACATTTTCCCCCCTAGGATTTCTAATAATTTATTAGATAATCCTGGTGGTAATGAGTATTTAGTCATGAGCCGGATTCAGGAATGATCTCAGAAGGGGTCAAGAAATGGTAGAAAAAGCATGGAATAGACACAGATAATGGTTATTGTGTTTATGTTTAAATATACAGTTGACAGAAATGTAATAGATCGAGGGGTGGCATGGTGGCGCAGTGGTCAGCACTCACACCTCTGAGACCAGGGTTCGATTCCCTGCCATGTGTGTGGAGTCTGCATGTTCTCCCCGTGTCATCGTGGGGTTTCCTCTGGGTACTCCAATTTCTTCCCACAGCCCAAAAACATGCTGAAGCTAACTATAGTTACCTAATTGCCCATAGTTGTGAATGGTGTGTGTGTGTGTGTGCGTGCAATTACTCTAGATATTCTAGATGGGGGATCTATCGTGCATGTGATGGGTTGTTCCCTGCCTTGCGCCAATAGCTTCCAGGATAGACTCCGGACCCTTGTGACACTGCCTAGGACAATCGGGTATAGAAGACGGATGGAGAATAAGATCGAACATTTTAGAAAATGTGGCTTTACTTGAGCGTTCTTGTGACTGTCGCACCTGGCACGAGTTCCATTGGCATGTTGCCCATTGGAATGGAGCAGGACAATCTGTCTTTACCATGATGAGATTATATTTATCATGTAAAGCGCTTCGGGGCAACTCTGTTGTGAAAGGCGCTATATAAAAATAAAATTGATTGATATTGTGCATGTGGTGCCTCAGTTTGCCACCATGCCTCCTTCCCAGATCATGGAGCGGCAGCGGTGCATGGTCATAAAGGACATACTCCTCAGCGATCTGCACCAGCGCATCACCATGCAGGAGGAGGTCTCCTACGACGGCACACTCCTCTGGAAGGTGTGCAACCTCAGCCAGAAGATGAGGGAGGCCAGCAGTGGGCGCAAAAACAACCATTTCTCTCCAGGTACAGCGCCACCTGTCTTTCCCACAAGGGCCACATCATCAATGAAACGGGGATTGCAGGACTATAAATACAGAAAATGGAGTGGGGTGGGGTTATGTTGACAGTGATAGATTATCCACAGAAAATTTCATTATAAAAACCTATTTGTCAAAGTTACTACACTAATTATGATTATATCTGCATTGGTGATCTATACTATATTGCCAAAAATATTGGGACATCCCTCCAAATCATTGAATTCAGGTTTTTTCAATCACTTCCATGGCCACAGGTATATAAAATCACGCACCTAGGCATGCAGACTGCTTCTACAAACATTTGTGAAAGAATGGGTAGCTCTAAGGAGCTCAGTGAATCCAAGCGTGGCACTGTGATAGGATGCCACCTGTGCAGTAAGTCCATTCATGAAATTTCCTCCCTACTAAATATTCCATGGTCCACTGTTAGTGGTATTATAACAATGTGGAAGCAATTGGGAACAACAGGAACTCAGCCATGAAATGGTAGGCCACGTAAAATCACAGAGCAGGGACAGCGCATGCTGAGACAAGCAGTGTGCAGAAGGCGCCAACTTTCTGTAGAGTCAATAGCTACAGACCTCCAAACTTCTTGTGGCCTTCAGATTAACTCAAGAACAGTACGTACAGAGCTTAATGGAGTGGGTTTCCATGGCCGAGCAGTTGCATCCAAGCCTTTTATCACCAAGTGCCATGCAAAGCATCGGATGCAGTGGTGTAAAGCACACCGTCACTGGACTCTAGAGCACTGGAGATGTGTTCTCTGGAGTGACTGATCACATTTCTCTGTCTGGCAATCCGCTGGACGAGTCTGGGTTTGGCGGCTGCCAGGAGAACGGTACTTGCCCGACAGCATTGTGCCAAGTGTAAAGTTTGGTGGAGGGGGGATTATGGTGTGGGTTTTCAGGGGTTGGGTTGGGCCCCATAGTTCCAGTGAAAGTAACTCATAATTGCTCAGCATACGAAGCTATTTTGGACAATTTCATGCTCCCAGCTTTGTGGGAACAGTTTAGGGATAGCCTCTTCCTGTTCCAACATGACTGCATACCAACGCACAAAGCAAGGCCTATGTAGACATGGATGACCGGAGTTTGGTCTGGAGGGACTTGACTGGCTTGCAGAGGCCTGACCTCAACCTGATAGAACACCTTTGGGATTAGGCATATTTGTTAACAAAGTATCCTGGAAATGATGACATTTTTATCATTATTGTATTTACTTACCCTGTTTATTATGAAATGTTTTGTAGGCAACAGAGTGTTCATTTAGACTTCTAAAAAATTACGATGAACTGGTTTAGCTCATCGTAAACATTCAACATATGTGTGGAAACCTTTTATTCAATAATTAGTAGTTTGTACTTACTGAACAATCCATAGTAATTCATGCATTAAACCCTCAGAATTCTTAAGACTATCCACCATGTATTTTTTTATTATTATTTTATTGTCATCTTAAGCCCTTATCTTTGACTATATAAATGTGTTCATAAGGTATTGGACTGGACTGTCTGTTTTTTACAGAGATAGCCAGTTAATAAACTATATGTGGGCTGTCATATTCATCAGGAATTGAATTACAACAGCTTTGATGCACTGTACTATTTTATATAAACCACATAAGATAATTCCATGGTTCAGCAACGTCAGCACCAGCCACATTGCAGCATATTATAGGCCAGGCAAGCTCGCAAATACCATGCGGTTTGAATGGAGCTGCTTATACTACAAGGCTGTCCAAAGTTGCTTTTGTTTCCTAGGTAAAGTTACACCATTTCTCTCTGTTCTTGTATCACAGTAACACTGCGGTGCTCCTCTGTTGTACTGTGACAGTGCTGTTTCTGATGCTTCTCTTAGCATTCTACACGTCACGCTATGGATTCAGGGTGTGCATGCGCCTTTACCTGAACGGGGACGGGGTCGGCAAAGGGACCCACATCTCCCTGTTCTTTGTCGTCATGAAAGGAGAGTATGATGCCCTGCTCTCCTGGCCATTCAGGCATAAGGTAAGATGCTCCTCTTCCAAGGGATACGTACGGCCAGATACAGACGATGAAATTTGATTCTGAAATTAATGTGCTTGTTTGGGATGTTTTCTAGCAGTATAATGTGCCAAGTAAGGTTGGCTTTCTGAGCTCTGCAGTTACTTCCCGCACTCAAGGGTGCACATCTGGGTGTTAATGGTAGTGACATGTCCCTACCAACGTTGTGGGAGTACCATGTGTGTTAAGGTGGGTGGGAGGTTCAGAGATGATTTGTTCTCTACCAGTGTTGAAACCAAACCTATGCCTTTACCGCATCCTAGCTTAACGTAAGGAAAACGCAGAAGATTCTTTCACCAAGAGTATCTTCAGAACATGGCCCTTGGGTTTGAGAGCTATATAGAGTCAGTCTTTCTGCTGAAGGCCCATATTTTTTTATAAGGATTTTTTTTCCAGTTTGGGGCGGGGGGTCAGTTGTATTAAACTGTCTTCCATTGTCCCTGCCTGCAAAAGTCATGTAAATAAGAAAAATGCATTTAAGCCAGAGAAGCATGCAGGACAGTAGATAAGATGGAACATCCTTTCCCGCTGTACCCGGTGATTTGCTGAATTTGTAGTTAGATAAGGGCCATGATTCTTTCTGCAGATATCGTGCTCTCCCCACCAGACAGTGCACAGCTGCTTTTGTGAGCGTGCGTGGGTCTGCCTTTTTTGCAGGCCTTCTAACACAACCCTCCTGATATAAAATGTCATCTATATTACATGAACTGACATTTATACGCTATGGTCATCAAACCTGCCCCTGTGGCTGTTTTTTCTCTCTCCTATACTCTGTACTTGGCATTTGTGCTACAGTGTTTCTTAATTTCTGCCAAGTCTCATCAAAGCTTCGAGGTAATCTGTTATCTGCATTACATATTCCAGAGGTTCCCACAAGGCTTTGTGCATGCCGGCGTTCATTCACATTCCTGACTGTTAATCTGTACAACTTAATATGTATGCCTTTCTCCAAAATCAGTGATTTACAATACAGCATTTTTTTAATGCAGCTGCAGGCACCTGGAATAGGTTATGATATTTCAAATCCTATACTTTGTGCTAATTAAGTAATTAAGAGAACTCGTCGGACTATAAAGACCTGTGTAAACAGCCCTCCAGAGGTTGAGGTGGAAACCTTGGCCAGATATGTTCTAAATCCTGTTTGATCCTGCTTATCCTTTAGGCAGCCAATAGGCCATCTTCAGCTTATCCGAAGGTAACCATATCAGATTGATACGTCTTTCAGGTGACCTTCTTCCTGCTGGATCAGAACCACAAGGAGCACGTGATTGACGCCTTCAGGCCGGACCTGTCTTCCTGCTCTTTTCACCGGCCTGTCACAGAAATGAATGTGGCCAGTGGCTGTCCCTCCTTCTGCCCCCTGGGCAAGCTGCGTTCCCCGAGGCACGGGTACTGCAAGGATGACACGCTGTTCATCAAGTGCGTCGTGGACACCACTTCCTGAAGTTAGCCAGGCAATCGCCGAGATGATTCTTCAGGCTGTGGCGGTCTTTTTCAGATTGTGCTGGAAGAGGCATCTTCAGATTATCAACTTCATTAGAATCCTCAGGAGATGGAATTATACTAACCACAAATTTCTCTGGAAAACTGTCTCACGCAAGTTATTTACATGTGTTTATAGAGGAATATTTTTTCATACACTTTTATCTATATTTTGTTTCAGTTTCAATATTAGAAATTTACATTCTGCTTTAATTATATTATGCTTTAAAATCAGGTATTTGACCACTGTCATTGAGAATTTCTAATATGATCATTATTTTCATAAATTAAATGTAAAATACAAAACAAAAAAAGTCTTACTGTATTTAATACAATTTAAATGCAGAAAAATTGTATTGTTTCCTTTTTAAATGGAATTTTATATGGAAACATTAGCATATATAAAAATTTATAAAGACTAATTCATCAACTGGATTTTTTTCAGAAACAAAAAAATGCTGTTAATTGATCAAAGCCCTCAGTTATTATAGATTTTCCTTGGGAATTAGGGTGAAGTTAGTCCAGTGATCAGTAAAGCAATTAACCTCTATTAAAGTAAAAACAAAGACGTCTATCTTCAGCTGCTGGAATTGTCCAGGCTCCAGGGCCCAATCCTGATAATGTCTGTCATGAGAAGATTAAGCAAGGCCTTGCAGCCACAAAGCCAGTCGAAGCCAGCGGTGGCGCAGCATCCTGGTAGGTTAATTGGTTAATGAATCAAAAATCTGCATTGTCCTTTTAGATGTTAAGTTTTTATGGCCACCATCCCTCTAGGTATGGTATAGACTCAGCGTCCTTTCAGCCCATAGAAAAGTTATCACCACTTCATAATGAAATGTTATATCACGATTTCTCCATGATCGCAGCAACAGCCTTTCAGGATTTTATAGAGTGTTGGCAAAATACTGTCAGGGTTACCTGTCTTCCCTATCTGCTGCCTCATTCCCATCATATTGATTCCACACACAAAGCAGATCATTTCCCCCATCTTCCTACTTTTTTGCCAGTCTGTAGAAAACACCCACCCCACACAGCATCAGAGTATCAGAACAGCAGTTACCTTGAGATGGGAGCATGCTCTGCCCTGATATAGCCTTGCTTTGTTGTTAATCTCCAGCAGCTCAACACAGCACCGGGTGAAGGTGTTAGCTAATCGGTGTGTCCAAAGATGGGACAGGGACAGAGTGCTTCAATGCCTCCTCTAAGCACATAGCAATAAGCTGCCATCTTCACTGGTGGGGCATGAAGCAGTCATTTGTGTTAATAATTGTAATACCATTCATGTCCTTGGTCGTTGTGGGTAACCTGAGATGTAAACATTTTGCTGGCTTGCATCGATAAAAAGCTCCAGGTAATGAAAAGGGAGCATAGGATTAATAGGAAATCCCTATATCATGCCAGACCTAATAGGGGAAAAATGCTATAGGGAAAGGCAAGTGATACTCTCTTTCACAAGTACTAGGTCCAGTAAAAGAAAATGTCCCAGGTAGCTGAGTTTCCTCAGCAGTGCATTCTAACCAGGGGTGTTGGAGGGGTGTGGATACCCTGGTAGATTTAGGGAGCCCAGCACTTGACAAGGACGCCTGAATATGTAAAATTATACATAAAAATTGGTGTGGGGGGGGGGCAAAATGACATTTTGTCAAGGGGTCCAGAAATTGCAGGTACAGTCCTGCTCCTAACACATGGGGCTAAAATTAGTCATGGATTTTTCAAGGGATGTTTGAACTTGCACTGAGATTAAATATCAAAGGGAGCTGGCATCCACTTCAGGGGGTTGGAAATAACCATATTGTCCAGTCACAGGAAATTAGTTTCAGGGGTATACTTTAAAGCAAGAGTTACTGTACTTTGTCACAGGCAAAACTAACCATACCATACAATGTGCAATCCTGAGGCGGCTGGTCTATGGACGTAGAGGAGGTAGTATGAGTACCTCCTCTATTTTTGAGATTAAATTACGAAACAAGTAACTTTGAAAGAACTCATTACAGTTATTTTACTGTCATTTAAAAACACATTTTCACTCCTCTTGTGAAAAATTTGTAATATCATAAAACGTATTATCTTCTTAGTGCCTCAATTTTTTTTAGCAACCAGTCACCACTGGTGTAATCATATGAATATCTATTGCATTCCTTAGATCCAGTAATGCTAGCTGCTGTATTTTTATCTATAAAAATTGTGGACTGGCTCAGTTCCCAACGCATAGTTCTGCTGTAACCACCCTACATGCACCTGTCAATAAAATATGTTTTGAGGTTTGAGTACAGTTTCTTACAGCATGCCACTCCTCTACCTTAAAAAGGTATAGAATTTTAGTTCTATGAGGCCAAAGGGTTACTTTACGCCTGCAGACTATCCCAGGAAGTACAGGGCACAGGCTGGAGAAGATGCCAGTCCATTGCAGGGCACACACTCGCACTGGGACCAATTCTGAGATACTAACATGCCTAGATTATATGCTTTTTGACTGTAGTAGGAAACCAGAAGCTGAGAGAGAACATGGTGAACAGTCACAGAATCAGGGCAGTATTCAAACACCCAAACCTGGAGCTATGGGACCACAGCACTACAGTAGCTACTAAGTCACCTTCAAATCAATCCCACTTGTCTTACTTTATATGTTTCAAATTCACCTACAGTTATCCTCAGAATTATATCCATCTGTTCTTCCATACATCTTCCAAATGTATATTATGGTACGAGTCTCTGCTCTTTTCCCATGCAAAGCACTGCATGAACACAGCCACCATATGGTGCTTTGTAAGGAGATCACCACCTCAGTTGAGAAGTCACATATCGTCTGGTCTGAGGACAGCAAGACCAGATGTACATAAAGAGGCAATGTTTGAGGTTGAAAGCTGGCAATACAAAGGGCAAAATCTACAACAATTGACCTTAGCACCACACTTAAAACATTCTACCAGGCTAATTATGCCTTGACCCCATCTGTTTTGCAGTATCTAATCCCTAGGAGAGAGAGACTCTACCTCCATTACTCTCAGTGTCCAGCATCCATAGATGCAATATACACTTGACTAATTATGACTTCTGACCCAATACTTATAAAGGCTCTTATAATTGGTCTTATTTGATCCTAGTAAGAAATGTTGCTATGGTTGGTGAGATGTATTATGACTATTTGTTTTATCTGTTATTGGAGTTTTTTTACTTTATATTTTTGTCAAAGTGAGAAAATCATTATCTGTGCTGTGCTCATGTTTGGTGCTGCACCTGTCAACCAAAAAGGGGATCAACCCCTCAAGTACTAGTGTAAAATGGAGCTCAGATAGGGGCTTGGGGTAGCAGAAGCTTCAGCAGAGAGACTTGGGCAAGGCTGGATAAAGCAATTCCATGCTGGGGCTAATCTAAAATAAAATAAAATAAACAATTCAATCACTGAGCCCGAATTAGGGTAGGAGCTGGGGTGGTAAAGGCCGAGAGAAGACTGCATCTTGCTCAGACTTCAGATTGAGGGCTGAGTTGGAAACACAGTCCTCAGATGATTAAAAGGCATGCTAGATTTTGTTCCACCTGACATCCCAACACATTAACCTTTTTTTTGACTGAGCTGTTAACTGAATGAATTGCACACTGCAGACTGCATTAAATTAAACCAAATGCATTAGTCAGTCACTTGATTATTTAGCCCTGATAAACCACATTTCTTTCAAGGTTTGATCACAAAATTAAGTTCTTGAAAATATTTTCGCCCCTTTAATAAACAGTAGAGTCACTCTTCATTATTTTGTCGATTTCTTGCTACTTCACCATTAATCAAAGTCATCGAACAGGTAACTGGGCCAAAATTATTATTTAGTCAAAATTTATTTCAATCCAAACTTGTTCTAGTATGTTGTTTCAAAAGGCAAAGCATTCCCATTAAATTTCTCTTACAATAATAAGACCTCAATTGGAGTGTTCAGTTTTATGTGATGTAAACTGTGCTGTAAAAACTCAATAGGAATAGTGTTAATTAACAAAGAGCTCAGCTGAAACATAACAACACAGCCAGATTTGGGAATGCAGATAGAACAGGGTTGCCAGAGAGGCAGCAGCTGTCTTAACCGACTGACTTCCTGGTATCTTGTTCCTCAAATCACTGCATACCCTGAAAAGAATTCCATTCAAAAAGCTATCAGAATAATGAGCCACATACTAGTTTTGCTGGTCTTCCCAAACAAAGCAAATCACACTGCATGTATGTATAATATGTATCTATACTGCATGCATCTATAATCAATAAATAAAAGACAAAGGAAAAAACCTGCATAACCAACTTACAGAGTTTTATTTAGCAACTGGATCCCTGGAAATATTGCACACGTTAAGATATGGCAACAAAGGGTACAGCAAAGAAGGTTTATACAGCAATTCATTTTCATCCAGTTAGCCTTGTGGTAATGTGGTGCCATATGCAACACACAAGACATCCCAGACAAGACAACAGGGGATGAGAAGGAACTCAGACTAGTACCCTTACTATACTTAGACTTACATTACAGGCTTATATTAGGGTCATAATAAGGCCACCTAAACACCACCTAAACCTGTGGGGGTAGCAAAGGAAGAATTTGAGAAATCTGGATATGTGATCTGTGGTGCTACACTAAAGCAGTTGTATCTCATTATAAAAATTACATGAAAACTTCTTTGATGCATTACAGTATTTACGTCTTATAGTATTTCCAGGTGATTATAAATTTATAACAAGTTTTTTTTCGTTTACTGAAAAACAAACAAGCTATATTGGAGCTGAGCAAGATTCTGTAGAGGAACAGTAAAAGAAAAAGAGTTGCTGGCTCTTTAATTTGGATTGCTCTTAAAAAAAACTTTTACGAAATGACCTTCAAGCTAGACACTTATGAAATAGATGTTAAACCACTCTTTTCCACATATGGGGTTTGTCTACAGATTAACAATTAATGTACACATCAATTTTGAAATAACTTTCATCGTTGTATTTAGGTTTTAGTTTTACAGTTTTTGTATAAATGAGTTATAGTCTGCATCTGTCGTATTGATCGACTGCCTTTGTCACTGTTATAGGGGCTCAGAGGAGAGCGATTCTAAACGTCCTTCTAAAAAAATCCTGACATTGAGAGCGATTGCACATAACAGTACTTCGATCTTTAGTAAATTTATGTTATTAGCACCCAGAGCAATTTGCTTTGGATGCGCCGAATCATTGGTTCACTACTCACAGAAAGCAGAACTACTGAAACTGAAGCCACGCTAAATTTATGATGCACCATATGAAACATATTTTAGTAAAACGAAATACAAGTTATTCACACACATACATACATATGCATGACATATATACGAATACATATAGGTGACATACAAGTATAAAACAAGGTCAAAAATTATATTATATATAAAACACAGGTGGGGATATAGATAGGGATGTGATAGTCACCAATAAAAATAGTCGAAACTATGTTGCGAAACGTGCACTAGTATGTTGTCTTAACAATAACTCTAATTCATTTTCAGTTTTAAATATAAATTATGGTTTCGCTGGTAATAAGTAATCAATTAATTAGTCTCCATTATAAAAACCTTTCTCAAAATAAGAATGCTTGGCAGAAAATGCCAATGGCAAACTGCACATCAATCACAGCTAACCACTTGTAATTAGAAATAATTTTAGATATATATTAAATATATTTTTGCTGCAATCTCCACTGATGTGCGATCGTACAGGGAGTTCAAGGAAAGTTCTGACTTCC
The DNA here is from genome assembly GCA_011763525.2 of Mormyrus iriodes. Lineage (NCBI taxonomy): Eukaryota > Metazoa > Chordata > Actinopteri > Osteoglossiformes > Mormyridae > Mormyrus > Mormyrus iriodes. Next base: position 19,572,942 of record JAAGVU020000040.1, read on the forward strand.
TGGATGATGATGATGGTGATGATGATGATGGTGATGATGGGGCTATGTTAATTACATAAGCAAAACGTAAATGATTCGCGGGAAAAAGTAAAAAAATGGCGACTTGCACAGTCTGAAACTTTGCCTCTACAGCACTAGATAGCTAGCTACGAGTACAATTAATGGGACATTATGCAACAAGATTAAAGGCGATTTTCGCGTCTCTTTCCCCTCCGCATCAGAGGCTAATCGCAGCGGTAAGTTGAGTGATAAATATCCGGCGTGTTACAGCTAGCCGTCCCGCTTCGGAGGGGGACTCCTCTCGGCTAATGCCTCCGGAGACCCTTTCGCTCCTGTTGCATGTGACTGATGGACTGGCTGTTTTAGCAAAGCGCTGGAGTATCAGCGAGGTGCCCTCTCGGATGGGTTTAGCTCTGCTCGGTGACTAGTCGGTTAGCAATTTGCCAGCATGCTAGCGGACAGCTTAGCTTAGATGAACCGCGCACCGGCCGCAGCTGGCTACTAGTTAGCGGGCTGCCCGATCACTTGAAAACCGAACTCTGATTCACGCCTTTGCCAGCGACGCTGATACAATAAATCACGTCTCGCCAGACTTGTGTTTTCGCGCTGGAAATGCCCGCTGCTCCGGCGGCGGCGGTGTGCTCACAGCCTCCCTATTCAGCGGCTTTTTAACTTAATGTTAGGAAAAGTTTGTTAGTCCTCCGCTTATGTGTATGCGCAGGTCGCCGGTGCCAGCGCCTCTAGTGCAGAGAATCAGGGTCCATGGAACTAATAACGCCATGCATTTCTTTCTAAAAAACAAAAACTGCCCCATAATCGTAACTAATCATGGTTTTTACAGTGTCATGGTTTTATCTTCACGTAGATTCAGTTTGCAGTCGCCTAGTGCCGCATCGCTGCTTCAGAAATGCGCCCTTCATGTCGGGAAAGCATGCAAACACAGTATAGGTGTATCATCATTTTAAGTACGTTTAAAGTGAGGTTTACAGGTAAATCTGTTTTCCTTGTGCCGGGTCTGAGAGAGCCTGGCGGGTGAGGAGGCTGACAGAGACGTTATGGTCGCGACGGGCGGAGCTGTTGAAATGCGTTAGTCTCTTAAGATTTCAGCTTATGGGGCGTAGCTGTCAAGCAGTAGGTAATAGGCAAACATGCATAATAGGGTTTGGAGTAGGAAGGATTTGCTTATTGTAAGTGTGCACTCTGTCCCCTGTAGCCCCTGGCGGTTAGGCTTTCTTTCCATTTGAGTAATTTACCGTTACTTTTGCAAAGTCAGCTCCTGCCTGCAGTTAAATTGTGGTCAGCTTGTGAAGACATGATTCAACTGGTGAATCTTTTTTTCCCTTAATGAAAGAATAGAAATGTTTTACACATCCCGCCTTTAACGTTACATCTGTCTCGTTTTGCATAGAATAGCTGAGAGCTTGGTAACGTTTGGCTCCTGCCGCTTATTAAAGAGACTGTTTCTCTTAAATTTGACGAAATGTTTCTTTTTAACATTAACAGTTTCCCTTTGTCACTCGATTCCTGACTCGGTAATGCCTCATTGCTTAGAAATAACATGTTGATTGAGCACACAAGTACACGTTTTTTTTGGTAACACTAGGGGGCACAAATTCTTACTAATGACTAATGTTACTACTGAAATACAAGTCATGGACAAATTATGACCAAATATAGTCGGTACCTATGATGAAAGATGCGTTAGGATTCGTTAATTATGAACAAACATGACACTGAACATTTCACTTGTATTATTCATTAATTGTTCCTACAATAATCCCTAGTATTTCCTTTAGTAGTTCACGAAAATGTGCAGAATTAAAAGATATAGTAACAATTGTGATAACTGCTTGGGATAAATGATGCGTTACGATTCATTGACGATGAACAAACATGGGATCAGTATTTTACATGTGTTATTCATTATTTGTTCCTACAGTACTTCCTTCAGTGGATCTTTCAGTAGTTCAGAAAGGTGTGCAAAATTAACAGATTGTAACAAATATAGAACTTGAGATAGAAAATGTGACAGTTCATTAATGATGAACAAACATGAGATCAGTTTGTAACTAACACTTATTTTGTGGTTAATTAATACACAAGTAATAGCATAACACTCCATTATTTGTGTCCCCTCAAGTAAAGTGTTACAGCTTTTTTGTGTTTTTCCTATGACTGTCTGTGTCTGGTTTGGTTTTTGGTTTTCTACTGACTCCTTTCCGGTATGTAAATTTCATGCCTTGGTCTTGTAGGAGATTGAATGGGACTCCATGGTTAAGCTCTGTCATTCTAAATCCTTTTTTTCTGCGTCAGGAAGTGAAGGTGTGAATGGACATCAGTATGCTGGAGTCCTACAGGGATATGTACTGCTCCGCAGGACACGAGCAGCTGGAGCCTAAGCAGTTACCCCAGAACAGGACCAGGGACTACATGGAACTGGAGAAAAGCCTGACTGAGGGGCAGTATGTCCTGTGCCGATGGTCCGACGGCTTGTACTACCTGGGCAAGATTGTGAGAGTGAGCCACCTACGGACTCAATGTGTTCAAGTCAGCGTTTGATGTTGTGCTGGAAAACTATCCACAATTTAGTATTTTATTTCTGAAAAACTTAAGAAGTTAGTTTGCTATTTCTGATTTATCACTTGTTTTTAACGGCTGGAAAAGACATGAGATCGTAAATCATGCAAATACTATTAGCTGACTCTGAAGTGATGGCAGAAAAATGGTGTAAACAAATCTTTCATTTTTCACTATAAGTTAAACACTATTGCACAATTGGGAATGGGCTACAGTCCTTGGCTTTCTTTTACATTACAAGTGCACTTTGCTACATTTTAGTGTGTCCCTAGTGTTCCAGATGCTTAAGAACTGGTATATGACTGTTGGCTTTGTTACCCTTGTGCTTTCTTGGGCATGTTTTGAAACAATTTTAACCCATCCTGACCTTCCAGTTCATGGAAGACGAGCCTCCAATCCTCCATACTGCCTCCTTCAGTACATAATTGGCATTGCAGTTAGTGAAGCTCTGCTTGACTTGGAACAATAAGAATGCCTTTGTTTTATTATCCTGTCCTGTTTTATTGTGACAGTTTCTTTAAGGTGGTGGCTCTCAATTGGTTTAGCCTCAGAATCCACATTATTCCTGTTTTTTGTTTATATTTGTTTGTTTATTCATTTATTTATTATACTTAAATATGTGGGGGCTGGCAGTTAAACAAACAAACAAAAAATATATATATATATACCGGACAACACTGCGCATCATTCGAAACCACAAAAGTCTGACATTATAAAAAATGTTCAGAATAATTTTATTTTAGCTCTACAATCCCCAATGAAAGTGGTTCAGTGGCCCACTGCTTTAAGGTGTGTGGCACTCCTGTTACTGGGGGGGGGGGTAATATTGGCTATCAGAGTGTGTTTTTTTTTTTTTCATGCTTACGTTCTTCATCACTATAGGTAAGTGCTTCCAAACAGAGCTGCTTTGTCACCTTTGAAGACAACTCCAAGTTCTGGGTGCTGTGGAAAGACATTCAGCATGGTGAGTGTGCGTGACTCTGTGGTGAGGCTCTGTACATTTTCTCTGTCTCTCTCTCTCTCCAATATTATTTTAGTTTTCCTATTTATGTAGTTTAATTCAGTTTTAGGCCTGGCTGCGATTTGACCTGTTCAGATATTATTGGTAGTGTTTTTGCAGGGCTTTCCTTCCTCTTGTGTGACAGGATAGTTTAAAGGTTTTTTAAGTAAATTAAGTTTTAATGATGCTTGCAGTAAGATATCGAGTTCTGTATCTACAAGCATGTCACCTGTGAAATAAGAAACACGTTCTTGAAGAGTTCAGTTTTATTTGTGCAGTGTTTTGGAACAAATGTTTGCCACAGTATTATGTTCTCACTCTGACTGTGATCTGTCATGTAATTGCTCTCCCGGGATTCACACAACAAGGGTGTCACAGTGGCTCATGTGTAGCACTGTCACCTCTACCTGCCAGTTCTGGTGGTTTACCTGCCTGCTGTATGTGAGTGGCTTTTGCATGACCTCCCCATCACACGCGTGTTTCCTCAGGGCACAGCAGAGGCTGTTGTGTGAGCGTGAGCGTGCGCAATTATGAAGCAGCGTCACATCCATGGTGTACCGATAACCTGTTTTTTTTTTTTTTGCCCCCCTGCCCCCACACATGACCCTTATAGGCAGCTGTAAGATGGATGGATTCGCACCATTAATATTTACTGTGTATTTTTGTGGTGGCATGTCCTGTATTTTAAGCTGATTAAGTTTTGCAGGTAACCTCACAATAAAATCCCCTAAAATAGAAAATAAAAAAACTTCTGGGGGGGGGGATTCCATGGAACTTTCATGGAAAGTTCTCTTAAAAAACATTAAAAACATTACTCCAGCTACACTTCACCAGATCACCACCTCCACCCCTTTGCCTGGTTTATTCCAGTTCAAGGAAAAAGAAAAATCCACTCCCCTTAATGATAAACACATACAACCTTTGGGTACTGCTTATTTTAATACTACTATACAAGATGCATATAAATATACTTAGTCGTCTCACTTTCAGACAAGCCGGTAGTGACTTTGTAAAAGTCTTGCTTGTAAAGCTTTTCTTACCTACTGGTGGCATCTGATCCAGTGTGCATATGTCTATTCATATGGTTATATGCAGTAGCAGTGGATTTTATGCAAAAAAAAAGTATATATATTTGAAAAGTGAATTTTATTTGCTGGATAGTCTGGGTATGTACAATTTGACACAGGATTTGCAAAATGCACTTAGATTTTTTTGTATGAGGATTATTTTTGATATTTTTTGAAAGATGGCAAAATGAGGAAGATGAAAAAGCTAAGCCATATCCGCAGTCTCATCCACTCTGCAGTGTCGAGTTTCTGGGTTTTTAGGGATCAAAACATCAGTGCTGGATCCCTATTGTTTTTCGTCTTGGTTCTGTGTCTAGCAGTGTGCCTGCTAAGTACAGTATTTCTGCTGTCGGGCTACGGCTGACACTCATTACACAATCTACTTCTGGTAAACTGGTGAATGCATTTCCCATACAGTGTGCCTGTGTGCGCCAACGGAAGTGTGCTTCCCGAGAAAGCCTGCAGACGGTTTTAAGGCCGTTTAAATAAGCAGTTACTGAAAATGGATGCTTGGGAAGTAGCCAGGAATAAACTCCCCAAATGCCTGATTTAAGTGTACGCATCATCTGGTATGAGTACTAAAAGTGTGCCTTTGTATGTTATTAGAAAGGTATATGGATTGTTATAGCGGTCAGCACTGGCATAGTTTGTTTCCTCACATGAACATTAGACATGGTTTATAGGTGGCATGAAAGACAGGCATGATTCTGCACACAATTAGGGGAGCTGATTCACACAGCCTGGACACCTAAATTAAAAATTGATGTTTGAGATTATTGCTTGGCAAGAACTGCCTGTTTTTTTTGTTTATGAATATCATCCAGCTGGAAAAACCGTGCAGTTTTCTTCCCTTCTTTACAGCGTAGAATTTAAAAATGAATTTAGAAAAGGTCAAAATAAAGAAAAAAATGTTTGTTTTGCCTTTTGCCCGAAGGCAAATAAGGTGTGGAAGATTACTGGGCCAAAGGGGATTCTTTCCTGCAGGACTTGCCTCATTCATCCATGCTTTTTGATTTGTGGTATTATGGAGGAAATGGCTCTAAAATGATGGAAGTTCAATAGGTTGGATCAGTATATGCATAACCACTAATCATGTCAACCTAAAAGAATGTTTTAAAAATAATGTGCCCCTGTCAGAGTTAAAGAGAGGTGGGGGTGTTTGAGCTGCCCTTTACTCTTAGGAGTGTGGAGGCTATGTCAGAATAGGACATTAGTAGGTGGTTCAAGAGTTGTTCGGCTTGAGGTGTTCGGTGGTCTTTGTGTGAATCTAACGTGAACCTTCTCCCATTTCTGCCTGTTGCTCAGCTGGCATTCCGGGGGAGGAACCCAAGTGTTACGTGTGTTCTGGGATGGTGCTAATGTCCGACAACAAGATCCTCATCTGTGGCAAGTGTGGCATAGGTAGGTTGATTTCTTAGTGTTTACTTCGGGTTTGTGCTCAGAAGGATTCGGCTAAATGCTGAGGCACACATGCACCCTCTCCTTATGGACCCATGGTGGCTCCTCAGTGGCACCTGTGACCTTATTTAAAGACAGAATCCCTGGGTTTCGTGATTGTGCATCCACATTTCCCAGGGCACTGTCGGTGGAAAATGCCGTGCCACAGTAAGGGAGTGCGTGTTCTATGTTGAAGGCACGTGTTTTAAACTTGTCATTGAGTTTGACAGGTGAATGCCCTGGATTTGTTAAACGCCAATCGCCTATGAGTTTAGCTAGGGAAACTTTTAACATGTGAATGAGAAATCAGTAGACCTGGCCAGTTAACAAAGGTACCCCCTAATTTATGCAATATGAAAGTTGGTACCTTTTTAACATACAGAAGAATAAAATCACATTCATGTTGCTCAGTTGGATACGTCCGGCAGACTGGAGAAGAAATAAAGGCTAATGAGCCTGGGTGATATGTGTGGGCGTAATTCATCTTTATAAGGCTGGAATGGCAGCTAGACTGTGGACATGGGCCTGAGTGGCTGCCATTAACACCGTCTCCGTTCCTGCCAGGATACCACCAGCAGTGCCACCTGCCACGGGTAGAGAGCCCGCTGGACTCGTCACCTTGGTTCTGCAGGAAGTGCATCTTTGCCTTGGCCGTGCGGGTGAGTTTTCTTGGTTGGCACGAAATAAATATTGCGCTTTGCATAGGAGACACTTCAGCTTGTGTGTTTGGATTTTTTTTTTGCTCTTTCAGTATGACAAGTAGTAGATGGTAAGCAAAAAAAATCATGTAGTAGATTCATGTGAAGTAGATTCTGACTACATAAGGTGCATTTAAAAAAGTAATTAGCCATAGCCATTAGCGTGAGTGTACAGAGGCTTGTGGTAGGGATATCATCATCATGGAGTGGAGTTTTTTTTTTTATTTTTACCCTGCAGAAAGGGGGCGCTTTGAAAAAGGGCCCCATAGCCAAAGCCCTCCAGGCGATGAAGCAGGTGTTGACCTATAACCCAGGTGAACTGGAGTGGGACTCGCTGCACAGGACCAATCACCAACAGTGTTACTGCTACTGCGGGGGACCTGGGGAGTACGTATGCTTTCTACTGGACACCTGTCTGCTCCTGGGCTCCTGTGCACCTACAGACCTGCCACTTGCACCCCCACTGCTGTCTGCATTTCTTATTTCTGGTGCTTTCACTGTGTCCCTCGAGCTGTATATTGTCACATTTCATCTTGGAGACACACAGTGGTATTGCTACAAAAAAACCAAAACAAAAACGGCAACCCTAATAAATGTATTTTCTTTTTACTCTTCGTTTATCAGAAAAATAGCAAATGGACGTGCTGGTTGTCAAACATCAAAATGACCATCTAAATGTACAGTGCTCAGCTTAAATGAGTACACCCCCTTTGAAAAGTAAGATTTTAATCAATAGCTCAATAACCACAAGAACAATCCACTGCATCGGTAGCATCTCACACCCAACCGTATTTCAGAAGCGTTGTCTTTTTCTTTATTTTCTCTCTCTCGGCTTGTCCAATTTTAGGAATCCTCTGAAGGTGTCTGAAAAGACAGTCGGGATAATGTTTCAAAATTAAGAGCTATGTATAAATGAATTTCTTATATTTTAATTATAAGTTAATTTAAGTAGATATAGGCTGAACCATCACATACTTGGCATTTGGGGAGTAATTTACATTATTTATGACAATAGTGGTCAAATGTTAAAAAGGGTGTGAGTCAGGTATTTTAGAAGGACATGTGACAGATCGGGGCTTCAAACCGACAACCTTATGGGTGCAGCAGCGGAAACTGCACAGCATATCTCCCTCTCCGGAGTGTCTGATCCCGGGTCTGTGCTTTGTCCAGGTGGTACCTGAAGATGCTGCAGTGCTTCCGGTGTCAGCAGTGGTTTCATGAGGCCTGCATCCAGTGCCTGCAGGAGTCCATGATGTTTGGAGACAGGTACGTGAGAGGCAAGGCTGGGGGGGAGCGGACAGGCAGCCAGAACTGCTGAGCAGCCTTTGAGGGATCGACGTCACCCACAGCTTCAGTTATTTTTATCTCTCTGTGTTTTTCATACTGCTATCCATACATGTTCATGCCACATATTCAAGTTAAATTAGTGTATATTAGAAAAATATCTTACAGAGGATGAGAAAAGGCCACTTTAGCGGCTGTTATGTCTTATCCGGATAGCTTTTGTTTAGCATTTTCTCTGGACAGCTTAATTGCTGAGGATGCTCTCTGGGGCATTTCTGAAAGGTTTTATGTCGAGCTGGAGTTAAGGTAAAGGAGGGTCTTTGTAATTTGTGGCAGGTGTTTATAAAGGTTTGTACAGCAGTCATGATGGCTTACAGGAGGACAGTTGTGTTGGTGAGTATTTCAGAGCTTCTAAATGCTTGGTCTCACCATATTTTCTTTTTTTTCCCACCCTTTTCCTCCATCTCTCTTCTAGATTTTACTTGTTCATCTGTGCAGTGTGCAATAAAGGGGTGGAATACAGCCAACGCCTGGCCCTAAGATGGTAAGAGGCTGCCTCCATGTTCGTAACCTGTAACCTGCGTCCATGTAACCAAGCATGTCATGGTCTTTCTGTCATGTGCCGTAATGGACTGGACCCTAATGGGTGAGCGGGAGATGGTGGTTCATTATTTTATATATATATATATATATATAGCTAGCTAGCTCTGTCTAAGGAACAGAGAAACAGTGTTCTCCCTTTAATTTGCTGCTTACTTGTAAATCCTTTCCTGTGGGCCATTATAGGAATGATTACATTAATATCTGCTCCCAGACTGTTTCTTTCAGCACTAATAACAAAATAACAAAGTGTGAAATATACGAATATACTGGGAAAAAAACATAATTTAACAACTTATGCACATGCAATGCTTGGATAGGTTTTTCTTTTTTTTTGTGTACAAAAACGTTACTAATCAGCCTGAAGTCTAGTGGAAACAGTTGGACCTTTTTGGTATAGCATCAGGTGTAAAGTTAATAATCATATTAATCTGATGCTGCTCATTATTGCAGTCTTCCATCCTGTCAGAATTAAATTGAAAACATGTTTCCTTGCTGCATCCATAAACAGGCAGTATTTTCAGGCGTACCGAGTAAACATCAGGCTTTTCTCTGGGAGAGAGGGGTGGCTTGAAGCCCCTCAAGGCCTAGAAAAAGCTCCATTTAACTAACATCTGACACGAGGCCGCCCTGCACCGCAGAGCTTTCCGGAATGCCGGTTTCATTTGGCCAATCCTCTGATCGCGACGCACCTGATTTCCCCAGGGTGGATGTGGTGCACCTCGCCCTCTACAACCTGGGCGTCCAGAGTAAGAAGAAGTACTTTGAGTTGGAGGAGATCCTCAGCTTTGTCTCCACCAACTGGGAGCATTTCCAGCTGGGCAAGGTTGGCGCTGATCATTGATGGATTACCATAAAAATATAGAAATGAAATTGAAACTTGGGAACAATTTAGGGAACCAAACCATCTTTTATAACTTCCTGCAGTTCCCTTTTCTACTGATTCTAGAATTAAGCTTAAATTTAATTAAAGTCTGACAGTGGTCTGTCTACCTTTTCCACACTGCACTGTAATATACATTCTGATCTGAGTGGGCAGTCTTTCGTATTTATAATGACAGTCACGCCATCTGCAGCTCTTCTTCCTGTCAGTTGTGTCCCCTTTGGGGACATCATAAGGCAGTCTGGTCCTTTATGGGGCTGTACGGGACTGTAGCTCGTCACACCAAGCGTGTCAGCAGAGTGGCCTGTTTTAATGCCTGCTGGGGCCAGGTTGGAAGGCCCAGCGTAACAGAGAGCAAAGCTTGTGACATCGAAATGCCTGCAGCCCTGCGTCTGCTGACAAGCCGTCTGCCTCCCTCCCTCTAAGGTATTTTTTTTTGCCCCCCCGCCCTTTCAGCTTTCCAATACTCCGCTGTCTGAGAGGACCGAGCACCTCCTTGATGCTCTCAACAACTATAAAAGCAAGTAAGACAAATCCTGACCCCGAGGCAGTAGGATTCTCGAAACACATTACATTACAGTGGAGGCCCTTATTGTCAGCTTATTGTGCCTGTGGGGCTATTGCGATAACAGGCTGCCGCACATATTCCCAGCCCCTACATATGTGTTTTAGAGTGCCTTGTACTTCCAGAACCTTCTGGTATGTGATGTAGGGACAGAAGTCCCGGTTTTCCCATAAGTCAGAACATGGGTTTATGCCGACTGCAATCTCGTAGGTTCCTCTGCGGGAAGGAGATCAAAAAAAGGAAATGCATCTTCCGTCTGCGGACGCGGGTTCCTCCCAACCCCCCCTCGAAGTTGTTCCCTGAGAGGGTGCCTGGCGGTGAGGCACGGGAGGGGCGCAAGAGCAGCCGGGGAAGGAACAGGTAAGGCCGGCCTTTTGGGGTGGGGGGGTGGATCGATCACGTATGCTCAGTGTCAATGATGACCTCCTACTCTCCTGACGTTCTCAACCACCGATAAGATATGGGGAGTAGCTGCTTTGGCAGCTGGTTTACCACGCTTTTATCCTGTGAATGTAAGAAAACAATTACTGCTTTACAGTGCCACTGACGTGAGTATTTTATAATCTTTGATCTTGTAAGATTGACATCTTTTCCACTTAAGGCTGCGCGTTTCCCAAGCCAGAGCCCCATGCGACTGAACGTACACACCCTAGTAACGATGTCAGTGTGAAGGGGTGACAGATTACATTTGATTAGGTTAGATTAACTTTATTGATCTCATAGAGAAATCGTGTTTATGGCAGCAAGTACGTAAAGCATAGATGAACATACTGTAGTGCAAAAAAATTACTCATTCCACCACGTGCTGTTTGAGCCGGCCGACATTGTCAGGGGAACGGCAGACCGCTTGCTGATCTTGTGTCGGCTTCCCAGAAGCCTGAGCACCCCCCTGACAGACCCACATGGGTGTCGGCCACAGTCCTGTCATTCCCGGCACTTTTTTTTGCCATTTATCTGGCCATCACCCTAACATGGAGATAGTTACTGAGCAAATGGGGCAACCCCCAGCAGGGAGCGCTGTGGAGCATGAAGCATGTACGCATGTGTTGCTCCTGACAGCTGCTTACTCTTTTTTGAGGCACGGATGGGAGTCAGACTGCCAGGGTGGACGGCCTCTGCTGGTGTATCCGGTAGCAGAGCTTTAACCCGGCATGGGGTTTACGGAAGCGGGGGAGCATTCTGAGGGGAGGCAGCGCATGGGTCGGCTGGAAGTCAGAGGGTGGGCTGGGGGACTGGCAGTGACGGGGTGACTCCCTGGTCAAAGTGTGCTCAGCCTGTCTGTTTTCACCCTGTCGGGCAGCACGGTGCCACGAGAGTTCCTGCCTCAGAAGAGGAGGAGGAAAAAGAAGAAGAAAAGATCTAAATGGCTGCTGGAGGACGCCATCCCTAACGTGAGCTGCATCTCGCTGTGCTGTCTGTCTGCCGGGCCTCCTTCCCTCCTCTCCTCCTCTTCTCCCTCTCTGCTCCCCATGGTGTGATGTGTTTGGTATACCTGCAAGCCTGCCTGCCTGTGCCTCTCCTTATATTGCCCTCTGCCTGTCGCCCCTGCCTGTGACCTAGGTGCTTTCAGTCCACGTATGCATCATGTTTTGCTGCTAGTGTGTCCATGTGACTCTGCCTTTGGTGACATCGTGCCCCACTAGCCTCTATTTGTACTTGATGTTATTTTATTTATAGTTTATAAGCAGCTCTCCTGCATGCTCTCTAATCTATGAGTCGGTCTGTTATTAACGAGTACTATCAGAACACAGGCAGGCTGAGGAGTGGCTGTCTGAGCACGATGATGTACCTGAAGGTACCTTTTACTCCGAGCACTTTCAAACACGATGTCCGTTTGCCTGTCTCTCTGAAGAACGACCTGACATCCTCCTGGAGTTCCAACCATCACATGGCCAGCATCTTCGACTTCACGCTGGACGAGCTGCAGAGCCTAAAGAGGTAACGTTTCTGCTTTAACTGCAGCGAATCCTGGTTCTTCATGAAAAATGGATGATTACTGTCGAGTTTCAGAGAGGCTGTAACAGAGGCAGCAGTTACAGACATTTAGTGTCACTTATACATTGTATTACCTATACACTATTTGATTTTTAAACTTTCAGGTCATGAAGTGTG
>JAAGVU020000040.1:19611690-19623710 GCA_011763525.2 Mormyrus iriodes
TAGTCCAGTCCATAAGTTTCTGTGATAGTAAAGTGTGAAAAGAGTTGATATGTTTTAAAACAACAAATTAAAAATACAGTATAATGCCAATTCTTTGTGTGCATTTGAAAAACATAAATAAGAATTAAAAAGAAAAACAAAAGACAGATGTACTTTATTAAATTTATTTTGCAGCAAAGGAACATGATGTGTACAGATAGTTGTGTAGGGTTTCATTTTCTGTTTGTTTGAGTTCTCCTGGCACATGTTCTGGTTTGGGGTGAAGGCTGACACGTTGGGGGGAGCCACTGTAGTACCTGATACGAGCAGGCAGGAAGGGCCCGTAGTAGTGCTTCTTAACATACCATGGTGGAATAAGTAGGTGACTATAGGTGCTCCAAGATAGCACCCCACGGAGCAGAATTGTTTCCAATGTTCTCTAATTTTGCCACCATAATCTTCTCCTCTACTGCCTGTAGTGGGTCCAAAAGTTACTGAGAGGAACACAAACTTGGGATACATAACGTGACAAAAAACAAACAAAACTCGGGAGTTTCTGCAGCGGGCCAGCTCTCGGGGGACTGCTGAAGTATGTCTTGCATCTGAAATGAGTCATCAAATAGGAGCTGTTGCCAACAGAAGCTCAGCATCATGAGCATCATGACAGTATATACTTGGGATCTACTTGAAACGCTTTGTTTTTATTTTCATATGTAAGGGTTATGCAAATTATTAAACTGATCAAGCTGGAGTTTCCTTTAGACCTTTCCTTTATCCATAATAAATAAAAAGGATTACCTGTATTTTCAGTATGCAAACCTAAGTAAGTAAACCTAAGTAAAGAGCTGATTTCCTCTATTCTTATGCTTGAAATATCAGTAAGGGGCGGCTCCTCACTTATTGACCAATTTGCTTAACAACCTAGTCGTAGGAACAGAACTCGGTCATTAAGTGAGGAGTGTCTGTAAATGCATGTGCGATGGGCAAATCGCATATGCATAAATCCACCAGTGCACATTTCTACATATTATTTTTCAGTAACCCTGCTTCAAGAGGTCGATGAATACCTGGCAGATTGTCTAACATCAACCAATATAGCTTATCTGTTTTGTAATTCCTTATGGCAAAGGTCTTTGTGACAACTTGCTTGTGAAAAGTATTGAACTGAATCAAATTTGATTGATTGAGTTCCTACATGATAGTGTTAGTTGTATATGTTACTATATCTTAGAGTTTTCACATGACGACAGCTAAGCTGACACCCTTATAACGATATTTTTTTTGAATCATGGACAAAAATCCATCTACAGTCTGCCGCCCCCGGAATGTGAAGGGCCAGGTCCTTTTCATGCTCTCGACATATCTGGTATGCATCACGTACAGAAACTATAGATCTCCAGATGTGAGAAGTAGCTCTGTTATAAATTTATAACCAGGATGGGCACTCATGCTGAGAAGGGCTTCAATTAAATGACTCATCATCTTAGAAATAGACACCCAGTTACTGACATAACGGGATGCTTTGAACCATATTCGCTCCACGGTACTATCTTGCAGAACTTCCTGTGACTTGTTTAGCAGTGCTATACGTCCACTTGCAGTGCTTTCTGAAGGAGAAGAGCTCTTTGAAGTCCCCTAAGCCCCCCACATGAAAAGAAGACATGGTCCCTTGGGATGGAAAGAGCGGCATGGTTGTTGTGAATTATCTGTGGCTAAATGGAGCCTCCTCATGTGTGCAGTTTTCCTCTGAAGACACGTGATATTCAACAGTGGTGATGGCTCCGTATGATTATGTAAGACTTCATGGAAGGTATTTCTTTGGCACATGTAAATGATCGAAGTTTCATGCAACACAGTGGCCTGAAAATGTGATAATGACTGGAAGACGTCATTTGGGAACAATATTTTTAGCCTAGTTTCTCACAATGTTTTAGGCAAAGAATTTGGATATAATGACTTAAGTTTTTTTTTTTGCATTCACTACTTCTGCTCAAACGTCTGTTGAAATTGAAGCACAATCTCTCCTATGATTCATGATTGAGTAGGTAATGGGAAAGGGCTTATGTAATCATGCCGACCATTACACTGGTTCTCAGAGCAGAGCTGCTACTGAGAACACGGTCTTCCTCTAGCTAATGAAGCGCGATCTAATGTGTTTAATTAGCCAGAGCTGCTCGGTGCCTGAGTCTGTGTGGGCTGAACATGAATCTGTCATTGTTACAGAAGAATTGAGTGTTAGGGCTAAGGGGTAGACAGTTTTTGTCGTACTGCCTTCACCTTTAACATCTGCCCTTTGGAAGCCAAACATGGTCATTGGATCATTCATCAAAGACCTTCAAATTAAAATAACAGCACTTGCTTCTCTAGTATGGTTCAGGGTGATCTGATTACAGCCCACATGATATTCCTCTTACAGCTGAAGGGATAATGTCACAGCATTAGGGAGCTGTGATGGTATCTGCCTGTTTTGCATTAGAGGATATCAATCAGGGGTAGTGGCTATTTTGTCTATGTCAGATTTTACCTTATTTACCTGTTAGTAATAATGAATAATTTATGTACGTAAAACTTTAATGCTTTGTGGAAGTTGTTTTTTTTAATTATATGAATTAAGAGCCAGTGGACCACTTCCATGAGCTGTAACAGTATTGCTTAGGTTTGTCAGGGACGTTTGGTGAGATTTAATGTATGACTGAACAAATTTGTTAGGTTTAGAATTTGAAAAGGGGCTGTAGCTTTTATTCCAAATATTGTATGCAGATATGGAAAGTATTTATATGCAGAGATGGAAAATATTTTATTTTCATTCAGCATGTAATAACAGCTTTGAGGTCACCTGTACCTAGATTCTCCCTGTTGCCTAGTGTGGGAGTATGAATCCCAAAAGGGATAATCTGTTTGTGTACCAATGTCCTGGAGAGACACAGTAAATCTGGACACTGGTTGATTATGTTGAATTAGCCAGTGTTCCCTGAGGAGTTAGCAATGCAATACAGAATCCTGCTACAGCGGACATACTGGACATTTCATCTGCGTTTCCATTATCATCAGGGTCAGATATGAAGTAAACTGGAATAGATGGGAATCTGGAGATTATGAGCTTCAAAGTAGGTCCTGCATTTGACTGGGAAGAGTGGGGAAATTTGTATTTTTTGATGCTTTACCACATCCAGATTGGTTTGTTTGTTTACACCTGACATACAAAGCAGCTTGCACAATTATTGGCAGGAACCTTTCTTAGAGTATGCAAGGCACTAGCATAGTTACTAAAGATGTAATAGCATAGTTGAAAAGTGATTGCCCAATGAGCCACTATTAAAAAATTTACAGTGCACTTGTTCGAAATCTGTCTGAAGTTTCCAGCTACATTTCTCTATGAAATTCCTCCAGCTACCTAATTTCTGATTCCTGACAATAATAGTGTGACCTTTTTCTATTTTATGTAACATTAGCTTGCAAAAGGCCAAATTTCAGTTTTTCTGAGGTTAAGGAGTCCTTGGCACTTAAATCCTTGCAAAAGAAAGTACATTGTACAATAATTCGATATTTGAATGTTCTTGGGATTCTTAGATATTTGAATGTTCATGGGATTTGTTTCCATGCAGATTTGTAGATTTGTATCCCCTTTCTGTACTGTCTTCGACCTTGATGTGAATGTACACAGTTGCAGGTTTAAGTTAGCATGTTAAGTCCATTAGTTACTGAGTCCATGCAAACCACAGCTTTATCTCTCCACCGCTCCCAGTATCCGTCGCCCACTATCATTCACATTATGGTTGTCACTCGTTTTCTCCCGGCTTCGTTTTGGCGTTCCATCTATGGTCTGTTCCAGACATGTAATTGAGTCAAGGGACAAATCTATCTTAAGAATGTATGCTCAGAAGAGAGTGGTTGGAAAGCCGACTGTGTACAATTCATCAGTGATTCTGGATGTATACCAAAAAATGACTTTGCCTCGGGTGTTTCAGGCCTATTGGCGGAATTTTGAGTACGTGTATGACAGGGTGCTACAAATTAATTTGGCAAGCCAGTGGGCATAGGGAAAAATCAAACAGATTAAAGTCTGAGGGGAAGTTTCACTGAGGTGGAAATTCCTCCGAAGTAAAACTGAGACTGTTTGTTACACCCAGAATAAGTGGGGCAAAAAAAAAAACAGAAATGCTAATGTAGCAGTGGGACTAAAGAGAAATCACAGGGAATGTTTAAAAATGCAGACTTCCTTTCTCAGCATCCTGATTGGGAGCCATTTTACAGATGGTGCATCCATGCTTGGTAATTGGGTCTAATCTTTCCATCCTTTCTGTTGATTTTACTTGCTTTGAAAGCATAGTTTTCCACTTTGAGTTACATGAATCTCACATAATCACCATTTCACTTTGCATTAATACATGCTAGGGGGCATGGTGACTCTGGGGGTGGCACCGTCACCTCATACTTTTGTGGTCAGAGGGTTACGGTCCTGTCCCTGGTTCTCTGTCTGTGGAGATTGTATGTTCTCATTGGGTATGTGTGGCATTCCTACTCCAAAAACAGTCAGGCAGTAGTGGTGTGCTGGGTTCACTGTAACAGTCTAGCCGCCTGTCTAGGGTGCTCCCTGTTCTTCCTGGGACAGGCTTCAGGCTCCCCGTCATCCTGCACTGGATAAACAGTTATGGAGGATTTGAATGAGTGGATTTAGTTTGCCCATTCACATTGATTGAGCTGTCAATTTTATGTTTAGTACTCTGACCCAATATCTAGAAGGTGGTCAGGTAATCATACATTTTGGTGCAATTTGATTCTGGATATGATGTTTACGAGAGGTTTTAATGATTAATATATTTTTTCAAAGTTTGCAGTTCAATAAAGGGCTACATTTATAGCATTATAAGCAATATAAACATGAATACAAGGAACCCCATCAGCACTCGGCTCTGTTTCACAGGAGCTTCACCATCAGTATTCTGGACGGCGTGTTTGGCGAAGTATGCTCCGTGCGTCTTTGAAGTCCTCGGATGAAGGCTTTTACTGAAAATGATGGACAGAGACTTACATTTCAAAGGTGGGCTGAAGGGTTTGCTTTTAAAGGTCTGCGAAATTATTCCAATGAGTCAGTGTCAACGAAGTACACAGGACTGCTGTTTGTCTTGTGTCACGGAAAAAAAAAAAATTCTCCTCAGTGTCAAGAGGAATGTGCCTTCATTTTTTGCTGAATAGAGCACTCCGCCCCAGAGAATTAAAAAGCCCCCTATTTGTTCAGCTGCTGATCAATATAATAACCATCTGTATGATGGAAGTGTGTTGCTTTTGCCCTGCGTTCAAGTCTGTGGGAGTTTTTAAGAGCCCTTAGTGATTATGAGTCCTGACACACCCACTCAGTTGCTTTCACAAAAAGACAGCCTGTTTTCCAGGCTCTTCTCCCTTGGCCGCCTGCTACCACCCCCCTACTAAGATTTTCTGTAGAAGTGATTCATGTTATACTCTTAGGATTTTCCAACATTGTATTGTAGCTCAGAAATAGTTTGGCTTTTTCTTTTTTTCAATTTACCCCCCCCCTCCCCCATTTGGACTTCACTGCTGCATGTCCTGCCACAGAAACTAGTTATCAGCATCAATTTTATGCTATATCCTGTTAACTTTATTTTCCAGCAAATATTGCTCAACAAATTAAAGCTAACAGGTTCCTGGGAACTTGGGGATAGTCTACTGTCGAACTTGATTTTTCTGTGTAATGAAGCTCTGACTGCAGACAATAGCTCTGCAGCTTCTCATGCCTGGGCGTAACTGTGAAACGATTTTGCCCTCTCACATGGGTGCCTATGCAGTCCTAGCTTCATTTATCACAGGTTGTCTCACAGTGATGCAGCATCAGCACATGGTCAGTCTAAGATGAACTGCATCCAGTGCTTATTTAAAAAGATGTCCCTGTCCCATGATCTGTCTTGAAATATAGCTTGCAGGTGCTCATAGAGATTTGTTTTTTTTTTTCTTTTTAGCTGTTCATGGGCTGTTTTTGTTTGGATGAACTCTCTTGGAAATCAGCTAAAAGTTTATTTTCTGAAACGTAAGTCCTTGGTTTAAAGCTGTAACAGTAGAGCTGCCGTGAACTCTGTAGGAAATCTGGCCCCCTGCAAGGGGCATTTGTTGTGGTTTCCTGAATGACACAGGGCACGTATGGGGATAGAGAGAGAGGTGAGATGTGAGTCTCTTTCAGCAGCGGCCACGGGGGAAAAGTGGGTGTGCAGGAAAAAAGGCGCTGTGTCTTTAAGAGCCACGAGAGGAGACTGCTGGCGTGGGGCCTGCCTACAGCTCCAGTCCCCGTCTCTCAGGCGGAGAAGCCAGATGTAGCACATCAGCCCAAGCATCGGCAGCGCTCGTCCGGCCGTCAGGTGACAAGGCTTGCTCCACGCTTCCTGGCCACCCGTTGGAGTATGCCCCATCTTCCCACCTCGGAGAAGTTATGGAGCCAGGCATAGTGGAGCAGGACCCTCACGATGGTGAGAGCAGGGCAAGCGCTTTTCTCTTCCTCCTTTATTAAGAATTATTACAAACAAAAGCTTGCAGTTTTGAAGCCAGTGAAACAGACTCCTTCTGGTTAGTGTGTCTCAGTGACGACCGTCTGTGGCTATGAGCGACCCGGGTGGGCTGAGAAGTCTGTCTGTAGTGCTTTCAGGACCTCTGTATCATTTCCCACTCACATTTAATCAATTTAGCCTTTGTGAGCCTGCCGGAGGAGAGCTCTCAGTCTTCATTGACGTGGTCTGCTAATTAAAAAAAATGTCCTCAGCAGTAATACATCTATACTGCAGTGAGGACCAGAAAGAGAGCCGGGAAATGTCCCGGGGTCCAGCTGTTCCGGCACTTTTTTGCTGTTGTTTGTTGTTTGCGAACACAAAAAAACATCCTGAGTTGTGATTTATTTTTGGACCGGTTAGCATTAAAATGGATCTGCAGAAAGTAGATTAAGTCCATATAATCCTCTGGTTGTAAAGGTGGGTGAATTTAACAGGAGGAATTTACAATCTACAGCATAATGCCACTGAATGAATGAGGAACGTGATTGGAAAGTAGTATTATCTACAGATTTAACCTTTTTACTGCATCTGTCAGGACTTTGGAATGATAAATGAGTATCTGCATTGGCCCAAATGATCTGTTCTAACAGGGGTATGTCTTTCAAACACACCAAGTTTGTGAAACGGGCTGCATGCTTTGGAATCACCACAGAAAAGCTTTCCAAGACTGTAGTAGACTGAGCTGGCTTTTTTATTGAGGACGAGTGGGGTTTACTAGAATGAGTCAGTGTCTGAAATATTTCAGAAGGCACAACTTGCATATAGCTGCACTCATTTTACTGGCAGTGACCTGTGCCATTTCTCAGCTAGTAAAAAGATAATGATGTTAATTTCTGTCAGCATGCTTGTAGCTTGTGAGGTGGAGCATATAATTTCTAATTTATTTTCTTCTTCTTCTGCATTTTATAATTGTTCTTGAATTTTATTTGTTAGAAAACATTTGTAATATACCTATAACCCTAAAAGCTAACCATAGCCCTCTTTTAGTTTTTATTTTACAGTTGTTCTTACCTTTTGCAAATTGAGATGCTGAATTCAGTTGTTCGATAGTAATGTCAGAAACACATATACTGTACAGTGATCCCTCGCTATATGCAAGCATATCTATATATATATCGCAGATTTTTCACTGGTTCGCGGATTTCTGTAGACAATGGCTCTTTTTATTTCTGGTACATACTTCCTCAGTTGGTTTGCCCTGTGGATTTCATACACAGGAGGCTATTGGCGGATGGCTGAGAAGCTACCCAATCAGAGCACGCGGTTACGTATCCTGGGTTGATATACGACACGTATATTTGTGCGTAGTATATAAACAGTGTGTTTACATACATAATTTCAACACATCTTACCTAAAATCTAAGCGAATATAAAGGGTTTATAAGGGCTTAAAATATACAAAAATAACCATATAAACATATGGTTTTTACTTTGCGGATTTTCACCTTTCACGGGGGGTTCTGGAACGCAACCCCCGCAATCGAGGAGGGATCACTGTAGTAGACATAAAATCATTGAAATACCCAGCTCATTATATGTGTGGCAGTTCAAACACCCAGACTCTTGTCCACAAGGGATGAATGATCCTCTAGCTTACTGTAATCACATGTTATTCCTCAGTAGCCCAGTGGTCATTCTGGTGATGCCAAACTCTTCTGCAACTGTATTTGTCAAAGTGACAGGCTGTGGTCTTTTTGGGAGTTTGGTTTGTACAGTATTGTATGTTACAGTAAACACAAACACACACATGCACACACACATTTGTTTTCATATCTTTGTGGGGACCGTCCATTCGTTTCATTGCGCAAAACCCTAACACCCAACTAGATCAACCTTAACCACTACCCAGCCCTAACTTTAAGCATACATAACCAAACAAAATGCAAGACTTTTGACATTTTCAGTTTTTTGATTACATTCACAAGTTATCCCTGTGGGGCTGAGAAAATGGAAAACATCCCTGCAATGTAATATATACATGGCACACACACACACACACACACACACACACCGTGGAGTCCCCATTCAGAGCCCGGCTAAAAACAACTCTCTCGTGTCAGTATCATTGCTGTGACACACCAGTCTTTGGGGGAAGAAAGTGGCTCAGGGCGTGATGGATTCAGACCTGCTGCGTCTGTCATTATCTCCATTAAACGGCGGAGTCGTGCCAAGCTGGGAAGCCGGTGCAGTTCGGCAGCTCTCTCACCGTGTAGCTTTATGGGGAATGTGGGCACCCACGGTGAAAGTTTCATCTTCTCTGGGTTTAACTTCGAGTTTGCCGCTGGAGTGGCCGATATTTAGCTGCTACTACTGTTCGTCTAGGTCTTAATGTAAGCCTGCAGAAAGCTGCCAATTCATAACAGCTAGTTTGGAACAAGTAAGGGTGTGGGATCTCTCTCAGAGTGACACAACTGGCACAAAGAATGTTTTATTAAACTTGAAATCCGCTTCAAAAATGCATTTTGTTTTCAAACAGTTTTTTTATGTAGTGACAGACACAAAATATTTCGGAGCTAAGCATGGTGCAAGTAACTCACTTAGAAGAAGATGGTGTACTGCTCGATGATCACGGAGAGAGGTCTGAGGTCTGGTTTTCCACCGAGCGTCTATATTTGTTATGGAAGATGACGCCAGGCAGACTGCCTCCTCATCCCACTGCTTTTTGCGCTCACCCAGTGAGGGAACCGGGACTAGTAGTTTAGTAGACTCTAGTGACCAGATACACTGCATGAAGACAGAACCGGGTCAGAGAGTATTAGGTATCAATGACCCGAGGAAATTGAAAAATGTTGTGTGTAGAGTGTTTTTACATACAAAGGGAAGTAAAGGCCGATAGTACAGATCGGAGGACAACTGTACCCAAGCGGACAGCCTTTAATCTCCTGAATAATGAACTGATGTTTTCTGGATCTCTGTCATACCTCATAACCTAAATGTGCAAACATTTGTCAAGAGCAGTCTGTACTGCTACATTTTTCTTGTGTCATCCTCTTAATTTTCCACAAATAATATTCACTTGAGGCAGACGAATGTTTGACACCAGACTTTGTATGTTTTCATTTTTGTGGGAAATCTCTCCCTACTAATTTAATGTTTTGATACACATAAAGAGGAAATATGAAAAAAAAATGCCATGGCAGTGCTATAAATATGTAACTGATTCTTGACAGCTGGAGCAAGTATTTTTGTTTGCCCACATTCGGTTTAGTAAGGAGGTGATTTTACGTATCCATCTCTTATAAGGCAATCACAGACCTATGAATTATGTATCGTTTCAGATTGTGTTCATTGCTGTTTCATAACCATAGTTTTTTTGTAGTTGACTGCAGTTTTGTTAAATTTCACATAAATATAGTCTTTAGTTATAGTTATAGATCTCTAATATAGTTTAGATTCTTTAGACCACAGCAAAAACAGAAATTTCAAGATTATGGTTTTGATGCATTTTCAAATATGATTCTGATCATGTTACTATCCATCCATCCATCCATTTTCTATACCTGCTTTTTATGCAGGGTTGCAGGGATAGTGTCCCATCTGGGGGGTCCCCTGCCTTGTGTCCTGTGATAGACTGGCATCCTGTCCAGGGTCTCCCCTACCTTGTGTTCCGTGCCTCATTGGAATGGTTCCAAAGTCAGCCTGGGCCAGTTATGGAAAATGGATGGACGAATATTTAATACGATAAAGCCTGTTTTAAATTCTGATACATTTTTGATGTTTCCCAGATTACAATCAAACTTCAGCGGTCACTTGGCCAGGGTGCAGCTCAGATTTACAGAATTTATGTCAGGGTATTTTATTTTATTTTTTTGCCAAATAGCAGTGTGCCAAATAACATAATGTCTTGCACTTTCTACATGTCTCTCTCTCCAAGCCTCCCATTTGTCAAGCCTGACATGACTCATTCAATATTAATTTTTTTCTAAATTTTTGCAAAATGCAGGAGGTAAATTGTAACAACTTCATAAAAGCAGTTGCATTTTAAAGACTGTCAACTAACTGGCGGAAGGATCCTGCCTTGTCTCCCAGTTGTTTTTTCAGTTCAGTTTCTGTGTTCTGCTCCCAAGACTATGGAAAAAAAAGGATTTTTGTCTGCATAGCTCATAACCTTATACTGTGCACACTTTTGCTGCTATGAGCTAAAATGACTTTGGATATTTCACCCCTAACGAGCTGCTGACCAACTGCTGGCTCCAGCTGACAGGTCTGGCCAGACCTGGCCAAGGCTAGCAACTGGTACATACTCACAGGGAGAAAAAGGCCTGGAGCCCTGCTTTACATTGCTACCAATCACATGACTCCATGGCCAGCTGAGGGGGCTCCTGTACATCAACAGACCATTTCAAGTAATGCCAATTTAGCTTTAACCTTAAGTAGGAGGAATTTAAAATTGATCTGTGGGTGCAAAAGTGCCTATTTTAAAAGACTGAAAATGTGTTAATCGGTGACTAATGCACTAATTCAGCAGAACTCATGCCTGATTGGTCCGGGATTTTGATTCCAGATCGACAGCGTGGTGGAGATTCGTGGTGATGTTGAAGGTAATCGCTATCAAACAGAAAGGACTGTACCTGCCAGCAGGAAGTCCCACATCCCAGTATGGTATTATTAATAGTTAGGAGTCACGCTCAGGTGCCCAGTGCACACAGTAGTTACTGTAACCAGTTAACCAGTTAGCCTGTCCTGTGACTGTTTCTGATGGTGCCTTGAAGGGCCGCATGGTGGAATGTGATTGTCATGAATTATCTTTGGGCATGTTTACCGCAGCTGGGGTTTTTATGCTTCTGAAACATGGGACTGGCATAATTTAGCATCTACCAGTCAACATTGTATTGCACGCCACACCGTTTGGCAGTCTGATTTAAACCCCCGAAGAACAAGCCCCATGTGAATCTGGCAACTTAATTAACATGCTTTTTTCAAAGCCCCCCCAAATATTTTAGGGAACTTTGAATCCTGCCTTCAGAAATTTACAATGAAACTGTTATCTAGTG
Source organism: Mormyrus iriodes (assembly GCA_011763525.2). Lineage (NCBI taxonomy): Eukaryota > Metazoa > Chordata > Actinopteri > Osteoglossiformes > Mormyridae > Mormyrus > Mormyrus iriodes. Next base: position 19,623,218 of record JAAGVU020000040.1, read on the forward strand.
TGTCCTAATTGGTTTATTCCTGGAGTAAATAAATGGAAACGTCTAACCTGGGAGACACTAGCAGTTCAAATATAAACAATGATGACATCTTATAAATGAGAATTCATTTTAAGCGCATACCAGATCCCCCTATACTAGAAAAGCACATACCGGCAGGAAGATTCACTATGCCAGTTGAAACCTCTCTACTTAGTATAGTCCAGGTTCCACCAGAGTCATTACCTGTATATAGACAATAAGCTAGCTGGTACACTGTCAGTCCCTTAAATCAGTTAAATTTAATAAGCTGTCAAGGATACACAGATCGGGGCGGCACGGTGGTGCAGTGGTTAGCACTGTTGCCTCACACCTCTGGGATCAGGGTTCCCGTCTGCGCCCGGGTTCCATGTGTGTGGAGTTTGCGTGTTGTCGTCGTGGGGTTTCCTCCGGGTACTCCGGTTTCCCCCCACAGTCCAAAGACATGCTGAGGTTAATTGGAGTTGCCAAATTGCCC
>JAAGVU020000040.1:19623810-19641173 GCA_011763525.2 Mormyrus iriodes
GTTGGCGCCCCGTCCTGGGTTGTTCCCTGCCTTGCGCCCGCAGCCTCCGGGATAGGCTCCGGACCCCCCGCGACCCAGAATGGAATAAGCGGTTCTGGAAAATGGATGGATACACAGATAACCTTAGGTGATAGGTATTTTCATATATGCAAAAATAGCTGAAATCCTACCTGCTTTGGCAATATTGTATGTGAAGTGGTTCCCAGCTATATCTCTATCCTCTTCCTTGGCCACTCAAGCAGAGAGGGACATCATTTTATGACATCACTCCATTCTGTCCCCATGCATACAAACATGGTCTGCTTTATCTTGTAATGAGCAAATCACCTGTTTTCTGCCCCGACATGTTTCCACTGCATTAGGCCCCTTATACTGCGCACTCGGACATACCAAGCCTCCAAGATGGCAGCCCTGGCCGACTTACAGCTCCACTGAGCACCAGGACTCCTCTGCTTAGTCACTAGCAGCACTCTTACTAGCCGTCTTTTAGACAAAGCAATCAACTCCGAGGTGGCAAGCCTCTTAATTGGGTCGTATCAAATCTCTATGAAGAGACAAATTATTGTTATATGAAATTATTTAATTGCTATGTCAGTGATAATAGAATTTTTCTAACAAAGCACCATTGGGAAAAGTTTGGGGGGGGGGATGCGGGGGACAATTTGTAAACTTGTCCTGTTTAAACTAGCAAGCTGACGGTGAGTGAAATAACCTTTATATGAGGAAAAATGCAGAGCACCCATCCTGTCTGTGAGAGGGATTGGGACCTGCAGGGAGATCTCAGCCACCAAGCCACCCACAGTGATGCAGGAGGAGTCCCTCCAAATTGGTTCAGGACTGATATTCCGAGCTGACTGACTGACAGTTTTCACTAGGTGGAGTTACACAGCAGTTTTTTCATGCTCTGGAAATGGTTCTGGATTACGTTAATGGTACTATCAAATGAGGCTATAATTCAGTATATTTTCGTAGCTGTTCACTATACATCGGACCTTAAGTGTATTTTTTACATGTGTTTCTGATGGTCAGGCTGTTACTGAAGCAACTTAGGCTTGGATAGTCAGGATATGTTCTAGTCATGTCCCGGTTTGACCAGCAGGTGTCGCTGACTATTTTGTTCTTCCCTCACCAGTTCCTTGTTGCACAATTATGTTTTTAATCCAGGCTTTAACTTTTGTGTCAGGCTCTTATTTTCAAAAATGCCAGTAAACTCTTGGGCTCTGTCTTTAGCAAAGGTCTCTGTCGCCAGATTTAATCTTGCCAGGCTATGGAACAGAGGTAACTAGTTGCATTGAAATGGTGAGTTTTCTGGGTTCTAGCGGATTGGGGGAAAAATGCTTTTTGAATGTTACTGTAACCTCAGCTGGGAGTTCGCACCCTATTGCAGCCCAGCTTGATATAAGGCTGGTTTCCATGGCAATTCCCTGAGCCACTCCTACTTGACTGATTCTCCCCACAAACTGCTCTGCCCTCATCCTCCCCTGGTGTCATTTTTCAGGCCACGCCCACTAATCATGTGCACAGGAAGGACCAGTTCATTCTCTGTTTGAATGAGCACCCACCCCCCACAATAAGAATGCAGCGTGCCTGTTAAACGCAGCAAGTTTCCTTTTTGTGGGTTACCCAATTTATACGTTTCTGACTTCTTGTATTGAGGTTGGTTTTCAATATGTAAGTGGGGTCTGCTAAAGGAATTGCATTTTTTCTTCTCCGGGTAATTTTTCAAATATGTATAGAAGCAAGAAAAGGAGGCGCAGTTAAATCTTTTTGGTTTTGTGTATTTTTCCTTCAGGAAAGCGGGGCCAGGCAAACAATTTCTACATCAGCCTACAGTGGACTCGTCATCCCCCCTGATGAACCTTATCACAACAAAACTGGGTCACTTGCAAAGAAAATAAAGCGTGACACTCCAGCTGTCTCCTCACAACATTTACTTTGTGGAAGAAAGTCAATGTGTTGAAAAATATCATACAGTGCAGCTGCTTGACATCCTGTTAAATGAAACACCTGTATGGATGTATGACAGCTGCACGTCACCATGCATTAGAACAATTTACCACAGTATGATAATAATTCCTTGACCCTTAGCAGATACACTAGAATCCTCTTAAAGTAGTTCATTTTTCCTAAACGAACATTCACCTAATCAGAGCCTATCCAGTGATTTTGGACATTACAAAAAAAAAATAGACATACAAAAATAAAAAGATGGTTGCTCTGTTAATCTACTTGTGAGATTTATTTTTGGTTAGTAACTGGAGCGCAATCATTTTTGGAGGGAAAATTACTGCGCCGTGAAGTCACTGTAAACATTGAGCAAAACTGATTGGTGCATGGTCACCACAGATGGATTTTGCCTGCAGAACCTTCTGCCAGAGAGACCGAAAATTAAAGGCTGACAGAGAAGACCTTGCAAGGTCAGAGCACTGGAAAGTCAGAACTTCAGGGAAAGAAAAGACTGCAGTGGCAGCCGTGTCCATTCGATTTATTTTATATTTATTTCATATTTATTTCGGTCCTTATGTTGCCTCATCTGGAGATTTCAGAGTGAGTGCCAGCCTTATTTTGATTAAGAGAGATTATATGCCTGCCGGGCTGTGATCTCTGAAAGTGAGCCGTTTCAGCTTCTATAAAATGGCAAGCCCTGTAGACCAGTTTGGGTTAGGGTGGGGGAGGGGGTCTTGCGGTCATCTTGTAGTATTTCAAGCCCGAATCTCCGTGCAACAGGACTCGGCTACCCAGGAGGGATCCTGGCTCACCCCTCATGCTGGACACAAGTGACTTTGTCTTGGAAAAAAGCAGCTGCGCGAGAGGCTATGACCAGCCGTTCTCCGACCAGGAAGTTGTGTCTTGGGTAGGAAAGTTACACCGGACGGAGTTCAGAATGCAAACGATGATGCAGCTCATTGCATGCTGCAACAGCGGTCTAGACTGAACAATTTTAATGCAGAATTTTCTGTCTTTTATCCTTTGCCAATAAAACTTAATGAATGCTTGAGACCACTTTCATACTGTGTACATTGGCTACCACAGCTTTGCTCTAATTAAAGGCATGATTTGGCTGTATATGTTTCGAACACCTTTAATTATGCTTTTTTGCATCCATATGTAAACTTATTATGACAAGACACCATTGATTACAAAAAAAAGATATGTAATTCCAGTTCTACGCGTTTAAAATGATACTAGATATTCCCTGCACCTGTGTTCTGAAACAGCTGCAGTTTAACTGTTAATAATTTGTTACATAACATCCAATTTGTGATGCTCATAAAATATTTAAACACTTTGCAAGTGCAAGAGATAACAGTTGATTTAAACGGAACCAATTATGTGGCAAAAAATGATGCTCCTGTAACTTTGAGAGAAATGCTTCCCAGTCACTGAATGTTTCTGTGTTTTTTTTCTTTGTGCGCTCGATGCCGAGTACATAAGGTGAGCCTGTCCTTGGCTCATACTACTACACCTACTTTAAATCTGATGAAACTCAGACTCTCCCTTTGAATTGACATGGTCTTGTCACAATGAGTGGGTGGCACTAAAAGCTAGTACATCCAAGTGAAAAAGTATATCGTGACGTTGAAGAGCACTATTCGAAGATGGCTGGAGGTTTTGGTCCTGAGATTTTCAAACAGATATTAATGGTAATATATTGCAATCTCATTGTCAGATTATTTAATACAGTGGGTAGTAGTCATTGTGGTTTGCTGTGGTTGTTCTGCAGAAGGATCACCATGAAGTCTTTTTGGGAAATGCACTCGTTAGATGTTATGTTTTACCAACTAACGACATTAGCATTTGTGCAGTGTAAGCTGAGAACTTTTCTCCACACTTCAAAGCTGCACCAAAATCTGATCTAAGACCCATGGTGGAATTTCTCTACTTAAATTTCTATCTGTTAATCAATGGTGTGCCTTGGGATAATTACCTTATGAAAAGTGTGCCATGGCTGAAATAGGTTGGGAACCACTGGCCTAAGGCACCACCCCCCAGAGCAAGGTTCAACACTGGGGCCCGCTACCAGAGACAACGTGACAGTGATTGGAGCTTCTCTAGGGTGCCACATGGACTTCGACCACCTGAAAGATGCCTGCTCATATAGCACATTGATTAATTTGTTGCTTGGATAATTCTTGCATCTACTGTGAATTTTTACCTATTCATACAACTGGCTACAGTACTGGAGATTTTCAGTAGAAATTAATGCCTTGCTTAAGAGTAAAACAACAGGGCTCTCACTAGGAACTGACTTCTTTCAGTTACATCTGTTTCCTTAACCAGCATTGACTAGTTGCCACATCAGTTTTAAAGTGGGCCGATTTCTGTTGACAGCCTTAGAGTCTTAATGTTGTCCTACATGATGAGGAAACCCACAGGGTCATATTAGTTTCCTTTTCATTCTATACTATCTTCCCAACAGTACACACAAAGTGCTGGTATTTGCAGTCTGCAATTCTCTGGCATCCCACTAAAGTACCTATTATGAAGCCTATTTATGTACATTTTTAACCAAATAAAAGTTACAGTTCACACCAGGATGGGCTGTGATGCCAGAGCCCTGCTTCATTCTCCAGTCAGTCGTCTTCACCATTTTTTGAGTTTTTAAAAGTCCGATCACCCAGATCTTGGTCATGATGCAGACTGACAGATTACTTCACTTGTACGGCACTATGCTGAAAACAAGGTGTTGTTTTTGTTTTTGACTAGGTTTTTAACAATTTTTTACCGTTGATAAAATATTTTGAGGTTTAAGCACTTTCTCTTTGGTCCATCTGTATTCCATGACTCCCTATCCAGTAAAGGCTCAGAGTGAGCCTGGGGCCCATTGCAGAGAACAGAGGACATACAGTCCATCACAGGACACACATTGATACACTCACTTATACACTAAGGGCAATTTACAGACCCTAATCTACATGTTATAGACCAAATCGTAGGTGGGCTAGGGCTGTATCAAGAGAAGATTGATCAGAGATGGAGACTAATACCAGCAGGGTAAAAGTCAGTTATATTTTGGTTGTCATAACAACACCCCCTCATAAGTATGGTAAATAAGTGTGTGTTAATTGTGCGTGGGTGTTATTGAATTAGCCTGCTCTCCTGAGCTCTGTGATGAGCAAGCAGAGGGGCGTAAGACCATGTGTTACTTTGCCTTTACTTGTGTTGGTTGTCCTTGGAATGGACCTCGGGGCTCTTCCTGTGTTCTGCACAGCGGCCGCCACCGGGTGTGTGCGTGCACCCAGCTCAAATAGAAGTGTTTTCTCTGTGAAAAATCTGTGGCCTCCTGTGGGTGGCGTTCAAATGAGCCTGCGGACATGGACTGCCGGCACTTGATGTACAAAGGATTCGCATTCAGCCTTTCTCTCACTTCTGAAACCGCTGGTGACTGACGAATTTCTAAAGCTTTGTTAGCCCGTGGAAGCATGTGTGGCTGTAGTCTGTTAGGATACAGAAGGGGTTGCTGTGACCCAATGGTCATTTTAGTTTCAAGGTGGCTACTTGAGTATAACATGGAGAGACAGGAGACCGTGTTTTGTGCCATTGAGGTAAACATGGGAAAGTGATTCCGTCGCTGAAGGCCATGACTGAGGTGAACACTGGAACATGAGATAGCTTCATTCTTTCCCAAAACTCTGAAATTCTACCAAGGACCCCCCCCCCCCATCCCAAGACTGTCCTGTGTAGGATTTCTGTAGGGGGTGGAGTTAAAGCTGGGTGCTCTTCGCTCACTACAGCCTGTGTTCTAATTGGTCGGTGCTCTCTTTGGAATTCCACACTGCGAGGGGCTTATTCTTCATCTGCCCGAGGGGGGTAGGGGGTCCCTCCCAGGGAGAGAGAAGCTCTCAAACTACCCCAGACAAAAGAACAACACTGTCTTTTTTTGCCAGTATGCTTTTTTCTTAGCTTTTTTTTCGGGGTGGTGGGGGGGGGGACAGAGCTGTGCTTGGTTCAAGTCTATGGAGAGCTGGAATTCCTGTGGCTACCCATAACTTGAATGAACGGTGCACAGGAGGAGGGAGGGGAAGAAAGGGGAAGGGAAACTGCGGAGCCTTACAACTTGTTGCTCTTGGCTCTTAGCGTGCGGAGGATGAAGCTGGCGGCCGTCGGCCCGGACTGAGAGGGGCGGCTTCTGTGGTGGGCGCTCTCTGGCTCACCCGTGCCAGAGCTGCCATCTGCAAAGGCAATACATTCTTGTGCCGGGGGAAGGAGGCGTCCAGGCGGCACGAAAGCGCGCCTGTGAGGTGCCCAGGTAGGCTGCCCTGCGCGAGGCAGAGCGGTAATTCACACCTCTTTAGTTCCCAAACTTGAGGTTTCTGTACATTTTAATTTCACTTACCATGGAACATTGGGGCCATTTGAAGATGTATGTGTTAAGATTGTCACTGAATTTTCTGAGACATCGGTCCAGCTTGGGACTTGTTTGTTGTCTCATCGAATGGCCTCAATCAGGGTAGGCCTGAGATTAGCTTCTAGCCTAAGTGAAGAGTCATTCCAGGTTACTGATGAAGGATGAAGATGCACCCACTTCAGCTACCTCGAGCGATAGCATTTTAAAAATAAGTTTAATGTGGTTTTTATGTGCATCATGTGTTATCCTATTTATTTCTTATATTTAAATTAAAAATGTTTTTAAACATATATTTTAATGTAGATAATGTTTCACTTAAATCTAAGATGTAAGAGTTCACAATTAACTGCTGTTGATGTCCATAACTACATATTAAATCTCTGGCAGCTGCTTTGAGGCAACTGTGGCACATAATAATAATAATAATAATAATAATAATAATAATAATAATAATGAACAAACAGTAACTGCCCAGGGGCTTCCCTGCTGGTGTTGTCCCAAGAATAGTCTGAGTGGAGCAGCTGGGGGGAAGAAGTCCCCCTGGAGGCAGATGACCCTGATATATCGTCCAGGCTCTGTGTGACTACAGCCAAGTGTGGAGGAGTTATGTATAGTGTTGGTTCTATGAGCTCTAGGTGCATTTGGTGATGACCACAGCCTCGGGTCTGACCAAGCAGCCCATGTGGGCCAAACCGTCCATGTAGCAGCTCTGAGCGCTATAGAGCAACCCCTGTGGACTGCTAGTTAATCTAGCTGGTATTTAATGGTAACAGTGCTCTTGGTTGACACCATAGTGATTGAAACCCATTTAATTTCATCAATGTAATATCCTTGGTAATGGCATTGATGCAGAAATCCTGAGTGATTCTGTGAGTTATTCCTTGGTTTTAGCTGGTGTATAGATCTGTATGCTGTGCATCGTTGAATTTTTCTGTTTATTTCATTCATTGTTATTCAGCTGTTTCTTCCATCTAAATATAAATTCTGCACCTGAAGGCTGGTCATTAATTAAAGGATTTATTTTTACAGTGATTGCCTCCCTGTATGACTAAAGATGGCACTGAATGTCAGTGATTCTTTAATTCTGCAGTACTTTTCTCTCTACCTGAGCCCAGGGTTCCCCAGGGTCATAGAGAAGCTGGTTAGTGAGCTGTCTGCAGTAAAGTGACGGTTATGTGACAGTGAGCTTCCCCTCCATTGTGAGCTGGCTGGATGGGTGATTCCATTACCTTTCCCGAACAGGGGAGCTGCCCTCCCGGGTCAACACACTATGGAGTCTCGGTTTATAACCCTGTATGTTAATGTGTTTGCCAAGGAAGGCAGACTGGTACTTAGTAAGCACTCAAAGTAGCCAACAGATAGTTGCTGAGCTCTTTTATAGCCTTCAATACCGTTTGATATTTTCCTTCTGATGGGTGAGATCTCAAAGAGAGCTGTGTTGTGGGCTAGCGTTTACATGAATAGCACAGGCTTGTTTAATGTTGAGTGAAAAGGTTTGATTATAAATATTTGGTACATTAGGTCATGTTAGCCTAGGGAGGCCGGCTGTGCTGATGTGTCAGTTGGTGTGACTGTCTGGCTCGCACAACGCCAAAACACACCACTATTGTCACCACTAGAATGAGGAGAGATGTCCAGCGTTCAGGTACAGGCAGTGGTCCAGTCAGGATGGTTTGGGGGGGTTGCGAAGGATCTCCAATGATAAAATTAACTGGGGACGGTGGGAGGGGGGGATGAAAAAGTTTATTGGGGCAGGATTGCACGGCCTGGATAAAATTTTGTCTCGGTCTGCAATCCGCCAGACGAGGGCCCCAGATACAGTTGATTTACCTTCATGTGAGTGACAATTGCACAGAGTGGTTGACGGATGGTTGGGGGGGGTGGTATATTTCCAAAGGGGATGTTTTTTGTAGTTTTTTCCCACAAGGGGATAGCATCCGTGTGGATCCCTGACAACTGGAGCCCTGGGTGCAGGTTTGCTAAAATCCATACGCACACAGCAGTGATTCTGCAGGGGTGAGGCTGTGCATGTGGTGTGATTGTGGAGAAGCAGGCTTGCTGTACTATTCAAGCTCTGTGTAACCAAATCAGCCTCTAATAAAACCTTTACTAAGAATTGACTGTTACTGGGGAATAAGGAGTTCCGTTTTCACAAAATTTGCATAGAAATTAAAAATGACTGATGACCAACATTTAGGCTGATTGCAAATGGAAATAACATTTACCTTAATAAAAGGAAAATCATTTTATGAATACAGCTGTTTAATACAGAGAATTACTCATTCAAATTCATTCACATTCATTCACATTCATTCATTCATTCATTCATTCATCCATCCTTGATACTTATTACTCACTGATTAGTTCAACTAAATATTTCAATCACAATCAAAATAAAATAATCTATTTTGTTAATAAAATTTAAATTTGCATTTACAACTGTATGCAATCCAACTTATTAAACTGGCATGTAAGAGAGTCTAAATAAAGTTAAACGAATGTCTTAAAATTGCAGATTGTAGTGAATTCTCTGTTTGAATAATTTCTCTTATTTGAATCACTTTGTTTACTTACCAGACATAACTGACTTTTTTGAAACACTGCTGCTACCTTGACTTAAATTCCTCTTATTGCTTTTGCGCTTGGAAACAAGCTGATTTAATAACCACAGAGTAAATGGTGGTTTCTGCATCATGAATTCCATTGCTGGTAAGAATGTTCTGCTTCTGTTTGGCTGGGGAAAGTAGCTCTAACTGGATACCATCTGCTAGCTCAGGTGAAATGTCCTCCTTTCCCAATGAAAACAGGACAAATGACCCTAATCTAACTATCACAAGTGACCCCTGTGTAGCACTGGGCCAATCTGGTTTGCAAGGGCCTGAAACATTAAGCATTCCTGTCAGTGAGAGAGTTACACATGAGATGACTTTTACCCAGACAATAACTTTAGTTCAGCAGTTGTTGGCAGAGGTAGAAGGAAGACGAGATGTGCAGAAGAAGTCAAAAAGGCCACAAATCATCAGCCATTGCTTTAAAGCAGTGTTTCCCAATCCGGTCCTCAGGGACCCACAGTCAGTCCATGTTTTTGCTCCCTCCAAGCTACCTGCCACACAGTCCACATTTTTGGTCCCTACCAGGAGCTGGGAGTGACCAAAAATGTGGTCTTTGGGTCCCAGAGGAACTTATTGGGAAACACTGCTTTAAGGAATAAGCATATGTATTAATAATTAAATAAAAAATGATGAAAGGAATGCAACACTTTTTATTGTTTCTTTAAACCGTTGATTAATTGTCATAGATTCTTTAAATAATGTGCTTAAGATATTTCAGCAATAGAGTGAATGACTCTGGAATTGTCCTCTGAGTATGGTTATTCTCATGTTTATATAAGCAAAATTCTGAAGCCTGACAATTAAACTTAATTTATGTTAATTTATACAATAAGTGGAAACTTAGAGGAACATTGTCTCGTTTACCCTTACTGCTGATTACAAAAGAAAAATGAGCATGATAAAATATGATCTTAACAAAAAAATAAAAATATGAAATGGTTTCTGCTTTTTACTGACTTTGTTGGGTCAATAGTATGATTTTAGAAATGGTAGCTTAATAATCATTAAACAAAAATTTTTTTGCAGAAATGATCCTTTTTGTTTGGTAAGTTCTGCTTTCAAACTAACAGCTGCAGTGTCCTAAAATATAATCTATGCAAGTCTAGCACTTTAGAGTAGGACTCTGCCAAGGCTGGGTGCTGTTAAATCTGGAGTATAAATTGTAGCATCAGAAAATAACTGAATTCTCTGTATTTTTATAAAGCCCCTTTTGTGGAACCAGACCTGTTCCTGACAAAGCACTCACATATACACACACAGCTTGTCTAATTACTTGAAAAAAATGTTCTGGAACATTTTATTAATCCATCAACTTCTTAAAAGATTTTTGTTTGTTGCATCTTTTGGCATCAACAATGCTGTTAAGCAGAATGAGATTTTGTAACACTGGCACTAATTACACTTTTTCTTTACTTAGTTCTGTATTCATTAATTGCTTTACCCAAGTCATCTCCCTAGGGGATTCAAGAGTTAATTACAAGATGCTTGGTGCCACAATGATCATTAATGGAACGATTAACAGGAAGCAGCTGTTATTTCAGAGCAAGCAGAGAATGCAGAAGGTCAGACCAACCGCTGAAGGCACAGTGTGAGGGCTACCATATCTCTTGTGGCTACTCTGCAGAACAAATGGTGGTCTCATTTATTTGAGTTGCAGAGAACCAATATTTAAACTAGAGTTTGGTTTATCGACACATTTATGGCCAGGAATGTGATGTGATCAGGAAAGTGATATCATTATTCCAGAATTTGCAGTTGTATTGATGTTTTTCTTAGAACAGTGGCAGGAACATTTATTTTTCTAATGAGTACAAAGGATAATTGATTGCTCTCCGTGTCCCTGATGTTGTGTGCTTAGTTAACACAGATAGGCCTCATCGATTTATGCTTTAGGATTCTTCAGCTCTGGTTGAGAGCAATATTAACTCCTTTGAAGGCCACTTGATGACTTATGAGTTTTGTGGATCAGAATTTATTTGTTGTTGAATTAATATACAGGTGGACATTTCAGGTCTAGAAAGTAAAAATCCAGACCAAGATTTTCTTTCTACCAACCACTTGAGTACTCTGTGACTATGACTTTTTGTGCTTGACTGGGTGGTTGAAACTAAATCTTGGTCTGGAATTTTACTTTCTGGACCTGAAATGTCCACCTTTGAATTAAGGCTACAGATACACTGAACTGAACCAAAAAATATTTCTTTTTTCTTTCTTGAGAGAGGTAAACTTTTGCTATGCACGTTCATGTTGGAAACTATGCCCTCTATCTCTAGGCTTGAACTTGAGGATTTAAGATTACTTTTCCTCTGTTCTCTAGAGCATCTGTGTGCTGCTGTATGTTTATTGTAGAACAGTTTGTGTTAATTTTTGTTAATTTATACAGTCTGAGGAATACGCAGTGGGGTTCCAAGATTCATCTGAAATGTTTTCGTAAGCTTCAAACTGAAACATAAAAAATGTAAATTCATCAAAGATGCTGCCACTTACATCGCAGTCCCGCTTTGCTTGCTAGAACCAAACTTTTTCATAAGTCCAAATTATTTCAAAATGGAACATCAAGTTTGACTTTTTATTGGCTAAAGAGGCAAAACAGTAGACTTAATTGATGGCATGTGGTTTTGGAATGTGCTCTAGTTATAAAAAAAAAAACTGGTGACAAGCTAAAGTTACTTTGTTTAAAAAATGTTTTTAACAATGTCATTGATGGATTCTACCAAGTAGATTTAAAACTGTGCAATGAGTAAGTACAAACTGCTCCTTTATAAGTATTGATACTTTTTTTCTGGAAGAATCTTTTGAAGTCACACATTTTATGGGCCCACCCCCGTCTCTCTACCCCCATGAGCCACCCACATGGGCACATGAAGCTTTCAGCTGGTGGCCGCCCCTGGCTCACTCCCTTCGTTAGTCAAAGGGAAATGAAGGAAATCCACCTGCAACAAGTCAGTGACTGACAGACAGGCAGGCTGTGCCTTCACAACATGCTTTGAAGAAGTTTCCGGTTCAAAAAAGCCACCCGTGTGGGCTCCTCTGATCGTTGCCTGCAAACTCTCTGGGTTTATTTGCTCTTCAGGCGGGCGTCAGGTTCTGTGTTTTTGGAAACCGAGTGATTCTGTTCTTCCTCACGACGCAGAGAAGTAACGTTAGGACCACAGCGAGTATCAAACCGCCAACCCCCCTTTTTCAGCCTAGTGTCAACACTGTGCACAGTAAAATATCAGTCACAGCCAGCAATTTACGTTGCATTTTCAATTATTTATTTAGCAGTCGCTTTTATCCAAGATGACGTTCAAGTGAGGCAGAAACTACTATACAAGCATACAGCTGTCAGGGAGCTGACTAGCCATATATACAGCTATGCTGATTTTCCAATGAATGCTCAGGTACAAGTGCAAGTTACGGTTCTGTGATTTTGCTTTCCCTTACAGTGTGTCTGGTGTCTTTAACCTACAATACTATTGGATGTTTTGATATTACTTAGGGAAAAAGTGCCAGTTTGAATCTCAAAAAGACTAATTGTCCTTTGAGTACAGTGATTGTGATGTCCATGGAAACAAAATTCTCAAGGCTGACAATTAAAGTTAATTTATGTTAATTTACACAATTTACATAAAAGGAAACTTTGCAGAATGCAGAGAATTCTGCTGTTTGTGAAAGTAAACGAAAGGTTAACATATCCACGAGTATGCTATTTGTTCTGTTTTCTGCTTGATTGTCGCATCACCATGGCACCGATTCTGACATCATATAACAAAGAACTAGACGTTAACCTGCCTTTTTGGTTGTAAGTATTTCTAAGGAATGCATATGTGTATAATTTATGCCCTTATTTATAGTTACTGTAGAGCTAGGACAGGCCAGTAGAATTATTTGATTGCTGGGGTTAAAAATGGAGGAGGCATGAAAAGCTTGACTCCATTTAGCTTGAGAAGAGAGCTAATGTATTATGGGAGGAGTCGCAGTGGTTGCAGGAAAAGCAGGTGTTGGTTTTGCTCGGGGTATTTTTTGTGTTAAAGAACAAAGCACGATAAAAGTGCGGGACTCATTAGCACCGAGGGCTGAGTATCAGGAATGCACTACTCTGCCATCACTGGGCTTGCAACACACGCCGTCAGCCTGGAGCCAAGCCATCTCATTTAATAAGGAGACAGACCTCCAGCCTCTCGTCTCTGGAGCTCGTCCCGGTACCTGTAACACGAGACCCCCACCTAGTGAGCTCTGGATATGATGGTGAATCATCATCATAAATCCCACTGATCTCCACCGTGCTGAGTGCGTAATTAGGAGTTGTTTTTGTTTGTTTGTCTGTCTGTTGCGGACCTTTGAACGCCACACAGCACAGAAAGACCGTGTTAATGTGAATGGACAAATGGGATGCCATTGAGTGGAGTAGGCCTTCGGATTCCATAAGAGGGACATGTATTCCCTTCAGTGGCATACTTCCTCTTTCTCTGTCAAAATATAATTAAATGCATTTGGTCCCTCTACCAGGGCATAGTACCATATTGCAAACTTCATAAGTCAAAGTGGCTAGAGGTACGTGCTGTATCTGACGAACATGCTGGGCATGTGCATCACATTAGTGCACTAGTGCAAGGGTCTGTGATCAGGTTATTTTGACATCTAGCAGATACTTTTCATTCTAGAACCCTGCCTCTTTGTGGCTCTGCAGGTCCTGAGAGATTGTAGGCCAATGAATATGGGTCCACTTTAGCCTTCCCCATGCAATCCAGCATGCATTGGGCTCAGAAGAGACACGGTTACCAAGTGACTGAACCCTTTGCGATTGTCTCTGGAAAGTGGGAAGAGCAGATTGGGGGCATGCACGGTGCCCCACACCTCTGATAATTCTGCTTTTACCAAGACCACATTTCAAGGCAGAAACACCATATAAAAGATAGCTTGCAACCAAATGGTTTGAAATGCACACTAAACTGACACAGAAACTCACAGAAATGTATAGGCAGAGAATACCATCATAATACTATTCAACAGAAAGCAAAAGGCTGCACAGTGAAAGTGGATTGCAAAAAAGCACTGCTGCTTCATAGCTCCAGGACTGGTGATTCTATTCTACCCCACCACCAAGAATCACATGCTGCAGATACAGATTTTAATGGCAGGGCATTGTATAATGTCACCTATGCATGACAAGGGATGCTTTGTTCCTTTGTTGGTGTAAGACAGCATTTTCCTTCAGATTAGAGTGGGCGCTACATATTGGCTGTAATACTAATGAACTTCATTCACAACAAACTATATTTACTGCATTTCAGCTATATCGATGTAAATGCTGGGTCTTATCTGATTATATGTAGCTCTTTGTGTGACTATCCAAAGTGAACTGGATTAAAAACTGTAAATTGTATAGAGAGCAGACAGTCTAGCTACTAAGGGTGGACAGACAGGTTGTGAGGCCTTGCTGGCCTGGGCCCAGTGCTGACATGCCTGGGATATGCTGTCACTTTAAATACAACCCTTCATCTTCATCGGATGAGAAGCAGCTGGGTAACGTGTGTATGTCCTAGAACAAGGCAGCGGAAAACTCGGGAAGCAGGATGCGACCTGCCTCTATCAGACTCATGGCTGCCAACCCCATTCCGCGGCTCGGAGGCAGAGGACATGCAGAGATGTCTTTGCCTCGTTGAGCCTGATTTTTGAAAGCACGGTTTCCAGTAAACCTGCATTTCATAGGCTGTCAGTGCGGGAAAAGAGATGCCAACAAAACCAAGATGCACGGTTGGAACAGTGACTTTAGGGTCTTGGAAACAAACAGACATGGAGATAGTCTGAACAGGTGGTCACGGTGTTGCTTTATCTCAGGGTCCTTATTTCGGTTAGGATTCTTAATCCAGTATGATAGAACAGTTATTTGCAGGGACCCATGCCAGGTTTAGCGTTACAGGATTACCGTGGATACCATGCAAACCCACATAACCCCTCTGCCCCCGCATAAACCATAGCACACCTGTGAGGTGAGGAGCTCTGATGACACGTGTGCATTATGCAGAAGGAAAACGTGACAGGCTCGGTCCTGCGAGCTTCTGTCTCTGGGCCCCCTCACCATTTCTTCATATGCCGAAATGATAAGTTCAGTCTCCTACTGATACTGTTTGTTGTGCAGTGTGTTTACTGCTTGTGATAACTCTACTATGACCTGTCTTCCTTGTCTGTCCTGGGGCAATAGGTGCGTCAGGTGTGCTATTTTCCAACCCTCAGATGTCTCTCATGTCCCTTTCATGCCACGTTGCATTTTCCCTCCAGACACACTCTCTCCAGTGAGGTCCTGGGTGTTTGCCTCTTGGGGGGGGTGCCTGTTTAAAGCAGGATCGTCTGGTATGTATGTCAGCACAGAGAACTGGCTGCTGGAAGGTGCTCCAACCCCTTGCATATGGGTCTTCTACAGCAGTCAGCTGATACCGTCACCACCTTCAACTGTCTTTACTAATCAGTCAGTGGTCAGGCGTCACTTAACGATGCTTCAGTTTTACTAAAGACAGTTTGGAGTTATATAGTTTGGATTAACTGTATAACAGAGTATGTGGGAGGAAATTACTCAGGGAGGCTGTAAGGTGTGTTTCTTTATAAACCAAAAATTGTAACTCCCACATCCAAATGCGTGCACAAAAAAAGTAAAGACTGCTTGATTCAAGAAAGTGGATACATTCAAAATCAAAGGCACAAATTCACGTGACTTTAGCGTTTTTGACTCTTCAGTCCCTTGCTTGAGTGCGCCAACTGACCGCTTTGTACATTTTATAACATTCTGTCGGTCTCTGCTGTATATTCCAATATTTTCAACTAAATAAATCGAAAGAGGGAAATTCTTGGTTATCTTGTTTGGGTCATGTTTTCTTTATGACATTTCCCATTGTTTGGTTTTTTCTAAGTGCAGCCATCAGTAACTGGCGAATGTCCTCAAGCTTTTTGCAATATTTTTTAAGGTGTAATTTGTTTTCAGTGAGGCATCTCAAGTTGGACCCTTCACAGATTATAAAGGTCATGTCACCCTTGGCAAACAATAACAGGTGTTTTGAACAATCAAGTCTGCAAACTCCAGAGAGCCAAAGGGTAGATGCCAACCAATTCATTCTTTCCTTGAGCAGAACTGGAGTGTACCCTATGGCAGAGTGGTGTTATGCTTGATGTTCACCTGGCTTTTCAGCCTTTTCTTCTCAGGATGGGTTGGGGGCAAAACTAACTGGTTAAGTAGCAAATTGTTAGAATTTGGAGTTAGTGTTTGATTTTTCTTCAGTTGTTTTCTAAATCTTTTGTTTGGAGCATGACCCCATCATACTGATTTTCTTTCCTCCTTTCTTCGCATCAGATGGCTCAGGATATTTGTCACTGATGCATGGAAAGCTGTTGTGTTTCATGGCTGCAGTTGTGATTGGAATTTGGAATTCAGAGCATAGGCATGAATTTTACCAATTTTGAGACTCGGTTTTCTAAGCCTTCGTAAATCTCACCCGATGATGTCAGTTCTCACAGTGTTGCCCCCGCCTCTCTTGCTCTCTTTTAACTCTTTGTTTCTGACTTAATCTCTCTGAACCCTCCACCTTCACTGTTTTTGTGCTCTTTCACAGGACTTCTTTCTGGGTCAGTGGAGTCATGATGAGTATGAATTGAAGTCCCCCTTTTGAACCATGGCCTGCAAACAAGCCACACCCTGACTCAATGACTGCTCCTTAAGAGGGCTGCTCGTCCTCCAGCATCTATTCAGGAGGGTGCTTTTCAAAGTGCATTATCAGAACCACATTTGATAAATACAGGTTGTTCCCATACAGACCCCTGTTTCCTTTGTACAACATTCAATAGTTTTAGATTATTAGCAACATTGTTTCATTAGTCTATATTATCTCTCTCCTGTGGTTTTCTCTTTGCTTTGTTCCCCTGAGTGGCATTATTTACACCAGTGTCATAAAACAACCCCCCTTTTTACCTTTAATTATGCTTCTTCAATCCATTTAGTTTGAACAATGGTCAGTTTTCAGCAGATTTCATCTAGATATCTCTGAAGAGAATTAAGGAATGGCTCTGGCATTTTGTTGGGCCTGTCTGCAGATCTATCTGTAGGCCGACTTGAGAATCCTGCGCGGCTATCTTTTAGCAGTTTTGTCCTAGCCAAGGCGCCTGTGCACTGTGATAACCCCATACACTCCCATACACAGCACATTAGTGAAAATGTGCACTGTAACTGATCAGGACCCGGATGAGTTCTGGAAAATTCCAGCCACTTGGATGCGTCACTAAGTGTTTAATAGGAAAGACTGTGAGTGCTGTAAGTTACTCTGGATGCAGACCTTTACTAAGCAGATAAGTAATGTAATATCAACCCCCCCCCCCCCCCCCCCACCCCCCCCCACTCCATCAGCGCTTAAACGGCGCGTGGGCGGGCGCTG
>JAAGVU020000040.1:19648743-19671772 GCA_011763525.2 Mormyrus iriodes
TGGGGGTTTGATTGCCAGCTCAGTGATTGGCACACTGGCCACATGCCTCCAGGGCTGTGGTTTGATTGCCAGCTCAGCGATTGGCACACTGGCCACACACCTCCAGGGTTCGGGGTTAAATTCCCTGCCCTGACTTTGTGTGCATGTCCATCTCGTTTTCATGTAGATTTCCTTCTGTTGCCGAAATGGTGCAACTCTCCATGAATCAGTCCTGGACAATGGAAGGATTGTACCAAAACCATTTATATAAAATATTTAAATAGTGGGACATCTCCACACACATTGTGATAAATGTCTAGCAGTATTTGAAAGAGGAATAATGTTAACACAGGACTGTACATTATAAATTCTTTTTTTTATGTTGTACAAATAATGGTGTTCAGCACTTTAGCAATCCATGGGAATGTTGTAACCATAATTGATAGAGTGACTTAGAACCTGGAGGAGAGATGATGGGATTGTTATTTTTATATCACTTGTACAGAAAAGTGAAACCCAAACAAGCTGACAAGCTGTCACTGGTCCCTTAAGAGAAGGCTGTCCCAGGAGACCTCAGACCCCCTGCTTTATGCTCGAGGGAGGGCTCTTCTGAAGCTTTGATTTGAGAGCTGATCCCCATTGAAACCCTCATTTGCGCCTTGCAATTGGATTGAATAGACCCTGAGGAAAAAGTGATTGACGGCAGAGACTGTCATCTGGTAACTTTGAAGGTGTCGCTGAGTTTGTAATGGGTTTTTCTCTCAGGGCGGCGCTCACGCAGGGAGATGAAACATGTGGCAGGAGTCTTGAAGGGTTCAGCTTGCAGTTTTAATGAGCTCTGGGTCCATTCATCCAGGATCAAATGCAGTTTAGTGCATTTACAGTTTTGATTTTGGCTTATTTCAGTATAGTTGCCTGCACCGTTTCAGCATCTCATTTCTGCTTTGATTAGATTGATTGATTGTAAACGTTCGGCAAGAGAAAAGCTTTGCACTCATCTACTTGAGTGTCCATGCAGGACCAGTGTGTTCTGTACCTTCTTGGGCACATGGATCTCGTACGTGTTCTCCCTGAACTACAGTCACAGTCCTGGAACTGGAATCTTGTGTGATTCCTGGTGGGAAGGTGGCCACTTTTTATTTTGGGAGCTGTTATTTATTTGCTGAGAGGTGTTTTTATGAGGAGGAAATGAGGTCTTCTGTGTCATTCTCTTCACCCACATTTGTCTGAAAAATCACATAATCTTTCCTGGGACACAATGCATTCATATGTCATTGTGCATTGGGCTAACTGTAAAATATCCTGCCCTGAAGTCAGAAGGTTTTTTTCTTAGTAATAACAACAACAATAATTATAATACATATGTAATGTAAATTATATGGACAAAAGTATAGGGATACACCTCTTAATCATTGAATTCAGATATTTCATTCAGATCCATTCGCCAACGCTCTTTTAATTCAATAACTTCAGAGTTCCGAACTTCCTCTGCTAATAACTCCAGCATAAAATCTGTGTGCCGGGAGCTTCATGGCATGGGCTTCCATGGCCAAGCAGCTGAATGCAAGCCTCAAATCACTGACCACAAAGCGTTGGATGCAGTGGTGTAAAGCACAGTGCCACTGGACTCTGAAGCAGTGGAAACATGTTCTGTGGAGTGACGAATCATGCTTCTCTGTCTGGCAGTCTGCTGGATGAGTCTGGGTTTGGCAGATGCCAGGATAATGTTACCTGCCCGTCTGCATTGTGCCATCTGTAAAGTTTGGTGGAGGAGGGATAATGGTATGGGGTTGTTTTTTCAGGGGTTGGGATAGGCTCCTTAGTTATAGTAAAGGGAACTCTTAATGCTTCAGCATAGCAAGACATTTTGGACAATTCTAAGGTACCAACTTTGTTAGAACAGTGTGGGGAAGCCCCTTTCCAGTTACAGCATGACTGCGCACCAGTGCACAATGCAAGGTCTATAAAGACATGGATAAGTGAGTTTGGTGTGGAGGAACTTGACTGATTCCTGACCTCAACCCTATGAAACACCTTTGGGATGCTCTAGAATGGAAATTGTGAGCCAGGCCTTCACGTCCACCATCA
Source organism: Mormyrus iriodes (assembly GCA_011763525.2). Taxonomy (NCBI): domain Eukaryota; kingdom Metazoa; phylum Chordata; class Actinopteri; order Osteoglossiformes; family Mormyridae; genus Mormyrus; species Mormyrus iriodes. Next base: position 19,650,811 of record JAAGVU020000040.1, read on the forward strand.
GTGCCTGACCTCATAAATGCTCTTCTGGATTAATGGGCAAAAATTCCCTCAGACACACTCCATAAACTTGTGGAAAACCTTCCCAGAAGAGTGGCAGCTGTTATACAGTAGCTGCAAAGGGGGGACCAACTCCATATTGATGCCCATGGCTTTAGAGCGGGATGTCATAAATATTCCTGTACGTGTAATGGCCAGGTGTTCCAATACTTTTGTCCATATAGTGTATATAGTCTAGTGAATTAAAAAAAAGTATTTTAATGCATTTCTATTCATTTAAATAAAAATTTGACATAAGCGTTCAAACATGACTTTGCTGCTCTGTCTGTAGTTTCAAACAGAACAGAACAAAGTTGGCCGTATTTTTATACATAGCATAAATTTCTGACTATCTGTATGTCATGCAGAAGCATCACGCGATACCTCTGAGGTATTTTTCTGAGTTGTGTGTCTGCTTTGAGAAGCAGTGTTAGACTAGGGAAATTCACCATGCTGCATCTTTTCAAGTCAGTATGCACGCATACAGTGACAGAGCAACAGATTAGATCAGGGAATTCGGGGAGCCGGGGGGAGTCGACGGGCTGAGATCCCGTAATAAAACAGCTGCCGCTCACATCAGAGATCAGAGTGAACTTGCGTCCACCATGCAAAGATTTCCCTTGGGGGAGAACCGTCTGTCAGGCACCAAGCTGGAGTTCCGAGCGCTGCTCCAGTTCAACCAGCAGCCCTCAATGCCACAGGAGTTCACAGAGAGTCTGGGGTCCTCGCAGAGGGGTGTTGCTTTATTCCTACCTCTTCATTATTCATGATATTTTACAGCTGCCCCCACCAGAGGTCCGCCTCCTCCTCCTGTGTTGTTTAAACTTTTTCCATCATCCCAGTCGCAGCTGAAGAAAGTGATACAGTTTGCCTGAGATCAGGATTTTTCAGTTTTACTACTGGGATTTGGTCAGACTGCTCTGCTAAATTCCTGACATTTTCAGTCGTTAAGTGCTACATCTTTTTGCTAAATACTGACCTTCTACATGAATATACACTCAGTGACAAAAAAGTTAAGCACCCAGAAGTAGTGGTCTGATGGGCAGTGTGTGGCTCAGTGGTGATCGTAAGGTTGCTGGTTTGAGCCTGGCCTCGGCCCATCTGTGGGTCCTTGAGCAAGGCCCTTAATCCCCAGCTCCCTGGGAGGCTGCCCTTCAGGGCCCGCTTGCTCTCACCTACAGAGATGAAGTCGGGGGAGGCGTAAAGAGAATTTCCCCATGGGGGTCAATAAAAAGTATTTATTATTATTTGGATTTAATCTGGTACACATGCTCATGTAATTTGGTACAGGTAGCCTCATAGACTCATTAGTCAGCATTACCAGCCTTTGACGGCATTTGATAGGGGTCGCATTGTGGGTTTGCATGAGGCGGAGTGGTCGTATCCTGCAATTGCCCGGTATGTGGGGCATACAGATGTTACAGTCGCCCAATGTTGGAACCAATGGGCATGTGTGGGCACCCGCACACGTCGTAAAGGTCCCAGTCACCCAAGACAGACCACACCAAGGGAGGATCGTCATATTGTATGCCAAGCATTACAGAATCCCATGACATCTGTGCCTGCCATCTGGACAAAGGTATTGGACTCTTTACAACACCCCATGTCATCCCGCACCATGTCTCTATAACTGGCATTAGTCAGACGACGGATTCACCAACCCATGAGTAAGCTGCCGTTAACACCAGCGCATAGACAGCTGCATTTAGAATGGTGCCGTAACTGGGAGGCATGGACTGATGACGAGTGGCATCATACCATGTTCAGCAATGAATCTCGGTTCTGAATTACAATGGATGACCATCATGTGCGCGTATGGTGGCACCGAACGGCAAGGACCAATCCTGCCAATGTTGTGGAGAGACACACTGGTGTTACTCCTGGCATCATGGTTTAGGGAGCCATAGGGTATGACTTCAGGTTCTCTCTGGTAGCATTTCAGGGGACCCTGACGGCACAGCGCTACGTCAGTGACATCCTGCATCCACATGTCTCACCCCTCCTGAGACAGCACCCTGATACAGTCAGCAAGACCATGCCCGTTCACACACGGCACGTGTGTCTATGGTCTGCCTGCGTCATGTTGAGGTCCTCCCATGGCCAGCCAGGTCCCCCGATCTTTCCCCAGTCGAACATGTGTGGAATCAGCTTGGACGTCAACTCAGACCCAGTGCCAATCTGTAGGATCTTGAGGGCCAGTTACAACAGTTGTGGGCCAACTTGCTGCAGACAATGATACAACGGTTATACAACTCTCTTCCATACTGTATCGCTGCATGTATCCAGGCCAGGGGGCAGCCATACACTACTGACATGGGAGCAGCAGTGTGCCCATACTGCCAACTCTCTTGTCCGTTTGATCTGATATTATAATCGATACAGTCCCATAACCTTTCACCACATGCAGATTCATTTCCATCTGCGTGCTTAACTTTTTTTGTCACTAAGTATATTTCCCACAAGGGGAGAAAAATTAGGTTGTACTAATCGCCTAAATATATGTGATTATTATTATTATTATTATTATTATTATTATTATTGTTGTTGTTGTTGTTGTTGTTGTTTGTTTTGGCCATGGCAGCCCTGTGGCCTCACTGCTCCCAGGTTGAAAGTTGTGGGTGTCCAGTGCCAGATGTTTCCTGAGACAACCTTTAGGTGGCGTTTAAGCCAATACGGAAAATGGATGGATTGCTACATTGAATAAAATATTCTGCATAATACATCTGTGGTACTGAGGTGGAAAAAAGTAATATTAACACTTTCTATTGACATCCAGTGTAGCACCGGTAAACAGAAATTCTCTATAAGAAAAATGCTTAATCACAATGAAAGTCTAAAATGGGGTTTCACCATTTTAAAGATTAATCTCACATGTCCATCTAAACCTTCTTGACAGTAAATGGATAGGAATGACAGCTGGTTTCCTTCCATTGTAATGAGAGTAAGGTCCTTAGGTACAACAGGGCTGCAAGATCGCTGATAACAGGAATTATGAGATGTTGTTCTCCATGCCGGTAATGTTATTTTCTCTGTGTATGTGGATTGGAAAATATGCAGAATGATAAACAGGATTATTATGTAAAATCAATGCAGAGGTGCATTACTGAGAGCAAAATTGATTTTTATGTTACCCTGTAATTGGATTGCATTAAACAAATTTGCCTTGTGTTAATTCATGTCGTGGTAGCAGTACACAAAGAGCAAATATATGTCTTAAGCAAAAACAATATGCAGTTGTATGAATAAACTGGCTTGGATTTCACTGTGTTAAATAGAAGCAACACAATTTCTTAAGGATTTTATCTTACTAGACTTGCCTTTCATCAGAGTTTATTTCAACTTTTGCATAACCTAGACTTATTTGTATAGCTCTCCAGCTTTGATGGGATGGATATATAGTGCCCACAGACGCAGGAATGCAGCTGTGTACTTGTAAAGTTATGGCGCAACACTTCCAGGGAGCAAGATGAAACCTGCGAAAGGTAAAATGAGAGATTACGGCCAGTCTTAAGTGTAGCCCCAGCGTTCCTGCTCTTTCATCGCCGAGCGTGGCGCCCCTGTTTATTGGCTCGTTGCCTTTCATGTCTGGCACTTAGCCATTAGTGTAAAAAGGTACCGTGGACCGTAATGTATGCGTTTCCTTTGAACAAGTTTGATTCGGCTTTTAGGCAGCACTCAGACACTATTATATTTGCAGGCCTCGTCGGAATCCATCCAGACTTCATCTGTGGTTTTTTGGCCATCTTAGGGAATATTTTTATATAATTTAAATTATATATAGTATCTGTGTGGATCAAGGCTTACCTGCACAAATAGTACTAGGCATTAGAATATATAAGTACATTTGTCCTTCACCAAAATGTCAGTCAAAAGCGTGTGTGGCAAATGTACCAATGAAGCATGACTTACGAAAGAACGCCTTCTATCATGCATGCCATGTATTTTTGTATTTGTCTTGTGCTGTGACAAGTGGATTGTTAAATAAATTATATTTTTTCCTTTTAGCTCTTTTCTCAACTGAGGTACTTGGCTATAGTGTGAAAAGTTTCTATATTTACAATTGAAATGGGCAAGCAGTCATCATTTGTAATCTCGTATATCTCTTCGTAGATGAGAAAATCTTAGCACTTAAGGGCATCGAGTCTTTAAGAGTGTATTTGGCTTGGAAGCAAAGTCTTTTCCTTCTTGGTGTTTCTCTTCTGTCCTTGTAGTATTTTTACCCTTTAGCACATAATGTACCATCTGCCTCGCTTGTATGTCACTTTAGACAAAAGTGTAAATGTGTGAGGCTGTATCTGATGCTCTGTTGTCTTTCACCTTAGGCTCTGTTATAAATGAGACTAAAGTACATAAATAAATATAAAAGTGCAGTTGGCCTTCGGTATCCATGGGGGATTGATTCCAAGACACCCCCCCTCCCCCGATACTAAAATCTGTGGATGCTCAAGTCCCTTATATATAAATTGACGTAGTATTTGGACATAATTTTTGCACATCCTCCCATATACTTTAAATCATCTCTAGGTTATTTATAATAGCTAATACAATGTGAATACTATGTAAATAGTTGTTATACTGTATTGTTGTGGGAATAATGACTAGAAATAAAGTCTGTAGATATTCAGCACAGACGCGGCCATCGTCTAATACATATAGAAAATATAGAGACAAATAAAATATAAATACATTCTCTCTCTCTACCTACACGACACTTCATTTGCATGGACTCAGCATAGAGCTCGGCCCATGGCAAATTCAAGTTTTGCTTTTTGTGACTTTCAGGATATTTTCGCTCTGATGTTGGTTGAATCTGGGGATATGGAACTCACGGATATGGAGGGCCGACCGTACGAGAGCAGCACTTTGTGATAGACGTTTGCTTTATTGTTGGGTGCTTTCTGAATTCACACTGGGTAGGATGCCACAGCATCCAAACCCACTCTATGTTTATGAACAATTAGAACAAAATTTGGAAGCTATAATTAGGCAGGTGTGTTGAACACAGAGAGTATGGAGACAGTGGTTAAGATGCCAGATTATCTTTACATTTTTAAAGGAAGACATGGGGATTGAACGACAGTCATTTATACACATTTTTATACACATATTTATTTATGATGATACATATGCACCATAAACAAACATAATAGCAGTTATAACTATTTAGGACAGTATTTTGGGAGACCTGAACGCTGTAGTCAAGGGGGGATGCTTGACTTACAGGAAATGAATTCCCAGGAGAACCTTATTAGCATAAAGTGATTTGGAGTTCTCTCTCTCTTCGCTTCAGACAACAAAACTTGGAAGTAGATTAAATGCAGGAAAGGGGGGCACAGGTGCTTACCAAGCGGTACACAACCCAGTGATGGTCTTCAAGTTATGGGTAAGAATGTCAGAGATTATTAATACCTCCAGCTGAAAATATAAGTTACCTCCAAGGGCTAAAAATACGGCACCTGCACAGAAAGGCGATTGTGTTTGTTTCGGGGGATATTGTTTTTCATTTCCTGGGATTTATTTTTGCAAACAGGGCAGATGCTGACTCTCAGCTTACCATAGTAATGAAAAAGAGTGCAGCTATATTAAATGTTACAGAATAGATAATTTACCAGCGTAGGCATGGATGGGAAGCACAAGTCTGCCATAGGCACTTTTATGGTAGCTAATAATTGAAAGTGAAATCCACACTAGCTATCATTTGGCGTTTTTATGCAGTGTAACCACAATAAAATGTACATATGGAGTAATATGCTCCCTTAATAACTTGAGATTCATAATGCAATTAACCCTACCTATAATGTAGAATAATATCACATTTTTCTTGTTTTATATTAAGTTAAAATGTTTTTGGCAAGGCTGTTATTAATGTGAACTTACTTGACAAGTCATTTACAGTCATTTACATACAGACAATCATTTGTGTGCAGAGAATCATTTACGTGCAAACAGTAATGCGTGTTATTTTATATTTGCACACTAATTGTACTCTTTTTTCTGGAGCGGAAACACTGTCAGCTTTTTTCATAATTTCATTGTCAATAAGTGGCCCAGTGGTTTATATCTTGGCCTCCTGCTGTCCAAAGGCATCTCATTTACTTGGGTTGGTGTCCCTACACCCTGGGAATCTGATTATTTATGTGTGGCCTATGATGGACTGACACCAAGGATATCCACACCTGTTCTTGGGCGTTGGGTTAGTGTATAGTACGTGTTGACCAAGGTGGGTTATTTGGTTTAAATTAATTTTGTACAGCCTACTGTGAAAGCCATGGACCATGGTTTTTCAGTTAACAGGTGTAAGTTCTGAAACTACACACCAAGTTCCAAAGACCATGGATTGCAGTAGAGATCTTGATCAGCAACCCATTCTGAGTAACAGCGGAATGACATCCAGAATGACACCAGGGGAAATGATGTAGGAGACAGTAGCATTCCATACTAATTAATCCTGGAGATCTGTATTCAGCCTTCTGATTATCCTGTTTGCTGTCAACACATTGCTCAGCATATTCATGCAATCTTCTGTTTCATTTTTTTTTCTTTTTTAATTTCCCTCTACCTTTGACAATGAACGAGGGATAATATCAGTTTGAGGGCGAATACTCTGCAGTAAACCAAGGAATCCCCAGGGGGTGTGAAAACACAGCTGAATATGTGTGCTGAAGACAAGCGACAAAACATACAGTTGTGGTATTTTTACTTCAGCGCCAGAGTCAGCTTGGCCTTGCACTTGGAGGCCCACTAGATACTATTCACACATATGTGTAAATGCCTCTGTAATTTTTCCAGCACGATGGGGCTTGTATTCAGTCATGATTGTTCTCATATATTTACAAAGGTAAAAAAGGTTTTCACAGCATATATTTATGTTACATCATACATGACTCTTGGCCCTAATAGACTTATTTGTATGTTCATCAATGTACAGGTAATGAGTAAGATTTCAGACAGATTTTAACAGTCCCAGTGGGGGGAGGGGGGCATAGAGATAGCTCTTATGTATTTAGGGAATTTTTGAATGCATTCCGCACATTTTAATTTGATCCTGCCCTCCTGCTAGGCGGAGCCAGCCCATGTTTTGTGCCCTGTCGCAGTTCTCTTCCCAGTGACATCCCAAGAGCCCACCTTTACTTGCACTTGAGCACTTGATTCTATCTGCCTCAGGGTAGAGTTTTCTCTCTCTGGGTGAGGCCTGTTTGTGCTAAAGCCGGGAGGTGTTCTGACTTGCTGGAGTCTCGACTCCTCTGACAGACAGGCGGCCTGGATTTTGGTCTGGATTTTCAGGGGTGTCTTGTCAGGAGCTCCTCAGGGAGTCATGCTAAGTGGTCCAAGGAGAGGCTGGGGGAGACCTCTGTACTACTACAGGCTGCTGGGCCGCGCCCGGCTGCAAAGACAGCGCAGTCGATCTCGTGGTCGGAACCGAAGCGGAATCAGGGGTAACAGCCTGTCTCTCATCTCTCTCTTCCATCGGCGTGTTCTCTAATCCGCCATGTCGTGCTTTTTTAATCGTTGTCTTGCTACGCCAGAGCCTGGATGTTCTGACGGCACAGATGTTTTTCCACCTTCCTGGTTGAAGCGAGAAAAATGTCTGTTATCCTTTTTCGCTGTGTGATGGTTGTCACATTTTATATTTCAGCAAAAGTTTACAATTGGAACATTCCCTAGTTTATATCTGTACCCAACCCATAACTTCATATGATCTTTCCAAAAGTTGATTCTCTCGTATAAAGTAGATGACAGAAAAGTAATACAAAAAAAATCAACTGTACAGCAATAGCAGAGGGTTTATAACAAATTAAGAAATATTTTTTTCCTGCCTCATATTTATGTTAAATGCTTTTGAATATTTTGTTTTATACTCTGCACTTCTAAATATATGCTTAATAAGTATATATGAATGTATAGTAAAAACAGAGGGACACTGATACATCTAACTACCTCAAACTGTGTGTTTTGTTTTCTTTACTTATGTTGTTGACTTACATTATAAAGGGTTACATCACAGTGAGGCCAGTATCAAACCACATGGAATAATGAAGGATGTATGCAGTATGCTAATCATGTGTGAACTTTTACATCTCTTATGTGGACTTTAATCTTCTCTACGTGGAATTTGAACCAGTCTATTTTTAACATGAGCTGGAATCAACTGAAAAATATGCATTCAAGCCACTGTCAGTCCATGAAAATACAAATATATTATAATATATTGTGTAGGTCCCCCTTGTGTCACCAAAACAGCTCCAACCCATCAAGGCATGGACTTCACCAGACCTCTGAAGGTGTCCTGTGGTTTCTGGCACCAAGACATCAGCAGCAGATCCTTTAAGTCCTGTATGTTGGTAGATTGGGCCTCCATGAATTGAATTTGTTTGTCCAGCACATCCAGTAGATGCTTGAACAGATTGAGATCTGGAGAATTTGGAGACCAAGTCAACAACTTGAACTCTTTCATTTTTCATGTTCCTCAAACCATTCCTGAACATTTTTACAGTGTGGCATGGTACATTATCCTGCTGAAAGTGGCCACTGCCATCAGGGAATACCATTGCCATGAAGGGGTGCACTTGATCTGCAACAGTGTTTAGGTAGGTGCCAAAGTAACATATGAATGCTACGGCCCAAGGTTTCCGGTCAGAACGTTGCGCAGAGCATTGCACTCTCTCCGCCAACTTGCCCTCTCCCCATAGTGCATCCTGGTGCCATCACTTCCATAGGTAAATGGTACGCACACACCCAGCTGTCCACATGATGTAATAGAAGACATGACTCAGATCAAGCAACCTACTTCCATTGCTCCATGGTCCAGTTCTGACACTCATATGCCCATTGTAGGCGCTTTCAGCAGTGGACAGGGGTCAGCATGGACACTCTGACTGGTCTGCAGCTATGCAACTGTATATTCAGCAAGCTAAGATGCACTGTGTGCTCAGATACCTTTCTATCATAGCCAGCATTAACCTCTTCAGAAATTTGTGCAAAAGTAGCTTTCCTATGGCATCGGACCAGACAGGCTAGCCTTCACTCCGCATGTGCATTAATGAGCTTTGAATACCTATGAGGTCATTGGCGGTTTACCAGTTTGCCTCCCTTGGAAAACTTTTGGTAGATCCTGACCACTGCATGTCAAGAACATCCCATAATACCTGCCATTTTGGAGATATTCTGACCAGTCATCTAGCCATCACAATTTGGCCCTGGTCAGAGTTGTTCAGGTCCTTACGCTTCCCCATTTTCCTGCTTCCAACACATCAACTTCAAGAACTGACGCTTCACTTCCCTAAAATATAATGGCATCCTTGATGGGTGCCATTGTAATGAGATAATCAGTGTTATTCACATCAACTGCCATGGGTTCAGTGTTATGGCTGATTGCTGGATAGCACGCTCTCAAAGGGGAGTCCGCCTTGACAATCCCAGGAATGCTGGCTTTTGTGCAGGTGTCCTGGTATGCGTTGCTTACTAGTGAATCAGATCTTTTGGGTTTGTTATAGTAGCTGCACTTTACCTGTAAGAGGTACCCAAGTATCATTTATTAGTTAAGCTAGATTAGTTAAGTCTAAAACCCATTTTGAAATCAATACTGGTTTTAAATAATTACTCAACCAGTCTAATCAACTGTCAGGTTAGTGGTTATTGATTTAATGTATTGAATAGGAGATTTTTATACAATGAAATGTATGTGTAGCAATTAACCTAAACCGTATTTGTCTAACAGTGCCAATTAAGTATGAGTATAACCTGTCTTGTGATGATATAAGGAGAACAGTGTGTAAAGGAAGATTACGGATCTGGAACATTCTACCAAGCAGGGGGCTTAGGTGATTCCATGAGCTTGACGTCACAGTTCGGTGTGAGGAAATACTGTTTAGAAAAATGACAGAGATTCTGCAAATTAAGCTCTATTAAATACTGTAGTATGTAGTGTAATTCCTTTTTAGGTAAATTACATATGGAAAATGATTGATTTATAGGAAATTCATGTTATGTGTATTTTTATATATTTATGCATCAAGAGCCAGGCCTATCAGCTTCTATTTCCAAGGAATGGACAGCATCCACTCCATTTCATGGTGGGGGAGGTGATTTAGATTGTAGTCCTTCTTTGAAAGTCCCGTGGACAAGACCTGCCATAGCCCCGATTCTCTCTAAATCCTCCACATCCTGCCTGCAGGCTCTTTGGAGACCAAAGCAAGGAATACCGCAGTTGACGACTGGCACACTGCCTGTGTTAAATCAGTCAAAGAAAACTTATCAAAAAGATTCTCTTGACGGATTAAACAAAGCTGAACAAGCTTGTCTTAGTTGGTAGAGTCCCAGAAAACACGCTGCCTCCCTCAGGTTGTTTCAGGCTTGGAATTGGTAGCATCATCCTATCTGTTAAATCACCATGACCAGGCTTGTCCTTGCTTGCGTTACGCTAAGATGTGCCCACATTGACTGAAATAAGAGATCTGGAGGCTTTCTAAGGCCTTCAGTCTTCTTGAGCAATATGTCAAAGCAGATGAAAGACCTCTATGTCAGGGAGAGATAGTGCTCCATGTCACACCGCTGCTATGTGCTGTGGGTCAATCCCGTTAAGAATGAAAACACAAAAAGACGAAAGCAGTACTAAGTCTCTGAACAGCCTAAAACAAACTGTGTCTGTATGCGGAAAATGCCCCTTTTGCCCCTAAGGAGTGTCCTGTTACTTCTTGAACTGTTTTCTTTCGGTCAGCCTATCTGGTGCTTTTTTTCCCTCAGTAACGCTGCTGTAGTGGGAGTCAGCTGGGTGTCAAGGCAGAGATTTCTGACCCTGTTGTCAGGAGCTGCTCTTCGCTAAGCTCCTGGGAGTCGATGTGTTTGATTCTCAATCCCAGGAAGCTGGTTGCTACTGAGATGCTTAGCTGTACAGTGATAGCACCTCATGACCTTGTCTGCATGCTGTATATATTCAATTGCAGTCACATGATTTGCTGTGTGGACAGCAGGCTGTTTGTATTATGAGGCCGGTATACCTAAGTAAACGGCCACTGAGTGCATATTTATCTGTATATAAAAGCTTGTGGGAGTTGTACTTACACAAAAAGGTTCTTAGGGCAGAAGGAAAAATGAGCTGAGACGTTCTGAGAGAAAACTGATGAAATTGTAGAGGAGGTGGCTCAAAGCAGTTAGAGGAGGCAGGGCCAAGACATCTGATTGGTTGGTTCCGCCTCCTCTAGTTGCTTGGACCCACCTCCTCTACAATCTGATTGGTTATCTCTCTGAGCCAGTCATTTTTCCTTCTGCCCTCAGAACATTGTTGTGTATGTAAAACTCCTGTGAGTTATATTGAATCAGTATATAATGATGATGTTACTTCTGTGTTCTTGAGGGGCACTAACTAAAAGTTAGGTCGTCTATACTGTAGCTGCTGTCATGTATGCTTGTAAATGGATGGTAGTGTCTTTCTCTGAGAGGCATCACACTATCATTATGCTCCCTATCTGCTTTCAAAGCTACTGTGCTGACTGAAGTGAGTTTGCTCTAAAGCCGCAGGCACTCCGTGAACAGCTGGGCTAAACTTGGCGTGACATAAGGCAAGCGGCTGTCTCTTTCAAAATCAGGTAAAAATGGAGTAACAAGGATAGATGTTTTTTCCCTTTGTGTATAATATGACAGGAGACCATCTAAGTGTAAATAGCATACCTCTCTGTATCTGCAGTGTGAAGGAGTGAATGAATATTGGCAGAAACATAGCTTTGATTGAGGTGACGCACTGCTATTGTGATGTCTGTTGGCCCACCTGCAGCATAATATGTCTTTTCATCCTGCTCAAAGTACAAGTTTTTGGTAGAATTAGACTGGGAAGTAGAGCGCCCCCTCCTGGTCAGCCACAGTAAAATCATGTAATCTGTACCACACTCATTATAGAAAGTGTTTGTTTTATTCTTATGAAACTGCTGGCTCTCATTCTTTATGGTTTTTCTTTCGCATATTCCATTTTGCACGTACTAACTATAAGAATGGATATGGGAAACACACATAGCCATACAAGCCATGCTGACTGATTTTCATGGATCTGTTTCTGGAGGGATGTACTCTGTGGTCAATCGGGTCTTCACACTCAGCTTTTGCACAACTGTGTCAGGAAGGGGCTGAACAGCAGTGGTTGGCATGAGGGAAGGGGTCCAATATCTCACAGTGGTGTGAAACCCAAGCTTCCCCTCTGCTGTATAAGCAGTCAGCAACAGACACGTCACACTCTGTCTCTGATTGGCTGAGCACAGACTGTTTAATGAGTGAGACTAATGGCAGGATGGAAGTGAATAATAAGTATTTACGACTTCCTTGGAGGGGGCTTGCTGCCTTGCTGGGAAGCAACAGTGATTTGGTTGTGTGTGTGTATGTGTCTGTGGGTCATGTATAGATTACATTGTAGGGACCAGATGTCCCCACAATGTAATAAAAACACATTATTTAGACGTCAATTTTTTCGGTCTCCATAAGAGGAAACTTAATTTTATAAAAATCTGTGACTGCAATAAAAAAATTTAAATGCCAAAAGGCTCGTATTTTATTTGGTTACTCACGGTTAAGGTTAGGGCTGGGTAGGGGTTAAGGTTGTCATTGTTGGGATTTGGGTTTTTCCCATAGAAATGAATGGACGGTCCCCACAAAGATATGAATACAAACGTGTGTGTGTGCGTGTGTGTCTCAGACTGTAGGTTAAAACCATTTCTGACTGAACAAAAAAGGGAACTTCAAATAAACACTTCAATTCCATGATGTAGAAATGTGGAATGAAAGTAATGTTCCACCTGAATCCTAGGGTTTTTGGAGGGAAACAAGAAGAGCACTCCAAAGGTCATAAACACAGAGCCCTGTTGTGACATCCTTTTGTAGACTCCAACCTCAGATTCCTGCAGACATTATTTCATCTCACAGTTCCTCTGATATACAGAGACCAAGAAGCTTTGGTCAAGGTCCTCTACATCGCTGCCAGTTACAGGTTACAAGCCCCATACCCACTTGCACCTGATATGTGACAGTGAGCTGTATAGTAAACCAGCTTGCTACTGTAAATCGAAATTGACCAGTGCTTGGCATAGTATGTTATACCCTTCAGTGCAACCTCTGTTGATTTCCTATAATCAGTATTTCTCAACCCTGTCCTTGGGGACCCGCAGACAGTCCGCGTTTTTACTCCCCCCACCCCCCTGCCAGACAGTTCACATTTTTGCTCTCTCCCTTCTCCCGGAAAAAATGCGGACTGTCTGCGGGTCCTTGAGGACAGGATTAGGAAACACTGCTCTATATGGATAAGCTTCTTTATGACATATGAATGACACCATGGCAGGAAGCCAGCCTCTCCTCCATAGCTGCTGATTTTCTGTTCAGTTGTTTTCTAGGCTGATGCCACAGTTTGTCTGTCTCTCATCAGACAGTTGCCAAGGCAGCAGCCCCCAGTGTGTGCCACTGGCCTGGTTAGCTTGAACATGTAGACTGTAGAACATGGCAACTCCCCCAAATAGAAATAATCATTTATCAGTTATCTATCAAAAATACCTGAATCATTAATCTCATACCTGAATGTATAAATAATTCATCACCTGATGCCCAAGTGCTCCAGCTTGGCCGTACACTGCTTTGGAATTTAGACCTGATTAATGTCAGGAAAAATATTTGTAGATTGTTTTGTTCGTGTCCCACATTCGATCCATTCTCCATGTTCGTAATGAGAGACAAATCACCTCAGTGACATTAATAAGTAAATCTGTGATGGGAATATTAATTAACTACCATGTCTGCTACCTTGGTGACCCTTATTTGTGTGTCATTATCCCAGCTTGCTGTTGAATGCATTGGCTGACTGTGGCTATGGCAATTAGGCATATAAAGAGAAGTGGGAATTGTGTGTTTGTCATCTACGTTACACAAGTCTTTGTAATTTCCCTCCTAGGGGTTGTTTACACTTAACCCGTTAATGCAGATGATAACAATAACAGCTCCGCAAGCCTGTGGAACAGAATCACACCCAGGTGTTCTCTTTCCGTGGGTTTTTAACTCTAAATGGTTGTACCCTGAAGCATTCATACAGAATTATGAAGACTGGTGAGTGGGTTTTAAGAATGAGCTGGACCACATTAGTGTCAGAGGTTGGCAGTGGAGTTTTTCTGGGGAAAAAAGGCCATATAATCAAAAAGAGATGAAGAGAGCCTGTTCTGGGACATTTGATTTTACATTGTACTGTATGGACTTTCCAAACGGTTTAACCGGACTGTGGGATTGAGATAACCAGAAAACTTACAGCACACCTCAAGTCTTAAATTCATTTGAGCTTCATCATCTCTTATAGGCTCAGTGGGTCCCTGGCATGCAGAGAAGGAATGAGAGGTCATCTTCAGCATGCTGTAAGAGTCATATGACGTAGACATACTACATCGCTGTCTTTTAGGAAATATTCCCATTTCACTCCTCCTTTTGAAATGATATTTTGAGGAACATTACCCAACAGGCGATAATTTCAGTATGATCATGCACTGTGGTTCTTTTCCTGTGGTTATTAACAATTACACAACTGATATTGGCTAAACAGCAGGCCATTATTGCATTCTATATTGTCACATTTGCATTGTCACAGACGGGGTTTATGTTACTTTGATGAGGGAGATATTTTTGGAGGCTTGGCAGGTCTAATTTCCATGGTTTACAGGCCTTTGCTGCTATTTTCAGTTTTCCAGTGAGGCGTTTGATTAGGGTGTAAAAATGAGCTTTTGTTAAATAGATTGGAATAGATATAATGCTGAGGCAGGAAGACGGTTGAAGCTATACACTTGATTTAGACCAGAGGCTAAGGAGATGTCAGGGATGGGTGTTTGAAGTGCCGTTGTTCCGCATTCTGCGGTTAGGTGCAATGTACAGACAGCGCTGCAGTAGCTGGCTTTGTGAAACATGAATTGGGGATGATGTAATTTTGATGTAATTCAACAGTCACGTTTTGAAGTTTCAAGTAATTCTGGTGAACTTCATTACTCTTGCTGTTCTTGGCTTTGCCTCCATACCTGCTGTGTGTGTCTTCTTGGAAACAGAAGTAACTTTCTTTATCTTTCCGCTGGCTTTTGGGATTGAATCACCATTGATCACAGAGTGTTTCTTTGGGATTCTGGATATTAAAAGGCCCCTTCTGGTGTTATTCAAAGAAACAAACAGTATAGGATTTGTACGTAGGAGTGAGGCCCAGAGGCCGGCTTTGATGAACACAGCATCCGTTTGTGGGCTGCGAAGCATTGGTGCTGTAAGCAGTAACTGTAGGCTGTGGATTTCAACTTGACATCCGTGAAACTTCTGTGTCTGTTGAAGATGCTCCAGTCCGAGAGACCCGTGTGTGTGGATGTGCTGCCCTGAGCTGCCCATATGGGAGGAAAAAACAGGGGCGCAGGCACTGGGGGGTTGGGGGGGGGGGCATGAGTGTGTGAGCGTGGATAATGGTAGCTTTGGTTTGGATAAGTGGGGGGGCCCTTTGGTAGAATTTTCCAGTGGCCCAACCATGTCTTTGTGTGGCCCTGGCACTGCGCAAAACTCCTTTCAGAAGTTTTGTCACGGTGAAATGCCAGTCTCCGTCTGGGCTATTATCTGTAACACTTCGGCTCATTAGGGAGTAGCTTATCTGCCCTGGCTTGTGATGCTTACAACTGACATGCATTTTTCATCGATGTTGTCAGGGAGTTGACCTTAACCTGCGCAGAGTGCAGCGAGCTCTGCCTCAGTTTCCCTGGCCGTGTGTGTTTAAGCCCAGCCTTCCATGTGTCTCCAACAGAGCCCCCCACGGAACGAGCAGGCCGGCGTTGCAGCATGCCCGGAAACGGCGGAGAGGACACCACCCCTGGCATGGAGCCCACCACCTCTGCTCCCTTCCGGGTCACGGTGAGCACCACCCACCAGTATTGCATGTGCGAGTTTTGTATCTAAAACCATCTTGGATCCCTACATATGGGTGCTAGCAAAAGCGTTTCAGGCACCATGGAAGCTCAGGGATGCAAGACATTTTTGTCAAAACTGGCTTATTGTTACCTTGACTCGTCTAAAACAAGTATATGTTCCCGGCAGCTGTTTGAGTAACAGAGGCAGTAGCAGCAAACATATGTCAGTGTTTAGGCGTGGTGACAGTACACAGCAAAACGCCTCAAAGTCCAACATTCCAGTTTGATGCCGGCTACAATTTCACTGATGAGTGTATGGCACTTACTACGCTTCAGCATGTGTGTATGTGTGTGTGTGTGTGTCTGTGTGTGTATGTGGGTTATGTATTTATTACATTTGTTCCCCACAATGTGATTAAATACCTATTATTCTGATATTATGGGGACTATTTTTTTGGTCCCCACAAGGGGAAACTCAATTTTATAATGATCTGTGACTGCAATCAAAAAGCTAGAAATGTCAAAAATCTTGTATTTTGGTTACTTATGGTGAAGGGGAGGACTGGGTAGGGCTTAAGGCTGTCATTGCTGGGATTAGAGTTTTTCTGTTGGAAATGAAGGGATGGTCCCCACAAGGATATGAATACAAATATGTGTATATGTGTGTGAGGTTTTGACATGAAAGTAAGCAAGAATTTTAATCAACTGGACCTTTATGGAGTAATTACAATACAGCAAATCATCCTCTGGACATCTTGTAAATAGGCCACAGTCTGCTAATATTTCTATTGTAAGTGCACATCTAATCCATAGCTAATGAAAATGGGATGCACAGCATACATTACAGTACAATGACCATATAGCCGGTTAGCTTGCTACAGGATTATAACTACCCAGCTGATTTCTGTCACATGCCTGGATTCTGGACTGTTTACCTAATGGTTGTAATATTAAATTAATTTTGGTCCCAGTTTTGGGCCATAATAGAGCACATTCCCAAGACTGATCTGGATTATAGAGCAACTGTTTTATAAATGGACAGGCCATGTTTCCCTGCAGCTCCCAGAGCATTTAATTGATTTATATGGGTTGCCAACTGACACTTCTGTTCGTTAGTTGGAAGTAACACTCATTCAGAGGAATGTTTATTTGCATGAAAATGTGGTTGGATCCCTTGAATTAATGTGAGGTGATCCTGGAAATGCTCAGTGGGTGATGTGCTGGTACTGTGACAGACCATACAGTCTCCTAAACACTCCTTTCTTCAGGTTTTACTGTGCTTTACTAGTCTAGCAATGGCGCCAGAAGGTGAGCTGGAAATGCATATCTTTATCTGTGAACTAGTCTGCAAAAACCTTTTTTGTTTTAGGTGAAACCAGTGTAAGTTTTCCCACTTCAAATATATTTGGTTTGTTCAATGAAGTTCCAGTGTCACAGTTCATATCCACCGTCTCCATATATGCACTTTTCATAACTGCTTAAGCAGTGCATGGCCCCTGTGTGCCTGGAGCCTATTCCAAGAAGAACAGTGGTGTGGAGCTCTGTCGCAGGGCTCACACTCACATGCAAGTTAAAGGCAACTTAGAGACAGCAGTTTATCTATCCACATGTTTCTGGACTCTAGAGGAAACTTATGCAAGCACAGAGAAAGGCATGTGATGTTCAGACACATATTGCTGGGGGCATAATTCAAACCCACGACCCTTGAGGGGTGACACCACTGTGCTGTCCACTCAGCTACCATGTCCACCTTTATGTAAGGGAATCATCTCATTAGACAAGACAATAGCTAATTATTCATTTGCCTGATGATACTGATATTACTTATTTGATGCAAGAGTTTCCCACATTAACGTCTGGGAAAAAAATTAAAGCATCTTTAATCATAATAGAATGTGTTTATCCAGTCGGAAATGTTAGGGAGATTTGGGGTTATTTGCTATGTTGAATTGAAAATTACTGTTAATAATAATTCATGGACACGTGTTGTATTACTGTACGACGAGCACAGTGACAGCAGGCCTGTGTATATGTAGTCTTTTCAGATTGATCTTATTCTGGTCCAGACGTGCGTCTCCCTCAGCGTCTGTGAGACTGTGCCTCCATAATGAATATTGACTTTACTCAGTGGGCTGGGCTGAAACACTTATCAGGGCTCTGTCAGAATTTATAAGCAGGTCAACCGAGTGAATCTGCTGCAGCCTCACACTCATGTTAATGAGGCTGACAGTGAAGGCCGAGGCTCTGATTATCTCTTCATAACCCGGGGCTGTCACACAGATGTGGATGTACATGGACGGAGTCACAAAAATGCAGCCTTTGCCTTGTGCTACTTTTCAGCTCGACGGCAGGGGGCAGGGTTCCCCTGCACTCAACCTGAATGACAAGTGATTTTAGAGCAAATGCAGACGTGTAGTTCAAAGGACCTGCACCGTGCTGCGTTTGTAGCCTGAATATACATGTGGTGCTGTCTAGCAGTGGCCATGTAACCGGCACATCAGAGAAATGGGAGCCACAACAGGTGGGATTGACCCCAATGGGACCAGACCCCAGGAGCAGACAGAAAGGCCTCTCCCACCCCCTAAATTCACAGGAAAACATGGTGGCTAATGGTGTACTCACACTAGGTCATCCATACCATGCCCGAGCACATTTGACCTCCCCAATGTAATTCATTTGACTAGAGTGATTGCTCTGTACCATGCCCAGGGACGCTAAACCACCTCTTCAACATGAATTGGACCCGGAAGGAACGGATCAGGTTGGTTATACAGATCGGGTAGCAACAAACATTTAACAAACATGGTGGCAAATGGATTACTCTGGTCGGCAGCAGTGTTTGCTGGAAATTTGGGCTTACGAGTGTATCCAGGAATAACACACAAAAACTCTGAGATATTTGGAAAAATACCGGACTGTTTTCTTATATGTGCAGCACAATTAAATGAAAATTGCTGCGTTGCATACTCAATAAGTCTATAAGAGGGCTGTGTGTCCTTGTGCCCAAAACTCCAAATAAGCCATGAAATAAAGACATTAATCATGACCTCCATTGTGCTGTGCAATGCTACTTTTCTTCCTACGCAAAAAGTGGCATGGTGATGACAAAAGCATGCCTGGGCCCGCAATGTTAAGCGCAATGTGAGCACTGACCAGCAGGGGAGTGGGACAATCTTGCTCGGGCATGGTACAAGGCAACCAGGCCAATTGTGAGTACGCCCTCAGAAGAGATACTTTGAAGTGGGATACTTTGGGAGTGGAGGGGTAGAGACTGGCTTGTGGCAGTGACTTTTGCCTGGTTGATTGCATTCTTAGCCTAGGGTTCCTCGTAGAGAGCTGAACGTCACTGAGAATGGAACTGAACTCTCCCGCCACACCAATAATGAGAGGAGTATTGTCCCATGTTTGATGTGGAGGAGCCCTGGCCACAGGGGCTCCACAGTCAATAGTGCCAGCTATCTGCTCCATCCCCATGGTATTCATTAGGCAGAAGTGGTCAACAAGGCCCATTCCCCCTCCTTGGCCACCTTGCACTTAGGAATGCCATTCATTATGAATTTACTGTTTTGTAACCAAACATGGCTTCTCCTGTGGCCTGGGCCTTTGCTGGCTTAGTTTTATATTAATATGTCAATGTGAGCTTGGCTTCAGGGAGTTGAGTTCATTTTATGCTGTACTAGGGACAAGCTCTTACTTCACTGAAGAGCAGACATGCTTTTGTTACTGAAGTATCTATTAGTTGAAACATTATTTAAATTAGTCCTGTTGTTTGCCATCATGTTGCTGAGTTATGCCTGCAATTATGTAAGTAGTTTCCCTGAGAGACCAGGCTACAATAATATTATTAAGGTTTAAAGTTTGTGGATTTCTGATCCACTCTGAACTGCAAAGGTGTTCTGAAGGTTAGGAAACCCACGCTCTACTCCATAGCTCTGAGCTTGTTGGTGGTATCAACAACGTGCTGGTAGGAAGAGAGGAGCAAGTTGGCATCACCTGCTGTGAGTTTTCTGCAAAGCTTCCTGATGGAGATGCAGTATTATTATTAACTTGCTTCATAGACTCTCTTGTCTCTTGTCCTCAGAAAGGTACATCTCAATTGCTAGCTATAGATATGAGCAGTTCTGTGACCTGAATGTAGAACTTGCTGCTTTTTGGTCCTTGGTCTGGTTGCTAGCTTTGTCCTCCAGTCTTCTATCTATAAAAGCAACACTGGTGTTTTGGACCTCGGCCTCCCATTGAATAACTGTTTTGTGTTTTCCCAGAAAAGCACCACTAGGTAAAAAAGCAGTATCTATTATTATTGCAGTAAGCCGGTATTTGACAGCATGCAGTTCTACACGGGGAAAGGTTAGTATACCTTTCCAGCGGAGCAACTTTGGCTTCCTCCCCCTAACAGGTGTTATGCCTATATAGAGAAGGAGGGCAGGACAACACAATGCTGCTGCTGCAGAAAGGAACTGCATGACAGAGCGGAAAGACTGTCCTACCAGGCAATCAGACTGGCAGGGGAGAATTCAGACTTGGCTGTCCACTCCCCGCCACTCTCAACAGACACTCAACAAATCAGCTTATTGGCTGAAGACTTACTGCTGCATGGATATGCATAATCCTATTTATACATAGGTGATTGTTTGTATAGAACTGGCATTTAGTAATGCAGCTAACAGCTTTAAATATGATTTTAATTGCCAGGAGTTTTATGATTTCACTATTCATTCGTTGTGCACTTTTCCCAATGACATTTGCACTCCAGTGACATATACAAGCGTAATGCTCAGGCGGCTGAGCTACTTTTTGTGGGTGCTGAGTGAATTAAAATAATGAGGACGATTTCTTCAGATGAACAGTCCGCCTGCACCCCGTGTCTGTGGATTATTCAGAGATGATGCCTGTCCAATTTGCTTCACAAAGCAGACTGCCATTTAGTGGTAAGGTAAGATTATGAATGTATACACCTGCCATTATATTTATTTAATAGCATCTAAAGGAACAAGTACGTAGAATGTTGACTCCTGCAGGCTCAGAGAGCAGATGCACACTAACAC
>JAAGVU020000040.1:19671796-19686478 GCA_011763525.2 Mormyrus iriodes
TGGTGGTTCAGCTCTGTCACAGCTGCTACTTCAGTGCAGAGAGGTGTAAGGGAAAAGGGTATAATACAGACAGGGGAGCACTCTGGAGAGGGCAAAATGCAACACCAACCCCCTAACAACCCTTTCCAGGCTGGGTAATTTAATTACATTTCCACCTAACTACTAAGCTCAGGATCTACCATTCTGTCACGCTATAGGTGGAAAGCAAATACAGATGCCTGCAATGAATTTTTAATGAGCCAGTCACATTGCCATAATTAGGATGGCGGGGTCCATATTTGTTCCACCCGAGAAGAGATATAAGGCCACGCATCTGATTTTCCTAAAGGATGAGCCATTTTTTCCTCCCCATGGCAAGGCCACCTTTGACTTTTCTGTTTTAGTTGGTACTCAGATGAGAAGGACGCTTTAAGATCTCATGGTTGGCATTACGGTCTGTTTTGTGTGAAATAAAAATGAGAGTAGTGTTCTCTCGAAAGCCAGGAAGGTTAGGATGACTGTAACATTTATTGTGTGCCTGGTGTTTCACTCTAATTTCACAGGTTTGGGTAGCACTTCGGTGATTGATCTCATAAATACTGTGTTTTCCGCCAGGCCAAACCACAGGCATCTATTTTAAAACCTGACAGTCCATCTTCCCCCGCTATTTCATGTCTAACGTTCCATTTTATCACATTCATATCCGCTCATTCACCAAGCACTCGACTCACTGCCGTTTAACTGAACCTGCTCTACCCGGACATCTGTTTTATTTGTCCTAAGTAGATATTTTTATAGTTTTGGCATTGCGCCTAAATAGTTACTCCAGCAAAAGAAAATGTTTTTAATGTATGTATAACACTATTTAAAACCAAAGGTTACCATTTGCCCACTGCTTAAATTCAAGAGTATCGGTCTCTGCGTGAATATTAATCAAATTACTGATGTTAAATTAACTGAAGCTTGTTTTAAGCTCTTGAGAGTCAGGATTAAAATAGGTTAAGAGACTTTTTCTTTGTAAGGGAATCATTATGTCTGTCTCCGTTTTAAAGAGTCCAGCAGACTGCTTGGATTCTGAGACTGCTGGGCGTCTCTAACCAGACGCCTACCCCAGCACTCTGAAATTACCTTGGGGTTTGTTTGTCCTTCATGGTTTAAGGAGTAATTAAACTCTAATGCACAAGAGATAAATGTCACATTGAATTACCTATGTTCCTTTGGAGTTCTACATAATTTTACGCCCGGATCTTTGCTTTGACAAATAGCAGCGAAATTATAAAAGCAAACCACCCTTAATGTTTGGGAGAGCACTGAATCTCATTTGTCATGCACTGTATCAGGTCAGTAGGTCATTAATTGCTGCAAGGACTATGTCTTAGGTAAAACAAAATCATTTCTAATTTCCATGCACTGGTGTAATTATAGGGACACAGCTGAAAATATTGTTCTGTTGGAGGTCTGTGCCTTTGTCGTCAGTGCCTTACTGAGAATCCATTTGCTCTCTGGCATGGTCTTCTTCTGTTCTTACTGGTTGCATATTTGAGTGTCTGACACCTTAGGTTTTACCATTGATAATTCCAGTTGTAGACTCATAAAAATAATAACTCTCTGCTGTATAACTATTACAGAAAGTCATAGTACAGTTACACCACATTACTATCGCCCTGTGCCAGCACGGCAGCACTATGCCATTGCGGCTTTCCCTCAAAGAACCGACGGCTCGCCACACTCATTAATTTAAATTAAATTGTCAATTTATCTGCTTCATTGTTTTGTGGCAATGCTAGTAATTATGTACTGCAATCAACCAGAAATAAAATAAAATTAATTAAAATTTGAGAAAGTGCAAAGATGATTTCTGACAATGACTTTGGACAACCATATAGACCATATGATTTCATTGTTAAACTCGTTCTGTTGTCAAAAAGCAGATTTCCTTTCATATTTGAACTGGCCCATTTGTTGGCATTTGACTTCATAGCCTTTAGCGGTTCAATGAATCAGATGACTGCCTAACAGGAGAAGGGCGTGTGCCCTGATCACTCAGTTCAATAGCTTAACGCTTAAGATTATATTAACAGTGATACGTTGGTTAGATCACATGGGCTCTTTTATTTTGGTATAAGCATGATGACCATCTGTATGTGGCTGAATTGTTAAACGCAGTCAGATCACATGATAAACTCTTTGCAGAGCGTACAATGCGTACATTGTCTCAGATCACATAAAGGATACACAAGCCACTCATGCTGTACAATATAGCCATTTGCTCACCATCACACCGAGCTATGAGGGCTTCTCTGATATAGCTGTACTCACAGATGAGATCACTTCTCCTTCCTGTTAGAAACAAATGACCTGGAACACCCCTGCTGTCAGGGAACACAAAAAAAAAACTTGGACCACTCTGACTGTCTACCTCCAGCCACAACCGCTGTTCATCCTAAAAAGGCAGGCACCCAGAGTCACCTCATCTGTGATTCTCACAGTTGGAGCAGGGATGCATCACATGATGCTTTATCTGTCACCCAAAAAAATCAATTATTTAAAGGTGGGTAGTCATAGCAAAAGGTGAGAAAGGGGGTATATCAGATGCAAATGAGTAATTCTCTCTCTCTCTCTCTCTCTCTCTCTCTCTCTCACGCACACACACACACACACACACACACACGCAGATATACCCTAATCCTTCCCCATGTATTGAGGTTGTTTGTACTGGTGGGTTTAACATGGTTCTCTGTACCAGTCTTCATTAAAAACAAGGGTACCATCCAGTGATTTGGTGCCACAGAGGGTTCTGTTTCTCACCGGAGCCCCATTACATCCAGCCCTGCTCTGGAGAAATGTTCCGTCACCTGTCTACGGTAATGGCCTGGCCATGGCCTGCCAGGCTTGGCAGCACTCCTCAGATAGCAGCTGCTTCCCCTCCACCCCCTCATCCCCTTGACGGAGTCCCCTACCTGGCAGCAGGTGGAGTCCATGCAGAAAAGGGAGCCTCGTTCTTTCCCAGCCGATCTCAGCTCTGTTTCGGAGACTGTCACGTTCGATTAATGAGGCCCTTTAAACGTGGGGCTCAGCTTACAGCACTGCAGTGTTCAGTCTCACAATAGCTTGCCACATTTTTATGTGGGTCTGCATATTTTATAAGGTTTAATTTTTTTTTTTTCTCCGGCTTGAAAAAGGGATTTGGCAGTGATAAATTATACAGTATGCATTTCATTAATTGCTGTTTTGGTGGCATTCATGATAGAGGGAGGGTTTGGGGAAATCTAAAGAAATGTGACAGGCAACAGGACAGGAACCAACTGCTGCAGCTCTGCATGTAAACAGCCAGAGTGACTTTAAATGGTACAAGAAAAATCTTGTCGTGATTTCATCTTAACGTGCTTCATCTTTTCTCGACTCGCTCATGGAGTCGTGCTTTTAAACTCTGTCACAGTTTTCACAGGGCCATCAGTCCTGACCTGCTGATCTGTTGAGCATATTCCCTCATGTGGCAATAAGCTCACGGCGTCTGTTCAAATCCCCGGAATTGTGGAACAAATGCGCTCTGAAGTGCCGGAGCTCATGGGTCGCTGGTGGAATGATACAGGGCTCATGTGGGGGAGTTGCTGTCCGCGGTAGTGGAACACAGCGATCTGGGGGTGCTGGTGTGGCCACGGGCCCCGTTGCCTGTCAACAACTAGACAGCACAGCTGCTGGGGTGACAGCATCTGCCATGAATCTGCTGTCATTCTGAGGGGGTGGGGCATGTGGTCTGATGGCGGGGGCAAGTGGTCAGAAGGCTCATGCCAATAGACTGGCTACACCCTTCTCTTCACAGCTGTCCTGTTTCCTCCTTTGTGTTTCTGCTTCTCGTAGGCATGGGATGGACATTGAGATACAAAATTACACAATCTGTTAAGACAGGAACCACTGGACCAAGCAAGACATTACTGCTGCGATCAACACCGGGTCAGAAATGGCTGCCAAACAGAGTCCATACCATGGATCATTTTATAGCGTTTTTTTTTTTTTTTTTTTTTTTTTTACTTCCTCCAATGCATGGTTTCTGTCACTAGTTGTTTGTGCCACTTACATCCACTTGGTGGAGCTGTTTCTCAGAAAAACCAAATGGTGCATGAGGGGCAAATTAGCATGGTAAATCTGTTCTTTTGGTCGCTCAGTGCATGCATGCATCTCTTCCTAAGCGTACTGTTTCCAGACACCTGTGTGCCAGTAAATGAATCTGTGTGAAGGCCTGACACTATGCATGGATTGAATGCCTGCAGTAGGGTGACGATTCATAGCATATATGAGCGCTTGTTTGTAATAGTTTAACTGCATAATTCTATGTTAGCTTACAGTGTAAAGCAAACTTCAATGATATAACTCAAGACTACAAGAAATGTAGCCAATTACCTGGAAATGAAGTAAAGGCACTAGATCATTATAGTCCTGTTAATAATTTTTGCACGTATATCTTGTGTCAGATCTACAGCTCAGCTTCAGCTACCTTGTTTTTTTTTGGTCCATTTAAAATAACATCAAGTTAATGAGAAATACGTGAAAAATGTGTAGACATTTTTAGTATTGTGAAGGACTATTGTAACTGGAAACAGCTGATTTTTAATGAAATATCTACACTGGCATACAGAGGCCCATAATCAGCAACCATCAGTCCTGTGTTCCAAAGGCAAATCCAAGTTTATCATTTTATAAGGCAAATCTGATCATTGGAAATCCCTTTTTAAATTGTGTTAGCACAGCTGAAAACTGGTGTGCTGATTAAAGAAGCAATAAAACTTCCCTTCTTTAGATTAGTTGAGTGTCTGGAGCATCAGCACTTGTGAGATAGATTGAAGACTCAAGATAAAGGTACTTTCTTCAGATATTCACCAGTCTATTGTTGTTCTGAGAAATGAAGGCTATTCCATGGGAAATTTGTAAGTGACCCCAAACTTTTGAATGGTAGTGTATGTAATGTTTGCTTTTTAGTCTATTTAGTCAGGGACAGAATGCAGTCGGGTGATGGCAGAATCATGAATAACTGTTTTGATGTCTGTATAAATGTCCATTTTTTGTAATGCCAGCCATGACAAAAGGCACACACGACAATACCACGGAGATGCTTCAAGCATTTCTTACATCTCAAGGCCTGTACGCTGCTGCAGTGCTGTGCACCTTTTTTACACGCCTGTCAAAACAACGGGATTCATAACATTCAGCATGATATCAGGGGACAGGAGACAGACGTCCGGAGTGGCGCATCATCTCACAAAGAAATCACTGCGCATTAACAAATCTCCTTCTTCCTCAAGTGTTGTAATCAGTCATGATGTTACCACAGAGAACATCAAAGTGCCCTGAATTCAATACCAATAAAGGGAATCAGGCTTTGAGTAAAGAGATATTAAATATGGACCTTTTTTACATTTAATTATTAACATTTCATTATGTGTCCTTAGCGTTAACTACTGTCCGTTGATTACTCATTGAGACAGTAACAACTTCATGTCAGCAATCAAGGTAAATTTCCTAAACAACATCATGCCCCTTCTGTCAACAGTGGCATTTAGTTACACTTACAGTATATTTGTATATATTAATCATAACTTGTGTAAATCTATACAGGAAAACATTGAGTTAATGTGAACAATAAAATACGTCATATAATATTTTTATCCACATGCAACTTGACCTTTACTGTGATTTAAAAGATTTTCTCTTATCTTTAGGGTTTTAACTGCAACTTACGCAAAATTGACGGTTCCAGCAAATGTTAATTCTTGAATCCGTCAGGGCTTGGGAGAAGTGGTGTGTGTTTCATCTCAGAGCCTTCTGTGAAATGGGCACATTTAAGTCCACAAGGACCTTGTGGTTCTCCACATGGCCTAGAGCTGAAAATGCCGCTATTGCAACCATTTGTCAAGAGAATGAAAAACTGTGACTGAGACCACGGGTCGTCCGTCATCTGTGCAAAACTGTAACAAAAGTTATTTGTCCTGCGATTCAATAAACGCAGCAGTCCACGTTTTTATTTACCAAGTGCGTGCCTTTGTTATTTATTGCCTGCATGCCTTGAAGGTGTCTCTTCTTTGTTGCAAGTTTCATTTTTATAAATATAATATTTACTTATACCCAGGTGTGTTGAGAAATTGCAGAGACACGTGCACCCTTCTGTTTTGATTTCAGATATTCCACGAATGGTAGCCTAGCCTTCCTTTGGGGTCTGGTGCTTGTTTTGAAGCGCAGTACCAGCTAAACAGCAGGGTCTCCACCTCCAATCCCAACCTCTGGAAGTGGCCTAGAATGTCCAATGCGTTTCCACCAGAAATTTCTGTTGTGACAGATGTGTTTAAGCTTGTAGGAGATGTGTCTTCTGCAGTGTTTTCATCTCTGACGATGTTCAAAGAATGAAAGTCAATGTTCCACCTCTGCTGGAGTTTGAAATGCTTTGTATTGCCCTGTGAGGGAAAATAAGAATTCAGATCTCAGTATGGAAGCTGGAGGTCAGTGGGGTTTGACTGAGCTACACTGTAGTGTGCTGTAGATAAGCTGTGATGTTAAAGTAAATGCAGGTGTCATGAAGATCTGAAATATGCATTGGATTTAACCCTCATGGCAGAAATAAATCGTGGAGTGCAAAAAAAAAACAATTTCACAACTGCAATATTTCCATAGTTTTAATTACATATGGTGGCTGAAAAGATTGAAAAGTAAAATTCACAATAAGTTTTGAAGGAGACTAAGGTGGGTTGCAGAATCTGTTTAAAAAGACCATTAAATTGAAGTAGGACTGGGATGCATGGATCTTCTTGGATCTTATTTTGGGACCAATAAGACCTGGAGGTGGCAAGAAGAGTAAAGCACAGATCATACACAAGCTTAATTCTCAGCTATGGCTCTGAGAGTCTCAGCTATGAATTCAGGTTAATCCTTGCCAAGTGCTCCCCCTGGACTTTGCAAGTCAGTATGTGGGTTCAGTTCTGACAAGATAAGTCCTTTTCAGAAGTTACTGTTCAGAAGTTACCCTGCTCTCTCAATCATATTTTTATTACTAGTCTCATGACCAGATATTCCTTACATTGGTGCAGATGTAGAACACATCTATAAAAGACTGTCATCCATTTAAATGCCAGCAGGAACTGTTTCCTGTACTGCCATTGTAATGCACATGTGTCCAGGCATGCAAAAATATTAGCCCTGAGTTCAGGTGGCTGCAAGTATTACTGGTTTATAGTCTCATTGCTGTCTTTGATTCGCTACCAGTTTGCTTAGTTCAGCGAGAACAGAATAAGCTAGCCTCATCAAACTCGATAACTGACTAACAATTTGATCGTCATCAGATTATTTTTCTCATATATCTATGCTGATTGGAGCTGATAGCAGTGTGACTGTCCTCATTACTTTAACCCAGTTTATAAGCAGACGTCATTTAAAAGTATTCTTTCAATATAAAATAATAGTAAAATAAAGAATAAAAATCACAACAGAACACACTAACGTACTACATATTAAAGCTGGGATGTTGGAGGTGGAGAAGGAAGAATCTTTGAAGTTTAGCCGTGCGTTTAGCTGGCAAGAAAGTTTGATTACTGCAGTTAGACGCTGTACATTTGTAGGTGTGCACAAGAGCAAGAGCATTTCGAGCTTCAGAAATGGAGAGTAAAATGAGCAGTAACAGGCTACTGGAAACAGTCTTTGGATGAGTGGGAGTGCAGACAGATCAGAGATTGTGTGGGGAGGAGAGAAAGCATCTGGCAGGGGAAAGCCGGATAGCAGGGGAGAACGAATTAGACTCCCAGAATGGCAGAGGTCAGCAGGGGAGATGGGAAGGAAGCAAAGCGAACTTTCGTTTTGTGGGAACAAGCCTGAGAAAAGCCATCCTAGCTGTCCTTCCTAAAGGAAAAAGACTCTAACAGAGTGCCTGATTCCTAACGCTGAAATCGAATGATAAAATTATCCCAGTGATGTAATTGCAATTTAGCCAAGCTCTATTTTAATTGGTTATTCTGATGCAAGCAGCATCTAGGGGGAGATGGCAGTAAAATAGATATGCTGACCTCTAGGAATCTATTTTAATTTTATTCTTTTTCTTCTCACAGATGTATGCTATTCTAACTAATGTAGAGTATAATTAATATGTTCTCTTTTTGTAGCTCTTTTTTAACTGGAGCTGGAGACATAAAAATGACACTTGGGGCTAAAGCAATCGGGTTGTGATTAATCCTCAAGGTGGAGTACACAGGGAGAGCTTCATTAGTGAAAGCAGTCCACTTTTGACCCCTTACCCCTCCAGATTTCCTGGAGTTTACTGGACTTCATCTCAGCCAAATGATTCTTTAATATCATAGTTTGGCACCAACCTAGCTAATGCTACAATGAATATACTCGCTACATGAATAAATGTAAATCCATCCATTTTCCTGGAACTGAATTACAGAGTTACCATAAACCAGTCCCAAAAAAAAAAGAAAAAAAGAAGAGAATGCCAGTCCATGAGAAGGCCCATGCACAGGAGGGCAATTTTGAGACACCAAACTATCTCAGTGGCAATGTGCTGGATCCATATGCTGTGAATGTAATCCTAATGCTGAGGGTGAGCAAAATAATGGAAACATAAGATGAAAAAGTACTTTAACTTTTTTACAAGTAGAGCTACAAATGTGAGGCATATTAGGTTGAGGCCGAATAGCTGCAGGTACTCATGATAGGGAGGTTGCCGGTTCAAGTCCCAGGGTTGGTAGAATGGTTTCAGCCATGGGCATCGTTAGGTCTGATCACTCAGGGCTATAGCCCCGAGTATTTTAGCCCCGATGCCAATCTTCCTTCAAAAAAAAAAGTCAAGCCCCAGGTAAACTAGACTTAGCCACTGATTTTTTCTATAGCCAGAAACAGCCCTGGTTTCAGCGTTGGGCCCTTGAGCAAGGCATTTAATCCCAATTTCCCCAGAGACCATTCTCTCTCAATTATAATTTGCTTTGGATAAAAACATCCCTGAAATAAATAACTACAGATGATTTAAAGGAGAACAGTCTCAAAAACCATGGCAGATATACAAAACATGAACATGCTGCATTGGCAAAGACAAACATTGTTCACAAGTTCAAGTTCACTGATGAGGATAAATAGACATGTAACAGGAGAGCTGCCCAATAGACCACAAAACTATAGCTACAGAAATACCATTATTCTGAACCAGCACCTCTGTGACTGACTCCTAACAAAAACTGTAAATTGTGAAGAAAGGTATCATTTAAGCCAGACTGTCATTTGGAAACTACTTGTATTCAAGACCAATTCACAAAGGGGCATTACTTGGTGTAAGGAGCACAACACCTGGACCTCTGAGCAATTGAAAAGGTATTTTGTGAGCCATCTATTACATTTTTCTCCATCTAGTTGGGTTTACATTAGGAGAAAACCAAAGAATGCATTCAACCCACAGCGTCTGTTGGTGTGAGTAGCCATCTTGTGGAAGTCATTCAGTATGATAATAGCACTGCATGGTCATATTATAGCCAAGCTATGTGAAGCCATTTTACAGGACCTAGTACACCATACAGTTCAAACCCTCATGGTGTTCTGGTATTTCAAAACGATAATACTTACAACACACCGCTGAACAAATTTATGAACGGCAAGAATGCAAAACGCTCCAATATGCCAGCACCCACAGTTGAAGATGTTTATGACAGCATTTCAAGAAGAGATTGAGGCTGTTCTGATGGAAAGGGGAGCCCTGTTACTCATTAGGTCTTTGATATTAATATATTAACATTGGTGCTCTATTTTCAATTCACTGCACATCTTCTTGGGTATCAGAAGAAGATCTAGAGCATAAGTTCTTGCTATTGGAAATATACAGCAATAAAGCATCGAAATTAACAGGAAAGGCAAACTATATATAGTAAAGTATAAGATGCCTGAATGATTTGTAGACCCCCACCACTGGATGTTACGGGCATGTGAGTGGATTATCAGGCTAGAGCAGAAGCCTTTCCCAGATTCCCAGCACTGTGGTCCCCACCAGGGGAAACTCAATTTTATAAAAAATTTGCGACTGCAATCAAAAAATTAAAAATGCCAAAAGTCTTGTATTTTGTTTGGTTACTTATGGTTAAAGTTTGCGCTGGGTTTTTGATTTATTTAATGAAAAAGGTAGTAGTGCCATTAATGGATTGCCAAAGACTGTGGGTTAAATGGCATTGAAAGCAAGACGAGCCTCCCATGTGGGGAAAGAGCAGGGAAAGGTTATTCGTGATTTAGTCATGGGGATGTTTGGCCTCTCGCTTTCTATTCAGTAGTGTGAAGGTGGGCTCCTGCCAAAAAGGAATGAAAAGGGAAGAGA
Organism: Mormyrus iriodes; assembly: GCA_011763525.2. Lineage (NCBI taxonomy): Eukaryota > Metazoa > Chordata > Actinopteri > Osteoglossiformes > Mormyridae > Mormyrus > Mormyrus iriodes. The sequence continues at coordinate 19,682,109 of JAAGVU020000040.1, forward strand.
AGTGTGCTTGTTTGGCCTCTATTAAGCATGTAAAGCATGTTTTTAAGTACATTAGAGAGACATTAATATTTATCTTTTTCAGTATGAAACCCAATATAGTCAGTGTTTACCAGAGCAATACTGTATGGTTGTCTGATGTAATGAGTTTTATCAAATAGACTGGATGAAGTTATGGCCTTCATTTCTCTAGCCAGTTGCCTGTAAAATGGAGATGAAATTCTGTCTTTGAGTAGAGCAACAGTGATTTATGCCTAAGAAGTGAGGTACACTGTTTATATTCTGGAAATCTCACCACACGAGCTCCCCGACTCAGTTGCTGACACATCCTGAGCTCAGCCAACACGAAATCTGTCATGATGAAATATAAAGTTACTTTAGCCAATAACCCGCAGTGTCACAAAATAATAGGAACAGTCATATTTAATAAGGAATTTGTTCAAAGAAAAAGAAAGAAAAATGTCTTATTAAGGGAATTATGCCAAAGGGAACAGTACAAGCTTCCATTTATTAAACATAAATCAGAGCTCATATGATGTGTATGTATGTATGTGTGTGTGTGTGTGTGTGTGTGTGTGTGTGTGTGTGTGATCGAGTTTGCTTTCTGTACATTCCATTTATTCTGTGGACAGATTCACCCAAGTCTGGATGAAGATGGAAAATATATAAATATACATAGGGGCTAGATTTGTATTAATCTTTTCCTAAGTGAAACTTTTAGGTGCAGCATATTCTGTAGCATGTAGCTCTGTTGTGCTATCCATACACTAAAGCTGGAACAGAGGTCTACCACGCTGGCTGAGTTTTCACATATATGCTGAAGTTTCTCTGCTCGCCGCTTCACTTGTTGTTGTATGACCACTTAGTTGTATAAGGGCTTCGTTTCAGTTTTGAGTCCCTTTGCTGCTTTTTGATCTACTAGATGGATTTCTGATGAATTGTTACATGACTAAATGATAACATGTGATGTTATTGGGAAATAGTATGAACTTAAAAACAATTCACAAAACAAATCAGAATTATTATGCATTTACTTGCGGACATAAACTGTGGGAGGTTGTAGGACAGGCGTGCATGTAGAATTACAGGCTATTGTCTGTAGACCGAGGAACCAAAACAAAGAAAAACTGTAGATGTTTGATGTAAGCATGTGAAATTTATAAATATACACTGTCTTTGGTCTGTTGCTATATGCTTGTCATTCTCCGTGTCATTCTCCCATGTGTTAATGCTCTCTGATGCTGTGAAAGTTAGCAGCCTGTAATCTGGCCTTAGTGCCTTTACCGGATGCTTCCAGAAGTGAGGAACTGAAATTGCGCAGAAACCGCAGGCCGTGTTGTGTTTGCAAATAGCCTCCTCGATGCTCACCTTCTTGTGTAACGATGGCTGGTTTTCTGCCTGTGGCTTGTGGATACATCTAGACCTGCTGGTAGCAGTGCTAGTAGTAATGAAGGCCCACTTTACATAAGAAAGGGCGAATCTCAGCCAGCAAATGTGCCACAGTGCTGAACAAGCCCCCACCACTCTGTTAATGCTGCAGAGTCACAGCCTCTCTCATCAGTCTCTAACCACAAACATGCGGATGCCAAGCAGCAGTTTCCATGGTGAACTGGTTGCAAGGGTGGTTAACCCTGATACTGTTGGTTTAGCTGTTGTGCATGTTGCATAATGATGCATCAGTTGGAATTAGGCTTATGTCCTTGAGTTAACACAGATGAGAGGGAGGGAATTTGTACACGTGAAGTCCCCTCTTAATGGACACACCTGTATGGATCCCCCATTCTTCAATAATAAACGCTGATGATTAAGCCCTTTTCTCTGTTCTTCCCAACCTCCATAGGGGTTCCTGAGCCGCAGACTGAAGGGCTCCATCAAACGCACTAAAAGCCAGCCGAAATTGGACCGCAACAGCAGCTTCCGGAACATTCTTCCAGCTTTCCGGGCCATGGAGAACGAGAGGTAGGACGTAGAGCTTTTCCCTGCTGGTTGGCCCCTCTGGGGGGTAGTGTATGTTGGCATGCTTTCACACCTCTCCTGGGCTTTCTTTTTGCACTGTGTAGTTCACTGACCTGTGTGCAGTTTGAAGGTCGCTGTTAGGAAGTCTGTGTGGTCAGTTAAGGTGCACAGACTTTTCACTTTTTACAATAACATTTATGTCATAACGTCTCACAGAAAGTCTTGTCAAATAGAGATAGTATTATTTTATTCAGATTCTCTTTCACCAGAATATAAAAATACAATACAGAAAAAGGCAAAAAAAAATTATGTAATTGGAACGCGGTATGCTCAGAAACTGTCTAAAACTGTCAATTGAATGCAAATATCAGTAAAAAAATATACACTTCTGTATATAGACTTAAATTTTTAAAGGTTTTTTTTCCATTCTTAAACAAAAAATGTATTATACTCCTTACCCGAAAATGTTTATTACAAGTGGCTCTTGGAGAATTTTCCTGTGTTTGAATGGAAAGATTTTTAACATCTCTGGACCTAAATTGTTCATAGCATCAGTTCATTTTGTTCTCATTTATGACTGAGGAGGTGTCCAGTTCAGCTGGAATGTGACGGCAAATCCTATAGATTTAACTGGAAAAGACTCCTCTGGCACGACTGCGTTTTGCATGAGTCCCATTTCGATGTGTCATGGTGGGCGTCCTTCAACAAAGACCACAGCTACGAAGGAGAACGTGATTGTTTTTGCACAGAAGCAAAAATGTCTCTCGAAACTACTTTCATTAAGCTGACAGAACCCCCGCATCTGATAGGTGTGGGACCCGAATCAAAGTGGTAATATAGGTCTGTAAGAACACATCTCATTGAGTGTAGCTCTTCAACACACCACTTCAATGCACATTAATTTATTCTGCACCCCACTTTTAGATTCACTACATAGCTGTCAGGGCAAACAATAGAAATATTTTGACTTTTTTTTTAACAAAAGGGCATACATAAATTAAGCTTGGTGTAACTAGATGCTGAATGGTCCATTGTATTATCAACAATGTTAAATCTCATCATCTCAGTTAATGGGGTGTGTTTTTGTAAAACTGTATGGTAACAGTTGTGAAACAATATGAAAAAAACTGAACAATGAGTCAGATCAATGCATTTTATGGAAAGATGAGTAATTTACCTTGCATTTAACACCGGGACCTTGTTGACATAAAATCAATGTAGAATCACAAATTTTTAATTTAAAGAAATGTCTGCCGTAGACATAGTGGGAGGAATCACATATCAATATATCCTTCTAGAAAGCAGAGAAATCCATACCTTGAATATTGCTCAAAATTCTTTTAATGTGTAATTTAATAGACTTTAAATGTCGCTTTTAATTTTTCATTCATTGTAGTTATTTACCTGCTGGCTAATCATTGTTGAGACCATGAATGATTAGGCTGTTTTAGTGATGTGTGACTACAGTACTTTGCAAAAATCTTAGGCAAAGCTATTTATCTGGGTAGTAAGTGCACATTTGCTAGGAACAAAAAGCACAACTCAACTTTAGAACATCTCCAAATTAAGAGTAACACAATAAAAACTAGTAAAAATTTCTTCTGTTCTCCAAAAAGTTACTGATATCATGCAGGATGGCTAGATGAACACCGCTTCAGTTCCCAAACCTCTCCTCAGGGGTACCTCAAGCATTCCATGTGTTTATTAAATTTCACCACCGACTCACTTAATGAATTAACTTAATTAGTTAAAAAAAAAATATCTGTGAGATATTGTTTAGCTATACCAGTTGTACTATAGGGTTGAGTCAAAATATACCTGATTGGTTGCTGGAAATTGACACGTATAACATTACACAAACATAAAGATCATTTAAACATCATTTTCTTTGGCTGCCTAAGACTTTTGAACAGATCTATATGTGTGTGCTGATGAAAATGTACCACTGGATGGGTTTTGGTTGTTTTGCAGTGTTTTTCTGTCTTATTACCCTCCTTTTACAGTACTCCATGTCATTATTTGACATTCCATTATCATAAATGTCATCATTGTGCAATCACGTCCGCCTGTAAGCTATACCCAACGGCGATAAAATGCCTCCTCTCCCAGCTTGTTTCACACACTTGAGACGCCGAGTATCAAACAACATCACACTGCAAAAAATGTGCGTTGAAAATTCATATGGAGATGGATTCTTTTTAAAATGCCATATACAGTGCCTATAAAAAGTATTCAGGATCTTTTACCCTTTTGTTGCTTTTATAAATCAATCATGATCAACATAATTTGGCTTTTTTGACAAAAAAAAATTACAAAAAAAACCCTTTAATGTCAAAGTGTAAACTGATTTCTACAAAATAATGACAATTAAATAAAAATATGTAACATAAAATAAGTGATTACATAAATATTCACCC
>JAAGVU020000040.1:19686539-19697135 GCA_011763525.2 Mormyrus iriodes
AACCAGTGAATGGACCTTCCAGACACAGGTACAGTACTACAATCACTTGAGACACAGTCACTGCACTCAGGTGATCCATTAATTGTTAGATTACTAGCACCAATTAGCTGGACCTCTGTTGAATTACGTCAGTCACTTTAAAGGGGGTGAATATTTATGTAATTACTTATTTTCTGTTACATATTTTTATTTAATTGTCATTATTTTGTAGAAATCAGTTTACACTTTGACAATAAAGGGTTTTTTTTTTGGTAATTTTTTGTCAAAAAAGCCAAATTATGTTGATCATGATTGATTTCTAAAAGTAATATAAGGGTAAAACATCCAAGGGGGTGAATACTTTTTATAGGCACGGTATGTTATGCATTGTCTTAGGTATCGCTGATGTATGAATTTAAATTAAGAGAAAGCCCTTTAAAAGTGTTTTACATTTGAATGGATGCTGGTGACAAGGGGTCTGTGATATTGCCGGCCAGGTCTTGGATACCTGCTATAAAGAAACACTCATCTCCTCTACGTAATTGTCCCTATGCATTTTGAATTTGCCGGAATGCTGAACTGTTTTATTTCTTAATTCATCTTTGTTGAAATAGTTCCCAGTTGAATATAAATATATCTCAGAAATGTAAGGACCCTTCTCAGTTGGTAGCTCTGGCAACATGCAGGTGTCACGTCGATATCCAAGCCAAATTATTTGACATATATTCAGCTATTACTGAGAAGACCAGACGGAAAAAAAAACTTCCATGTATAGCCTTCCTGTGGTTTGAAAGCTTTTCTCTGTTTTTTAACATTTACTTTCCTGTTTATGCTGTGGAATTCATCTCAAGTTAAGGCTGTACCAAAGAGAGGGCTTGGTGTGCTTGGGTGTATTAGTAGCCTTGAATTATTTCATTATTAAGAGCATTACAAGTACATTACATGTAATTGTTGAATGTACTGTAGTAATATTCCACATTTACATTTACTAGGGGATGGGGCATAGTTACTGTCGCTAAGGTATATTTGGGTTCTGGATCTAAAGGGTCATGAACGATTCTTGAAAACAGAAGACTTACTGTAATACTTCTTCCTACCAGCCACTATTATTCTGAGATTCAATGTTCACTCCATCTCCAACATCGTCACCCCCCAGAACTCAGCTTGTTCTCCTGGACTTTTCATACAACTTGAGTATGACTACATGGACTTTAGTTGAAGCCACTGGGATTTCAGCCCCGCTGTGCAGGACTGTGGCTGCTAGCACTCCACGAGCTGGTATTTCAGGAGAAGCTTCAAACCTCAGGACAACAGATTAAAGGGAGAGAGAGAAGTACCGTTACACAAACTCGAGAGATGTCCGCTACACTAGGAAGCTGTGTTATGGACTCTCCATTTTAGTTCATCATTGCTTAAACTGTCAGTGAAAAATTAATCAAACAGCACAACAACTGTGATTAATTCACCTGTTTCCCTCAGGAATTGTCACCTTTTTATTTCAGATCTGCAAAGAATCGGAAATATTTATTCTGAATGTTAAAGCTGGCAAAAAATAGTAGGCTGCTGTTACCCTTAATATAACCTTATTTTTTTCTTTGATTTTCTGTAATTTAGTTTGTAGCATCACTCAGTAGTCCAAAACTTTTATTCTGGTGTTTTAGGCCAAGAAACCTTGGCTATTGAAAATATATGAATAATACCTCTTTACAACTCCTGCACACCTTGGGCCTGTATCACAAAGTAAGATTTGTTAGTTAGCTAGATAACTTGAAGGTTTTAAGGTAGCCCAGCTTAAATGAACTTTATCTTCATTCACTTACATTTAGTCCAGACCACCTTAAATCCGAAGTTATCTGGCTAATCTAAAAATCCAAATTTGTGATACCGGCCTCTGGTTTGGCTGTGGGCTTGCAGATTAGTCGATCAGCATGACCTGGGGTACTTAAAAAGAGGTTTTCAAGAGAAGCAGCTTGAATCCTCCACATGTCAGAAAAGTGAAGACAAAACATACGCCATGACAGTGTGGTTAAAGATATATAAGTGACAGTTCTCGTACTTTCTGCTGGAGCCACAATCATATCTAACTCATAAAAGCTGAAGTAACAAAAGCATATTCCCAAACAAGGCTTTTCAGTGACAAGTCGGATGTTAAGTCTCAGAAACACGAAGCCTCACAGAGGATTGATGTTCTTCTGCTGGAATCATTTGAGTGATTGCAGAAAGATTTATAGCATCAATCCTGTCCAGAGGTTCATAGCAAATGGTGGTGTTCACAGAAAGATATGCGTGAAGCACTCAGAATGAAGGGTTTGCCAGTCCACAACTCTGCCAGGATGACTCCTGTACCTGTCAGGTGCCATAAGTGGGTGAAGTCAGGCAATGAGCTAATTCACTATAACTTATTACCAGTCCTAGAAGGCTGACATCTAAGTCTGTAAGGCCAGACCTAGATACCAAAGTCAGCATGCTGATGTTGTCATTTTCAGGAAGCCTTACAATGAGCTTTTCTGCAGCACTTAAATCTGCCTGATATTCATGACGTTCCTGTGATGTTTGTTATGATATTTTTAGTGCTTGCAAAAAGAAAATGAGTCAATAAGCAAAGGGTCCCTCCCCTGCATATAAAATAAGTAGCTTCCAGTAATTTGCATATGTCATGATACCTGCAAAACCCTCAATCAACTTGTATATACCACACAATTTATTGTTCTTCTGCCACAAACCATCTCTGAGCCTAGTATGATTTATGAATTTAAAAAAGCAGTCGCATATGAAATCATAATAAGTGTTAATCAGGTTTAGCGATGCAGCGAGCAGACAATTCCACTGGAACTGCCTCCCTTCCCCTGTCAAAGAATGAGGACCTTTGGATTTTCTGTTGCATTCACGTACAGCTTAGTACGCAGCAGAGGTAGAAACTATATCTAATATATACAGCTTGCATATCTCCCCTTCATTTTTATTTGCAAAGTAATTTTATATATATATATATATATATATATATATATATATATATATAGTTTTTCACTAATTAAATGACTATCAAGGAGCAAATGTTGCATTGCCATAGAAACAGACAATTTTGGACCTCTGGACTTTAAGTACCATGCCCATCACCAGACAGAGTGGTTGTTCTTACAAGGACATGAAAACCTGAACACGTTCCTGTAATTGTTGTGGTTCAGTTAAAGTGGAGCCAAATTTGTTCCATATATCTTATTAGATTAGATAAACTTCATTGATCTCACAAGGAGATTTCTGAAGGTAACTCAGATGGGTGACGGTGGGGATTGAACCCAAGGCCTCACACATGCAAAGCATGCACTCTCCCAACTGAGTTACATCCCATTTGTGGCATGAATGGCTAGTGAGTTATCACTCGGACACCACCAAAGCCCATCTGAAAAAACTGTTGGTGACAGTCATTCCAGTAGCTGTGTAAGACAACGATCATAGGACTTAGAGGCTTATAGAAAGTAATTTAACTCCCTGGGCTTATATTGGTCATATAAATTGGTCTAAATCAGTTAATGGCATTTGCTAAACTACTACATAATAACCATCTTTAGGCTTATGTATTCAGTGAATTTTGTTTTCAGAGATCACTCTGCTCAGCTTCTGCACGTGCGGGAAAATGAATCAGGCTTTCTTTTTTCAGTCTGTATGAATACATTTGGTGTCACAATGACACTTTCTCTGCAATGTGCTCCTCATGTGGTTTGTCCCAGCGCCCAGCAGGTGTTCAGTGCACATGCATCTTACCACCCGATCCCAGGTGCATCACGGGTCATCGGTCACCACACCGCAGAGAGGAGGGGAGGGCGCAATGTCTCTAATGGGGTCATTCGTGCAATCAGCCAGTGTGTCAAAGGGCGGCTTCCAAGACACTTCAGCCCATTGCTCAGGGCAGGACACCGGTGTCCTGGTTAATTACAGCCTGGACTGGCTTTAGAATAGTACAGGGGCCAGGCCCCAAGAGTGTGGCACTAATGCAATGAGGCATTGTGAAGGTAAGGTGGCATGCCTTGGGCCTTCAGCTGAACTGGTCGTCACTGCTCTAATGATCTTTATGTGTCGAGTGCCTGTTCATATTAAGGCTGTCTCTCTCTGAAGTCCCAAGAGTTCCACTGCAAGAACTGCAGCAGCACCTTGTGTCATTATTTTCAGATTAATGCCCAAGCAGGGTAACGCTGAATAGAGTTGCCAGTGAGGCAGATGATGGGGGACTGCTGATTGTTGGCTGCTCATCTTCCAGAATTGATTTTTGAAGATCTTCTCAAAAATTATTATATATTATTTATTGATGTGCTTGTGTGGCAGCTTCCATTTATATACACATAAAACAAACATTCCCATAAACCTTACTGGGAAAATAAATTGGAAGATGGATGGATGGATGGATGGTTAGAAAAAATGTGTAAAGAAATGTACCAAAGTGCAGGAATGCTAATAGTTATGCAAAAGTCAGTGGTAACACAAAATATGATATGATTTATGTAACAATGCTAAGTGCAAGAATGTATATTAATACTGGATGAAATAAGTAGGACAAGCTAATAAAGTAATAATCACTGAGGACAAAGTACAGGATGAAATGAGCAAAGCTAGCTTACAGCTAGTGCCTGAGGACAGAGTACTGGCAAAACAAGAGGAACAAATTTCTGGACAAGAGTTGTATGACACAGAGTTGGACGAAGAAGTACTGAAATTATTGGACAAAAAAGTCCTATGGTTTATACTAGACTACACTAATGGTTTGAGAATCTTCTCATTGGTCTTCTAATGGGCCTAATGCAGCCTAGGCATTGGTACAATATTCTGCATGCTTTTCACATTGACCAGTATCCCATTCTTTGTTCTGTTATGTTCTAACTTTGTGGACCATGTGGTAGGCACCAGAATGGCTAGCCTTGTTAAATGGGTACCTGGTCCCTAAGCCCTTAGCATTAGGGCTCATCTCGGTATGTTCCTCTGGCACAGGCGCTGCCTCCCCCACTCTCCCCCGTTGTACTGTGACTGTCCACTTCAGACCTCGGCCTGTTAACCTTGCATCCGCTCCCCTAATGCCAACTGTCTGCCTGTCAGCTGGCAGCAGGCTCTTGGACCATACTGTAAGCCACCCGTGCAGTGTTCTGATGGGGTATTTTCATTGCCTGAGCAGTTTGATTAGCCCCTCCCCCTTCAAGCGCTTGTCCAGATGATAACGAATTGATAAGGTACAGTTTGATGATGTAGACTGGATTGCATTCTGTGGTCTGCGTTTATGGTTTTGAAGAGTTTTAAGAATTATAATTTGAATTTAAAATCTTTGAAAGTATGTATTGTTCTGATGAAACACCCTTACACCTCTAGTACTCTCAACACTACAGCACACCCATTGTCTATTTTATGAAACCATCTGGGGGAAGTGAATGACTATCATAAGTGATTTTGATAGGTTTTTCTGCCTCATTTTTGCCTGTCAGCCAGTTTAGAGATGGGTTTTGTTGGATGTCTTCAGTAAGGTTTCTTGATATTCTTGCGATATGTGTTATACAAAGACTAGTCCTCAGTCTTCCTTTAAAAAATACTGAGTTATTGTTTAAGATGTCAGATGTTTAAAAATGTTACGCACCTGATATCAAAGCTAAAATATATACAGTTTACCTTTTAGTAATTTGTATGCAACATATGCATCAAGTTTTCAGTGTGTACTTAGCAAAGTTTTTTGTTTACTTCTGAGAAATACCACCAAAACATGTTTAAAGTTAGATAGCATAAAAAAGTGACTTTTTATTATGAAATAAGGTCGAATAATATTCAGTCTCCTCAGCAAGCAGCAATCCATTGAGGAGGAAAAGAGCCTTGAAAGAGTCGAAGAAAGTGAATAAGTAAGAAAGTAGCAATTGGCTGTATCATCAGCACACCACATTCAGATAAAACAACCAGATCCATCAGCTATAAAACCTCCATTTCTGCAAACAGACTTGTTGATCTCCATGGCATAAACTGTAATATATAAACCCATACATCCACAAAGAACTGGAAAATGGTACCCTCCTTGTGTCTCGGAAAACTGATGGTCAATATGACACGGTGAGCTATTCCAGGCTCCCAGGGGACAAGGGAAAACTGCAACTTTTCATACTGTTTGGCTCAAAAGTGGCATGGTTGATAAGGTATTTCAGTAACCAATGGCAACAGGCAGACCTGCTCAGAGTAAACACATGGTGTTCCCGGCAAACATTACGGTACTCAGAGACCTCTCACGCGAGAGGAAATGTCAGTTCCTCCACAGTGCGTCAGGAGACAGTTTGATGTGTCTTTAATGTTGATAGCTTGAAGGAGCCAAACTGTGAAACCTCATTGTGTCTCCAAGAAGACATTCTCTGCATCTTCTCCCGCTACGTGATCAGAAACAACAGTGATCAGAGTGAACAGTGTTAAAAGCATTATTTGAAGTATATTACTAAACTACTACTTCAGCAGTTTTATTATAAACTTCTCTGTTTTTGAAGTGCCGCTGTTTTAGATAATACTGCTCCAGTGTTTGTATTATTTTCAAGTTTGTTTTCTAAGTAACATCTTTCGCTACCATACTTTATTCCCATTACATAACACTTATTCTCTGTTTAACTGTTATGCCATTGTCAGTTACCCTTCAGATTAATCAGTTTTACAGATTTATAGTGTCACCTGTTGTGTTCTGATTAGTCGATAATACACATTCATCAGGAGTCACCTAAGCCAGAGATCATAAATGGCCAGGGTGATGAAAGAAATTGTCCCAGATGGAGCAGTAAGTAGACTCTGGTGCCAGTAGATGGACTGTTTGCAGAGAAAAGTTATCAGATGCCAAAAGAGAGAGAGAGAGAGAGAGAGATGACTTGGCAATTAAGAAAATACCTGAGAAATGGTGGCCACTTTTTGAAGCTGTGCGACTATATCTAAGTAGATGACTAATTTCCTTTTCCAAAGTGCCAAAGGATTGTTCTGAAATTGTACTGCGTATACAGTACCGTGCAAAAGTCTTGAGCCCTCAAAGAAAATGTTTGAAGCAATTTATCTGGGCAGTAACTGTACATTTACTCTGAAAGACGGACAATTTAACATTAGAATATATGCCCATGAATTGTAACACAATAAAAAAATAACAAGAATGGCTTATGTTCTCCAGTAAGTTACTGATATCTTGTTGGAAGGCTTAATTATTTAAATATCTTGATGAGATATTTATTAGCCAAATAGGGTATGCTAGTGGTCAACTCAACAAATACATGGGACTGTGGATATTTGGGCAACTTTCGGAGACATTTAGAAATGGCTAAACACATATTGGCAGACATAAAATTATACTGTTACAGCAACATAAAGATAATTTCAACATAGCATTCATTGTTTAGCACTTATGCACAGTACCATATGTATGTATGTATGTATGTATGTATGTAAAAAACATCCAGTCAGTGGCAGTTCTGTGGTCAGGGGAGAATGGCCAGACTTGCTAAAGCTAACAGGAAGGCTACAAGTAATAGGCCTGTTAAGCAATTTGCCAACCTTTGAAGCAGTTCTAGAGGCAAAAGTGCGTCCTACCTGGCTACTGTATATTTGTGCTTATGTGTTTGTGTTTGTAATTATTACATTGTGAGGTCCAAATGTGCCCACAATGTGATAAAAGCCTGCTATTTTGACCTCATTGGGACATTTTTCCAGTCCCTACAAGGGGAAACTCAATTTCATAAAAATCTGTGAATACAATTAAAAAACTAAAATAGCAAAAGCCTTGTATTTTGTTTGGTTACTTATGGTTAAGGTTAGAGCTGGGTAGGGGTTAAACGAAGCAGATGGGCAGATGGGGCAGATGGTCTAAAGATACACATTAAAGAAATGGGGGACGGGGGGGGGGGAGAGTTCTGACGAAGTACATTTTGGCATTTTTTGTCTAAATTCTTTGCAAGGTATCAGTGTACAAAACCCAGCACCCCAAACATGACATTTAGAGTTATTAAAACCTGTACATATTTCCCAGGCGGATGCATCTTCATAATCTCGTGCCTTTAAAATATTGCTTTGAGGTGATTTTTCCACAGACTAATTTCTGAGGGTCGGCTCGTGCTGAATTATTGCAGTTTGTGCAGGTGGTGCTTGAGTCACAAGATGGGAGGTCAGCGGCGCCATGGAGCATTTTGCACCAGGATCATCCTCTGACTCGGTGGCAATTACACTGCCATTCCAGCAAACTTAAGCAGCTTGGGGGCAATATTAAATTCCCAGCAAATAACTACCACGTCATGTAGTCTTTGTGATGGCGGGGCTCTGCCTTGTGACTCCCCACATAGACACCACTTAGACTGGCAGGCTCTCACCTCAGATTTTATCCCTGGATTTTCATTCTACATGCAGATATCTTACCCAGTCTCTCTGATCCTCTATTATGTCGCCCGGCCCTGTTTTCCTTTTCCCTACCCATTGTCTCATTGATTCTGTTCCTAGGTGATGCGTGTTTGGTATCTCGCACTTCTGTAAACCCTATTTGTTATGAATGTTTTAGAGAAGGGTCAGCTACAGCAGCCAAGTGCCTGAGCCTTAAGTGCAGCATGTTTGTTCTCGAGCTCTTCTGGTCTGTTATGGTCATGATGCTCCAGGCAGATAGTAACCAGAACCGACATTACAGAGCTGAAGGATTGCCCTTTCCTCCAGCTCAGCGAAAAGATCTGCAACACCCATGAGCAGACACACAAACGCCAGCGGACTGGATGCTGCGGAGGGGTTAATACAGGCATATATAATTTTCACATACCCTATTTTTTATACCCCAGTACTTTTTAAATGCTGAATCTCCAAATGTTACTGATATGAGAGGTGAGTGACCGATTTGGTGACTTGAAAAACATTAGCATTCATAATTTAATCATCTGGCTGGATGATTATTGTGAAAGGACCAGAGAGGTTATTTTCAACTGAAAATCCCCCCACATAGGTCAGGATCTTTCCCTTCATCATCATAGTAGTTGTCATAGAGTTGTCCCTCTAAAATTTTCCAACAATGCTATTTCTTTCACTTCTTGATAACTGGCCCTTTCCTTAATTTCATCCAGTAACTGTTTTCTCTGCCTTCCTCTTTGTCTTTTTCCCTACATTCTTCCCTCTATCACATCTTTCAGCAATCCCTCCGTTCAAAAACTTTGCCCCGCCCACTTTCTCTGCCCCTTGTTTTTTTCAACGATCTTTGTTCTATCCTCTCCTACCATATTTAATGCTTCCTCATTTGTTCTCCTGTTCAACTTACTTTTTCTAATCTATGCCAAACTCACATCTCAAAAGCCTCCAGTCTTTTAATCTCATCAAACTTTCCCTTAAGAGTCCCGTTGCCGGCTCTAAACATCACAGAGACTATAATGCTTTGTTGGTCCCTAAGAGATTCATAATCAGCGACTCTGACCTGTATACTGCGTTATTTCGTAGCTCTGTTACATCATGAAGTTACAACACAAAGTAGCACTTAGGTGAGCTGCAATTATATCTAATTACAAGCTGAAGTCTTTTATTTTTCTCCTGATCAGAAACTGGATGATGTCCAAACCTTTTGTATCGGAGGGAAAATGGCTTCAGATGAATTCTGTTACACGGATTTAATGCTGTCACAGAGTGATCAGCCTGGCCACATTTCTCTATCGTGGCTTTGTGTCCAAACAGACCACCCTGCCGAAATGGCAATTTGTTCTCCAGCAATCTCTTCCCATCACTGTTATCTCTATTCATTTGCAGAATCCATTCTAATTTGTTGTTTCTCATTTCCTAATGAATTTACTACCAGCCCCTGCCACTGTATAGTCTCCTAACATCCTCTGGTGGTGGTGATGTACTCCCAGTGCAGAAAAAGTCTCTTAATGTTTCCTTTTTGTTTAGTTGTCATGAGAACAGAGCAGCTGGTTTAAAGGCTCTGCGAGAGGCTGAAGATTTCTATTAATACATTTTTCACTCCGTGTGAAACGCCATATTTATTAATGTATCAGTTATATAACTGACACAGCTGCAGACTTTTTTGAGGGAAGGACTATCCTCATTAGGGACCCCTAGCAACATCCAGGAATTAATTGATTCTCCTGGGAAGTGGGTGCGGAGCTGGGTTATACATCCCCAGGCCCTTCCGTTTGTGGTGCTAATCGCTGATTGCTCTCGAAAACCTGAACGCTCAGAGGTCAATAAACAGAAAATCACTGACTACTCTGGGAAATTGGGACTGCACAAGAGTGAGAGGCAATTCGCCCTGTACACTTTTGTGATAGTCGCTATCGGGAAATAGGAAATCACTGGAACAAGTCATAATGAATGAGTGCTGTATTTCATCTGGCTTGACTGAATTTAGCTTTAAAAGGAACAAATGTTCACAAGTTAAAGTCAACATGGCATCACTGTGTAACAGTCCGTTATATTGAAGGAAAAATAGAATGTCTAAAATGAATGAACAGAAGAAAACTTATATGGGTAGCAACATAGAAATGACACAGAAACAGGATCAATATTTAGGACTATAACGTCTGCATTGTATTGTATTGTATTGGCTTGGCGATGGCTTGCATCCTACCTCGAAGGCCGATCATACCAAGTGACATGGAAAGGATCCACGTCTACCCC
>JAAGVU020000040.1:19697235-19723193 GCA_011763525.2 Mormyrus iriodes
GAGTCTTAAAGCACTTATGTAAGTCGCTCTGGCTAAGGGCGTCTGCCAAATGATGTAAATGTAAATGTAAATGTATTGCTAAGGTGACTTTTATCACATGACATGTCAACTTGATGAATTGTCATCAAAATGAGTGAGTTTAGCAGTAAGTATTCTGGGATGATATAATGAGTTTGTCAACAATGCAGGATAATGTAACAGCATCGCACAATATACTTGTACTTACATACTTACATATACTTAGAAAAGTTTTCTGCTAATCGCGGCACAGTACTCTTATATTTGTAAGTATATTGCAGTTTTGGAAATTTTGGGCTCGTCTCACTTATTGGTTATACAGCCTCCTGCTGGTCATTGTCTAATCTTCTTCGATATAAACATTTGGTTCAAAGCTTGTTCAATCAATTCACTAAACACCACATGGATTAAAATGGCCCTTTCCTCTGTATCATAAAGCATCACACGCGGTTTGATTTATCAGGTCGATTAACTCTTCAGGGGTCATCTGCCTCAGAAACTGTCTTGGGAAGCTCATGGGCCGAAAGACATAACTGTTATTTTCAGACAGTTTCAATCCATTGGCATTTTCTTAGACCTCACATCATGCAACGTAATCAGACAAGCCTCATCAGCTATCCTCAATCCATGTCCTACAATGCACACTCTTCCAAGTCAGGGGGTCTAGTTTTCGTCATCTCAAGTCAACATGACCGATACAGCAACCCTGCTTATTTATATAACATATAGAAATGTGTCTTTAAGGGAGTGAAACGAATGTCTGGATTTGCTGAAAGGCACGACGCTGACATTGAGCACCGACAATAGCAGGTTATGCACTAGGGGCGGCATGTGCTGGGTGATAGGAGATGAGTAACAGGAAATGAAAGTGTGGTATCAGGGAGCTTTGGCGCAGCATGAGATGAGTGCTTGTTCACCCAAGTGTGGCGGTAGCGCCGTGAAATACCAACAGTGCGAGGCCACATGACTCCGAGAATATTGGAATCTTCCAGAGGGTGCGATTTCATAAGAAAGGGCTTCTCGGTAATTAGCAATTAATAGAACTACAATGCCTCTTTAATTACTTTTAGGGAGTGTTGGCATGTAGAATTATTGCAGTTCTTATTAATGGGGTTGCATAAATTATTATAATTGATGTTCATAAGCAGTTTTACATTTTAAAAAATTATGTGAAAAAAACAGAAGACACTCATGATAGGAAATGAAAGACTGTGATTATTCTATAGCCTGTGTTTTCTCGATTATGATTTCAGCAAACCGGCTAGTAGGAGACTTCACATTCTTTCTGATGCTAATCAATCCACTTATATGCACTTATCCATCATCTATCCATCCATCCATCCATCATCATCATCTGTCCATCTATCTATCCATCTGTCTGTCTATCCATCCAAGTTGAGGTCTTGACCGTGTTGGCCCTCATCGTCCATAATAAGGCAGTATAGCTAAGTAGCTGTGCTTTAGTCTGTGTCACATGGTGCTGCAAGCTCTTTATACCCCCACGCCCCCTAGAAGGACACTGCTTTAAATCCCTTCCACTCCCCTTCCCGCCCCTCCCAGCCAAGGTTAGTTCCTCTGCATGAAACAATCTCCATAACAAAGCAGCCGTCTCTGCTGTATCCACCTTAAAGTACCTCATGTATCGTGTGTGTCAGGTCAGGGAGCCGCATGAAAATGTACCACCCGGATGCACTCTGATAAATCTTCCCAGGGGAACTTCAGCAGCTGCTGATTGATACCAGTGTGTAATTGGCTTACATTTCAGTCCACCCACCAGTGGCACATAGCATAAATTCCAATAATCACAGTTACCTTGTGAACACAATAACCAGCGCAAATAGGACAGGTGACACAGTATGTGTGCAAAGAATGCAGCCACCAACAGGAGTTTATGTGACTGGCATGTGAAATGTATGTTTGCTTGATATATTTAAAAATACATCATGTCACAGATTTGATATTAAGTGCTTTTACCAAAGCAGACCTTGACAGGAGTCACTGAGTTTTTTGTTTTGTTTGTATATAGCAGGTAATTCGGGTATAAAGCTTGTTATTTTCCATTTCTATAGCTGAAATATCTGGTGCGTCACCAGAATGGCGGTCCGTGGGCAGGACGAATGAATCAGGAGAGCAGCGGTAAACTCAGAGCAGAAGAAGGATGTTAAAGAGGGATTGTGGGATGACAGCACCTGCATTTGCTTTCTGCTGGGAGGAAATAAGGCCTTGATGAACAAGGAATGGAGGGAATGGAGGGAAATATACAAAGCACATTTCAGCATCATGTTATCATGTTCAATCATGAACTCATTAATATACATACTACAGAAACTATGTTTTTTTTTTAATGAATTGAAGAAATTTGCTCCAGGAGGTTCAATATGGAGAGGAAGCCTAAAGAAATCTGGGTGAACTCTTGCACTTTGCTGGAGCATCAGTGCCACCCTGTCGCCAGCCTTTATACCAGTGGGATTAGACCTTAGGGCGGGTCGACTCATGCTGTCCCATTAACACCTAATGGTCTTTGGACTGCTACTGACATGAGGATAGCACAGATGCTTCCACCAGCTCAAGTAACTTTCCTCTGACCGTTTTTCTGTTTCCACATTTCACGATAAAGCAGAAGTCAGTCACGTTAATGGTTTACTTTTTCGTTATTATCACAGTCTCAAGGGCTTAAGTTCGTCGGCCATTAGACCCGAAGTCCTCAGAAGTACTGAGAGGCAGAACGGTGGGGGCGTCCGCCAGAGAGAAGCCACCGCACTCTGATGGTGAAGGCCAAGGTGGCTGTGCCACACTGCCACGCTTTGTCTTCAGCTCGATTCTGTCCTTTGATATGCAGCTGTGTGGGTAACGCAACCTCATACATTTCCCCTGTACGGGCCTTTATGAGCCAAACACAGCCGTGATGCCCAAGACCTTGACTTCCATGAGTGTCCAATGGTATGAAAGTCCCACAGTTATTAGAATGGGAGTTGTTGGTGACATCATGATGGTTAAAACTGGGGTACCTCTGTGACATCATGGTGGCTAAGAGCAGAGGTCTTTGGTGACATCACAATGGCTACGAGTGGGGGTCTTTGGTGAGGCCATGATGGTTAAGACTGGGGGTCTTTGGTGAGGTCACGATGGTTAAGAGCAGGAGTCTTTGGTGATATTACAATGGTTAAGAGCGGAGGTCTGTGGTGATGTCATCGGCAGAGCGACTAGGGTAATCATAAAGGAAGAACAAAGTTTCAGAGCTAGAACCTTGCAAATTAATTCATTTAAATAATGAATTCAGTCACGATATAAACAAAATGAATATGTAATTTTGAGAATCTTCATTTTTTGTTTAAATTTAGTATTGTACTTTGCATGTCGCTATTGTCATTTTTCCCACTAAATTCCATATGTGATTAATAACCAGAGAATCACACTGAGCTCATCTCCAGCAGCCAGAAGGCATCTGTAAGCACCTGCTGAAATTTCCGGGGGCAGCGGTAGCGAAGGAGCTGCTTTCCACCCCAGTCCTGTTCCCACCCCCCCACTCCCTCCCCCAGCACACTAACCAAGCATCAACCCTTTTGAGAGGTCAAATCTCCCCCCCAACCTCAGGCAAATACCAGCTGCTTTTAGTAGGAGAGGACAAAGACCACCCACCCCCACGGACGGTGAGGAGGCAGGGCCAGCGCAGCACACCCCCCACCCTTGTTGTACTGCACGTGGCTCCCAGAGGCAGAGCGACAGATGACAGGGGAAGAAGGAGCGAGTGAGGGTGGGAGGGGTTGGCGAGCAAGGGAGTGACAGAGAGAGATAGAAAGAGAGAGAGATCCCTGGCTCAGATCAGCGTGCAGACACGGAGAGGCAGACAGGGAGCCGTGGCCCATTTAAGGCAGGGAATGAGCTAGGGCTGCAGGGGAGCCTAGTGGACCCTAACGCAGCGGAGTCGCCGGCAAGAGCCCCTCGCCAGTGCAGCCGGGGGCCGGTGGATCATGGAGCGCTGAGGGGAAGCCGGCTCGCAGCTGCCCCCCGCTTTCTCTCTCTCTCCTGCGCGGCTCCTGTACGGTGTGCCTTGCCATTTCATCCTTCTCCCGAATCCCGACGGAATGCCTGGTGAGCAGCTAGCCGGTCGCAGGAAAGTGCATGTGTGCTTGTGTGTGTGTGCGTGTGCCGGCAGCCCCAGCTTTTGGATTGCTTTGCATCCTTTGTCTGACGCCTGTTCTCTGCACGAAGAGCTGCGTGGCATTCAATCGTGCTGAGTGTCGCCGTTTCCCCCGCTAGTCACACAGCACCGTGTATCGCATCCGTTTTCAGAAATCGTAAGCGTTGGGTTAGATACCGTGCCCCGTGGACCAATGGGGGAGAGCATGCTTTTCAGAAGGATTGAGATCACATGACTGTGGCTTTCTGAGGTCATCTGATGATTGTGACTGAGGGTTATATGTGTGAGGCAGTACATACAGCTGTTTTAAACAGCCCACTGTGCATCCTGATTTGAGAGATGCACTATACTCCTTATTGCTAGGGGTTTCATCTCAAAAGGCATTAATGTAGGTCCAGGAACCCTGAAAAGCAATGACCACTTTTGATGGGGTGGAAAGCTCTTACTTATGTTTTCAGCTGTAGTTTCACCTTGCACAAAAATATACACAGTGCCACCGAAGAGAAGCTAAGGTGTACTGTAATCTGGCTTGTGCTTCATGGCATGTGGTACATGCAGGAGCGTGGACCTTTGATTACGGAAGCGAGGTCTTAGGAGCTGCAAAGACAGCAATTGCTGATGGCTTTGTCTCCGTTGCATATTTTTCAGTGTTTCCCATTCTTATGGGGCTTCACTGAACCTCTGCACCCATGCATCATTCCTTGTGCTCACACAGCCTCTTCAGCCATGCATCTGGTTGTTCTGTTGGCAACCATGTGAACAGAACCAAACGCCAAATCTGGTCCTTGACAGTCGAGCTGTGAGACCTGTTTTGGAATTTAAAAAGAATTCCTGTGTTGTGTGGTCTCTGGGCTGTATTTCTGTATGTGCCTGTTATGTCAGTGTGGACAGAGAGGAGATGGCATGGTGTCTGACACATCAATGCACGTCCTTTGTCCTTGGTAAACATTTGAGAAAGACGCTGGAGGTGATCACGTGCAGAGATGGTTGAAGGGGTATGAATTTCTAACTGCCGAGAAGCTCCGATAATGCAGTAATTGGGCTATTCTAGCAATTATGTACCACTTTGGGCACAAGCATCACGATTGTCTGTCAAATTCGGGTCCAATGGGAAAGTACAATCGCTTCTTTCCTTATTTCACAGCAACAACTAACAGCGATGGAGGTGGTATCAGAAATCGTGCGATTGGGGTGGTTTTGGACCTTTTCAGTGCGAACTGCTGAAAGCCTAACAAAAACAAGTCAGGCATCTGTTTAGTCACCCTACAGCTGGCACACACTCAGAAATAGATGAAAATATCATTATGTGTCCAACATTTTAATAGCCTCCTGGTAGCCGAAGCGAGTGCTACAGCGATGTTTATCCCATGCTGTTTTTGCCTCTGTGCTTCTAATTTTGTACTTCTGTGCTGTACATGTGTGTTTGTGTGTGTGTGCATGTGTGCGTGTGTTTGTGTGTGTGGGTTCTTTCCTGTGCACCATCTCATGGGACCTCTTGCAAAAATGTGAGGCAGTGCAGTTAGACTCTGTACGTCAGTCAAGAGGAAGGCAGACTGGCATTTTCCGCGCCATTTTCACCCCTTCAAAGAATGGGAAATAAAAGAGGGGGAGCAAGGGTGGAGAGACTGGAGAAAAGGATAGAAAAGACATAAAGTCAAAGTGACAGGCTGGAGCGGCGTGGGGAAGGCTCACTTCTTCCTGGAGTCTATTCATTTCTTTCGATTTTTGATGGATTTTATTTTTAAAAACACATGTAAACACCAAGCTGAATGGGCCACTGTTGTGGGTCTTAACGAACAAGATTCCAATGCTCATAATATTCTTTTAAGAACAGACTGTTTGCATTTGAAGTTTACAATATACAGCGGAGAAAGGTAACAGTTCAATCTCATAGCTTTCTTTCTTCCGGGATCTAAAAGGAAAGTGTGGGATGGGATTAGTGTGCGCCGGCCGGACAATGAAGACGTTGAGTACTCATCCCCACGGCTTGGTGAGCACTCAAGGCCAGCCTCCTGGGAGACCCCAGCGTTCAGCTCTGTCAGGAAGTCTCAGGCCATCAGAAGGGAAAGGGGACATAGAACCCGCAGAATGAGAGAATAAGGCTGCTTCTTGGAGATTCTGAATTCATTCTAAAAGAAAGCAGCCACAGCCGGCACTCAGAATTGCAGAGACATCAAAAAAAAAAAAAATCTGAGCCTTTTGGACAATCACAGCTGAGGGGATTTGGCTCTGATCTGATTGTCCTGTGAAAATATGAAGGGTGAATGCAAATGAATGTTAGAAATACAAATGGAAATGGAACGAGTCTTGAGTCAGACATCTCCCCAGTTGCTGGCACAGAGTTTAAAGAGCGTGTGACAGATTCACTTTCCGTTGTTGTTAGGCTGTTACTTAAGCTGTATACTACTGGATTGGCTGACACACCTGTTACAGTGGAAAGGAATTAAGTCCGAAAAAAAACATCATGTCCATGGAGTAAACACCTCCCCCTCTTGCTGCCACTCTCTCTTTTGCTCTCTCTTTGCCTCACTCCGTCACTGGAAATGTTTAACAAATGAAAAAAATATTAGCTATTTTTACTCTGCATTATGAAAATAAGCAACTTTCCATTTAGTCATGCGAGTGTAATGGATTGACTGCATTAAGAACATAGCAAGGGGAGCCCTGAGCAGGCTGGTTAATGCAGAAGAACACCTGTAGTCTTCCATAAAATGCATCTGCACATGTGGGCTAGCTTTTAAATCTGATTTATTTGTTTGTCCGGGAAAAATTAAAAATAGTGTTTCAGCATGCCTGAACTCCACCAAGCTTTATGCATTAATCTTCATTTTAATGCAGCTGAATTCCCAATGCTCACTGTCCCAGAATATGGAGGCTAGTTTTTATGTCTTTATTCCAGCCCCATCTAAACATCACAGCAGAACTCAGCCTAGACTGTTAAAAGGTAAAGTAACATTTTTTCCCTAGGTTGTTTTTCCCATGGGATTCTATACATGCAAGCACTAAATGCTAATATATAACACTGTAAAACGTCAGCAGTTTCGTAATTAGGGTGTTAGTATGAAATTTTAAACAATATTTTACATTTTGAGGTGAAGAGGTTACATCTGTAACAGATGGCCAAGGTTGGGCACCCTTCTAAGTAAAAGGCAGTGAAATGTATTTCGTAACAGTAAAGAAAATGCAGCCACCAGCTGACAGGCCACTGACGCATATGACTTAACGGGCTCACTTGGTATTATTGACCCCCCTGATGTTGCGTGATCTGATCAGATGAGACAGGGGTGGAAGAGCCTCTTTGTTTGGGGTTCGAGAAGCAGACTTGTGGGTCAAATGGAAACCTATTTACTTTTAGCCAGACAGAAGGGCAGAATGTCTGTGGATATTCCCACAGATTTTTATGAACAAAGCTCATGTACTTCTGAAATATTAATGGGGAGGGGGGGCAAGACATTTACATGATATGCATTATAACTCTAAGTGACATGATCTATAATTCAGGTTTTTGTTGCTAAACTGGTTTTCAGATTTTTTTTCTTACATTTTGAATATATTGTAGATCTCCCTGTAGCAAACCGCTCATGAACCATAATAGGGTTTTTTCCCTCTGCTTCATGCTTAACTGCATGAAACTCAGGGGACAGTAAAATATGTGTGTTTTGCAATCTGTGCACCTCTTTGACTCTCATGCCAATCTCTATCATTACCTCTATGGTTATCTTCTGTCAAATGGTGTTATCAACTAGCTAAACCTATGCTACACCACCCGGACCTTAGCAGTCAAACACAAGACATTGCTAACGTCTAAAAATCTGGGAGCTTCCCATGAATCATTGTTGCTATAAAAAGATAAGCAATGTGGATGGAGGTGAAATGCTCAGTGGGATATTTAGAATCATGCAAACTATGGGACACGATCCCTGCCAAAAAAGGGAGAGAGTGTCCCGCTGCATATAGAGTGAATGTAAGGAACAATTCTGTCTTTTTTGGTTTTTGGTTTGATCTCACAGTACTAACACTTTCATTTCAATGGAACGTAGGTATGCTTATATCCAAGTGATCAAATCCCAAAAAAAATCTTATTGGATGTTGCTGGAGTCTGAGATGAATCATGTTTTCAATGTTTAGATGAATCTCAAGATATTTTTGATTTTACTTTGACAACAGCATCTGTAGTCAGACTTTATAAAATGCCCGGTACTGTATTTAGGCAATGCACAGATAAGAATATTACTGATTATGGGACTTTGGCCATGATGGCTAAACAGCTCTGGAATCGTTTTTATAAAGTTAGTGTTTGCTGTTGTGCATTGTCCATTAGAATCAAACTGCATAATAATACACATTGGCATAAGGAAAAGATGTTAAACTCTATGTGTATGTGCATTACTTACATTATTTATGACTTGCCTTTGACTAGTAACTATTAGTCCCTTTGGATTCCATTTGGATCTCAGTATCTGTTCAGTTAAAAGAGCTATTGATTTGTTCATTTGTCGGTAGGCTTTGTAACATTTCCTCTAATGTTAAAACAGATACTCAGTTTGCAGAAGCAAATCCATTTTAACTAATAGATGGCAGGGTTTATTTGAAACAAGGTGTAGCTTCGGTTTAAGTCAGTGTTTCCCAACCCGGTCCATGTTTTTGTTCCCTCCAAGCTCACTGTCAGACAGTCCACATTTTAGCTCCCTTAGGAGCTAGGAAGGAGCAAAAACGTGGACTGTCTGAGTGTCCCCGAGGTCTGGATTGGGAAACACTGCTTCAAGAAACTGCACTGATCTGATTCTCTTTGTCTTTTTTTTCTTGTTGTTTTCTAATTCTGCCAGCATTTCTTGTTTTGCCACACATGCCTTGTTCAGATTTTGTTTCTTTCTTGGAGATAAAGGCCCAAAGGAGACGTGCTTCCTGTTGGTGGTGTGGGAGGTGGGTGGGGAGGAGTGTTTTGGGAAACATTGAGGGTTTGAACTGGCTGGCAGGCCACCTTCAGTCGAGTGAAAAGTGGGTCGGTGAACAATCCACAGGAACTGAGGCAGGATGGGAAGGGGGAGGGCTGCATATAATCTGGAGTGTGACCATGGTGGCGAAAATTAAAAATATAGTCGTGTCTCATTAGTGCACTGGACACAATTACCACGCTCCAGATAACATTAGTATACCAGCCACGGATGCCACGCTATTGAGACACGACCTTATTTGAGGCAATTATTTCTCACTTTCTCATCCCTAAAATCAGTGGATTTTAACCTTTTTTTTTTTCTCCCGTTAAGGGATGCTGACTGTCAGCTGAATCTGTTTGTGTGTTTGCCTTTGTATGTGTGTGAAAGAGAAGCTTGTTCTCAGAGTGAATTAAAAGAAAGGCAAAATTGGCAAATTGAGACAACGTAATGGAAACAGACTACACAATAGTATCCTCCATCCAATAACGGTTAAACATCCTTATTATGGTACATGGAAAATTAGCTCAATATAAACAAAATGTATAGTGCTGATGAGAAATGTGTTGTGGGGTAACTCCAAATGGCTTTTTCATTTGTACTGACTGCATTGTGGCTGGAGGGGAATGGGGATGCCTTATCATTTGCATATTGATTACAGCATATAACCCAAGGATCCTTTTTATTTTGCATTACATTAAAAGTAACCAGCAGACAAAAATCCATAAGGTTCTTTTTCCAAATGTTTATTGTCGGAGCATCTCGCTAACGATCCAAGAAAGGAATACAGGAAGCTGAACTGGTTCAGGTTATGCAGGCAGGACTTGATTTAGCCAGAAGAATAAGTAGATAGAAATGAATCACTGAAGTCATACTCACAGGAATCCTGGGTCCAAATAACATGGATAAACTAACAGCCCGGAATATGTGTCCTTCTGGTGTTTGTCCTGATATTTGTGACCTTTCTTTGTTAGCCTTGTCCTATCACCAACAAACCTTCTAAATTTTATATGGTATTGCTATAACAAAGAGCTGCAATTTT
The DNA here is from genome assembly GCA_011763525.2 of Mormyrus iriodes. Classification (NCBI taxonomy): domain Eukaryota; kingdom Metazoa; phylum Chordata; class Actinopteri; order Osteoglossiformes; family Mormyridae; genus Mormyrus; species Mormyrus iriodes. Next base: position 19,707,371 of record JAAGVU020000040.1, read on the forward strand.
ACAAATACTTTAAGAATATTTTAATGGACAACTTTAAACACACTATTTGCAGGGTTAAAATTAAGTTAACTACTGAGTCACCTTCTGAATCCTGCCATATTTGGAAAAAGTATAAGCAAATTTTCCCTAGGCATTCCAGTCCAGTCTGCAAGTCCAGAGGGTGAGGTGGTCATTTGACTCAGTCTAATTTAGGACAGCTTTGTGATTGTTTAATAATTTAAAATGAAGCATGTGTTTTTTAAACATCATCCCAGGGACAGTGACTACTGTCTAGGAGATTTATGTTATGTTATCTCATTACAAGCATCACATATTAATCCCACCTTTGTCAATTTTGATCATTTGATTTGTAGGTGTGTGACTTGTACACCATGATGAAATTTTCATTTATTGTTGAATGTGCTTTATGCAAGCAATTTAATTTTTATAGCAATGAGGAATTAAAATGAAAGAAAAAATGCTTAATAGTGAAATACCAAGGTGTTTTATGAAGACAAAGAAATAATAATAGTTTATAGTGGAAATTTCTGTAGTCTCCCTATAGAATCTTTCTACAAGATCTGTTTTTTAAATAATTCAATAGGTTATCAGGGAAACATGTTTTACAGGTACCAGGTTGCAAGATCTATAATTAAACTGGCCCAAGCAGGACGTTATCCTGTTCAGAGTGGTAGTGGAAAATTGTGTGAAATGTGAAGGTGACAGAAAAGCCTTTTGTGGACAGCCAAAGGGATAGAGTAGATGTTGGCAATCTAGAGGGAATCGGCATGCCTCTGCCTTTCCAGTAACGTGTGGACTTGAGCACCAGCGCCATGTGGGCAGTAGAGGTAAGCTCAGAATCTTCAACAGAAAGCCAAAAAAGAGGAATTCCCACCTGGCGTCATTTTTTGGACAAATGCTGAGAAACGAACATGAATGGCTGTAGCTTGGCATTGGATTATGGTGTTACCCCAGTGCTCTGTTTAAACTCCAGATCACTGATGCTCTCTGCGTGCATTTAGCAGATTTGGCCAAGAGAAAATAAAAGAATGGCAAGCCTGCCCAGGTGGAGGGAGGACCTAGCAAGTTCAGTCTCAGACCCAAAAAAAAGCCTGTAGACAGGGCCTTCAAGGATTGAAGAGGAGGCGAGATGCACGCACTGCCAGTGATCAGCAGCTGACACACACATGTAATGCACAGCGCTGTCACTGATGTCTAATTTGATTATGGAAGTGTGGAAGATGAGCCTATCAGAATGAGCCTTAAGCAATGTTTAAGTACTCTAATGGTGTTTTCATAAAGCACTGCTATTATTTTGTTGCTTAACTGACTGTATAATGCTAAACTTATGCATTCTTGTCAACTGGGTATTCTGCTTGATTACCCCATAGGCTGCCACCTCCTGGAACACAAACCAGAAACTTTCTCCCCTAGATAAGTGGTTTTACAGACACATAGATCAGCCAGCTGATAGTTTCAAACAAAAGTTAAACAGAAACTAGGCATTTTTCATCAAGAGTGTTATTTATAGAGTTGTACTACAATATTTTGTTATAGCAAGTTGAATTCTTACAGCATAAAAAGAGTTCTGTGTATAATAATTGCACTAGCTTCTAGTGCTCAACTCAAATCGGTTACATAACAATTATAAGTTGGATTATTTTTTCTCTCTTTTTTCATACTGAAATCAGATTTCTCAACTTGTATTTAGCAGTGGGCCTTGTTCAAGTACATACGTTATGGCTCTCTGCCTGAATGCAAAGATTAAAAATGTCGATGCCTCGCTTTTCAGGATGTTTTTCGTTTGTGGAGGTAAACAACATATGTCTTTATTTAACTAAGACCTCAGTGCAGTTAAGCATCCACTCATAAGAAACCATTTATGCTCATGAAAACCAGCGGCACTGGGTAAATGGGAGAGTGACTTTTGGGTTAAATTGCAGATTCTGAGAAGTGAATGTTTACTCTGAATAGTGGTTGTGCCATATTCTTTTAACATTATAAAAGTCAGTCCCTCAGAACACTTTAGTTTTGTGATAACTGTTTAGTTCCATCCCTCCATTTTCTGTAACCGCTATCTGTTTGGTTCATTGTAGAGTAATATATATATATATATATATAAAAGTTCATTGTACAATAAACATTTCAATTGTTACTGAATTTCTATGAATCGGTGTTTAGTTTTATATCAAGGAAAATAATATTATGTACCAACATGCTTATGATTTGGTGGGTTGTAATTCCAGTTCTTATATAGGTAGGAGCAGCTTTGTCCCGAGGTGATGAGAGGTGTGTCTCTGGAACATAGCGTTAGTGATATAGACCTAAACAGTTTTATCAATTTCCCCTTGTGAAAAAAAACGCCTTCACTTTATTTCGGTATTGATTCAGTCCTGTAAGTGGTTTGGATGGGGAAAAACGTTTTCTCTCCTTCGCTTTGACCTATCGCAAGCAACTGTACGTTTGTTGGTTAGTGTCTTGCCGCAAACGTTTGTTGATTAATTAAGAATTTTAGTTTTCAAACATATATGTCATGAAAAATATCCCCGCTTAAAATTGCAAAAAAGTATGTTGTCACGTTGCCGGTGAGAAGGGAAGGTAATGGATTAGACCGTGATTGCATACTATAACATTTTCTTCTGTATTTTGCCGTGTCATACAGCAGCTGAGCACAGGCAGATCTCAAAAATAGCGGTAATAAAAGGAAATACACTTATCAAAGTGCGTCGTCATTTTAAATGGCTGGAGGCTTCGCATGGAGGGTGTGTTTAAAATGCAACAGTTTATTCCCAGGGGTGTTGTATAGGCGGAGGGACAGTCCTCCGTGAGAGCAGTATTGCTCGGTAGATTCTTAGCGATATCCTCCCGGCCCCTTCAGTCGGAATGGTCGGGGACTGGTCCTAAAACACAGAAATGTGCATGGGGACAGACGTCTTGTGCTTTCCGTCGATGTTCTGCTTTTGCATGGAGCCATGCTTCAACGCTTCAGTAAACAGTAAGTACATTAGTCCTTCTGTTTTCCTTGTTTGTGGCGTTTATCGTTCCGAGCTGTCGGATTACCGAGCCATGAGAGGTAAAGGAGTTTCCCTTTACTTTCATCTACTGCACGTGTGGAGTCTGAGAAGCGGGATGATTTCTCCTTTTAATTCCGGGTTCATTCAGCTGCAATTGGAAAAAAAAATCTTTGTGTTTGATTTCCTAGAAAATTATATAAACAAAAGGTCCTGTTTTGTTTTATGTGTTGTACTGCGCTCGCAGGCTTTTGTCCGTAACTTCGCGGCGCAGTCGCTCGTCCCCATGCGGACCTACGGCACGATCCTCTGGCGCAGCTGGTAAAGCCGGAGAAACCGATGGTAGATTATCATACTGATTTCGCTGTTCGAAATACCAGTGTCATAACCCGCTGATATTTTCACTGTAGAAGTCAGTTAAATGAAGTTGTTACCAGGTTTGTAGCGAGTGTGGGTAAATCAGTGCCGACAGGATGTCCTCCCTCTTCCTGTATTTTTTCCCTTCTAAATGAATCCTGTGCTTTTAAAAGTGCTGCCGATCTGTTACTAGGGAAGATCTCAAGGCTGTGCTTTATTCCTCTATATATAGTAGATGTCTATGTAATCTTCTGTAAATAGTCGATGTATATGCATTGTTCTGTGCATTGGCCCAGATGTTCGTCGGCTGGGAAAGAAGGAATGTTAAACATGACTCAGTGGTGCTTATTCCTGTTTGCGATAACGCTGAAGAGGTTTGAAATAACCAGGTCCTCACGGAGGAGGAAAAGATTTAATAACAATGCTTATTTTCTTGGTTCTCATTGTCGCAATTATGTAAGTTAAGTTTTATATATAGTCAGTTTTTTCATTCAAAAAATAATTATACATTTTTAAAGTGTTGGCCATATTTATGATGTATGAAGCAATGTTTGTATATCCATATTATTCAGCAGAAGGGCAACTTCTTGGAATAGTTGGCTGGATTTGTTAGCTGCTAAATACAATATAATGCACAGTATTAGCTGTACTAGTTAGCTCCATAGATATGAACAAGTTTTTATGTACTGAGTTTTCCTTTTGTGTACATATCTGAAGCTTTAATAAATTACAGCACTTTGTCTCTGCTGAAAATTCTACCCTAAATTTTCACAAGTACTGTTATAAACTGGTCCTGATTTCTGTTTTTGTTCAGTACAGTAACAGTAGTCATCAGAGTTGAGAATAAAAGGATTTAACTACTATAACCTTCTCTTTGCATGGCGATACTTTGGAACTATTAATCTCCCTTGTTCCTTTAATCTAAACTCACTTTCTAATGCACTCATGATTTTTGAAATGATGTCATCTAAGTTGCAGCTTTCCTGGGCAGGTTTTGCTATTGTATTACCATCAGATCAGTTTGCATTTCCTCCTGGACTTTTTTACACTTATATATGTACTGTATACACATGTATACCTGACTCTTTTATAACAGTGACATGCCATTAACACAAATTCTACTACATCTCTCTCAGATTCTCTGAAATCTTTCTTTTTATGCCTCCTCTGAAACACCTGCACTGGTCATTTTAAGTCATTTCCCCAATCATTTACTACAATGTCTGTCTGTTTGTCTGCGTCATTGCACAAATTTTCAGTTAGAGATGCAACTGGTTTATTAAAAATTACAAAATTTATGTTATTCATGTAGATTACAAAGGAGTCAGAGCCCAGCTTAGTACCTTGCAGTACTACACACTGGTTTCACAGGAAGAATGTTGCACGACTTTGATAGACAATCTATACCCATAAATATACCCTGTCTTGGGGTCCAGCTTTCTTTAATCACAAGCTATTTGCATGAAACTTTTCATCAGATTCCTCTAGGAGTCAAAATAAAAAATAATATCATTTTTTAATGCTTTTGGAGCCCTTAATTAAAACAACATATCTTACCATTTCAGTGTCATGCGGTGCATAGAATATAATTAATTTACAGTCTCCCTGCAGTTTTGTACAGAAAGTCTCTGTTTGAAGTTCAGACAATCATTATTGTACTTAGAAAGGTTTTTGACAGTAATATTGTTTCAGGTTTGGTATTTAGTTTAAGGACTCATGGTGTCTTCATAATGAGTATTGAAAGGCCTGTGTGATGGTAAGCAGAAAGAGCAGTGTGCTGACACAGTAGGGAACGCTGTGACCTCACACCTCCAGTGTTGTGGTTTTTCCAGCTCTGTGAATATGTGTGGAATTTACATGTTCTCCCTGGGTTTCCTCCCACTGTCCAAAAACATGCGGTTAGCATGCTCTCTGTAAATTGCTCATAGCGTGTGAGCGTGTGCCTTATGGTGTTTCAGCATCCTACCCGCAGTGTCCCCTGCCTTGTGCCCTGTGCTGCCTGGGATAGAGTGCAGGCTCTTCATGACACATATGGATGGATGAATTGATGAAATCCGGTATAAACAGGAATGCAGAAGATATTGTGGGAGAATCCTTAACTGGTCTTATTGGCCATAGAAGATTATTGGGTAAAAACATAACATGGAAATGCCTATGGAGAACAGATATTTTTAATGTAACATTCTTACAGTAACCTGCCTCAAAGCATCTGCAAAACAGGAAAATTACGAAACTCTTTCCAACTATCAGGCAAATAAGGCATGCGAATGAACTGTCTTATAAACAGTAGCAGACTAGTGATGGCAAAATTAAATGATTAAATGTCCATGAACAAAGGACAGAGTGGTGGTGCACACACTGACATATGCATGTGTTGTACTCATACACATGTCATCCTTGTATACGTTTTCCCATTCAGTGTAAATATTAAATTTAATAGTTCTTGTCACTGGGAGAGGAACTTGGCTGAAGTTTCTTACTGAATCAATAATAATACCTGTTGAATCCGTAGTGTAGATTCTGAGTAGGATATGAGATTGTATAGCAATATTTAAGTTATCTGACTAATGTATTGATTTTATAAATAATTTATCGTAAAGGTATAGCAGGAGCTCTCTAAAAAGAAGACCATCATTTTGCTAATGGCTTTTTGTTGACAGAATGAATTTATAGTTGAGTATGGAGGATATTAAAAGGTCAGAAAACTATTTAAAGTGGGGGATAAAAATCAAAAATGTAAGAATATTCAGCTAATGATGGGATGGGCCGTTTTGATCATTACGGTGGTAGCTGTAGGAAGTTATTACTGTCACTTTCAGCCATGGAACATTTTTACTTATAACATCATTAGTATGTGCCCTGTTCATCCCTTAAGTGTATCCTAGCACCGTGCGCTATATCTCCATTAACAAGTCATTAATGTGTCTCTCCAATCTCTAAATGTCAGTCATCATGATGTCCTCAATGCCCTGCTCTATCACAGATGGTGACAGACTGAGAAACCGGAAGGGTGGTTCACCTCCCTCGTGTGACGTGAAGGACAGCACATGTTGTGTGATTAGTGCCGTGCACATCACACAAGATCTTTAAATGCACTTTTCTCAGCATGGATGTAGGCTTGCGGATTACTTTAGTAGCAGGTCAATGCTAAACCAAGCTTTATGAGATTTTTGGGGGCACAGCTGTCATGTATGCACTTAGATGACCCAGTAAATTCCAAACATTCTGCTGTTTGTCATTAATAATCTCACAATAATTCAGATAGAGGAGATTTACTTTGATGAAACAACAATAATTTTTATTTAAAGAAAATTAGTGATCCCTCACATTTGATTTTGAAGGCAGCTGAATGCGATAGGCCTGCAGTGATTTTCTTTCTTAAGGCCTTGTTTGAGCAAGGACTTTAAAACATAGTAAGATACTCTGAGCTGGTTTTTCTACTGGTCTTGGTGAGAAGATCACAGCTACAGTGGCCAGCCCTTTGGCGCGATGTAGAATCGTTCTGTCATGTGAGGGGGAAAGAGGCATTCTGTTACGAACCCACACGAAACGACACACAGCCGAATAACACGCTTGCTTGTTGTGCTGTTATGTTAAAATCTCTGACTCATGTATCTATTTTTATTTTTCCTTCATTTTTAATGCTGAAAACTTACCTGTAGGCATTATGGGGGATGTCGTTTTCCTCTCAGGCTTAAAGCACAGTTGCCGTGTTTAAGCCACAAAGCACTCAGTTCAGGCCGGTAACATTTCCAAAACAGAAACCCACTCTGTCCTACTCACCAGTAAGTGTATTAGATTTAGTTTAGAAAGGAACACCATTACTTTACTGGTACATTGCTGAACAACCTATTTTAATTGAAAATATTTACCTACTCCAGAAGGACATTAAAGAGAAGCAGCTTTAGCACTAAGCAAGTAAGTGGTGATTAATTTCCTGCTTCGAGTCATTTCCCCTCTGCCAATGAGTGTCCCACAACTTCATTGTGACCCATATGAGTAAATAAAAGAACAGAAATCTTGTGGTAGTAACACCGGATTCCATAGTTGTTAAAATACTATTGGGGAATAGGACATTTTCTCAGCTTCTTGATCTTGCCATCCATCGGGAATGCCATCGGCTCGCCTCTCCGAGAAGGGCTTTGGGCTGCTGTCGCATTATGCTTCTGAGCTCAGAGAGGAAGTGGTGTAAGGCTGCCACGGTGAATTGGAGGCTGGCATCACTGCTATACCACACCTTAAAGTTCTTAATCCGTATAGTGAACTGTTAGTGAGCGAAAGGACATTTTAAGATTTTTAAAAGTCAGATTGTTTTCCTCATAATGAATACTCTGCAAGACCTGTGCAGCTTGAAGGTCTTCTTATATCTGTTCCTTAAAAGCCACGTCTCCCATTGTATGGTAGAATTCCCCTACAGGAAAATGGGACCCTCCCTCCCCAGGCATGACATCATCTATATTTCAGGAAGCAGCTTCCGGAGCTACAAGAGTGCCAAGGTTGTGCACTCTCGGCATTCCTCCTGGTGTTGCTTCTCCACGGAGACCTTGTTAGAGAGCACTTCCCCCCGGCTCTCCCCAACGCAGCTGAGGGGGGGTGCTCTGTGGTGCAGTTAAACACTACTGGGTGTTCCCGCACTCTGTTTGGACTGGCTGATGGCGGCACAGAAAGTCTGCTCTACAGGCTCATATTTGCCTTCGACTTATTTATGGTTACCAAAAATGTAAAATAAAATTCAGTGAAAGGTGACAACTCATTGGCCTGTTTAAGGAAATGTCTTCAAATTTATCAGGCACATTTATTTTTAGATTTTATTGCAATATATTATTAGTTGCAAATTTGTCCTTGTCCACTACCCCTTCTTTTCGAAGAAAGTGAAATGCTCAGAGAGTGATGTGTGTCAGATAAGCACATGCTTCTGGCTCATCTAATTACATATTTCCCTAAGAACCGCTTATTATCGCAGAGAAAAATTTAGAAATGACTTCCCAGTTGTGACAGAACATTTTGCATTGTGAAAATGGAATATCTTGAGTGGCTTGTTATGGGACATGATGTTGTTTTTGAGGGCCACATTTCTAGAATGTAGGACTGCGCCTGTTCCTTCAGTCACAGTGTTGCCTGTGGGCTCATCGCATTAGAGGGAGGTGGAGTGGCTTTAAAAGCACCAGTAGGGTACCTCTGAAGCCATTTTTGCCATTTTATTCACATTCTTTGTTCAAAACCTGTCATTTCAAGCAAACAACCGGCAACTATGTTTTTTTTTATCCCTTTATAAATGCATCTGTCTATCATGCTGAACTGCTTCTCTATTTAAGGGTCACAGTTTGGTTTCCTGTTGTTATCTTTATAAATGCTTTGTTTTAATGGATGTAAGTACGTAATCCTTGGATCTCATTTCTAGTCTTCATTGCGGTTATGGATGGACATTTAAAAATCAGATCTGTTTGAGAGAGATCTCTGTGGATTCTGAGATGCTGTGTTCCATAGACAAGATGGAAGCATGTTATAGTCTTAACGGTCAGATATGTCTTTAGACTTCTCTAGGGTTGGGTGGCCCCTCTGCAAGCTAGGGCAGGTCGGAATGTTGGGTTTCTGTGCTTCAGCTTTGGGCTTACCAGCGTGATCCATGTCAAATTCGCTGTGTGGGAAAGACTGGTGGGTTTGTTTCCCAATGTAAAGACATGTCCAAGGAAAATGCAGGCGGACAGTTAAATGGACCATATCGCTGTTCTTGTGATGAAGTACCATCCTCTTAGCACATCCAAAGAAAACATCTGCACATCTCCGGCTTCCCAGGACGCCCTTCGGCCGTTTGGATGTTCAGCAGCTTCCAGCCCCCACTTCCGTACAGAGCCCTCATTATCCATTCATCTTTTACCCTCTCATCCTGGTCAGGATCGTGGGGGTCATTATCTTCATCTTGAATGGTAGCTTCCTTATACGACTTCTTTTTGCCACATTTATTCACACAGGGAAGGGACTGAGACGATGGGCAGAGTGTGTTTATTGGCTTCATTTTGATATGACAGACAAACTGCATTATTTGCATAGGACAGCTAGCAGGGGAAGTGGGTGGAGACTTGCATGGCTCTCTACATCAGTGTGGCGAACAACAAGATGAAATCAACTTTTCTACACTACGGGATGAAAAGACATGCTGGACTATGGTTAGAGAGGAGACAGACAATGGTAATGAGGTGATATAGGCAGAAGGGTATATAAGCATCTCTGTATGTTAAACTACAGTTAAAGGAGAAAGTGCATAAATTCAGAAGTCAATTGTCAGGCAATTGTCAGATAGTTCTCTGTGTAATGTACCCACTGAAACCAGATAATGTCAGAGGTCTGGTATTTTAAACTCCAAAATTTTTTTTCTCAATATTTGCTTTGCCTTTATACCTTTGAAATCTCCAGCTGTCTGGTCTCCTGCCAATATCATTTAAAAAGAAACAAATTATTACCTTTGCTGTTTCTGTCTCACTTTTTAGAGGTGGCTAATTATGGGTTTGAAAGTGTCTGTCCCGCTAGTATTAACAATCATAGTTGTTGTTAAGGAATCCCCCAACCGCATATTCTGCTGGGCAATGGGGGGAAGCTACTGTATGAGTTAGGAGACTCCTTCATTTCCAAAATTGTATTTGCCAAATTATCAGCTGGTGGCAGCTTCCATGGTTTTAGAAAGCCCTTTCCAACCAGCTCTGCAAGTCTTCTAATTAAGTCAAGAGTTTTTGTTCTCTGTTCATTAACATGGATATTTTTTCATCGGTTCATTGACATCTGTTGTTCTGTGGTGATTTAGTTTCCATACTGCACCTGCAGCACCACTTTGGTGATTAGAAGAGTGAGTGAGGTCAGAGCGACCCAGCCCTGAACCCAGAAGCAGGAGCTCTCCGTTCTGTCCAGATTGAGCTGTGAGCTTTGCTCCAGGCTCAGGTTTGTCGCTCATGAATGAGAGGCTTAGCGCTCACCTCGGTTTTGTCTGGAATCCAGCTTCAGGGCTTGTGGGGCTTTTTTTTTGTCTACTAGAGTTTAGTCTCCAGGTTTCTGTCTATTGTGTGCCGGCATTGTGGTTAGGATGGCCCAGTCTGTGGCATTCTTTTTATAATAAATAGCATGGTATCGCCGTGTTTGTTTTCAGTTTGCAATTTACCTAGTTTCATGAGTAAAAAAAAAGTTAGATATGGAATACATATTATACTTATAGATTTTGTTAGTCACTTCAATCTGCAGTTCACGAACTTATGAAATGCAAATTAAAATAAAAATGTTGACATAAATATTTTAAGTCTTTAATCTCTAAGGGTTGGTAAAAGCTGTTACAGTTTGATGATAAAAGTGGGTGGGATCTTCCTAGCTACAGTGGATGAAAGATTTAAAGTGAGAGAGTGGGCGTGACGACCAAAGACAAAACTCTAGGGATGGGCCAATGCACATTTTTCCGATCCGATTCCGATACACTAATGCCGATACAGTACCGATACCGATGCGAGAGCTGTTTTTACTTTAGTATTTTAATATAACGTATATACATTATGTTATTACTATTTTTAAAACTAGTAAATACAAATGAAAAAAATGTATGCCAAAAAATCTTTAATTAGGCTACTAGTAACACATAACATACTGTTCCACCTCATCCTGTTTTAAGCGTTTTTGAGGCATTTGCAGAATAGCTTCGAAGCGACTATACGCAGGTGGCGAATGCTTAAAATGCCCCACAGTTTTTCTCTCACCGGCAACAGCGTCATTTCGCTGCGGTCGCAGCCCCTCCTGTATCGCAAGCTGCAGCGGGCGCGCGAATCAGCCCAAGCCAGCGGCTCCCAAACCTTACATTGCTTTTTTCACATTACTCGCGTTGTCTCGCACAATTGTGTGCAATTTGTTTAATGGAATTTTCCGCTATACGATATTTCCGCCTCTCAGAACATTGTTTTTACAAAGACTGCAAATCGCCGTAATACTAGTTGTTGTTAAAAGCGTGAAATACCTGCAGATCGTCTCCCTCCTATCTGATGTTCTTACACTCCTCGTACTGCAAAGGGTATGCGCGTGATGTCACAGCAGGTGGAAGTCACTGCGCTCACACCCACTGAGTGGCAGCGTTAGTGTTCAGCTTGAACCCCGTAAAAAACACATCTAAAATGGGAATGAGCTGACGTGCAATTGATTGCACAAATAGCTCCTATTTCGTGTAAAATCCATCTTTTTAGATTGCCAAAAACTAAATAAGTATGGGATGTGGTTTGGTCACATATGGCCAGTACCCGATCCGTCTATTATCAGATCAGTGCACTTCTAAAAAACATACCTGTCCCAGTGTTTTTATTAAGCATGAAATCAACTCTGTGCCCTGACAGTGTGAAGAGGCTAAAAGGACAAAGAAACACTAAAACGGAGTTCCTTTGAGTTAGCCAAAGAAATACTAAGACGCCGTTAAATTCAGTCAGTCGAAGAAACCCTAAGACAGTGTTTAGTTTAGTTTCAGTTAGCTGAAAAAGCAGTCGGTGTTGCACTCAGTTAGCCTAAGGAACACTAAGATCGTATGGGATTCAGTTAGCGTGGCAATCGCGGAAAATTGACAGTCGAGGACAGAACTAATGGTTGCTTGTGTTGAGTGAATTGACGAATCGTTGATGTGACCTAAAATATCATTTCACATAATGGTGCAAAATCTGAGCACCTTGTTTGAATGTTCCTCAGTGTTTTTTATGAGATATGGGTGGAGGTGTTGGAAAACACAGCATTACTTAACAGATTTGTTCTGCTCCAGAGGTACGTTAATGTTGGTTGAAAATGATCCTTTTGATCCTTCATTTATAACCTTGAACGATTAAATGTGAATCATAATGTCATAAAGTGGCTTCTTCTTGATGTCTGTTTCATAGTTTATGTAAAAATAGAAAGTTGGGAACGGAACAGTAAAAGGTCTAAATAAATCATAGCATGATCTGTTATAGCCAACACTGTCTCAAGCTCACACTGTTAAATGACCTTGTGTTTCTCGGGAGCCTACAGTTTGGTTACATAATCAGTCTTCTTGACCCTGGGTAAGCAAGGTTTATGTAGACCCTAGGTGTTGGCCTCTAAGATATGCCACAGTTATAGAGCTCTCTGGCCTGCTGCATTTCTGGAACATAATTGTGGATTAAACTGCTTACTGGGGTGACAAGAGAGAAAGTGAAAAGACTCGTGATATCAGATGCTGTGCAAGGTCCATAAATGCTGGTCCTGATTAGGTTACTATGCTTGCAGGACTGATTGAGGAAAACATCAGCCTTTATCTAATGGGCACTATTAGAATTTCTTTGAAGGGAAGTTAGTCTTATTTAAGCTAAATCTCAAGGTGAAATTTAGAGGTGTGGGTATTTACTTAAGAGCTTTGAGACTTTGTGTGTGTAGTATACATTATGGAGAATATATCAGTGTTCCTTTGTTACCAAAATTTAGGCCTACATCATACAATCTGCAATTTAATAAAAAATGAATACAGTCTATTCAATATTTTTGATCACCAGTAGGGATCTGTTTATGATACAGAAGGAATTTACACCACATGAAAGAGTTAGCTAAGCCAGTCTTAACAACCCAATTACCTCATTATCTCTTTATGTTGACATTATGAGTTTGTGTTAGTGAGGGTGATAAAATTTAGTTTGTCTGTCAATGTATAGTAATTCTCTGTTGTTGTCATTCTCTTTGGAGAATGTCTTCTGTGGCTGAGATCACGTATGATCACGTAAGTTTTCTGAGCACTCAGTAGTAGCTGAAACTTCTCCAGTTCTATATACATCATACTGGAGATTTTTTTTTTTAATTGGGAAAATGAAAGTGGTTTTAGGTGGGAAAACAAAATATCCATCCACCCATCTTCTAACCACTTATCCTGGTCAGGGTTATGGGACGACCTGGAGACTATCCCATTCCGCATAGGGCACAAGGCTGGGCTACTCCCTGGATGGCATGCCAGTCAGTCATGAGGCCCATTCATTCATACACAGCCATACTTCAGTCACAATCAGATGCCAATTGGCCTATCTTTGGACTATGGGAGTAATGCGGGGTACCCATAAGAAATCTGCACTACATGGCAAGAACTTGCAAACTCCATAAACTGAGAACAGAGGTAGGATTCAAACCCCCAACACTGGAAGTGTCAGACAATATTGCTAATCAATTACAAGAGAATTTTAAACTGTTGATTCCTTAAATACAATTTGATCCCCTTGCCTGTGTATTTTCTGATGTACCCTTCCTCTGGAATTAGCTGCCTTTATTTGGTCCACATGATAACTCCCACATTCTGTGCAGCATATTTTCTAAGCTATCCCTGTAAACAGCCTCTAAGCTGCGCAGAGCTCACACCATTAAGGAGAGTCACTTCCTCTTTGTTTTTATAACATGTTTAAATGGAACATTATCTGTCCATTTCTGTCTTGAGTTTGGCCCTGACCATTCTGACAGAAGGTGGTGTCACACTTCACCTTTGCAGTTCAAGGACTTGGAAAAGAGAGCCATCTTTAATTAATAGGCAGACTTCAAACTGAAGGACCATTGAGGGTCCCTGTTGCAGTTTGCTTCCCAGCCGGTGCTTAATCGTCCAGTCCAGCCTTTGACATAAACCGTAACAAGCAGTGAATTTACTCCACTTGGTGACAATGATGAACAACTCTTTGCAGTTAATGAGAGACTCTTTTTTTTTGCTAGTGATCAACATTTTTGTGTAATGGTCATGATTCATATTCATAGTTTCACGTTTCTGTTCAAGTTTGACAAAACCTTTCGATTTGGGAATAATTAAAGCTAACCACACTTAAGAAAAACTGGTCATACTCGAATAGCTGCCTCAAAATGTTTTTGTTTTTGATTCTGGAAGAATAACAGCAACTAGCTTGTAATTTTATAGACATTTTAGAAGGATCTCTGCTGAGATGTATAACTTGTATATGTTAATAGCCAGGTAATATTCATGAGTGAAATGGTATCTATCTATCCATCCGCTGGGACAAGGGGACCTACAACCCATCCCCAGAAACACCGAGGGCACCGGAGGGATGCCAGTGCCATGCAGAATAGTGCAGTGGTACAATAATTCATTGTGTTTTGCAGTCTTGCAAGCTTCCACAAAATATCCATCCCAAGAATGTGTTTATCACGTGTTTTTATTCGGTGAAGCTTGCACCTCTGCACACTGCGCTCTTACTGTTTTTTGTTGCTCCCTGTCTAATAATATTATATATGACTGTGTTGTTCTTCTGTTTTTTTGTCCGAAAAATCTGAGCGCAATTAGTGCAACTCTTTGTCCAGCACGCTCCAGTGAATCTTTTGGGCAGTTGTCAGATCAAGAGAGAGGTCAGGCAGGAAATTGTAATAGCGATACTAGTAAAGTCTTGAAGACATACTTTACGCGCAATGATTGTTGGCAAGCCCAGTGAAGATATAAGAGGAGGTCATATGATAAGGCATCTGGCATGATGCTGACAGTGATGGTAATGGATAATGTGATGGATTTGCAGTCTCAGTGAACCCAGCTACCCTCGGTTGCTTACGGAGTCTGTCAGAAATTCACAATTTTGGTTTAGTCTGTTGTTAGTACCATTAAAACTACTGAGAATTTCACTGACACAAGTGAAGTGAAATGCAACTAGAAAATATTGTATGAAAATTCTGTAGGTTTTAGAAGGATGTATGGTGTGCCATTTATATTATATTTATTTGTCTTAGACATCATATGCGTTGTAGATAACTCGGAATTTTCACCGTACCTTCAAATGCTCAGTGATGTCACATCAGCCCAAATGAAGATTATACAGCACAAGACTCCTTCTGTCCTGTTCAGAAGATAACATAGCCAGACACTAGAAATTGCATCGATCTTGTGAACTTAAGCAGAAAAGCTAGCATATTATATCGATTCCAGTGAACTTCAAACTGCCAAGTGAGAGAACAAAATACCTTCTTTTTCAAAAACAGAGCTTGAAAAGTTGCTCGGATGTGTGTGGACTGAACTTCTTGGACATTTTGTCAAATTGTACCTTACTTTCCACTCTAGGCCTCAAAGTTTGCCTGTTAGATGATTACTGTAAATACTTGGGTGAGTTTTAGAAATGGCTAAACATATCAGACTTATAGTTTTACAGCAACATAAAGGTAACCAAAACATAATTTTCATTGCCTATCACTTTTGCACAGTACTGTACGTATGTTTGCATGTATGTAAAAAACATCCAGTCAGTGGCAGTTCTGTGGGTAAAAACTCCTTGTTAATCGGAGAAGTCAGAGGAGAATGGCCAAACTTGCTAAAGCTAACAGGAAGTCTACAAGTAATAGTCCAGTTAAAGAATGGAATGCAGAAAGGCTTCTCTGAGCCTACAATCTGTGCAAAAGTAGGTCCTACCTGGCTACTGTGTGTGTGTGTGTGTGTGTGTGTGTGTGTGTGTGTGTGTGTGTGTGTGTGTGTGTGTGTGTGTGTGTGTGTG
>JAAGVU020000040.1:19724645-19770800 GCA_011763525.2 Mormyrus iriodes
GGGGGGTGCGTTACCGGCCCCATCTGTTGCCCGGGACCCCCCCCCCCCCCCCCCCAGACACACACACACGCACGCACGCACACACACACACACACGCACAGGTCAGCACCATGAGGCTCGTACTAGTGCAGAATTATTCATCCTGAATTTACATGACAAAATAAATATTTTCAAATACATACCAAGCATTACATAAATAAGTGCCATTTCTGTTGCCTATGATTTATAGACCATTTATAGAACAGGTCAGTCAGGTGTCTGGAATGTGACCACGCACCAGTAGTTTTGTTTTTCCTGACTGTCCATAAACCAAATTTAAGTAAAGCCTGATAAGGCAGTAAAATCCAGTGTTTGTGATGTTGTGATGTATGCTAGATGTATCTTTGGCCTCGTCTGCACGTCCTTCTGGACAGAAGTGTCTGCTAAACAAATAAACGTAATGTGATGGAGCTTTACTGTGTTTAAGACCGATCTGCTTAATTTTATCAACATGGACAGTGGAAAGTGTTCACAGGCACAAGATATGAAACATTAATTTCTCTCCTCATAAGGAACACATTTATATGCAAATCTTCATATTATAGGCTGCAATCTTATTTAGTTGAAAGATAACTTTCCAACTGTGACGTACGGATGAAGCTGCTCACAGCTAAATTTGTTCTGGTCATCTATCCACCTTCCAACTGCTTATGCTGGTCAGGGTCACGGGGGCTGGAGCCAGTCCCAGGCAGCACAGGGCACACGGCGGGTACACACCGGATGGAATGCCAGTTAAATTTGGATTATACCTGATGTAATTATTGGTAATCGGCACATTTGTAAACACATCTATGATCATAGCAGACAATACAATATCAAATTATATAATTACCAATGTTATAACTGGGAGTGAATTTTTTGTGCAACGCCCTAATATTTAGAAGTCCATCCATCCGTCTTCCAACCACTTCTCCTGGTGAGGGTCACAAGGGTCTTATATTCTAATTATATTAAATTATTGATTTTGGTAAATTGACTAAAATCTCTAGTTATTTTAAAGGTAACACATTTCAGGAAGACAAACATTAAAATATTATGAATGTGAACTCTCCATCAAAAGCTTTATTGTGATTTTATATCCTCTTAAATCACGCTAAAGCTATAGAGTTGTTTTGAGTTCTGTGCATATGCAATATTAGCTATGACATTTATTGTCTTGTCAGGTGCAGAAAACAAAAAATCTGAAATTGCATCGAAAATAAAAATGATCATAATTAGCATCCTAAAACAGAGTGACTGCAGTGGGCATCACCATATCTGTTGGGTAAAAACATAAATTTAATGTAGCATACAGCAGAACCTAGATCATTCCTGCAGACTTAGTACATATGCTGGTGTGAGGCATGCGGCCAGTCTGAGGGAGCCTAGCTGCTGTTCCTGCGGTCCTCAGGCCTCTCCTGCTCATAGCAGTATCTCCCTGTATGTGCCTGGGATTACTCAGCATGTTCACTTCCCTGTAAGCCCACAGCTATTAGTCACCCCCATTACACAGGTCAGCAGCCCTTTATTTGTCTCCCCACTCTCTTGCCTGTTGGGGATGTCAGCTGGGACACCAGGGGTGTGTTTACATTGCATTGTTTGTGTTTGCGCTTAAAAAACATCTAATAGAAGTAATAAAACCCGGCATTTGCCCCATGTGTCCGCCGACTCACACGCAGACCCCAGTGATGTATCTGCTAATATAATAACAGTGATTTTGTGCACAATGGCTGCAGCAGTAGTATGTCAAACTGAGGTCTGCATCTGTATTTATTGTTAAATGTTTCTGTCGCTGCTCAGACACATGGTTGTAACTTTGTTTGTCTATTGCATTGGTGCTTTGGTTGGTTAATTCCAGTCAAATTGTATAATTTTTAAAACAATTGACAGGATTGTGATTTTTTTTTTCCAATTTAGCATGAGTACATAGATATTAGGCAATATGTCTGGCAGAAGTCAATGAAATCATGGTACATGCATTTTTGTTTTACATTTTTAATGTTTAATTTAAAAAGGTTCTTATACATTCACAGTAAAAATAGCTCAAGGTCAATAATGCTGTTAAAGTTACGTCTCCTTCCCAAGCAACCTAGTCTATGTATGTATGTATGTATATTGCAAGTATTCACTCTTTTATTTGGCAGACTGCAATCCAGACCTACAAAGGATTCCATAAATCTATATAATATGCATTTCTCTATTAATAAAACTACCAAAAAAAAATTTCTATGACTCTTAATGTCAAAATAATTTTCCAAAATGATGCCAAATGTCACATTTTAAATCCAAATTTACTGCCTGACACCATTTTCCCAGAAATGTCAAGCTGAGGTGTTTCAGCAGATTAAAGCACCTTTTTGAATAAATCATAAATGTATGCATGGTGGCAGGTTCGTGGGGCCACTGGAATCGTTGCTCGCAGCTATATTTAAGGGTTGTGGCACGAGACACTGCAGTGTTTCTGCCTTTTATGTTGTCACAGCTAAAGGGTGTTGTTAGTCACAGAGTTAGTTCAGAGCGTGCTAACAGAAACCATTAGCTGTTATGTTGTGAAATAAATGCTTACATTAGCAATCTGCTTAATGTATTACTATAAAAGCTCCTATCATAAAGATATAGCCCTTTAATCACTACTTGCTGTTTCAGGGGTGCTGTAATGGGAGGGGGAGGGGGGGGGGTGGGTTAGGATGTTTCCAAGGGTCCTTGAGTGACAGGGGCCCCAAAAAATTGGAGCATTGGTCTGGGTTGGGAGCCCAATATGATATACCTTTCTGGGGCCCAGAATCTCTATTGATGCCCCTGCGCTACATGTCTGCACACAGCAGCGTTTGTCGCCACTTTGGGCTGGTGCAGCACTGCTTCGCTGATGTCACCCTCTTTACCACTGCTGATGTCCCTCTTGTTATTTTTGTCTTAGTGGCCCCTGGTACCCTGACAGAGCGCTTCCGAAAGCGACAGCTAGCATCTCGGTGCAAAAATGACTAAATGCGGCATAATTAAGTTGGAGTAGCTGTCTAGGCAAATCTGACTTCAGAAAGCATAAATTATCAATTAGCATAGTGTGGTATTTGTTTTAATAATTAAACTTTAATAGCCAGTTGCCAAAGCACATTTTTTGACATGGCATTCCATTACGTTTTCAGTGGTGATAATTAAAGCAGTTACTGCAGTTATACGCCTGTGTTATTGCTGCTATATTATCGTCGGCTTGGCAGTGTTTCAAAAGTGTTTTTAATTTTTTTTGTCAGTCAGCTTCAAAAATTAGAAGTATGCATTTTATAATTGTTGTTATGGTTGTTGTATTCCAGCAGAAATAGCTGCATATTATTATGGCATTTTTCTTGTCAGCTGTATGGTCACGTCAAGATTTAAGGGCTGTAAACATCATTATGATGTCATGTGGTAAAATATGCTTAATTTTTTTAATTGATAATTAAACATAGTTGAATCTATGACTTTGTAAAACAGCAGACATTTACATATATTTAATTTTGGTTCAGATTTAAAGTTCATCAGTGTTTATATATTATAAATAAAAAATCTCTTAAATGCCTGTGAGTTTAAACAATAAATATCCAGGTATGGTTCTAATGTAACCATAAATAAGTCAGAAAAGTTACATCATTTAAGCCTTACTTTGAAAGGAGGGAAAATGTCTTGTTTTGAGTTTAGAATCATGTCGCATTTCTTTGGCATATTAAATTTATGAATATTTTTGTTTAGGTGGAACTGGCCCTGTAATTTCAAACTTGTCTCAAGGCAAGCACAAAAATCATGCAGATAAAATGTAATTTAATCTTACTTTTAGAGTAAGTTGTCAGAAATCAGATATTAGCCAAAAATAGCTGCACTCACCCTTGAGGGACTCTGTTTATCTGCCATGGCTTTTATGGCTCTGTGGGGTTTGTGCACCAGATTATGGCACAAGGCCACAGTCTACAGTGTTGGACAGTGTAACAGAGAACAGCAGTGTCGTGCTCATCAAGGCAAAAGAAAAGCAATCATATAAGTATTGAAGGACCCCACACATTTAATATGGGGGCCTCCACAAAGTGGTCACAAAACAGGGAATTGGGACTGTAAAGTAGGAATTTGGAGACAAAAATGACAGAAAATCCGAGACCGCAGATGTTGACAAAAGATCAGAACCTGCTAACAGCCAATTTAACTGCCTTTGCGTGCTGAAAAATGTCGACATCCTCTCCGCTGAGATAGAAACTGACAAGATAGTCACATCCCAGTGATTATGTTCTTTATCGTTTATGTCTCACACCCTGCTCAGAGAAGATTTCCTGTCTGACTGGGGACAAGGTCACTTGATCAGGGGACACTTGCTGGATATGGCTTCGTTTTGTTTGCTTGCCGAAGGGGAAATTCCTTAGTAATACAAGAGGAGTCTGGGAGAAATGGAAACATCTTTGTGTTTTGTGTCTCCCAAGTACAGACAAGAGCAATGGAAGACAAAGATTTTTAATCTACAATCATCACTGAATATCTCAAAATCTCTGCTAAATCTTTCAGCAAAACACATCTCTGCCGGAGAACTTTATCTGCACAGTTTCTTAGGACATTTCGAAATTAAGTCATTACTGTTATTACGACCACTATTTCTGCTACTACAACTATAATTATCTCTACTGATTCTGGTTCTACTATTACGGGTTTCCAAGTATAGCATTCCTAAGAAACCTTTCTTAAGCTAAATGGAGCAATGTCAAGAATCAATTGCCCTTAATTTATATGGGAAAATAATTTGAGCATTCTCGAACCCAAAAAAATAACCCACCAAATCATACGAAACAACACATAAAACCTAAAATAACACTAATGTATCGTAAAAGTAGCAATATGATAAATACACAGCCTATATAAAGCAGAACTTATATATGTACAGTGTAGTTTCAGTAACCGAAAGAAATCCGAAAAGGATTGCAAGACAAAGCACAGATGCTCACAGACACAGTTCAAAGCTATGGTGGCTTAATGCTGAGTGTAGTTCCTGGCTACAGTAGCTTGGTGATGTTCCCCTCAATGCTTGGGGTGCACGCTTCCTCTATAACAGCTCACTGCAAAACACACGCTGAACGCTATATTTCCTTTTTGCCTTTTTTCATAAAAGTCAAAATCCTTTTCTGATTTTTTTTTTTTCAGTTAGTGAAAATGGGTACTAATGTTAGTCTTTCGTAAAAGTAAAGTGGCTTAAAGCAAACTTTTGTAAATCAGGGGATATCTGTCTTAATATTTTTTTAAATATACTTCTTTCCCTGAGCTCATTTTATGATTTATCTCAATATCAGTATATCTGTTTGTCACATACCTGTTTTTTCCTTTTTTTACATGACTAGTTGATGTCTTATTATTAAATGTTGTTTTATGCTATTTCTCTTGAATAGCAATTGAAGGGAATGGATGCTTAAGCTAAGAACAAGATGCTGATAGTGTCTTTTGAGAAATAGTAACCTTGGCCTATCCGGTTTTCAGATTTTTGTATTTATGTATTATTTTCTAAAAGGAAGTACTTTGTGATACTGCTGGTTCTTTAGACCTCTGAGAACAACACAAAAGTTTTACAATATGCAAAATAAATCACATTGCCTGTTAAAGGTGAAACGGTATGAAAATTCCATGTTATGTCTATAGTGACCAAAAAATTATTATTGTGATGAAAATGTAATTATATTAAATAAATGTAATATTTTAATATTTTTGTAAATTCTTATAGTGACCAAAATGATCACAGTTATCAGTATTATCACAGTAATGGTAAAATGCAGAAAATGTTCAAAAAGTACTGATACACAAACTCAAATATTAAAAAAAAAATCTAAGTGATTTGTTGAAAACCACAAAGAAAATTAGCAGCACTGTGCACATTTTCTTTGCCTAAACATTAAAATAACAACATAGCCAAATACCTTATGTAAACTTATGTAAAACATATCAAATGTGCATTAACATTAAAAATCTCAGAAGCGCAGTTACTGCCTTCCGCCATGTTTTCACTGACACCAAACAAACCCATGTTGCATGCTGCACATGCAAACCCACCTGCATCTGGGAGGCTGTTGCTACCTTTGGTTGATGCTGGATTAACTTGAGTTTCAAAGTGCAGTAATCAACCATAGTTTTAATAATTCAAATTTGAAACAGTAATACCAACTGTGGGGAATTTTACCGTGGTTTACCGTGAAACTGGTAACCATTTCATCCCTACTGCCTGTATAGTTAATGTATCAACACATGTTGATGTTGGTGGGGTGCTGTTCTGGAAATGAGAATCTGGTGACCGGGATATGAGGGTTAATAAGAGTTGCATGTCCCATGTTGTATATGGTGTTTGTTGGATATTTCGGCATTTGGTTATATTACTGGGGCTATCCAATGCACCCAGCTCAAAGACCTGAGCTCCTCCTGGGGCTAAATAAAGAATCTTTCTGCATTTTGAGCCTGTGTCCTTCACCTCTGGGGTATCTGGTGCACTAGATACTGTTCACTGGATACCAAATCCTTTCATTCCAAGGGGAGCCTGATGTGATGCATCACTGTCTTCCTCTGATTTAATCATTGATTTACAGCACTAATAGATATATCTTCTGCTTTGTTTTTTCCATGGCAGGTAACAACTTCAAATGGAACCAAGTGCTTCTCTTGCCGGTCATCAGCAGAAAGAGACAAATGGATGGAGAACCTCAGAAGAGCCGTGCACCCGAACAAGGTGAGAGCTCAGCAGGGAAGAAGGGGCAGGCGCAAAAGGCCGGGGCCCAGGCATCGGGCTTCCATATGCCGTGCTCAGTGCCGGTTCTCTCGGGACTTGTACCATCCGGACTGTGACTGAGTGAGTGCTGTCGCAGGCCCTTAAAAGAGCCCAGTGTGTCTGATGAATGCTTATACTTTTTATATATTATTACAACACTAGTGCAGTCTTTGTTTCATTGACAGCTGGGTTAGTGGTTAATAACAGGTTATCCCAGTAACAATTAATGCTTATATAATTACTTTTCATTAATCGGGGATCTAATATTTATTTAATGTGACAGGCAGCATACCGCATATACAAAAATATAAGCACTCTATATACGCTATTCGCCGTACATGTCCAAGAATCGATTGGTAATATTTAAATATATGTGGCTCATCCATAAAAACAATACTTTCAGTGTAGTGTTCTTAATTCATAATTAAATATATCTGGTTGATTCAAAAGATTTTGAGGGCTGGTTAAACTGACTTTTGTGAAACAAATTCTAATTTTTAACATTTAATATAAATTTTTAACATTTTAAATTAATGCAAAATTTTATGGCTTCATTTTTGTTCCATTCTTTAATTATAATTGAAGATGATGATTGTTTGATCAATTTAATATTACGAAATTGATAATTTTAGGAAAATGTATAGACCAGACTAGTGTTCTAGACTAGAATTAGATTAATTGTTAATAGTACTGTAGTTGTAATGTGTATAGAAGTTGGTTCATTACAGATCACACTTTCTATACATACATCTGGGTAACAAGTAGTCATGATATGGACCATAGATTATGGGTAAAAATATGATGGTTGCCATTTATCCCCCAAAATAATTGAACTTTGTTAAAACACCTTGTGATTTCATCTTACATAGCAGTACTTTAACTCTACAGGACAACAGTCGTCGAGTAGAAAACCTGCTAAAGCTGTGGATCATAGAGGCCAAGGATCTGCCGGCCAAAAAGAAGTACTTCTGCGAGCTGTGTCTGGATGACACCCTATATGCACGGACTACCTGCAAGCTCAAAACGGACAATGTCTTCTGGGGCGAGCACTTTGAATTCAACAACCTGCCAGGCATCAAGAGCATCACCGTGCACCTCTACAAGGAGACCGACAAGAAGAAAAAGAAGGACAAGAATAACTACATAGGTTTGGTCAACATCCAGATCGCCACGGTGACGGGGCGGCAGTTCGTGGAGAAGTGGTACCCAGTCAGCACGCCTAACCCCACCAAGGGGAAGGCGCCGGGACCCATGATCCGCCTCAAATCTCGTTACCAGAGCATGAGCATCCTGCCCATGGAACTGTATAAGGAGTTTGCAGAGTACGTCACCAACAACTACATGCTGCTGTGCTCCGTACTGGAGCCCGTGCTCAGTGTCAAGAGCAAGGAGGAGATGGCATCCGCTCTGGTGCACATCCTACAGAGCACTGGGAAGGCCAAGGTAGGGAGTGCCTTTTTTCCCCCTGAAACCCATCCTACTCTTAAGGCCCCCCAGCACAAATATCCAGAAATCACTCAAATTAGATGTGTTCAAGGCTGGATCAGCTGCATCTCAATTTAATTTAATTTAGTGAGACAGATTATTTGGTTGGGTAAACTTGATACATATAGACTTGACACACAAAAGTATACTTTCAGGAAAGTGGTACTTTTTTGAGTTTTTTTATTTGATAAATGTATAGCAGTCATAGGTTGATATACCACCGAGAACAAAGCAGTGTTCATGTTGTTCAAGCAGTTTTAATGGAGTGTTAAACAGCCATTTTGTTTCGGAAGTCATATTTGCATTCAGGCAGCATCAGCCATTGTAAAATTTCACAAGAGAAAAAAAAACGGAATTTATCTTCCATTTTGTGTCAGCCATGACTGGGAAATGGCCCAGATAATTACTGTGCTCTTATGGTGCATGGGAGGTTTGATGCATCAGGCAGCCATCTATTCATCACAAGATCACAATGGACAGGCCATCCCAACTGCCCACTGTGCATTTCACACACAGTTTCTTAAATAGGAGAGGTCAGTAGAACACATCTGTTTGCAGTAACAAGATGTACAAAGCAATTGCCACACCTGAAAAAAAAACACATTAAATTGGCACCCTGGTTGAAATGAGCTCTCTTCCCAAATCACCACTCACTAAACATTATTGGCTGTTTTTCCCTATATAATTTTTTTCCCCCTCAAAAACACTTTTTGGGAATTTGTTAGATCTGTTTTGAATTTAAGTTGGCCCTTCATTAGTGTTCATATTAAACAAAAGGCGAACACTCCCTCGTCATTTTTAGGAAAAAGGCAGCAAGGATTTTAACATGCCGTGTGAAATTGCAGTTTCTTTGATTTTTCTTTTTTGGGGAGCTGTTTTCTTTAAAAGTCTGTCATACATCATTATTATTTGTCTATTCTGTCTAATCAGTATGCCTGAGACTGTTGTGGTTGCCAGTAACAACGCCTAACTGCAGCAGACATCAGCGTCTCCCACCATCGCCGCTGTTTTTGCGAACATTCCTTAACCGGCTTACCATTAAGGAAGAATTGTTTTGAAAGCCTCGCATTGTCAAAGTGGGCAGCTTCACCATGTATGAAGAAAATCGATATCTGAGACCATCACCAGATAAGAAATGTGATTCACGCTGACTTTGTGACCTTGCTGCCAAGCTTGCTGGGAAAGATTATCGATCAGCTCCGGGTGTGAGGCAGCGAGGCGTCGATAAACAGAGGCTGCCTCCCTCCCACTGCAGGGCCTAGCATTACTCCTCAGACGGTGCTGTTTATCAACAATGCCCCAGAGAAATGGCTAGTACTGCACTAATTAGTTCTCATTACTTTCCGGCAATCCTGGGATGGTCAGCTGACCACGGCCCCCTGTGAAACTGTAATGCTTGCAGGTGCTAGCATGCACGAGGGTCGTTTTTCACGAGCGCCGGGTCAGCAGCGGCCGTGCCGGCTGTGTTCTCATTAGCGGCGAGCGTGGCATAAGGCTCTCCTCGTTCAAGAAAAAGCTGTGGCTGGCTAATAACTCCCGAAGACCCTGCCCTCTACCAGATCATAGCAATTAGCTAAATAGATGCTTTTTTCTTCTAAATAAATAGCTAAATAAGTAGAGTGTTATTTATATACCTGTAAACAATGGTTATTTACCTACAACTGGTTTTGCTTCATTGAAAGTAGAATTTTTCAAGGTATTAAAGGCTAGAATGCTGGTATGAACTGGGTCTCTGTGAGGTCTGCTGTAACTAATGATCTTGCAAGCGGCGATTAAGTGTAAAATTGCTATTAATAAAATATTAACACTTTTTAAAATGGCACCAGTTAGAATTCTTTTATGAATCATTTTGTGAAAAGCGGCATAACAGTCTGCTTGTCAGTTAACATGCATCTAGCTTGTCAATTAATTAATATGTACCTACCTAAAACGTAGCACCTATTCAATGTTTTGCCATGATGTTTTGATGTTTTTTTTTCCTTTACACAGGTCAGGTCAGTCACATATTGCTTATTGGCACTGAAACAGAACCAGCCCTTTTTTACTCTACCTCTGTGGATGCTTGTTGGCAAGGAACATATTGAGAGCAGTAAGGTCTCTGAGTGTTGCCTAATTGTATAGAATCACATCATCTCAATGCAGGAAGAGCAGCAGCGTATCCTAAATTGGTGGGAGACTTGGTGAACCGGACCTAGTTATAGGCAGGACAGATGGTCAACTAGAAATTTTCTGTATCTTCTTTGAGGACCCAGAGTGACACCAGATTAATCCTGCTGGATGTGAGAGCCGCTGTATCCCCTTTACTGCAGCTAAAAAACCCCCTTTAGTTAATGGATAGACTATGCGAAGCATGTGAAGCATGTAAGTTACACTAATTGTTTTGACTTAAATGCAGTCCTACTGGGGACTATTACAGCAGTTGTCCTTTAGTTCTGTTTAACAGGGGAGGCCAAGTACATTTACACCTTTATTATATGGAGATGCCAATATGGCATCCAGTTATTTGAGAATGGAGTTTTTATTGTACCCTTACTTGGTGGCACTTTAGTGGTCTCTCTTCTTTTTGGCGAGTGGCCCTGTTGTCCTTTCCTGCCCATGTGAGATTTTCAGAAGGAACCAGGTGTTTGTAGCCCCTTCAAAATCTTACAAAAACATGAGAAACATCCCTGGAGGTGGAGGCTGGGGTAGTATTTTCCTCGACCCCTTCAGTCCGGAGTCATGTGTCATGTATGTGCTGCACGCAGAAGATGGGAAACCTATAATAGACATTTCCAGTGCAAGTGTCAGTTGCACACAGTAAAGTGATTTGAGTGGCTTGTGTACAGGAAGAGCCTGGGACCGTCTCTCTGGTTTAGCACTATGGCTTAAACGAGTCTTCCTTCCCTGGGGTCAGTCTCCCAAGCATGGCAACAGGCCCTCAGCGATCGCCATTAGTGTAGCCAAGTTTATTAGCCATCTGAGGTGAATCCCTCACTCCCTCACTGCTTCAACTCAAAAGCCAAAACAGGCCAAGGACACATAACAAGACACACGCACACTGTACTCATGGGTGCCTGGGCCTGCAGGGCTCTCCCAAAACGATAGAGTTCATACAGACAGTTTCTATTTGTTTGTTTGCCTGGGAACATAAAGCAAGAGGCACACAGAGATGTTGAAGAGTATGAACTTTTTAGTTGAATCATTTTTCAATGTGTCTATTTATAAGTAGGATTTTAAATTTTGAATTGCTTAGAGTCATACTGATTATGTGGTCTGGTATTTTGTTCTCTCTCATCACTGGACCTACTGTAACTGTAGAATCCACTGAGGTCTAGTTAAGCCAGATGACTTTATACTACACAGCATTTTTCCCACTAGTCAGTAGTCTGTTATACAAAGTAGTATGTGGTGTCATGAATGGGTTAAGATTAATTCTGAAAAGAGTCTTCCTGGACTTTGCACTAACACATACTGTAACATTGATGGAATGTCATTTCCTAGTTTTGCTTTTGAACAAAGGTTCAGTCAGTGTTAGCACAATAACATTATTCTCTGAACATTATTTTTATGTGATTCATGTTGAAAAATATTGTTTTATAAAAAAACATTGTTTTGTGAAAGTGTGAGATGCATGCTACAAATGTACCCATTCATCCTTGAACCCACCACCTTAGAAGTGTAAAGCGGTGATGTTGCCCCCTGCTGTACCAGATTGTTTGTCTAGTCTAACATTATTAGTCATTATTAGTTGTAGTAGGAGTTGGAGTAGTGGGATAAGATTCTGGGAAAATCAGGAAAACTTATGTTTCAATACCTTAATCGCAACGTTCGGTAAACGTTCCGGGAACGAAAAATTATTAGCTGGAATGACAGTGTACAATACGGGGCTTGTTTAGCATCTTCTCAGTTAACGGTAGCCTAGACCTGCCATTCTGTGCTCTCAGACACCCCAGGCAACAGGACAATTATACTCCTCAGCATTCCCCACTCAACAAACATAATTAGATGTGAAATATCAGGAGATGTTGGCTTTTCCTCCTTTTGTTTCTGCACTGATTCTCTGAGTCCGCTCAGGCCTATTACCTCAGTCTCCTGATCTCCTGTGGTGGACATTAATTATGCTGGTGATCTCTGGTGAGAGTTTTGCTCCGAGGCAAAGCAATGGAGTGAGAATTCTGAGCCAAGAATTTAGTCAAATTTTGTGATCTTTAACCTCCATAAAGCCTCCTTATTTGTAAGACGTTAAAGAGTCTGACTCCTGTAGATATGTAGTATAATGTTATTCTTATTGAGCCCTCCTGACATGATATGTTTTGATTTGCAGGACAGACTGACACTAAATCATTCAGCAGCAAGCAGAAAAGGCAGCAACCGTGTTGTTTGACAGTGATCTGTGGTGGATGATTTTGTTACAGTTTAGTCGAGACTGAACTTTACTGTCTGTTTTTCAGAGGGAGTGAAGGGGAGGGGTCAAAGAGGAGGTTCAGCTCCTGACTTTGAAGAGTGACCTGTTGTTAAATATTGGCAAGCTCTGTACTGGTCAGGCCTGGGAAGGTCAATGATTTTGGAGTTTCTTCACTGCCCTGATGGCATGGGTCTCAGCATGGAGAGCTATTTCAATTCGCCAAAATTTATTTAATATTTAATAAGCATACTGTTCCAGTGCTTTGTAGTAGTTTTTCTGAGGGAATCAAAAATTACGTTTTCAGTTAATAAATAGTGAATTGGTAATTTGAAATTATGAGGTTGTTTATTTCAAAAGTGAAAAGAAGTTCTGGATGTCTATTTTTGTTGTTTTAGATGAGAGTAATTGTTTGGATACTCAAAATGGTTTTGAGAAAGGGGAACATACTGTGCCTGCATGCCTAACCTTCAAGCAAATGCAGATTGCAAAATGCAGATATGGAGGGGTTTCGTTAAAAAGGAGTTGGAGTCACTCTGCGGCACTTTCAGCACAGGAAAGGAGGTGCATATCAGATATGGCCAAGAGTGAGTCACGGCTCTGCCTTGGTGCTGGTCTTCCACGGCCGTTCCCTGTCCCGTTGGAACAAACATTTCAGCTTGCAGCCTTTCACAGATCTTTAAAAGACTAGGATTTTGTTTGTGCGTATCTGTGTGTCCGTGGGTGTTTGTTTTGTGGTGAAGCAGTGACCCTTCCCACACTCAAAGGGAACTTCACTGCGTGCTGGATGTGAGTGCGTGGATTTTAATGTTTAAGTGTTACTTGGTTTTACTGCATTATATATACTGTTGATTGTTCCTCAGTGTGGCTGAATCAGTAAGCACTCCACTGATATTCTATATGGCCAGTAAAACATCTTGAATCTTGATAATGAGTTCAATTAAACATCTGTTTAAATGTATACTGTTAAACAGATTTTGATTGTTGTAAAGCTGCAAAACAAAAAACATTTGTAGAACATTCCAGCTTCCGACTGAACTTCACCTGAAACCCAAATGTAGTTTTAATAATTCATTTATATAATTGCAGAAGTAGGTAATAATGCTCATACACCTTCAAAGCGAATTACTGTCCCTTGATGTTGTTGGTGACCCCTCTCGGTATATCATTCTAACTGTGTGCCCAGGACTTCCTGACGGATCTGATGATGTCCGAGGTTGACAGGTGCGGAGACAACGAGCACCTCATCTTCCGTGAGAACACTTTGGCGACCAAGGCCATCGAGGAGTACCTCAAGTTGGTTGGCCAGAAATACCTACAGGATGCACTGGGTAAGAAGAAGCAGAGAAAAGCCACTGTGTTTGTCTAAGGAAAGGGTGCCATTGAAAAAGTAACATGGGGACATTGGCAGGACACGGTCTCTCTGATAACATTGTTTCACCATATGGAGATGGATTCTCCTCCTGCCTTTGTTGTGTGACATTTTAGTCCCCCTCCTGGAGGCTGTGTGGGGAAAAAGTCAATAACACCTTTAGTGCCAAAGGCCTTGAAGTTTTCAAGCAGAACCCTGGAGTCAGTGTTACTGGGCTCTGCCACAAAGCGCCCTGGACTGGAGCTCCACTCATATTGTCACACGTTTCACTAAGTCGTGATCAACTTGACCTTTAGCTCTGGGGTTTTGCTTGAGAAGATGGAGAGTGCCTTTATAAAATATGTTCCATCATACTCATTTACAGAATATGCACAGGCACATTATAACATCAGTGTACAACAATTACTGCAATTTATAACATTGGTTTCCAAGCAAATAATTACTTATTCACTGGAAAGTAAGTATGGAAGTTACCGCATCATATTAATCCAATTGCACTGAATAACAGTATTACTATTTAAATGCAGGGTTGTAATATTTTCATATTCTCTTAGATTCTTCTGTTTAACGAGTGAGATGAAATCATTTAATAATGAGCAGTTTTGGTAGTATTTGGATTGCTTGTTTTTGTGAACTTTTGTTTTTATTCAGTACAGACACTCCCCACTTAACGACCTACCTGTTTAATGACCGCCTGGACTACAAACCCACCACCGGTGCTGTCTGTGCTTGAGATATCGATAAGGGGCTCCTTGCTTATAGACCAATGCGCTTAACAACCTAATCATAGGAACGGAACTCGGTCATTAAGTGAGGAGTGTCTGTATTGCCAAAGACCTTGCAGAAGAATTCCACTTAGGTGGACGTGCAAGGACAGAGTAGTGGATCCCAGTTCTCTTCTTAATCACCCAAACCATGTATCTACTCTACTCTGCCACCATGCATCCATCTTATAACTGCTTCTAAGGCACTGGGACTTGGGTGTGAACCTGGAGCCCATACCCTTAAGCATAGAACATGAGGCAGGGGACACTTTGGACAGGACCACAGGGCATGTTCCACATGTTCCACCACCAGGCAATCTAGTTAAATCAATTAGTCATCTTCAGACTTATCATTATCTGAATAAGGTGTATCAGAAGTGAAAGACAACAGCTAAATGGAAGAGGTGGGGCACATGAGGGGGGTTTGGGAAGCTCCAATACAATGTATGCTGCACAGGTAGATTATAAGTGTGCCTTCTGTGTGTCCATGTGTTTGAGCACATTTTCTGCAGAGCCAGTGTCGGGATTGATCCTCCCCAGGCACGAGTTTGCGATTAGCATGCTGCTCCTGATGCTCTCAGATGCTTATTGATATGAAGAAGAGCCACAGTTCCACAATAGGGTGTATAATCTGTCATGTTGACCTACACTCTATGTTTTATTTAAGCAGCCATTCACATACTTATCAACATCAAGATTTAATTGTTTAACAACCTTCTTTGTACCCGGTCCCTTTTTCCTGGGCATAAAGCCACACCATGGCAAAATAACTAGAGATTAACCAGTAAACATAGCTACATTTCCAAGAGCAGAGTACATTTTCACGCTGAGTCAGTCTGAGAATTCAGGCCCCAAGTAAGCCAGGAGAAACCCCTGTGGAATCAAAAGAACACATTATGAAGAATGAGTTTGATTACTGTTACGAGGTTACCAAGGCTGTTAAATGAGGTGTGAGCCATTGAGGACGTAGTTACATACATTCTCAAAGGTCAAGCCCACGGGGTCAGTCAATCTCCAGCAAGAGAGAATGTGTGGGAGGTTGCTGTGGGGCATGCTGGGTAATTTGGGCTTTCCTACTGAGCCTGGGTGAATCTCAGTACCAGAACACAAAGACTGTATTTGTGGTCTTGGCAAGACTGGTCTTGCTAACTTTCCTTCTAAGAAAGAACTTGGGGCGCAATGAATCATGGGATTGGTGTCATTCGGCACGGATGCAACCGATGTATACTTGATGTTTGGGGGAGGAGCAAGACCAACATCCAGAGATTTTCACCATCCTCGTCTACTTGTGTTCTTAGTATTGGAACTGGTCTTCGACAATGGAAGATGGTCAAGTATGCACGTTGAGATTCACCCCGTCTCACGCAATCTTACAGTGACTCATTAATAATTAATTCATAGTCCTCAAATTTCCATTTATCGTGATGATTTTGTGTGGTAGGTGCACTTGTTGTAATGAGAAGGATGGCCTCGGTCTTGACCTTGATCAATGAGCGATGGAGAGGGAAAGGGGGAGAGTGGTCTACCAGACAAAGAGCCGTATCTCTTTCCAGCAAGGGAGACAATTTCCAGTTAATACTATAGCTACAGGATTGTTTGAAAGAATGTGATTTAATCAGGAAGGCTGCCGACTGTCTGACTAGTGACCGTCTCTCAGGGAAATCCTGTTCTTACGACCTAAACACTGGACTGTCATTCGCAGAAGATATTTATTTTGAAATGTTGTAGTAGTTTACGTTTCTGTCCAAAAATAAACCATCGTGTAACATTTTGGGAAGAATTCGCCTGAGCACTGCAGGAGTCAGTTGTGTGGGACCTTTTTTGACTGGTGTGAGTCGCACTGCTGCTGGGTTTTGAGTGGCGATGGGCCCTGACTGTGGCTTCCCGCAGGCGAGTTCATCAAAGCGCTGTACGAGTCCGACGAGAACTGCGAAGTTGACCCTTCAAAGTGTTCCTCTGGTGACCTGCCGGAGCACCAGAGTAACCTGAAGATGTGCTGCGAGCTGGCTTTTTGCAAGATCATCAACTCCTACTGGTAAGTATGGCGACCCTCTGGTGACGTATCACAATGGCCGGGAATGCCAGGGTTCTGAAAATGGCCCCGTCATCTCTATCTGAGCAACACAGGGGCCAAGGGCAGAGAATGCCCATAGGAGGCGTCCTTATGAGCTTGTGCACCAAGACCACTTAGCAACACTGCATCCGTGGGGACCGTTCCCACTCCCGCAGTCTCTCTCACTAAAAAAGAATCCATCTGTGAAAATCGATGGCTTTCAGGGAGCAGCCCTGTTTCCTGAGATGTTTTCATTTAGAGGGTGTTACCAGCGTACTGTCTGAGTGGTGTTTGCTACAATAATTCACAAACTGGTTGGGAAGATCTCTGCTCTCCACATACTTAAGTTGGCGTATTCCCTCTGTATAACCCTTGTGTATTTTACTTCTTCCGTTCTAAATTCTAGAATATATCTAACTTATCCTCATTTTGAAAATGGACTGGGGTAACTTCAACCCCAAAAATAACAGGTGCTGTGTGTATGTTGACTTTTGGCTAGGAATTCCATGCAAATGTGGCAACGAAGCTTTTTTTTTTTTTCCCGTTATAAAGCAGCGCCAATGCCGTCGCATGTTTCTTTCCCTTTGTTAACAGTGTGTTCCCTCGGGAGCTAAAAGAAGTGTTTGCGTCGTGGCGACAAGAGTGCAGTAACCGGGGACGACCAGACATCAGCGAGCGGCTGATCAGCGCCTCCCTCTTCCTGCGTTTCCTGTGCCCGGCCATCATGTCTCCATCACTCTTCAGCCTGATGCAGGAGTACCCGGATGACCGCACAGCCCGCACGCTCACACTCATCGCCAAGGTCACGCAGAACCTGGCCAACTTCACCAAGTGAGCTCCCCCGCCCCTCCCCCCCATCCTGTCATCTCTGTCACTGCATCAGCCGAAGACCAACCCCTCCTAAGACCGACTCCCTGTGACAGGTTCGGCAGTAAAGAGGAGTACATGTCCTTCATGAACCAGTTCCTGGAGCATGAGTGGACGAACATGCAGCGCTTCCTGTTGGAGATCTCCAACCCTGAGACCATCTCCAACACGGCCGGATTTGAGGGCTACATCGATCTGGGCCGTGAGCTGTCCACCCTTCACTCCCTGCTGGCGGAGGTGGTCTCTCAGATGGAACAGGTACAGTGGTCACTTGACGTGCTGGTTTCCTTCGTTGCTCAATCATAAGCATGCACTTTAAGCTATCCCAATCTGCCTTTGCCCTTCTATTTGAACTTGGCTTGCATGTTCCATGGAAAAAAAAAGCAAGCGGGAAAAAAAGGAAAAGAGCAGGATAAAGACGATAAGCAGGTGTAAGCTGAGAATGTAAGGGGCTCACAGATCCCTGTGGCTTTCGAAAGCCTGCAAACTTTGAGGCTTGATTGGCAGGTGTACAATATCTGAGATTTGCTGCCTTCCCCCAGAGTCCCGCTGCCAAGCTGGGGCCACTGCCCCGGATCCTGAGGGACGTGAATGTGGCGCTGGCCAACCCTGCTGGCCCCCCTGTGCCCGTCCCCTCTGAACGGATGGCCTCTCCGCCTCCCATTGGCTGCAACATTTCAACCGGCCTGCCGAAAATGGTCATCGACAATGACCTGTCAGGGTAAGAAGGAGCATATTGAGTTAATAATAAGGCTGTGGGTTCACTCTGCCAAGACCTCAGCCTATCAGTTTATTGTTTGGGATTCTGACCTAAGAAAACAAAACAGTACCTCTGCAATACTCTCAGCTGAGAGCAACATGGCATCCCACAGGATAGTAGCATTTGCATAGCAGCCACTGCCATATTGCTTTTATCACAAATTGAGGCATATTACAGTTCTCTTGGGAAAGAATAGATGTCACCCAGTAGGCACTTAAGGGGAATGTCCCCAGCTGGTACCAGGAGGCCCAGAGTAGTCTGTCAGGCCTGAGCCCCAGGACCAGTTGTTTCCATTTTGTGCCCTGTCCTGGTTTGATGTTGGGTCCCCAGTGCTGGTCAGTAGAACCGTGGACATGTATTCCTTCTGTAAGGAAATCTCTCACAGTAATTGCTTTATTTTCCCAGTAAGGGGTGTTAAATCCTAAAGTGAGGTACTTGGGAGTCGCTTGACTTAAATATCCAATCCTCTAACTGGATCAAGTATAAAAGCACACTGTCAGCAAACATAGTAATGTACTTGGTGTTGGGAGCATTACAGGTTAGTATCTCTGAGAAAAAGATAAGATTCAGATCTCTCTTCATTTAAAATGCTGCTGTAAACTCCAGCTACAAAATGCGATGAGAGTTAAGCTCTTCAGCCTGAGAGGTAATGCGATCTATTAATGTTATCAAACTCAAATCAATATTGTAATATTGGATAATGCATGGCAGTTAACAGCAACTCGGTCTTCACACACTCATACACACACACACACACACACACACGCGCGCGCACCCGCGCGCACACACACACCGTGTCTGTGCAGTCAAGGTCACACAGTGTAGGAGAATGCACTTAGTGACTGTCAGCTGAGTGAAACTAAAGTCTTAATCGCTATCACAACTGTCAGATACTATTGTGCAATTTATATCCTAACAAATAGGCACGTATTGCTGGATTTCTGCACTGAATTTGTTAACATAATCCATGTAAACCTCCTGCAATATTGTAGCCTAAAAATTTTAAATGGAAAGAGACGATACTTGTCTTATCAGAAAAATAATACAGCCGTGTGACTGACACCTGCGGGTTCAGTTCCCACCCCTAGCTCTGTGTGTGGAGTTTGCACAAATCCCTGTGTCTTTCAGGTCCTTCACTGTCCTCCCACAGTTCAAAAAAACATGCCATTTAGGCCATTTAGGTGACCTGCCTTTTCTTGATTCTTTTATTTCCCATTGATGGACCCAGTAAGGATGCAATTTCTCCACAAAAAGCCAAACTGTTCGGTTTGTCATCTGTGGTTTGGTGCATATGGCCGAATCACTGTTATGACAGTTATGATTAGTAATTTTAGTCATTGTGATCTCTGCTTTAAAAAGTTTTTTAGGCCAGATAGCTTAACTGCAAAAATGGACATTAATGCATTCTCTGTGCGGGCGTCACCCATGTGAGAGTTGCAGCCAATCAATAGCTAGTTCATGCTTTGTGAGTTGTTTCCAGGTTGATAAGGAAAAATCAAACATGGTGATCAGTGGCAGTGGTAAAGTACAGCTACAAATGCCCCATCATCATACAGGTCAGCTGCGTGGGAGGATTTTGGTTTCCTGATAATTTATGCCAACGACGGTAAAACAACTGTCAATAAAACTGCAACTATCTGCAGACATTGCTTTTGCTAGCAGCAATACATCGAATATGAGCGTGCATTTACCAAAATCACCCTGGTGTGATGGTAGATGCTGTAGCCAGAGGAGGAGAGCCGGCTGCTGCACAAAAATAGCTCAAACTTGCAGCCACTTTTAAACGGCAGCTTAACTTCAACTCGTATAGACAGAAAACTATACAAAACTATAACAAAAGCAGTGGGGAATTTTATAGCAAAGGATTTGTGGCCGTAGTCTGACTGACTATGTTGATGTCCATCTAAGCTATGTGTCCATCAGCCTTGCAGCTTGTATTTTTTTTCTTCTTCTTGGCATTAATATCACGCTACTATTGGTAAGACAGGAGTTTACATTATTTGTTGCTTTTTGACATATTTTATTTGTTAAAATTAAAATTTTTACTTATCATGTTAGTTGTTACTACTAGAAAAATGTATTCGTCATTTATGTATTTGAATGTATTTGAAATTTAGTTTTTTTTTATACACATTGAATACAAATCACACCAAATCGAAACTTTGGATGGATGGATGGATAGAATGCAAAGTTAGAAACATTCTCCATATGGAAAAATAAATTACAGTGTGACTCCAGTGCTCATGCCTGCATTGGACGGTCCCCCAGGTTGGTTGACTTCACACGACTGCCGTCACCTACGCCAGAGAACAAGGACCTGTTCTTCGTGACACGGAGTTCGGGGGTGCAGGCGTCTCCGGCTCGCAGCTCCAGCTACTCGGAGACCAATGAGCCCGACATGCAGGTGTCCAACGGCAGCAAGAGCCTGTCCATGGTGGACCTGCAGGACAGCCGCAGCTTGGAGAACGGGCCTAACGCCTCGTCCAGTGATGGCCTCAACGATGGCCAGGCCGGGGGCAGCGGCGCGTGGTCTGCCCGCACTCCTCAGGGCAACTCCAGTGGCCATACCTTAAGAAGGGTGGGGCAAACCCCGACGACGCCCAACACGGAGGGCGCTCCAGGGCGGCCTCAGCTGCTGGCCCCCTTGTCTTTCCAAAATCCAGTGTACCAGATGGCCGCAGGGTTGCCAGTTTCGCCCCGTGGCATGGTTGACTCTGGGTCTGAGTGCCACAGCTCCATCAGCTCTCAGGGCAACAACGAGGACGCGGCTGCGGGAAAGCACGCCTTCCTCAACCATGCAGCCAGTGTGGCAGCCTGCGGTGAAGACTTTGTACGCCGCTCCGGCGAGTTTAACCGCCGGCAGCTGTCCCTCAATGAATCCCAGAACCAACCCAATGTGCCGCGACAGAACAGCGCCGGGCCCCAGCGCCGCATTGATCAGCCACCGCCCCCTGTCACCAGGGGGCGCACTCCCCCCAACCTGCTCAACACATCTCCTTACCCTCGACCCTCTAGTGGCAGTATGATGTCATCATCCCCTGATTGGCCAGGCAGTGGAGCTCGACTACGTCAGCAGTCCTCCTCCTCCAAAGGAGACAGTCCAGAAACCAAGCAACGCACCCTACACAAGCAGGTTAGCGTACCTGAAGCTTCACATTCTACTTCCAGCAGCCATTTTTTTTTAATGTTTAGCTGTTATAACTATTATGAAGGGTAAAATGGGTCATGGTTTAAAAATGGGATCATTATTACAGCAAAACTATAGTACCGAATAATCAATCAGCCTGCAAAGTTGCATAAGAAAATTCAAAGGGCATTTTGTCACTGATTTTCTGGGAATTTAAGTGGACAAGCCAAATTAATTGCTTATAGTAGAGCACTGATTACATGCCCCTTGTTCATGTTCAGATGCCTCTTCAAAAGGTTTCAAAATAGATCCCCATTATAAAATCAATCAAGTGCCTTCTGATTTGCACAACCACATGACGTTTGTAGGACAGTGGCCTGTGTCCCTCCCCGTGCCCCTGTTGTTGCCCCAACACACAAATCAAGGTGGCACAGACCCATCCGGCGTCTATCTCATTAAGCAAAAACAAACAGTGTTGCATAGTGTCTCGTTGCAAAGCACACACTGAAACCTGAATCGTGCACACTGTCACGTCAGATCTCAGGGAAGACGCGGGGAAATTCATCCTCAGCAGTATAGAAAGAGATTGGGGGTCTCTTATCCATGTGCTGCACAGGCTGGATGATCTCTGCTGATAGGTCCACGTGCTTGCTCCTGTATGTGAACAGGTGCAGCTGTGTGTGCATTACTGCTCTGTGCGTGTGGGACTCGGTCCACAGCAGCGAGATCTAATTGGCAGTAATTATCGGCATAAATGGCTTATTGCTTAGCGAGCGATGCCCCACGATGAAGGCTGCAGGTGTAGCTTATGATATTCCTGCTATGGGCCGATGTGGGACTGAATCATCAGAATGCCCAGACACAGCAGGTTATTATGATATGGGCTTATAATCATGAGGGGGTGGGCTTTGGGCAGAAAGCAAAGCCCTCTCTGTCTCTGTTCTACAGCTAACCATACACTGCAGGCAGTTTCAAATAACCTCAGTGAGCTACTTCATGTCTACCTTTTCATCTCTTTCCAGCTACAGTTGCTTTGATAAATTTTGCAGTCACTGTTTTCCTGCCTTGTTCCCCATGCTGCCTATGACGGGGTCCTGGCACCTTCTACTAGATGTGCTTGTTGTGGAAAATGGATGAATTGAGGGATGGATGGATTTTTACACTGATTTGCTGATGTTCATTGATAGGGCAAACAGATTACTTACATTGAGTTTTATCTAAGATCAAAAATAGATTTCTTTTCTTTAAATCCTGCACTGTCCTGTATGCTTGCAGATGACATTAATAAAAAAATAGAGAAACTCCATGTAAACAGAGCTTCCCGTTCTTAAGGATTCTCTAGCGTTTCGCTGATGTCTTTCTTTGCATTGCTGTCGCTCCTGCTCTCCTCACCGTCTCTTTTCCGGCGTGCTGTTCCCACCAGGCCCCGTCCCCGGTGAACCCCAATGCTCTGGATCGCACAGCAGCCTGGCTTTTGAATATGAACGTGCAGTATTTGGAACATGAGGGACTCGACCTGGATCCAAAGCACAGGGACGACCTCAGAAACCGAGACGATCTCTCACAAGCTGAGAAGGTAAAGTCATGACCAGCCACACCCCCTACCCATAAAATCATCACAGGGACCCCCTTCCCCACCCCAAAGCACTCTTGTACCACTTTCTGTAGAAACTTATGATAGGGTGCATTTCATTCCACAGGTACAAATAAGAATTTAAATTACAGTGATCCCTCACTATATTGCGCTTCGACATTCACGGCTTCACTGTATCGAGGATTTTATATGCAAGCATATCTAAATATGTATCGCGGATTTTTCACTGGTTCGCGGATTTCTGCGGACGATGGGTCTTTTTATTTCTGGTACATGCTTCCTCAGTTGGTTTGCCCTGTTGATTTCATACACGGGACGCTATTTGCGGACGGCTGCCAAATCGGCCGAAATCAGCTGAGAATGTAAACATTACAGGAATGCAAATGCCGCATGACTGCAGTGTTCGTATTTTATAAATATGATATTATTAAAGGAATAATCATATTATATTTAATATAACTGGGTAAGTAACTAAAACAAGTGCATTACTGTATATTATGGTAAATATAAAGTTATTTTTGTTAAATGTGTGCGTGGTATATCAACAGTGTGTTTACATACATAATTACATACAAAACGAAACTTACCTAATATCTAAGAGAATATAAAGGGTTTATAAGGGCTTAAAATATACAAAAATAACCATATAAACATATGGTTTTTACTTTGTGGATTTTCACATTTCGCTGGGGGTTGTGGAACGCAACCCCCACGATAGACGAGGGATATCCCAAAAAACTGACTGTGTGACTAACTGAATGGTAACTAATGACTAACTTGAATATTTAATGATAAATGATATTTGGGTTTTGCCATATATAGGCAAGTTTGCGTCTAAAATACACCTTTCTCAAGACCTATCTCAATAGCTTTAATGCTTAGCTGTGAATCTTTGGGGCAGTTTGAACAAAGTCCTATATTTGCAATTTTTTACAGAAAAACTGCAGTGATGTCACATATAGAACAACTTCTTTATAGATTCCATGCCAGAAGTTCTTTAGTAAGAGCTGATGATTAGAGATTCTGTGATTATGATCTTGTCTCCCATGGAAACACCATCCAGATTCATACTTAGAGGTTAAATTTTTGTGCTCCCCTACAGTCGTCATCATGCTTTGATGTCTGCTGTGACCCCCTCACTTTCTGTCCCTGGGACCTTCCAGATGTTATGTTTATGGGTGGGGAATCTAGCAATTGAAATCGGATGACTGAGTGGTTTTGCTGCTGATTGGTTAATGAACCGATCTTCTGCCACACGCACACTAAGTGCTCACGGCTGCACAGCAGCAACGCTGTCAGGACTGTCGATGGAGTCGGAGCAGCGTTTTGCTGATATTAACAAGACCCTTATCGATCTCACGGCATCTGACTGCAGTGTGCTAGACACAGATATGGCAAATTAAATGAGGTCAGTGCTACTGCAATTTCATGTCAGTAGCAAGATTTTCTCATTAATTATGTTGTTAAAAGTTCCTAATAGAGCTTCAGCTTTTGACAAATGCTAAGGTTATTGCTACTTTGCCACTTTCTTTACAGATAAGTATGTGTAAGTGTTTTTTTTCTGTAGCTATGCACAGCAGAACCACATGAAATGGGGGAATCCTTGGGTCTGGGTTTTATATGAGAAATTCAGCAACAGTTAATCTATTTACAGATTGCAGAAGTACATAGAACGCTGCATGTATCCTAAAGGAAGACGCTTAGTTCCCAGTGAGAAAAAAACCAGTCATTTTTGTCACAGTATGTCACCAAATCAGCAGGTATTACCAAGAAACATTTTGCTTGCACAATGTGAGTGCCCAGACTTTGTGGTACAGTGCAGATTTCATACAGTTGGCAATTTGCTATGGAAAGCCATCTTCCTCGTTAACTGCTGCTATCCTGGCACCAGCTAATTAAAAGCAATTGAATCTTTTGTTTTTTATTAATAAAAAATAAGTAGATGAATCAGCTTCACATTTTTTATTTTGTGATGTATTTAAGGAGACAGGCATGTTTCCAAACTCTCCGGATTCAGAGAAGCTTGGCCTTGAAGACACATGGGAAGCTGGAGGGCGTACTTGCGCTGATGGCCCTTGTCTAGCAAGCGTAGTAAGTGTTATTAAGCCAGTGGTCAAGGCCATGGGATTAGCACACATGATAACAAGAATAGAGGGGAAAAAAACACTATCAGCAAGAACATCAGCCTTACGCTTCAGTACTTTTATATGTAATTAAGAAAATTTAAATGCTGCAGTCAGGGGAAGCTGGTTTTATTGTTCTTCATTAGTACACATGGTGTAGAGGTATTCCTAACTACCGTAGATGTAAAAAGGAAGGGTCAAGGTGAGACGGATAAAAGGTAGAGAGGGAAAAGTGATGGATGAGGGACATTGTGTGACAAACATTACTGCCTGATATCCTCACTTACCATTTCTCTAATGAGAAAACCTCCCCTGATCATTTTGGCTAGTCGAAAGCTGCAGCCACTTGGCCTTGTGTATTCATCTCCAGGTTCTGCAGAGCACTGTAGATGACTGTAGATGGTTTAGATCATCCATTTAGGAGGCTTTGCTTTTTTGCACTGTACAGGGTGAAGACACACCTGTGTGAATTCCACTGGCTAGGATGGCTAGGAAACAATTATCTGCCAGCAGAAGATGGAATTTGTTATCTTTAAAAGAATTGTCTTTAATGTGCAAAACGTTTCATTGCTGGTTCATTAATGTATATGATAAACCTTTGTGTTCATACATCTCTGAATGCTCTTCTGGTATAGGCCCACACTAAAATAACGGGCTTTGTCCATGCAGCGTAAACCCTGACTTGGATAAAATTTCGTCCTTTGGGAGGTCTTCATATTGAAACTATTGTAAAGATATTCTACAGTCAGCCTTTATGAAAGAGGTTGGAGTCACTGCTCCTCAGTGCCACCGGATATATATGTACTTCTAAATTCATTAGGGATTTGCTGACTTACGGAGTTTGCCTGAACAAGCATAAATACACCTTCCAGCTAAAAAGGATTCTGGGGTCCAGCGCTAGCGATGCTGGGCTAACAATAGAGCAGAAACATGATTATGCAAGCTGCATTCTTCGTTCCTGTACACTCCCTAAACATAGATAAATTTAACTGAAAAGTTGAGAGTTGTCTTCTGGAAGACTATAGAGTTGATACACATAAGATAACCCATGAAATTATTAAGGCAGAAGAAAAACACTGGCTAATTATTCAAATTAGTGGTTCCTGGGAGCATAGTCATTAAGCGGAATAAGGAGGGTGAAACAAGATAAAATTTGAACAATAGCATATTTGAGGCACGCAGTCTAAGGAGGTGATAATTAACAGCTCTGTTCCTCTTGGCCATCTTGGTTATTTTCGTCGTCATTAGCGGGAATGTGTATCTGCCCTCTGACCCCCTGCCATCGTCCTACCCCCAGTACCAGCAGGAGATCGCCATCCTGCAGGAGAAGCTCCGTATCTCTGCCAAGAAGCTGGAGGAATACGAGTCTCGGCTGAAGGAGCAGGACGAGCACTCCCACAAGATGATGATGGAGTACCAGGCCCGGCTGGAGGAGTCTGAGGAACGCCTGCGCAGGCAGCAGGACGACAAGGACCTGCAGATGAAAGGAATCATCAGCAGGTGAGCGTGCCAGTTCTGGGATCGTCGAAAAGGACTGTGCTGCATCAGGCTTGACCAATAAAATTCAGAAATATCAATGCATTACCAAGGTTTA
This sequence comes from Mormyrus iriodes, assembly GCA_011763525.2. NCBI lineage: Eukaryota > Metazoa > Chordata > Actinopteri > Osteoglossiformes > Mormyridae > Mormyrus > Mormyrus iriodes. Next base: position 19,751,538 of record JAAGVU020000040.1, read on the forward strand.
CAGTTGAAAGGATTTTTCTTTGTAAAGTCGCTTTTCCCACTGTGCGCTTTCTTGCGCTCCTTACTCAGGTTGACCTCTTTTGTCTAGTACATGTTTTAGCCTTAAATAGTTGGTATTATTCACATCATGGTTCCTGTATTGCAAAAAGGAAAGTTTGTAAGTTTATTCATTTTTGTTACTAGACTTCACAAAATTCTGTTTTTTTTGTGTTTGATGTTTAAAGGTTTAGTAATTATTCATTATGTATATGAATTTAAAAATTCAGTTCATAATGTACACTGTGTGCACAATTATTATGCAAGTGAGTATTTTGAGGATTAATTTTAATATCAAACATACAGTGCTATCAGTCAGTCCAAAATGTTAATAAACCTGAATTTTTTTGCAAAGGAAATGTGAGTGTGAACATTCTCAGGGGAATACATGTGTGTGCACAATTATTAGGCAACTATTAGTGTACAGAATTATTATGCAACTAAATGAAAAAATAAAGTTTTCCCATTTTCTCATTTCACTTGTTTATTTATATCTGTTAAAGTGAGAAGAATAAACAACTCAAAATTTACAAATAATCATTTCTGTCATTAAAAAAAAAGTGACCAGTATAGCCACCCTTCTTTTCAATACCATCAATAAGCCTTCCATCCATGGAATCTGTCAGTTTCTTGATCTGTTGACGATCAACTTTGCTGCAGCAACTAGAGCCTCCCAGACACTGTTCAGAGAGGTGTACCGTTTTCCATCCCCGTAAATCTCCTGTTTAAGAAGGGCCCATAAGTTCTCAATAGGGTTTAGGTCAGGTGAGGAAGGGGGCCATGTCATTATTCTTTGATCTTTTAGGCCTTTACTGGCTAGCCAGTACTTCGATGCATGTGATGGAGCATTGTCATGCAGAAAAATCATGGTCTTCTTAAAAGATGCAGACTTTTTCCTGTACCACTGCTTGAAGAAACTGTCTTCTAAAAACTGGCAGTAGGTTTGGGAGTTTTTTTGAGTCCACCCTGAACCCAAAAAGGTCCAACTAGCTCAACTTTAATAATACCAGCCCACACCAGTACCCCACTTCCACCTTACTGGCGTCTGAGTCGAAGTGGAGCTCTGTGCCCATTACTGATCCAGCTGCGGGCCCATCCATCTGGTCCATCAAGTGTGACTCTCATCTTATCAGTCCATAAAACCTTTGAAAACTCTGTCTTTAGATATTTCTTGGCCCAGTTTTGACGTTTCACCTTTTGTGTCTTGTTCAGTGGTGGTCGGGTTTCAGCCTTCCTTACCATGGCCATGTCTCTGAGCACTGAGCATCTTGTACTTCTGGGCACTCCAGATAGGTCGCAGTTCCGGAATGTGGTGGAACTGGAGGATAATGGGTTCCTGGTAGCTTCACGTTTGATTCTTCTCAAATCTTTGGCATTTAATTTGCGTCTTTTTTTCGTCAACACGTTTCTTGCGAACCTGTTGACTATTTCCAACAAAATGTTTGATGGTTCTTTGATCATGCCCCAATATTTTAGCAATTACAGGAGTGCTGCATCCCTCTGAAAGACTTTTTACAATTTTTGACTTTTCTGAGTCTCTTTCCAATCTCTTTTTTTGCCCATTTTGCCTGAGAAAAGAAGCTACCTAATAATTATGCATACCTTTATATAGGGTGTTGATCTCCTTAGGCCACACCCTCCCTCATTACACAAATACACATCACCTGATATGCTTAAATCCAAAAAGCATTCAAGTTTATACAGTTTCGAGTGGGAATATATGCATGTAAATTATGATATGGTCAAAATACTCACTTGCATAATAATTGTGCACACAGTGTATATGAATTTAAAAATACTTATTACCTAAATGAGCTGTATAATGTAATAATAATGTAATGATGTTAGCATGCAGACAGCAAATTAAGCGCTATTAACAGCATGGATAGAACAGAGCTCGCCTTTTGTGGGAAGCTCACAGACAGAGCATCCATGTTGCTGTCCCTGGAGGTGTGGTGTCAGGTAACTCCCTGACTCCCACACTTGGTCCGGGTCCATGTGGCAGCACTGGGAAAGCTGAGTCACTGAGCACTGAGAGCCAGCCCTGAGTCAAGCTGTTTCAGTGGTACTTCATAGACACCGGCACTCGCCACAGCGATAGACATCACGCACTCGTTACCGACGAGTGTCCCTGCATCGCCCCACACTTTTGTGCTGGATGATGGACACGAATACGCATAGCCTCTTCAGCGCCACCCTGTGCCCTTTTGGGAAAATACCACCCTTGTAAAGAGGGGTGTGGGCAGTGAAGGAGGGCCATTATGAGACATTCTGTTTTAAACCTTCCAGGTTAATGTCCGTTGAGGAAGAGCTAAAGAAGGACCATTCGGATATGCAGGCTGTGGTGGACTCCAAGCAGAAGATCATTGAGGCTCAGGTGAGAGTCAGGTGTACCTTATTAAATGTCAGTCCCGGATGTTGCCACTGGCCCTGCATTGCATAGGACTCCAGGAGCATGGTCACATTACCACCAACAGAGCATGAACCCTAACTTCAGAAAGCACACTTGGAAAACTGGGACAATTACCAGCAACATAATTTCAGGGGAAACATTTCGTGGCTCCCACGAACAAACGTGTGATTTACTGCATGCTGTGCTGCACACCTCTCCTCCCTCAGCCTGACAGAGACCAGGAAGGTCCAGCATGTGCTTACATCAGCACAGAACTGACGGAAATAGAAAGAATGTAATTGAATTTATTTTATCATGGACCTTTTCAGTGAACTGGGTGGAATCTCTCAGAGCTGTTCTGTCGGATTTTAGCTTATAAATTCACAGTCCTTTTCAGTAGCCATAGAACAATATTCAGCCATCTACATACCAACTGTTGTTTGTAATTTTTCCAATATAAGGGCAGAGTAACGCTGTCTGTTCATTGGTGGTTTTCTGGTGACATACATATTCCTCGTTTGTAGACTGTGCTCTGCTGAAGACAGTACTGATGTTTTTTAGTATCTGCAGGTTATTAGATCTAGAAAAATCACTGTCTTTGTTCAGACAGTTATATTACGTCAGGCTCCAAGGAGGAACAAAACCGCAATATTCTCACAACATTCATAATGGCCAAGGACATGCAGTCTGTGTCTGTGAATTGCCCATAGTGTGTGTGTATGTGGGGGGGGGGGAGAAAATCTGTGACTGCAATCGAAAAACAAAACAATATCAAAAGTCTTGTATTTTGTTTGGTTACTTATGGTTAGGGCTAGATTGAGGTTAAGGTTGTCATTGTTGGGATTAGGGTTTTGCCAATTGAAATGAATGGAGAGTCCCCACAAAGATATGAATACAAACGTGCGTGTGCATGTGTGCGTGTGTGTGTGCGTGCTATGCAATGGACTGGCATCTCATCCTAGGTGTTGCCCTGCCTTGTCCGTTACGCTAACTGGCATAGACCCTAGGCCCCGTCGCGATGGATGGATGGATGGATGGATGGATGGTTTGTTGATGGGTTGTCTAACAGTATTAGATGTGAATACCAGTAATAAGTCATTGTATGTGATAGAACCTATGAGTTCTGACCTCCGACTCGCTGTCGCTCCATTTGGTTCTTTATCTGCCCATCCTGCAGGAGAAGCGCATCGCGTCCCTGGATGCAGCCAACGCACGCCTGATGAGCGCCCTGACCCAGCTGAAGGAGCGCTACAGCATGCAGACCCGCAACGGCATCTCCCCCACCAACCCCACCAAGCTGCAGATTACAGAGAATGGAGAGTTCCGGAACAGCAGCAACTGCTAGGATGGACGGGGCCACGCCCCGCCGCGTTGGGCTGGGGCTCAGGACGCCGTCATGGGTGGGACAGTGACTCCTTCAGGGTACAGCGGGCATCGGGATTGCGGTCGGTGCTGCACACATTGACAATGCTGGTGGCAGAATTCCATTATTTTCAATGGATGTTCAGTTCCATTGGGAGCAGGGAGTGTTTTTTTTATTGCTCACTGTTATTTATGGCACTTTGGCTTAAAACTGAGGGCTGGATGTAATCTCCCAAGCTCTCAAGCACTAGAGGGTGACCTGGACTGGGTTGACCCTCTCCCTCTGTAGGAGAAGAGACACCCTCAAAATCTGTGTTCAAGCTTGTGAGAAACCACTATGTAATGAGTGTTTTCCAGTGAAATCCACCCATCTTTGCTTTGAACCATTTAACTACGTTTCTCTTTAGCCAGGATATGGCTCATTTAAATATGAAACAGAAAAAAGTCAGTCTTGTAAAGAGTCTTGTATTTTAGAGGTGTTTTTTTCTACTAAACGGAAACCTCGACAATTTGTGGTATCTCTCTCATCTTATACTTTTTACGTCACTGTCCCAGGTCTCAGTGACCAGGACCTTTTAAGCTAAACATATTTTGCAATGCACGTTTTTAACATTACTCTGGAATTTAAAATGGTTTAGTTTGTACTGTAAACATCCAGCTGATTTTATTATAAAATTACATCGTAGGTTTACTAGTCAAATCAGTATCTCAACAGCGTTCTAGCATGTGAAGAACAGACTGACATTGGCTGTGCTGTTTGACCCAGTTGTGTACTATGAATGGTACCCCAACTGTCAAATTTCAATATGAACAGTAGCCCTGGCCTTTTTTTAACTGCATGTCATTCTGGGTCAGCTCTAAACATTCTTATGTTGTCGTGTGCCCAACAGTGTTGGCCTAGATGACACCGAGTTACCGAGGGGGGTGGGGGTAAATGCAGCATTGGCAATTCTCAAAGTTAGGGCTAACATGGAACAATGCCGTTTCTTTAGATCTTTATTGTTTTGTTTTTTCTTTTTGCTCTCTCTGTCACATGGCACATTGTTTCCCCTCAAGAGCGGGAATGACACGTAGCCTTCAGGGTGTGAGTTGAACATTACACCCTTGTGTGAGATTCATGTGCTGCAGAAAACCAAGTCAGGAAACTCTCAGAAATTTGGAATGTGAAAGTAACTCATGCTTATTATGCGCAACACTAGAGTATCACAGTAATACTTACATAAATACAATACAATATATATAATCAGCAAACACAATGTACATTAGCATTTGCAATATGCTGAATTTTCCCATTGAATCTCTGCCACCCAACTCATGTATCAGCTTTACAAATACTGGTTATGCTATATATACAATAGCTAAGCTCATAGACCTCAGTTCTTCATTATATTTACTGTGTTATGCCAAGGCAGCCTATATTTAGCATCTAAATTAATAAATGTAAATGTAATTTGTAAAGCACATAATTTTAGCATAATTGCCATTATTGAAACAAACTGAAGCAAATGGATGTGAGTAAAAAATGAATGAATTAGCTAAGGCTAATGGTCGGTCCCCACAGCTAAAACGTTCGTGCAGCTTTAGCAGGGCACATATGTTACAATCAGCATTTCTTTGGAAGGTGTAGCCCCTCTAGAAAGAGAATTATAATCAGATGTCCATCTCACTCTCTGAGATAAGTGGCGCTCATTATAAATGTGCTCATGCTTCAAAGTGGACTGGCAGAGAGCAAGTTATCCAGAGAGAAAAGGAATTAAAATATTGACTTTGTCTCTGGTTCCCTGCAGGGCTGTTGAATGGTAATACTTAAATCCTGTCATTTATGTGCTTGTTTTAAGTCCTACTTGTGCAATGCCAAAACTAGAAACAAAGATCTCAGTCATTGTTTCTTAAAATCAAGAGTATATGTGATACAAGTAGACTGCCATGGCTCCAAGGATGTAAATGATTACCATCAGAGTGTTGTTTTAATTATCAATATTATTTATTCCAGTTGATTCATTTGATCAAGCTGGCTGCCGTTGTAATAGTTCTGCTTGATTATTGCATCTTCTTTATGGGATGTATTGAATTGTGAATACAAACCTGTGAGATGCACTTATTTAGATTGTAAATATCATACAATGCAGAGGTCGAGAGTAATGACAGACCCACTGTCATGTATTTGTCTTTTATATGTAGGATAATTTGCTGCCCCGCAAAAGGGAAATATTTTGGTGGACACCGAGTTACTGAATGCACGTAAAAACAAGCAAGCCTTTTTGACAGGAGAGTTCTTGCACTCCATGATATCGCTCTGTTTTAATTAGCAGTGGTCTGCATTTAAATTATTACTACACACCTTGATATGCTCTTTAGCTCATCAAATTTTACTGGGGTATTGAACGAGCTGAATTCCATATTGCAGTTTTTGTTGTAAATGGGTCGCTTGTGAACACTATACTTATTTTGTTTATATTTTAACTACAGTTGGCAATGTGTCTTACTGCTATAGTATGTAAAAAAAATGTAGTAATTGAGGTCAAATTAATTTTTGTGCTGATGAACTGACTGAACGTCTCAAAGTAGCTCTTTAATGGCATTCTGAATGAGCTGGAGACACTTGCCCCATCCTCTTTGGTTTTCTGGCCCTTGGCTTCAGAGATGTTCTTCAGCACACATGGTGAATTCTGGCCAACTGCCCCACCCAGCCACACACTAAACTGCTTGAAATCTGAACTCCGATCAGGAACATAACGATTGCTATGTTCCGGGGAAAATATAATGTGAAAATGCAGGGCAACAATCCACATAGGGAAATGGGTAAATATTTTAAAGGAAATATACACTGGACCTGTGATCATGGTTAAATGTAACTCTCATGACATTGAAGAGACAAGTTTCAGGAAATGTGATTTTCTCTTGTATTTAGTATTGATATGGTGCATCAAATAATACACCTAAGTGATGGACCGACTAATATGTCTCCTTTGAGAATGTCTTACTGACACGTCTTTATGATTCTTTTTGAACAGCATTTCCGCTTTCTGTATGTTTGTTTTTTTATCATCTGCATGTCTCATGCCCAGTGCTATGGTCACACAGAGAGTTAAGTTGCCAATGGTAAAAAAAAATACAACCTTATTTGCTGCATACTTTGTATGTGTCTCAATATAAAGATTCATGTATTTAGAGGTATTGTGCCTCAAAGATGTAAATAAAATGTCATGATATTTTTAACTACTGTTATAAAAAAGTTGGTTTTGTACAGTAAATGTTCCCTGTGTTTAATTCTGAATGCAGAATACATAGTACGGTACTATTGTAAAAAGGTCCAACAATGATTGCTCCAGTTTTATCCCTCTGCAGCTCATTTTGTTTTACCATTTTTTGCATGAAGGCTCTCTTAGGTCAAAGGAAAACACTGTTCAATCTAGTATGTGTGTGTGCATGGGGGTTATGCATATATTAGATTGTCCCCACAATGTGATAAAAACCTGTTATTTTGACATTGTGGGGACCCTTTTTTCCACAAGGGGAAATTCGGTTTTATAAAAATCTATATCTGCTATCAAAAACTAAAATTGCCAAAGGTTCTGTCTTTCGTTTAGTTACTTTTGGTTAATATTAGGGCTGAGTAGGGGTTACGGTTGTCATTGTTGGGGCTAGCATTTTTCCTATATAAATGAATGGACGGTCCCCACAAAGATATGAATACAAATGTATGTGTGTGAGTCATGCATAGATTATGTTGTGGGGACCAAATGCCCCCACAATGTGATAAAAACCTGTTATTTTGGCATTGTGGGGTCCACAAGTGGCAACTCAATTTTATAAAAATCTGTGACTGCAATCAAAAAAGAGAAATTCTAAAAGTCTTGTATTTTGTTTGGTTACTTATGATTAAGGTTGTCATTGTTGGGATTAGGGTTTTTCCCCTCAGAAATGAATGGACCGTCCCCATATATATATGAATACAAACGTGTGTGTGTGTGTGTGTGTGTGTGTGTGTGTGTGTGTGTGTGTGTGTGTGTCCTGAATGGCAGATAGCTTTCTGCTGCGGAGTAGTAGCTTAGAAAATAGTCGATAAAGGAAAAAAAGCACAAAATAGCTTCTGTCTTTTTGGACCCTTGTTGCAAAATTGGGACATAACCACTTCTTCCTGATGAAACTTTTCTTTGAATAAAAGTATCTCCTTGTATAGCAAACGTTATACAATTTCAAGCAACTTGTCTGAGCTCTAGAGACCTGAATTTGAAACTCATTAGCTAAATTTGCGTTTCTAAGCTCTTGAAGCCAGAGTGGCTATGTGGTAGCACTTTATCTGCACTGGACGAAAGACGACAGGTCCATGTTAGACCACGGTTCATTTTATAAGGAGTTTCTGGTAAGGCCCTGATGTGATGTGGATTCCAGAACCTCCCTGTCGTATGATGAGCGTGTGACATGACATCAGTGTTTTCCTTTGAAGAAGGAGACGTCCTTTGCGAGAAGCTGACTGCATAATCACTGGCATAATCAAAAATCACTGTGGCATTTAATTCTCTGGTTCAATCTCTTCCATCACTCTGTCAGATTAGCTCATATGTACAGAGATATTTCTAATTTACTAGATTTAATGACTCCGTTTATTGAAATCCCTTCTCATTAACATTCGCATCTACCCTGTTAGTATATCGTACATCTGCATTACATGCATTAACATTCATCTGTTCATAATATTGAAATTTTCAGGCTGGAATGTGTGAAATAAAATGCACACATTCTACACAAATCTATGTACATTTACTTTATATATACATTTACTCACCCTACATTGCATACTTCGATTCCACCATATATACAAATTGCTACAATAGCAGCAAAATAAACTAAACGAACACGCAAAAATGGAAATTATGGCAGTGTAATTGTGGTTGATACAGCTCTGCTCCTCTTCCCACAAATGGGCTTTTTTTCAGAAATCCAGGAAACATTAATTCATGCTTTCAACCATAAATATAAAATCCTATCAGTTTTGGTTGTATTTCACAATGATGCAGCTGTGAGATGTTATTTAACCTGTCGTGATTAAGAACCTGAACTTTCTGCATGCATGAATTGAGTGGAATTGACTGGCTCCTTCACACATCCTCTCACTGCTTTACTATGTTTTTATTCTCCATCTTCAGTCCTGCTGTTATGAAATGAGAAAACAATTAGTGATATATCCCAATAAGAGAACATTTCTCTCTTTCCTGTTGGTGTATGAAGATAAAAAGTAATGTGTTTTATAATCTCTTAGAAGCACTTTTGTATGTTAGAAGTGACATATTTGCTGAATATTGATGTAGAAAAAACAATGTACAAAAGGAGAGGTGGTTTTTTGTGTTTCAGACAAATTGTGGCAGTGCAATTTATGTACATTTGCACCTAGAGTTATTAAAGTTTTATTTAGCTATTTTAAGTTCCTGATGTTTTTTTGAACGTTGCAACAGATCCAAGAACAAAAGCAGGTCTGCTATCTGCTTCTGTACTTTTATAAAACTTTTTTTATTGTTCTTTAATGATATATTCCCGTGGGACTACACTCAGGTATTTAAGTATAAATCATGATATATTGGAGAATATATAAAATATTGTACTGAGTAATCCACTTCATACTGTCAATTACTGTTATACCCTTGTATTATGTTTTTGTCACTTTCTTGGTGAAGATTACACCAGGAAGTTATTTCTGTAGTGTTTTACTGTCCTGGAACCTTTCTGAATTCCTTCACACAGAATTTCTACCCAGCCTGCAGATCTTGAGGTTTCCCTTTTCCAAGCATTTCTTGGTTGACTTTGATGTATTTTGGCATCATTATTTTGCCAGAAGGTCCCTTTGTGGGCAACTTCGAACCTCTTGGGAAGATATTATTTGTCTTGGAATTTGGCCGAGTTCATGACGCTATCTGTCTTAAGAAGGGCCTATGGTATGCGGATGTCAAACAGTCCGGAAACAACGAAGGCCTACAGCTAAATTTCATTTTAACCCTGATTTTTTTCTTAACAGAAGGGTTATCTGTCTGAGGCCAAATACAGCATCATTGTATACACCTAAAAAACTCAGTATTATCTTGTCTGATTGTACCACACATTTGCAGTTGTAAATAAACCCAAGTCACCGTTTTATTGATTTCCTCCAGAAGAAGGTTTTCTTTTCTTGAAAAGCTGCTAGAAAAACACATTACAAAGGGGGTGACATTGAATGGTGATTATGGAAATGTCACAAAGTTTTTAGTACTTTTGGCCTGAAACTCCCTTTGTTTTTCATCTGTTCTCAATTCACATCCATCTGTCTCCAAGCATAAGAAGGTATCATGAACCTTGAGGAGCAATATGAACCATGTCCTGTACCTGCCAACATAGCCACTAGTGGCCTTAAATCTAGTAATTCATTTAATCATAGAATACAGTACCTTTCGCTTTGTTAATGAATTCCATAACAACTTTGGTATTGTTCAGTTGCTCTACAGAATTCTTTTACCATGTTCAGGATGGATGAATTTCAAATACAAGGATGTTGAGTTAACCCTGAAAGAAGGAAATACGTAGAAGCAACTATAATGTGATGGGCTTTGAAGCACAGAAAGCTGATTTTTGGTGTGTAATGTAGTGTGAAGTATTTTGATAAGAAAAGTATTTTCAAGACAAATCCCTTCATAGGTATATGAATATTCTGTATAAGTGGGCACTGGGAGGCCTGGGTGTATATAAAGGTGACTAACGCATGGCCATGTCTGGGTAGATGCATGTATTTTACAGTTGTCTTGGTTGAAATTTGGAGAATACAGCAGAATGTGGGAAGATGTAGCAAGAATTAAATGGTACAATATGACTGAACAAAAGCGTTAAACCATTAACCTAAATGCGGGGTTCTTCATTTGGCCCAAACTCAAGGCAGCACATAACCCAGGTCACACCATTCCTGCTGTGAAGCAAGCTGGTGTTTGGGGGATGCTTGTCAGGATAGTGGACAAAATGCACCAAATCAAAAACAGAAATTTTTAATCTGCAAATGTTATAAAGACGATCAGAGATTCACCTTTCGGCAGGATCATAATCTGAGAAGTGAATCTCTAGCCAGCTTTATAACTTTTGCAAACTGAATATTTTCCTCATGGAAAGGTTGTAATGCAATGCAGGAGTACCTAAGAATCCCGTAATGAAGTGTGTGTCCTAGAGAGGCACAGTGAAAGGGATTTAATTCCGGATCAAAATGTCTTCAACTATGAACTCTTTATCCAATAACGTCAAAATAAATATTAGCCTGCCTCTAGAAAAATTAAGCGTGTAAAACTATTATGTATTATGTAATTCAGAAAAATGTTAAAAAGTCCAAGGCAGAATCATTCTTGTATGATTCATATGGGTCCCACGACCACAAGTATGAGTACAGTTTTCACTTTTTTAATTCTGGAATGCAGTGTTTGTCGCAAATATAAATCAGGTGTAAATTATCTGCCATCTCAACAGCGCCTGTAAGAGATTTCCACTGACTGATGAGATGCTCCTTTTCAGGCTCCGGGTAACTGATCGCTCCTATCAAGTCCTGCAGAAGTTCATAGCGAAAATGTAAAACCCTACACCCTCGGCCTCCTGCTTGGCTTTCAGTGTCGAGGGCCTAGGTAATGGTTTCATTAAAATTCCATGTTTCCCGGGAACAAAGGGATAATCAGAAAAGGATTTTTTTTGCCACACCACTTTTCATTGTGAAGTGAATGAGCACCTTAAATCAATACAAGCCTGTAATTTTGTGTGGATATTATATTTAAGTACAGAGGAGGAAATCATGCCCTCCTACTGCTGGATGGCCTGACTGTACTTCACAAAGGTTTGAATGTAGAACTCTGGAAAGAGAATAGAACTTACTTCACCTAAGATGGAAACATAAGTCTATGCAGTTGCTCGTGAGGAAAACCAAGTTTAAAAGAGGCAATCTAGACTTTAACAGGTTCATTAAACAGCATGAGGACCACTTCAGAGTAATTTAGCAGTACAATGACAGATTGGAATTGTGTCATGCTACTCCAGCAACGCATGCTACTATAAGAAACATACTTTTTGTGGTTACAGAAAAAAATGCAAAAACTTTTCTAGCAAAAACTTTCATGTACCAGGAATCATACTGTTATTGTTGTTCACTGTTATGTATTCTTTTAAAATGCTCTGCACAGTCGGATAATTAAGATGATTTGCAGGTATGTAGAATCAAGCTAGCTAGCTTTTGTTTGATTTCTCTGCACTTCTGTTTCAGGGAAGCCCTTTTGCAATAATAAGAACACTTACAGGAAAATGATGTCTGACGGTTTTGTATTTTAAAAAACAAAACGATGTTAAATGATTTAACAATCCAAGTTTCAGATGCTTACATTATAATAGCATTTGTGTAGCTTCTAGGGCACTTGGAAAATAATGCTTATTCTGGTCAGCTTTAAACAGGACAGAAATGGAGAATTATCAGTTAATATGAGTAATCATGACAATCACCCCTTGATACTGAAGTTGGCTCCTCTCTGCCCAACTTCAGGTATGACAGGTTTTATGCACCTATCACCATAACTCTATATAGCTCTTCACATATATGTTAACTTTCAAATGATATGAAAATACCATGGAGTGATCAGAAAATCTGCGTGATTATTTAAGGTCCATCGTTACCTTAACTACTGCATCATAAAACCCAACAGGAGTTAATGAACTACACAAAGCAAATATATTTAACTGATTTTAACTGCCAAACAAAATATAGATAATAATTCTCATAAAACTTTGGAAGAACATAGGAAACAGTCTGATGTGCTCTTTCCCATTCTCAGTATAGGTGGAACATCCCCAGTTGTAATTACAGGAGTGTGCAGCAGCTGCTCCAGTGCTTTTAATGTTTTAATGTTCCCAGCTGGATACCAGCAAAAAGCTGCCTGCTGCTTTCACTGTTCAGTTCCTGCTTCTCCTCCTTTTGCTATATCCAAAGAGAAAAACTGATATTTATCCACCCCCACCATGAAAATCTCGGCTGCGGCTGGCTGGCTGATGGGCTGGTGTTCCTCTCACACAACGCAGGTTCCACTTAAAATTCTGACCATGACTGAAATCATGTTACTCCAACTAACTTGTGATGCTTGAGTTCTGCGTTGCTCAGATCTAAGGCGACAGAAAGGTCCATTTATGGATTTCTTTCACACTCTTGTTCTGCACTGGCAAACGCTCTTGATTTTTCCCAACACTTCTGTAGTCATATTCTAGATATTGTCTTAAACTAGGGCATTCCTACTCAACTTACACGTAATCTCTTGAATTCTTGGATCTTTTACGCACATTTTGACTGCTGCTGTTCTCACACACAGATATCATTATAGCTTTACGTTTACATTCAATAATACATATGAGACATATATCAACCACGCTCAGTCACAGAAGGCTCACTAGGTTAGAAAGTAGAACTATTCTTTCATTCTCTCAGCCTGGAGAAACAGACAAGAAGAACCTTCATTAGCTGAAATATTTCACTAATCTAATTGAACAAGCACAACCTTAAATCAGTCTTAAGTCTCGTCAGTAAAGTTGCTGAGCTAGTTATCACAAAGTAGCCAATCAAAGAATCCCATTTTGATGTTGTTCGGAGACTTATTGATTGTCTCAACTCATTAGCTTATCACACACCATGAATCAGCTACATTAGTTACTTTTAAATATTTTACTTCTTTGCTCAATCCCCTAAAATGTAGTAAATTAGCAAGCCTGTGTTACTATAAATTAATATTCCATATCATATGTTCCCATATCAGATAAGCTGTAATTAAGCCCAGTCTAATCTGGATTCTAATGAAATGTCTTGCTATGGGCTCATATTAAATTATGGATTGATTTCCCTCACTATAAGGGACTTTGGCCGAGTTTTGCTCCGGTGCTTGTATTTAAGTACATTTTCTCAAACTATAGGTCAATATATTCTTATGGACAGAGTATAAAATTTTGTTGGTGTTTACGAATAGGTGTCCTTTTGTTTCTAAACATACCTGTTAGAGCAATGCGACGTGACTTATGAGGTTCCAAATGCTTTGTGATCTACTAGGGGCTGTGTGTGTTAGGTTGTGGTTTCAAATTCCATGGCTGTCAGAGTAATCGTATCAGTGTTGAGCCCTTAAGCAAGGCCCTTAACCCTAACTGCTCCAGGGATGCTGGCTGGCCCAGCTCTCTGACCCCAACCTTTCCTCAACTGTTTATTACATCTGCTCAGTAAATGCTATATGTAGATTCACAGGAAGGTATTTCATCCATTGTTTAACCAGAAATGCATTGAGACCAGAGGTGCCTACCCTGTGTTCTTGATGTCTGCGGTCCTGAGGCTTTTAGAGAAGAGCAAAACCAGTACAGCTTGAGACCCTCAGGGACAAAAGATCATAGTCCAGATTTTCTTTCTTACAGATACAGAATATCACGAAAGTCTGAGAGATTCTTTTTCTCTAAAATACTAGATCCTGTTTATAGCTTCTAGATTATTGTAAACAGGCTGATATGCTTTCTGCCTTAATGTACGGATCTGGTACAGATTGCACCTGGAAGGCATTTACTGCAATGAAAATATGAGAACTTACCAGTCCTCTATTTTTCTCTCTGCACTGGCTTCCTGTGAAATCCTATATAAAAGAAATAGTCCTTATCTTTAGCGATATCCCTTTCACATCCTTAATGTATATTATTGCTAAAGGTGTTGTACAGAGGATGGATCTCCACCATTAATTCATGTCCTGAGCAGTCAATGCTGCTAACATCACCTGGGACCATAATTGTCTTATTGGGGTTTGTTCAGTTTGGTCTGCCGTGATCACATTTTATATGTTTTTATTACAGTGCCATTGTGAAGTCCACCAAGATATACTCTAATGCATTTCAGAAAACATTTTTATTACTAAAATCCATCAATCCATCTTCCGTACCTGCTTATCCAGGTCACGAGGTGACCAGGAGCCTATGAAATAGAGAGCAAAAGGCCTGGGATGACCTGAACGAGATGCCTTTTGTTAACAACAAAGTTTGATGTAGCAAAGTGCTAATTATAGGCTTGTGGAGATTAGCTATAGCCAAACTGATGTTAGCTGCTCTAACAAAGAGAAAACAATTCACGTCTGAGTTCTTTTTCCTCTTTTCATTATGAGGATTTCAGGTGTGGCTTCAGTTGCTTAGAAGATACATATATCTTTGTTATATATCAGCCGCGAAATCTTTTCTCGTTAATTAAGCAAAAAAATAAGTTTAAAAAAATCTGTATCTCACTATGAAACAGGAAAACTAACATAACATAAGCCGTCTGGGGTTTTTACCTTAAGTGTCTCTAATGTCCAAGTCATCATCCCATCTCAAATGGTTGCGGTTCCATTCATATAAACTACATGCATCACTCAAGGAAGAACTGTAAAGCCAAAACATGACCTTTTCAGACATTTGCACTATTTAGTTGGACAGGACTTTTGACTTAAATTGTCAGTCATGATATTAAAGCAATACCTGCCATTCTTAATAAATAAAAATTGAATTGTCCCACATAAAAAGTAATTATACACATATTTGAGACAAATAAAACTAGGAATAAGCATTTCATCATTTCCATGTCAAATCTGTTAATCCTAAGAAGTATATGCACATACAGAAACACAAAAATTAGACATTGCAGTAGTTCTGTTAACTCGCATGAAAAACTTAACCATGAAATATCAAAACGTGAGATGTTTACATATTTGTACCGCTTTTAAGCCTTAAAGCTGTTCCCAACTGCCCAAATATTTCACAAACAAATCACTCATGCTCGCAATCTTCACCTACTATCTTCGGTTCTGCATTGCAGATATCCCCTGACCTTCCCAAGGTCTGCTCATTTTGGAGGCACGCCACTGTTTGAGCACTTTAAATTATTTTAATTTCCTGTCTCTGTGACAGGTTGCATTTTTCACAGGTGCTATACATGCTGCATTCAACCTGGTCACTGAATTGCACCTCCACTATTCTCAAGTAATTTCCAGAATTTTAATATTCTCCACGTGCCAGCCCATTAATCTAGTTATGGATTCCAATATTAACGTCCTGTATTGTTGCTGCTGGTTTGTACCAGCACATTATTTGGCCAAAAACATTTTGTTAAGGTGTGCAAAAATTTATTAAAGGTATTTCAGGGTGTGATATTCTCATTGTAGCACATTGTATATCATTGTTCACTTTTGGCGACAGCATGGTGGTGCAGTGGTTAGCACTGTTGCCTCACACCTCTGGGACCAGGGTTTGCGTCTCTGCGTGGGTTCCATGTGTGTGTAGTTTACATGTTCTCCCTGTGTTGTTGTGGGGTTCTCCTCCATGGTCCAAAACACATGCTGAGGCTGATGTGAGTGTGCCCTGCAATGGATTGGTGCCTCATCTTTGGTTTTT
The DNA here is from genome assembly GCA_011763525.2 of Mormyrus iriodes. NCBI lineage: Eukaryota > Metazoa > Chordata > Actinopteri > Osteoglossiformes > Mormyridae > Mormyrus > Mormyrus iriodes. Next base: position 19,767,747 of record JAAGVU020000040.1, read on the forward strand.
CCCTGCCTCGTGCCCGCAGCCTCTAGGTTAGGCCTCAGACCACAACTGGGACAAGTGGTTACAGAAAATGGATGGATGTTCTCTTTTGCAAATTGATGAACTGAGTATTTTACAATGCTTGGTTAATGTGCAACAATGCACATGTTCTTTAGGCAACAACATTTGTATCCGGTCATGACCAGCCAATTGACATGGTATTTAAAAATTCAAAAACCATTTTCAAATATTTCTGATTATTATTTCAGATCAAGTCACATTACCAATAGCAGATTTTTTTTTAACAATCTATCAAATAATCTGTCATGTTATCTAAATAAATTATTATACTATATTATACTATACTATACTATACTATATTATATTATACTATATTATATTATACAAAATGATTGTGTGTGTATTATACAAAATTATACAAAAAAAACCAGAATATTATAGATGAAATCCACATCAAAGGCTTAAGGTTTGGCCATTATTCACATGTGAATAAACCCCTTTTTTAAAATGTTGCCATTATGATAGTCTTGGTCATACTTTTGCATCCTCCTCATTGCTATATGCAGGCTCCCGCTTCTGAACCTCAGTATGGGCTGCCTTCTGCTGTTTCCGCTGCTCTCTGAACAGTTGCCATCCACTTGAAAAGCTATAAATCACCCCATGTGCCCTGACAACTGCACAAAGAGTGTCAGCACCATGTCGATTGTTCTATCTGAGACATGGAGGATTTTTCTCCCACTCTTGACAGGCAGCTAGGCTCCAGGGCCACACAAACTCTGTACAGAGCAAATGAAGAATTTCTCCAAGGAGGACACGGTGACCCTTGGACTCCATATTTGACTGCCTGCAAATCAGCGATAAACCCTCAGCAGACCTGGCAGAAGTGTGTGGGTTCTTTGAAACGTGCCAGGGGCTGCCACCCACCAGGGCTCCTTGGGCTGGCTAATTTACATGGTGTGCTACAAAGAGGGGAGCTGCAATTTATGCAGGATGGGGGATTTGTCTGAGAGCACATCCTGTTCACAGAAGGAGAGGGGATACCTAGAGTTCAGGACAAACCTCATAAGTCACTTTGGAGGGAGAGCTTCGTGCTAAGTGGGGATTTTATCTGTCAACATTTAGAACACATTTAGATTATAAGGAGATGATAGGGAAAGGGAAAAATGGGGAAGGCCATTATAGAGGGAGTGAAAGAACTTATACTTGTTCAAGTTTGCTACAGTGCATAGATAGACTCTTACCATAGAAAGTAGAATCTATCCATCCATTTTCTGTAACCGCTTATCACATTAGGGGTCACAGGGGGGTCCGGAGCGTATCCCAGAGGATCTAGGTGCAAGGCAGGGAATAACCCAGGACGGGGCATCCAACACATCGCAGAGAAAGTAGAATATCTGTGTATTTTTTTTTTTTTGCTACATCTACAAGTTCCAAAGTTTTATTTATTTATTTATTAATTATATTGTATTTATCCTATATAGTTGTCACTTGCATTATTGTATTAAAGATGAATCTGAAATTAAAATGTTAGCTCATGTTATCATTAGGTCAATTTGAGATAAATCTGTAGATATTATCTTTGTGAAAATAATATTTGAGTTTGGTTTGTGTTTAATTCTGTGTAAAGATGAAGGGCACTGCAGTTAACGTGTGAAATTAAGCACCTTTTTGTATGAGTTTGAATGTATGATTTATGCGTTTGCATGCATGTAGATTATGACTTTATTGACAAGTGTGTGGTGTGATGCAGTGGCTTGGAGCCCAAGACAAGTTACTTTCGGGACAATAAAGTATACCTTACCTTACTTACTGAGTTTACTTATGATTCTGAAAGATTGTGACATTTAACAAACTGATTTATAAGCTGAAAATATTATGTTACCAAGAGTTTAACCTTCAAAAGAGAGACAGAAGGGCAGCTGGGCTGTGGTCCTTCAGGGCTACGATGCAACACGGTGATAAAAAGAGAAGGAAAATTTCCTGGTTTGGATATTTTTTAATCTTCTTTATCTGGATACAGAAATTGCACTTGCATGAATATAACTTTTCACATGCTTGAAAATACCCCGATTTCCTGATAAAAGTCACAGTTTTACTGTGTCTGAGTCGAAAATACATTTATACTGAATATTACATAAGCAATATTAATATCCTAAAATTAACAGTTTCTGTGTGAAATTTAGAGAAAATAGAATATAATACCATAAGAAGGGTTGGCACTGCGGCTTAGGGAGTAGCAGAGATTCACAGGATTGGAGGGTTGAAATTCCATCACAGATCTGTCTGTGTGCTTGTTATAACGTGACAGAAACTCTTTATTTTGTCACCACAACATGATAAAATCATTTATTTTTTCACTTATTTTGATGTCTTGGAGACTCTTTACAGTCCCCACAAGGGGAAACTCAATTTTATATAAATTTGGGACTGCAATCAAAAATTAAACATATCAAAAGTCTTGTATTTAGTTTGGTTACTTATGGTTAAGGTTAGGGCTGGGTTGGGATCAGGGTTTTGACCATATAAATGAATGTACGGTCCCCACAAACATATGAATATAAGCGTGTGTGTGTTCATGTGTGTGTGTGTGTGTGTGTGTGTGTGTGTGTGTGTGCTGTGTATTGTGTATGGAGTTTGCTTTTGTTTCTTGTGTTTTATTTTACTCTACAGTCCCAGGATATACCTTTAGGCACCTCAAAAATGCCTATAATGTATGTCTGCATGTGTGTGTGTGCGCGTGTGTGTGTGCCCGACAATGAACCAGCACCCAGTCCAAGGTGTCCCCTTTCTTGCAGCCTATTCTGTTTGGCTGCAGGCCCCCAGGGGCCCCAGTAACCGATAAGAAGTTGAAAGATAGATGTTACAAGAAAACAATATTAGTCTGTTTACGATTCAAATTAAAATAAAAATTAAGTTCTATAAAACAAAGAACTTCTTTGAATCCATAACAGTAAATATTTGGGGCGAATTTTGTTTGTTAGCATATACACTCACCTAAAGGATTATTAGGAACACCATACTAATACGGTGTTTGACCCCCTTTCGCCTTCAGAACTG
>JAAGVU020000040.1:19770900-19781419 GCA_011763525.2 Mormyrus iriodes
TGGTTGATTAGATAATTGCATTAATGAGAAATTGAACAGGTGTTCCTAATAATCCTTTAGGTGAGTGTATATAATGTTTAATGTTTTCCTGGGTGAGACACTATCTTTGCTGGGTAAACTCTGCAGTACTCGAAGTGAGTAGCACTGGATCCATCTGGACATTGACCAGTTCTCTGTTATGTTTCCCTTGAGTGTGAGCTTCAAGTCATGAGCGTGGTCGTGGAGCACTTAAACTTTAAACTGTCCAGCGAATCCCCCACAATACAGATGTTTTAGAGATGCAACAAAATATGACCTTTTGGATCTGGGATATGAAATCCTCTGATTAAAAGCTGGGTCAGAAAAACAGTAGAGGCATTGACATACAACAATGATTAGACAGGCCATCCTAAGAACTGCGGCACACACGGAATTCACCGGGTTTCTCATGGCCGCTGAGGTGGGAGAGCAGTGGATCCAGCATTTTTATCTCTCAAAGGCAGCTCCTACAGCTGTGAATCAGGTGGTTAGTTATGTAGTTAAACCATGAAGAGCAAAATTTTAAAGTTGTATATCCTGTCGTTGTTTCATGCAATAAGGAATAGATCTGCATAATAATTTCCCTGAATTAATGCGGCTTTCACAAATATGGAGCATATCATTTTTCCATATTTATCATCCATCAATCTTGCATGCATTCTTTGCATTAATTAATAAGTTTGTGAAGTCTATTCTCTGCTTTCCTGTAAGAATAAAGCTCATGGGAGTTTTACTTACACAAAAATGTTCTGAGGGCAGAATGAAAAAATGATTGGTAAAGAGAGATAACCAATCAGATTGTAGAGGAGGTGGGTCCAAACAACTAGAGGAGCTGGGACCAACCAATCAGATGTCTTGGTCCCACCTCCCCTAGTTGCTTGGACCCACCTCCTCTACAATCTGATTGGTTCAGAGAGATAACCAATCATTTTCTGTTCTGCCCTCAACTTTTTGGCTTAAGTAATACTCCCACGAGCAAGAACAAACCAAATAAGCTACTTGAACGCTGAGTAAAGCAAAAATTTCAGTTCTTTATTTCGCTCTCTAGTCATGGTTTTCCTGGTAAAATTTTAGGCTGCACATACGAGGATCAAGGGCCATTATAGAGTCACTCTGCCCTGATGAATACTTCATAAATCCTGAGTAGGCTTTCTGCAAATAAAAAGTTGCTTCTTCACGCCTACATGCTGGGTTTGAAGCAGATAGCTGACAGTGCAGAAGAAACTTCTGATCACATTATGACTTTTCAGAGCAGCAATGGGTGATAGAGTGCATTTACAGCAGTGACTGAACCTACACCTTGGGGTAGTGCTAAATCTCATAAACAGAGACATCTCTTTTTTGGAATATTAGTATTGACCATTTCTAGAGCCTCATTACACAATGACAGTGCGTGGTGTCAACGTCAGCAGTCTGAAAAGCCATTCTTGTTCATTTTGCGTCAGCTCAAAGAATCCCCATGGGGCCATAATTCTAAAGATAGAGGTGAGGGAAAGAAAGTACAAATCAGATTCGACAGATTCTGCCAGTGAGGTACGTCAAGAACAGGCAAAGAAACAGCGATTTCTAGAAGCGAGCAGCGAAAGGGGAAAAAGTGGGGAAGAGAGATGGAGATGCACAGGCGTGGGCTGAGATAAAGAGTCACTTATAAACTGCCAAACTGCTGAATCTGGATTTTTCACTCTCCAAAACAAATCTCTGTCTGTCAAGACATACACACATGAACTTATTTCCAAGATGACCTCAACTATGGCTTTGTGCCCTATTTTTCATTTTAGCAGTGGTCAATCACCCACTATGGGATTCTGGGTAAATTTCACTTGACTTCAATACTCTCACCAAAGTATTGTCTGTGGAAATTGTCTGTCGCCTATTTTTTGCATAAAGTGACTCTGAATTATTTTCTTCTACATCCATTTATTCTTCCATCATCAAGGCAGTACTCTTTTTACCCTTTTTTTGTTTTCTATTGTTTCAGGCTGCTGGTGGGACTTGCAAGAAATACCTACTGATCTGGATGTTGCCAGAAGCGTCTTCCTAAAGCATGTGGACCAGATCCTTAAGGAGCATGACAATTAGCATGCTAAAGTAATTCTCTATAATATAAGGAATGAAATGCAGAGAAAAAAATAATTTAAAAAGATCCTAGATTCCCACAGCAATCAAGTAGTCAGCAGAGAATAGTACACTTTGAATAAAGGTCCTTTCAGGAGTTGGAGAAATTTTAAGTGACAGCCGACGTCAAGGGGGAAGCTTATTCAATTTAAAGGGAAAAATAAAGAAAGTTGCTTTTTACTGGAGTGATTCAGTGCCAGTTGGTTCACCGGTAGAGTTATGTAACTACTGGAAACGATGGAAAACCCTGGTGTAAGTAGGACAGAGAGACTTTAATGGAGACCCTGAAAAAAAATCAAAAATGTCACAGTCTTAATGTCCAGCCAGGGCCTGCCTGCCTCTGCATCAACTTCCATCACATCGTGAGAAGTCAAGATGTACAGCGTATTGCCTGCCTTGCCATTTACATTCCCCAACACGGACAGTCTTGGGGGGGCACATTTAACATGTGTCCATTACTTTTAATAAGACAGACCTATCTGTAGCACTTAGTGATTCAAGGCACCAAAATGTTTTTCTTATATAGTGCCATTGTTTTAATGAGTTCCTCCCTCATTCAAGCCGAAGGTATAACCTCACCAGATTGCAGCGTGGCTGCACTCGAGATACTTAGCACAAATTATGGCCACACAGATGCACACAGGCCACATATTGAAAGGTGTGATATGTCTTGGACCTGAGATGGACACCTGGTATAACAGAGAAAATGAATAAGATTCTTTACTGTGTATCAGTGTTCAAATATCTGCAGACTACTGTGAAAAGCGGTACAGACAATTGATCATCAGCTATATTAACTTACACGGCTACGACTTCAGCTAACAATACTATATGTACTATGAGAGCACTCTGGGAGCTTCTAAGTGGTTTGGGGATGGCCTGCCTGACAGCAGATGCTCCCAGAGTTCAAAGCTCAGCTTGGGTTTGAATGGTGTCACTGGCTTAGCTCTGTTCTGTCCTTCTACAGTGCTGAGTGAACTGCAGTGTGCAAAGGAGGCTGTCAGGCTGACTGAATGCTTACTGAAGGAGTGCCCAGCTCAGCCGACTGGCATTCAGGTGGATGTGTGTGTGTGTGTGTGTGTGTGTGTGTGGCGAGGAACATTGACAAAGGCTACTTTTGACGCATTTTGCCCAGAGAGTAGCACTATTACCTGACATCTCCAGAGCTGTGCCATTGAATCGTACCCCTGCTTTTGGTGAATGGAATTCACATGTGTTGCATGGATTTCCTTCCACCGGTTGAACATGCACAAGCACCAGGCTAACTTATGTCTTTAAATTACCCATAGTGAGTGATTGTTTGAACCTTGTGAAGGACTGCCGTCCTATACAGGGCATCCCCTGCTTTGTGTCCTGTGCTGCCTAGCATGGTCTCCAGGTCTCCCGTGACCCTGTGCAAGATAAGCAGCTAAAAAGCACTTACGTAACTCTGCATGGAGACGTATCATAAGCAAATATTAGAACAGGATACATTTGGACACACGAGATCAGGAAGTGGCTCCCCTCACCGAGTCTGGAATCTGATACTGATTCATCCAAGTACATCTGTTAAGGAATATGAATTAGCTTGCAACATGTTTATTGAATACCAAAGTCCAGATGGGAGAACACAAGGGAGCAGCACCTTGGGAGCTTGAAAAATTGGAGCTGCTAAGATGATCAGTGATAAACACTTAATCAAGCTTTACATCTGACCACCTTTCTTCTAAAGGGCCAAAATTAATCCTACCACCATTACATAATGATCCCAGCCTCCCCAGATTCTGTCTGAAATGAAACCATTTCTAAACTGCGTGACTCTTTCTCATGTAATTAAAGAATGAATCAGAATTAATGAGCAGTAAATAGAGTGTTGAAAAGACCCTGTCTAAAATAAACTCCTTGTTTTTTGTAATAATCATTCCTTTATTTTTAGTAACCTTTCTACAAAGACCTTGAAAAATAGCATTACACTTGTTCTCTATACTTCTCCCTCTGGTCTGCAGAAAAAGATTAACAAAAAACCTCACCCTATTTAAGTTCTGTCAGAAGAGACATGAATGTAAATTGAGTGGACCAGGTGCTCAGTGGAAATCTGATGTAAATATCCCAAACTGCAACACTCTTCAGTGCTCTGTAACCAGGAGCAAATCCATGTCCTCATGAATAAATCATGGCATAACTGGCTCCCGTCTCCGTCGGGCCCCTCTTGCAGCTCATAACTTCCACACTAACGCCGCCACGCCTGTCGGGCGCAGTTAGCGATCTGACGACCGACCTTAGCGATGACATTCTGTCGCCGCGATGATTAAAGCCTGGCGCGGCACCTCCCTGCATCACGGCGACGATGCAGATCCCTCGTCTGATTTGCACAGCACCTTTTCCCAATTACTGCCAGCCCAGTGCTCAGCTGACATTTATCCAAGCCTAATAGACCCGCTGCATCCGTCTGTCTTCTGTCCTTGTGCACTGTCTTTCCACCCCTGAAGTGCTAGAGATCAGCCGGTGAGATATTTGACTGTGCTATGGAGCAACAGAAGCCCTGACAACATTGAACATAGATGAAGCTTCCTCAGCACAATTAGATTTGAAAAAGAAAAAAGGATGTATGGACCCTTCCAGGAAGCATGGAGCAGTTATCTGGTCTTGTGTTGTATATTAATTCTGAATGAAAATTTTAAGTATTATGAATGTAGTGAATTGTAGTGAAACTGATAGACTGGAATTCTATCAAGACTGCCACCCGTGCTTCCTGTGATGGGCTCCAAGCTCGCTGCGAGCCTTTACTGTAATCTTTCCCAATCCAGTCCTTGGGGACCCACAGTCGGTCCATGTTTTTGATTCCACCAAGCTCCCTGCCAGACAGTCCACATTCTTGCTCCCACATAGAAGCTGGGAGGAAGCAAAAACATGGACTGTCTTTGGGTCCCAGAGGACTGGATTGGGAAATACTGCTTTACTGGATAAGCAGCTTTTGGAAGATGGATGGATGGATGGATGGATAGATGAATAGATGGATGGATGTGGACTACAAAAGTAGTAAAAGGATAATTAAAAACTATTTAACTCGTTCCTAACAACATGACTTTAAATGCGACGGACTGAGTTATAATTTACGCAGGTTCACTACAGCCTAGATATCAGGTTGAATAAAGCTGACAGAGATGACTACTGCTCACAAGATTGGGCTGAGTTTGACAGCCAGTCACTGAAAGGAAAAAGTACACTATGTGAAGGCGGCACCTGTACAGCATGACTTACAATGAATAAGCATAATTGAAACGTGTTTAGACCTGAAATGGATCAGTGTGCAGCTCAATGGCTGGTTAGTAGTATGGGGAGCCTGTTTGTCTAGGACATCCCACATCTTGTCTGTGATTCAGAGCATTTCCCCTTGACGTAAATAGTAACACGATTCATTTAATGTCCATATACAGGACTTCCCCTTTGGGGGGGTTTATAATTAGCCCCTTCATCCATTCCTTTTCCGGCTCCACGCTGTCCCAGATGTCACACGAATGTCAGCAGTCATGCTTGAATCTGCTTTAAGGACCACCAGTGGGACACCATCTGGTCTGGGTGCAGAGTCCCAAGGGTTGCACCACTTCTGCTAATTTTTTGTCATACTTGGCATTTGGCTACAATTTCCTTTTCCATCCACAGCTTTCTTCAGCCTCTAACTGGAATTTTGGGAAAACTCCGATTGACTTTTATGAGTAACTGACCATTTTTTGAGATGATGTCAGGTCATGCTGACATCATCGACGTAGCTCCCAGTAGTGATGGCTGCATGAGACTCATGTTGATGAGTGCTGCAAGGCTTTCCAGAACGTGTTATAATACAGTTTACTAAAGGCTGTATGAACAGGGCATACTTTCCCTAATTCTGCATCCCTACTTTCTTAAAATGCCCTTCTCCTGAAACATCATTGTCTGCATTACTGTTGCGTGGATGTAATTTACATGTATATACATATCATTATCAGGCAGCGCTAGCTTTGGTGACACCATTGTTCCTGGGTGTGCAATTTTTAGTCATTAAGAAATGCTGTTAGTTAAGTTGACCTATCATTTTCAAAACCACTTTTCCAGTTCAAAGTCAAAATAAGTTTGGAGTTAATTCCAAGCAGCACAGGTTGGGACGGGAGCCCATCACAGGGTATTTGTTTGCCCTGTCTGTTTTCAAAAGTCTACCTCTGGCTGTAGGTGCTCAGATGGCAAGACAACATGAATTTGGCTCAAACAGTCTGTGAAATATGCCACCATACAGCTTTTAACGTAAACAGAGGATTTTCACAACATGAATGCCAAGATGAACTCTGGCCTGCAATGAGTCACTCATTACATCCCACCCAGAGCTGCACCTTGTGTGTGCAAATAAATTAATGAGAGCTATTTCACTTCCGATTTGTTACTTTTTTTTCCCCGGTAATAAGGGGCTGAAATGATGCGTCCCATAGCTCTAATCGTTTTTCTCAGCTTCATTTATTCTAATTTCGAGTCGATTACCGGCAAATCAAATAACATTTGCACGGCGGCCATCTTCGCCAGCTCTGAGTTTGATGAAGCTATAGCAGTGATTTTTGTATCAGAGCTATAATCACGACCCCAAAGAACACGGCATGCAGAGCAACAGATGAAATTAATTAATGCTCATTTTCTGCTTGTATCATTTTAACCGACATTAGCGACACTGATGGCCTTCGTTCTCACAGCAACAGCAGATTTCACGCTAATCGCTAATGTGATATGCAGAATGTAAGGAAATGGCTACTGCCTGACATTCAACTGAAAGGCCCTAAGAGAAGGATGAGTCAATAAGAAATATGCCTTAAACTGCCATTTAAACATAAACCCATAAATGCAGCAGACATGCTTGTCAGCGAAGGTGTGCTTTTTTAACATGCTCCTAAGCACCCAAGTGTTTCTTCTAACATTTGCAATGTCTTAAAATGGATACACTTCTGCAAATAGCTCAAAAAAGTACTGTGGCGTGAATAGTAGCACGTTTTCTTGTTTAGGTTGTTAAACAATAAATCCCAGTGCAGTTTGTGATATTTAATGATAATTGATACTGCAAACATTAATTTAGAAGAAATTACACAACAATGATGAAATGACTAATCCTCACCAGCAGCCACTGAATCTTTCAGGCACAGCTGTTTCTGCTCAAAATGGGTAACGGCAACAATTAATATATGTGAAAAATGAAATATTAATTGTGCGCTCGCTTACAAATCTAAGCCATCATCATCATCATCAGCAACACATTGCATCTGGTTAGCCTAATTTGCATTATGAGTTTTCTTAATTGAGCTCCTGGGTGTGAACAACACAGGTACCTACAGGCCGGACAAATACGTCTTCACTGAGAACCTCTATCCCTCCCTCGTCTCATCCATACCACGCAGGCCTTTTGACAACTAACATGACTTTAATTAAGCAAGCCATTGAAATAAGTCCAGCACCCTGTCTATGAAGAGACACAAAAATGAAATGTTTACTTGTTGGGAATGTTAGAGGAAAATAACAGTGTTGTTTGGTGGTATCTTTCCAACCCGGACCAAAGAGAAGTCTAAGCAGACCAGCACAAACCTGTCATGAAACCAAGGTGCATCTGCTGAGACAGACTTAATATATCACTTGTCGCTTCATTTCCTGTGTGGAGTTCCAGAGCAATAGCAGATCATACTCAGCTTGGTCCAGCTCCCTTGGCCCAAGCCATCATCCTGACATGATCTGTCAACCTTCCATGACTCCATATGGCAAACCATGGCATGAAAAAGAAATGTATTCTGGGAGGCTGACTTGAAGCCAAGACAACAGATCCAGTCCACACAAGGGCGCACGGACATTTTTAACCAAAACTAATAACTGATACAAAGCACTAACATCTGTACTGTACATCACAACACTGTACACAATATTGATCTTTATATGAAATGTGGGTATTTTTAAGTGAAACAGTTCAATAAGGGTGGCACCAGGTCATCTGAGAAAAAGAATATGTACAGCACATCAGCAAACTGTCCGTATATCAAAATAGAATGGTATTGAAACATACCTAACGTGGTCTACATCTAGTTGATTCGTTAAGTGGACATAATACATGACTGAACAATCTCAGCCCAGATAGTAAACAAAAGGATGGAAGAAAGCTTGGATAATAAGACATTCCTGAAAGCATACAAATTCCCCTTTGACATTAGTTAATACCATTTCCCAGATGAGCAATGGAGAGAGATTTACATAAATTACAGTCAATATACACCCATTGGTCTTACTGATGAATTTCCTAATGACTACTGTATTTCAAATAGACCCTTACTATTTTCATAACTTAGCATGAAATTAGGGTTAGACCAAGACACCATATCTTGCACAAGACTTGATCACATCCATCTCCATTACTGACTTCCTACCTACCACAGTGAGTTTAAGAATCAATACTGCCATAAAAAAAAATCCCCATTTATGAGTACACAGTGCAAATTATGGCCATATATATAGTATATATGCCTTATATGTTAAATTTCAATTTCTTGCATCATTTTAAGTACTATTAAAAGTACATAATTGTTATTTTGATAATTATATTATATGGTACAAGAATTTGCTGAAACTGTCAGAAAATCATTTGACCACAATGACAAAAGCTCAAAATACATATTTGTGAAGAACATCCAGGATAGAAACCTCTCACAGCACTGAGTTGGGACTGTCTTGGCCTTTCTCTTGACACCAAAAAATCTCATTGTTACAATGCCATTGGAGTGTTTTAAGTGCCAGAATGTCACCTGTGAAATTCCAAGACAGTATTTCAGGAGTTTAATTTTCCATTTAACAGACTAATGAGAAAGAACCCAGTCATGCATTATTAAACTTGGTAGAGGAAAATGAGTCGTCCCTGTCGGGAAGCACTGTTGTGGTCAGCCTGATGATGGATGGGGGTCTTGCAAGTCAAGCAGAAGGGTGGGCGGCCACAAGAGCATCTGTCACAGCCCTCTGCACACAACTAGTCCTAAGCATTTGTAGGCTATTGGAAGGTCACCTGCCAACATAGCGTATCCAGCGCAATTACAGCAGTACGAGTAATCTTCAGCCTCTTATCCTGCCTAAGTGCAGCAGGAATTCTGATCTAACACCTCTTTTCACTTCATCAACTTGTGCTGAAGACTCCAGGTGCATGAAAAAATGCAGACACGTGTCCACCAGCCAAGCAACATTTCCTTTACTTCAGTAAAGTCAATTTACACTGACATTAACAACTTCAGACTTAGGAGTACAGGGTTAGAACAAATAACCGATCTCTGACTCACAGAATCACCAATACTAGGTTCCCCAGTATCCTTCAGATACAAGCTTCGGCATATCAGCCCCTTCTCATGGAAGGTCTATTACACATCTTTGCCATTCACTGGTGTGTCCAGCTCTAAATGACCTCGGGATCTACTGCCACTTACACACTGCTAGTGGCCACTTCCCTGCTGACATAGGATGACTTTAATGAGATGTAGAAGCATTTTGTCACCTTATGCTCTGATCAGCGTTCTGGGGGAGTCAGATGAAAAGTAGAGCACCCAGTGACTAATCCTGACCTACTAGGTGGCTTGAGGCAGGGTCACCCGCTTTTAATCTAGTAATTCATAATTGTATGGTGTCACCGATGTACCTGTATGACGACATGTCACATAGAAGCAGCACTGGCAGGACATATATTATGATGTAAAGTAAGTGTCCAGACCATCCCCACTGGCTGGGAACAGCCTCCCCCCGCAGAAGCAGCATTCCCTTCTGTGCTGTGTTTCTGTCAGGTGTCTGACTCCAGGATCTGGGAGCCAGCCCGGATCTTCCGTAGAACCGGCTGCTCAGTTTGTCTTCTGTTAAGTGATTTTACCTTTATGCTATTTACTGTGTGACTAATTAAATACAGGATGTTTCCATTAGTTCATTGTGAGGTACTGTGAAATCTAGTTCATACTGAGCATTTTCACATTAAAGTTTATCAAATGCACAACAGTACAGCAAACCGATGAGTTTCCCTCAGTGATTAATTCTGCTATTATTGCCCATGTTATTTGGCATTTTGCCCGTTTGCCCATCTTTGCTAATTTGGATTATGATTCTACTCTTGGTTCTGTCTCAGTTTGGTTTTCTGAGGATCCTGCCCATTTAATGGCTACAAGTGGCTTTTAGAAAAATAAAGACATCATAGGTAATTTTTCAGGGGTTGTGGTGGGTATTGCACAGCCTAATCGTCAGATGAACATGCTAGTTGAACACATTAAGGTAAAAAAAATAAAAAATAAATAAATATACACATATATATATATATATATATATATATATATATATATATATATATATAAAAAAGTTATATTTGAAAATGTGGCTTGTGTTAGTCATA
>JAAGVU020000040.1:19782318-19793490 GCA_011763525.2 Mormyrus iriodes
AGCACCTTTAGAAATATATTTACTTAGAAAATTTGTGATGTGTTCAATACTTATTTTCCCCGCTGTATCTGGTCCAGCTTTGGTGTGTGTCAGATGACAAAGGATGGTGTGTTTGCTGGTGGCTGGTTATTGGGAGACAGCAGACATCCTCTTAGTGAATACCTGCTGATTCCAGTGTTGAATCCCCAAACCGTGGCTGAGGAGAGGAATAACTCCACACACCAAAGTACACACACTGCTGTAGAGTGCACTTTGTGCATGTGAAAGATGTGATTCTGGTGCCTACACAAGTCCTTGGGAGCTCTAAGATTTCCCCTGAATGCTGCTGTGCCGTTCTTCTTACGTGTAGTATGCTGCACAACATTGCAGTAATTATTTTCTTAAAATGTATTTTTGACTAATTCCTGAATAAGTGTTTTAAGGTTTGTTTTGAGAAGCGTTACTTCCTTTTCCTATTGCTGCTCGCCATCACATTTTGAGCCCATTTTTATATTTTCAACAAATAGGTTAATTTACTTTGGTCTCAGTATTGGTTGCTTTGGTGTGTTTTTATTGATTTTCTAATTAGTTTATTTTTTTATTTACATTCGCGTATGTCTGGTGTGACAATCATAAAACATATTTCACCATTGAAATACGTGGGATCGATTTTCCAGCTATTCTCACACGGAGGCGGTGGAGGAGCCAACAAAGTACTACTTAAAGTTCGTTCATTATTTCTGGAATAACAAAGGGTTACTGGCAATGCACGTAGACCTCGTTCATTCTTTACAGTACTTGCGTCGTTTGTTATCTTGTTCGTTACTCACTAACACTTTCGGGAAAGTCACCCCAGTTAATGATACTGTTACTCATTTAGGTCTGGTGCTATGTAAAAATGTGAATCAAAGAAGCCTTGCCAATTGAACTTTGACCCAATTATTGAAAAAACAAAAAAGAAGCTCCATATATGGTGAACAATGGATATATCATTAATAGGGAGGATTTTACTCTCAAAAGTTGAAGGAATATCTAGGTCAGTGTATATTTCTCCTTCACTAGATGTACCTGTAAATGTGATTAAGGATTTGAGTAAGGTGCCCTACAGATGTATTTGGAGGAAAAAGGCTCATTATTTAAAAAAGGAAGTTATTTGTAATGCTAGAGAAAATGGGGAACTTGAGGTTTTAGATTCTGAAACACTGAACTAAACTTTTAAAATCGAGTGGATCATCGACTTCCTGAAAAATAAACATAGCTTGTGGAACATCTTTCCTAATCATTTATTTGGCATGGTCTGAGGCATTCAATTCCCCCTGAAATGTAATCCTGTAAAATTAGCCAATTGCCATAAACAGGCACTTTTAGCCTGGAATTTAGTATAGAAGCATAATTTTTCACATACCACATAGATATTTTATTTGGAATAACAAGGATATTTTATTCTAAAATAAATCGCTTTTTATCATTTTTGGTTTGAACATGGGATACTTCTGGTCATGCAGCTGTTGAATTCAGAAGGTTAGCTGTTGACTTATAGTGAATTTCTTGAAAATTTTCAAATACCCATCAAGCCTAAGGAATATTGTCAGGGTCAGTGCCTTCTGACCCCTCCCTTTGTGACCTTTCCCCATTGCGCCAGCAGGCATTGCTGGTCATTTTGCATTTCCCCCTCTCTGTCCTTCAACCCTTGTGTGTTTCACCTACTCCCTGGACTGTTGTGTATCTCATTGGGCCGAGTGTACGGCAAAGAGTATAACTCACTTAGTCATGAGTTTGAGACTGGTCTCTAACCAGCTTCATCTGTATATTTGTAATTAATGGGTTTCTGTTCCCCTGTGGTTTTTCTAATATGTCTCCCTTTGAAAGATTGTCCTGATGTATTCTGTTCTGGTTATGTTTTGTATTTCTGTTCTGTGTTTATTATCTTAGTGTTGTATTCCCAGGTAATGGTTATGTTGCCTAGTTCCAGTGTCTGTTTAGTTCTTTCGTTTCTGTGCCCATGCCATGCCCATGTTACTATGCTGTTTCTTTGTCCTACTCCCTGTGTTGCTCTGTTCCCTGGTGTTATCATTTAATGTTTCTTTATTTGGTTCTTATTTTTCCATTCATTTTTGACCCCTTGTGGTCCCTTTAATTTGTCTTTTCCCAGCGTGTTCTGTTTCATTTGGCAAACCCTTATTTTTCTTGGACCCGTAAGTGGATCGTCACCTTTTTCCTGCCTGCGTCATGCCGTACCGTGACAGAATAACAGACTCCAAAAGACAATCCCCAGGCGCCATGATACCCCTCACACTGGGCTTTGTATCCCTTGCATCCAGAGTTGTAGTTCTCAAGGACGGGGTGAAACTGCTGCATGTGGCTGACCTGGGGAAACTGGGAGATTAACAACAGGCACTGGGGAGGGTATAAGTGGAGGGCTCCGGGGTACAGGGTTCGCAGACTCAGCCTGGGCGGCTACAGCAGGGTGTGAGCTCCCCCGATAAGGAGCTAACCTGTCCCTACGCAGCGCCACCTTCCTTCCTCCATGCGCCAGCTGCACCCGGTAGACCACCTCCCCCACCCTCTCCAGTATTCTGCAGGGTCCCACCCAGTGGCAGTCTAGCTTGGGACAGCGGCCCCTCTTCCTCCTGGGGCTATACACCCAGACAAGCTCCCCAGGCGTAAAGTGCCCCCCTCTGCTCCTGACGTCATCATTTTGTTTCTGTCTCATGCCAGCTTTCTCCAGCTGGGCCCTGGCAAAAGCATGGGCAGACTCAATACGGTCTTGCAACTTCTTGGCATACTCTGGACCAGGTGAAATAGCAGGGGTGTCCAGTGGCCTGCCAAATGCCAACATTGCTGGGGTCCTGAGCTCTTGCCCCAGCATGAGTAGCGGGGGGTATGCACTGTGTCGAGTCCTGTACTGCAGACCTGTAGGCCAAAAAGACAAGGGGGAGATGGGTGTCCCAGTCTCACTGATGGTCCACCATCAGCATGGCTAATTGCCGCCCTAGTGTCCTATTGAAACGTTCCACCAGCCCTTCACTTTGTGGGTTTAGTGGTGTTGTGCGTGTCTTATGCATGCCAAGCCGCTTGCATATAGCAGCAAAAACTTGGGATTCAAAATTCTTCCCCTGATCACTGTGGATTGTATTTGCCACACCAAACCTACTGAACAAACCCTCTACCAGAGCATCAGCCACCGTCTCTGCCTCCTGGTCCGGCAGAGCATAAGCTTCCGGCCATTTGGTAAAATAGTCCATTGTTAGTCCATTGTTTCACTACGTAACGATTGCCTCTCTCAGTGCAGGGGAAGGAACCCATAATGTCCATAGCTATCCTCTCCATAGGGCCCCCCGCAGCCTGTTGTTGGAGCTGAGCCTGTGTCTGGTCCGGTGGACCTTTGTAGGTTGTGCAGACGTCACAGCGACGGCAAAAGTCCTCCACATCCCTCCTATGCCAGCCCCAGTAGTACCCCTGGCAGAGGCAACGGAGAGTTTTGGAAACCCCGAAGTGTCCAGCCCCTGCGCTCCCATGGCAAGCCTTTAGGACATGCTTTTGGGACAACAGTCTGCCACTTCACCTCTCCAGTGGCTGGCTCCTTCCATGCCCTTTGCAGTACCCCGTCCTGGAAGCGAAGCACTTCAAACTTCGACCACAGCCCCTTAGTGGCTATAAAATGACCTGCTACCTCCTCCCAGGCAGGCCTCTGCCCCTTCCCCAGCCACTGTATCACAGGCTGCAGATCATTATCTTGCCCCTGCTGAGCTCCCCACTCCACCAGATCAGAGACCTGAAGCGTCTGGCAAGACAATAATTCCACCCCCTGAGCACCACAGGTTTCCCCTTCCTGCCCAATCTCCCACTCTTGAGCCTCCCAGTGATTGCAGTGCCTGCACCCATCAGCAGAACAGGGACAGCGGGAAAGTGTGTCTGCGTTGGTATGCATATGCCGGCTCTGTGGACCACATTGAAATTGTAGGTCTGCAGTTCCTCTAGCAAGCGTGCAATATGGCCCTCAAATTCTCTAACTTCTCTGTTCAAACCCCTGTAGTTGACGCAAAACCTCCACCTTGAACCAATTTTTCTTTGGGACCATCACGACCACTGAAGGCTCGATGATGCCCACAGCATTTCGTCTAGCTCGCGGTCCGCAGCCTCCTGACTTGCAAGGGGGAGGCGACATGGTCGTGCTTTAATGGGCAGTGCATTGCCTGTGTCTATATTGTGCTGTACTAGGTGCGTCAAGCCTACCTCGCTACCACTGAGTGCAAAGATGTCCTTGTACTCAGACAGCACTTTCCAGAGATCCTACTGCTGCTGCGGGTTGAGTCCCTCACAACTCTGTCGCCAAATGTCTCACACTGCAGAGAGCCATTCAGCGTCCACCACCAAGCTTCCCCGTGCTGGTGGCAAGGGGCCCAGCAGGAGGAGGTCGCAACCCCTTGACAAGCACAGGACCACCTGGGTGGGGCAAGGATTCAATGGCCTGAAGAAGAGAGCCATGGGACCGGGGTTGTGGCAGCACTGGGTCCACCATGCATACACCACCAGCTGTTCCATTGGCAGCAGCAGGCAAGATGCGCTGGTGAACCTGGTTATGCTGCAGTAAAGCCTGCGAGGCTGCAGGGTTAAACTGAGAGGGGAAACGTGGGTTCAGGGGCACATGGGGCGGTAGTAGGGCAGGGGGTCACAGCTGTGGAGGTGTAAGTCGCGGTGGCAGTAAGGGTTAGGCAACCACCTGCAGAGGCTGTAGGTCCAGTGGTTCTTGTACCGCAACAGAGCAGCCCAACTGAACACAAGGCCCCCCAGGAAACTGCAGCATGTTGCGCCCTAAGTCCAGCACACATCCCATGCACCGCAGAAAATCCAGGCCAAGGATGCAGGGTTCTTGCACATCAACCACCCATGCAACAAAGGCAACCACTAAACCACCCATATCGAAGGGAGATAACCCCCTGGGGCCAAGTCACCAGTCACCGTTCTCAGCTGTACCGACATCAGTTCCAGTGGGGTCCCTGCCGGGACAATGTCAGGCCTCACTAGGGTTGCACTAGAACCTGTATCAACTAGGGCAGTGCATGTGACCCCCAACACTATGATGGGAATATGACAGAAGTTGCTTGTGTGAGACCAGCCCACCTTCGCCACATCTGCAGCAGGTGTCAACAGGGTCATGTTCCTCACTCCCACTTATTAGCCATCTCCTGCGATCACCAAGGAAGCCCGGGAAGCTATTCTGGAGGCCCGCATTCTCCCGGCTATATGGGCCCTGAGGTCTGAGATGATGGCCGGGCTGCCCACACCCCCAACAGGACTGAGAGCAACGAGGCGGCTGCCTGTTAGCCTCTGGATGGTCAGCGTGCAGTGCTACTGCCCAGATCAACTCTGTCATCATGCGAGCTTCTCCTGCAGATGTGGGGGTGCCGCAGCAGCCCTCATGACTTGAACGTTCCCTCCCATCTTGTTCTCCATCATCTCGCTGCCTACAATTTCCCTCTCTAGAGTAAGCTCCAGGGCCTCTTCCAAGGAAGCCGGGTGGGCTAACTGCATCTGAACCCGCAGCTCTCTGGGGTTGAGTGCCCGGGTGAACTGGTCCCTGGCTAATTCGCTCTACACTGACAGGGCTATGTCAGCGTAGGCACATCTGTACAACTCCTCAATGTCATTAGCCAGGACACGGAGGGGCTCTCTCAGATGCCTGCATCTGTTGTTCAACTCAGAGCGCAAAAGTCCCAGCTGCACACACCGTCCAAAGCGTCTCTGAAGGGCACCGACCAGGGCCTCATAATTGCTCCTTTCTTTCAGGCTAAGCAGAAGCAAACTTGCCAACGCGTCATCTGTGAGATTTAGAGCAAGTTGCAATGCTTTATCCGCCATAGACGAGCTGTTTGCTTGAGCCAAAAGCTCAAACTGGGCTTTAAAAGGCACCCAATCCACCTTACCAGAGAATTTAGGAGTCGTCGCAGTGGGTGGAGAAACAGCGCCTTGAGCACCGCCATCACTGTTTACAGTCCCTCTCTCGCGATACAGTGACGCCATCCCTCCGCCTGCGGCTGAGGCACAAAAACACATTACCCTCAGGGCAGACAGGCTACGATCCGGTTCCTGTCGCTAGCCTCAGTGCAGCCTCCATCAGGTGGAATTTGGGTTCCCGACGTGTGGTCGGGAGTTACTGTTCTGCGGCAGTGCAGGCTCACCTCCACAGGCTCCATCTTGATCTTGGCACGAGCCCTGCTCCGCTCCATTACCCCACATACTGCCTCCAATGTACTAGCTGCTGCGGACCAGGTTGAGCCCACTAAGCACAAATGCCAGGTGACACTTCTGACACCAAATGTAGCGATCCCAAATAAGTCGCAATTACACGGGGCTGGAACCAGCAGAGCACTTTACTGTAAGAACTATTTATAAAGGCTACTGTCAGCCGTACCCACGCCAGCTCGGATAACCCTCAAGCGAAAAACACCTGCAACATCCCTGTGACCCCACAGATATGCCAACCTCCCTCGCTCCTTAAAGGGGTACTCCCCCCCCCCCACCACATCCATTAAAGTGAACACAGGGTCATCGCAATGCTTTTTTCCCCTCACTAAGCGAAAATGAACTTTCCTGAGCTGTCCTCTAGTAGCAGTGCTACTTAAAATGTACTGCATCTCCCCGCTGCCCTGGCGGTATATCGCTATTGGACAGCTTTAGAGGGCGCAGGGGCTACTGGGAAGTGATATTGACCAGGCTGGCCCTTTAAAAATTAACTTGAAAGACGCCAGGAAGATTGCGATAGTCTGTGTTTGTTCGTAGGTCTCTCACACTCAGTTGGATTACAACTCTGCCACCTTTGGTTACAGTTCCCGTCTGGATGTATGTGTTGTCCTCAGGTGATCCGTTCAGTTCGAGCTTCTGTGCTGCTGAGTGAAGGAGGATGGTCCGTTCTGATTCATCATGAAGTACAGCATAGGTTTCTAAAGATTTTTCGTTCTGAATCTTGCTGACTTTTAGGAAGACCTTTCTGCTATAAATGGGACAGTCGACATAGAGGATCTCATTGGCAGTGCTCACCGGGACTTTTTTACACCTAAATTCATTCAATAAGGCACATTCCTATAAGAGCTCCACATAACTTGCTGTAACCTAAACTATCAATTAATTGATATGAACTCTCATTTAACACTGCCTATCCCCCAGAAAACAAGCCTCCTGTACTGTATGTAATGTGTGATTGACAAGACCCGACCCCCTCACCACTGGATCCAAAACCTCACTCATTTTCAAACCCTGGCTGTGGCCCTGCTCCCAATCACCTCACGCTGCATCAAGAACTGGTATGGTCCTTTTGAAGAGCTGTTCACAAGGTTTCTCTTTCACTCATCCATCATTAACTGCCGCTGTAATATTACACTGTTTTGGACATTGTTGGTAGTGCTTATTGTTAAGTGTTGATTGTTAGAGATGTAATTTACTATTTCCATCAGGGAGCTGGGGGGGGGCTTTACGTATATGATTTCATTATATTGTGTGTTTTTATTTTTTAATATATCTGCATTATTGTTTAGAGTATGTGAACATTAAAGTTTTTCAATAATAGGGTCTTTTGTAATTGCATAAATGAAAATACAGCCCCAATATGGGTGCACTCTATCAAAAAAAATCTAAATTCTGATTGTGAATTTTGAAGTCTTGGTCTTGTTTTGATCTTGATTAAAAGTCTTGATCTTGTCTTGGTCTTGGTTGGGATGGGTCTTGATCTTGACTTGGTCTTGGTTTGGATGAGTCTTGATCTTGTCTTGATCTCGAAACAGATGGTCTTCAACACGTCACTGGAGAATATTAGATATTTATCTAATATTTATCTAATACATATATAGAATAATAGATATTTAGCCGTGTTTTATGTCCCAAAAGAAAAGAGATTGTGTACATTTCGCTCTATGTTTCATACTTGAAGTTTCACAATAATTACAGAGGAAACAGGAGCTGCACATTTTAAAATAAAATTCTGAAGGCTGACCACTGTAAAACCCCATAATTAGGTCTTTTAGGTCCCTGATCTCAGCATATAAACCACTCAGCAGTAGATAAAGACCATCCATGACGACAGTCAAAGTGTGTACTAAGGAAGCCACCTCTGCCCTGCAGGTACAAACAGCACATAGAGGAACACTTCACAACTCCACATGCATGTGGCAGGGGATAAAGACTCTTACTGGCTACAAGGACAGCTACACAGCCACAAACCCTACAGACAGCTATGATGTCTGTATATGTGGAGGTGTACGTCTTTCCATTTCTCTTTAGATCCCATTCCGATTCCACCGTTCAGCAGTTCCAGGTTTTCCATCTCTCTGTCCAAATGCAGTGCCAAAGGAATGAACTGGTTTCATCGCCTCGTTTCTGTCTCCCGTCTCTCATCCGCTGGGACAAAAGCCACTCAACCCCGCTTATCAGCTTTTTGCTGCCCTTGCTCTTTGTTCCCTGTAATGCTTGTATTTGCCTTCCTGTGTGTTATGATCTTGTTTTGGCTCTCAGTGATTTCTCTTTTGAATTTTGATTTAGCTTTAGTTGTTTGGCATTTCTGATGTTTACCTGTCTTTCTGACCCAACGTTTGGCTGATGACTGCCTTTTCTGGATTTCGATTTGGACTCTGTTGCCCTGTGTATTCTTTGTAAATAATCTTTGTATATGTTTCTTTGTAAGGGTTGCAGGGAGTGGCTGCCGATAATTTCCTGCGTGCAAATTGTCCATGTTTTGTGGTTAGCAAGGGATTGAGGGTAGCGATTGTCTTTTGTTTTCTCTTCTTTGAGTTTAGGGAAGTCTTGGCTGGGGCTCATTTAGTTAGTTCACTTGTTTTGTTTATTGTTTTGGTCTCTGCCACTCCTGAAGTTCACCCTGGTGTTTCATATTTATCTCACTGGTTCAAAATACACTCGAAATATACTAGATCTGAACTATAACTATATTGTTATATATTATTTTTTTCCATCCCCTTCTCCTTTCGCCCGTCCTGGTCCCTGTTGCTGTCTCTGCGTAAGTCTCAACCCTAGACCTGGGCGTAACACAGCATACTGCCAGACACTCTAAACCACTACTTCTTTCGTTTTTACTGACGAAACAGAGAAGCTAGCACTTATAGTGCACTACCTGGAAAGAACAAGCCCATGCAGCTTCACTAACATCAGGTCGGATCCACTCCAATGAGTCATGAGTCAATGTAAGAAAAGCAGCTGGTCCACATGGAGTTACCAGAAGGGTCCTTAAAGTCTGTGCAGATCAGCTAGCAGAGATATTTAACCTCCCACTATTACAGTCTGCTTTGCCCACTTCCCTTAAGTCAGCCACAATCATCCCATTACCATAGAAAAGTACTGTGAACTACCTCAACAACTACCACCTAGTTGCTCTAATTCCCATCATCACCAAATGCTTTGAGAGACTTATCCTCTCTCACATTATCTGCCATTCCTGCTGATCTTGAAGAATGCAGTTTGCGGGTTTCAGCTTGGCTTTTAATACAGTCATCCCCCACAAACTGGTTCAAAAACTGAGTGATCTGGGCTTAGGCAGTGCACTGTGCACGTGGTGTGTCCTCAGCCCCCGCCTGTACTCCCTCTTTACTCATGACTGCTTCCCCATTCATGCTACCAACACTATAATCAAATTTGCTGACAACACCACCATAATAGGCCTAATAATGGACAATAATGAGATAGCCTACAGAGAGGGGGTTCAGCATCTGGCAGAATGGTCTTGTCACTATAACCTGAACTTAAACACTGCAAAAACCATAGAATTGATAGTGGACCTCAGGAAATCAAAGCACACAGAGCACTCTGCCCTTTGCATACAAGTGGAGGAGGTAGAGAGGGTACAGAGCTTTAAGTGTCTTGGTGTGAACATTTTGGCTGACCTCAACTGGACCACACACATCCCATCAGGTGGGGAAGGTCCAACAGAGGCTTTACTGCCTATGGATGGTTCTTATGGGAGGGTAGCAAGAAGCCGTTCCTTAAGAAGGTGCACAAAAAAAGCACATACGGCATTTGCTACAAAGCATGAGAAAGACTCAGTTAAGATGTGGGAGAAGGTTATATAGTCAGATGAGACCAAAGTAGAACTTTTTGCCAGACTTCAAAGAGGTATGTGTGGTGTAAAACTATCACTGCTTCAAAAAACACCATAGCTACGGTGAAATATGGTGCTGGCAGCATCATGCTATGGGGATGCTTTTCATGTGCTGCGACTGGGAATCTTGTCAGAGTTGAAGAGTCAATGTATTGACACAAATACCCAACAATATTAAAGAAGAACTTGTTCCACTCTGCTATGAACCTACAGCTTGGAAGAAGATTCATTTTTCAACATGACAATGACCCTAAGCATAAGGCCAAAGCGACACCGGACTGGCTCAAAAACAGAAAGGTGAATGTCCTGGAATGGCCAAGTCAAAGCCCTGATCTTAACCTTATTGAGAATCTATGGCACTATTGCTAAACCTGCTGTCCAGAGGCACCGTCCCACCAACCTAGAGGATCTCCATAAATTCTGGGGAAGAATCACTCCTGCGCAATGTGCAAAACTGGCACATACATACCCCAGAAGAATTAAGGCTGTTATTGGAGCAAAAGGGTTCTTGACAAGATATTAATGTGTAGGGGATGAACACATACACAAACACTAAATTCTGAGTTTTCTTCTTCAGTTTAATATCTACTGAAAATTTTGACATGGGAAATGTATTGTTACAGCATGAGTTCACAATAAAAATGCTAAATTGGACATATGTGTGCCAACCTTTTGTCATGCAGATTATGATAACTTTCATAACAAAGGTAAGATTTGGTATTCCAAAAACATTTTTTCCAAAAATAGTTGCCAAAAACTGGGGGGTTGGTGTCATCTAATATTTGGCCAATAGCGTAATATTGACTAACATTGACGTCATTTTTAAATCTTTATCGGTGACTTGGTATTGCTGGTCTCTATTGTAGAATATAAAGAGCATTCCTTTAATGGGAAGAAATGCTTCACATGCTCTGAAAAAGGCTGCACATCAACTGTCAGCTGTCAGGGGGATGAAAATAGTTGAGTCAAAATGACAGGTAAGAAATTACGCAAATTTTTAAAAAAATGCTATTCTTATCTGTGGCCAGCAGTATCATTGTGTATTACAAGCTGATCTATGATTTAGGGGGTACCAATAACTGACGATTGAT
>JAAGVU020000040.1:19796494-19809477 GCA_011763525.2 Mormyrus iriodes
TGCTCCTCATCGGGTGTTAATGCATTGTGGGGCCAGCTACACCATGACTAGTCCATCCGATGAGGCATGCTTTTGGATCCCCTGCCTGGATCCACAGCAATTGTTCCAGGGCGATGAATTCCGCAATCTTCTCCTGGACCTCAAGCCTTATACATTGTTGCTACAGCCTTTTCAGCTAATGGTAGGTCTTTCTTGGAGATTCTCCAGTGGATACCAATTTTCCATGGAATCTCAGGCAAAAAGTTTCCAGTGATATGTCAAATTTGGCTAAGAGTGCCTCCTGGTCGGGGTAGCTGTCGGACCTCTCTTCGTCGATAGCTGAATAGGCTTCCAGTACCCTGGAAAGGGTAAGTCAGCAAGTCCATTCCTCTTGTAGTCATGCCACATCCTGTTTAATTGCTCAAAACGGAGGAGATTGTTCTCAATATCATCTCCCTCTTGATCAGTAGGCAAAATGTCTTGGCTCCAGTGTCGTTACTGTAAATGTGCTGACATTGGGTACTGGGGTTGTGTCTGTGGTGGAGGTGAGAACTCCTATCTCATAACTAGAGGCTCAGCAAAAACAGCGTGCCGGCATTAGATAATACCTTCTGGGACTCAAGTCCCTGAAAGGGCCAACGACATCCTAAAACTTGGGCATCCCTCTGTAATGGGTCATCACTAGTTTCCGAAGGTGCAGCTCTGCTCAGGATGGTTTGCAGTTGCTGGAACTCCTGTAGCAGACTTTCTTTACCGGCCTGCTGTATGGAGAGGAACAGGCCTAGGGGAGTTGTCATCTCTGATACTCCAGCAGGTTTCTCTGGCTTGTCCGCAGGTCCCCACTGTATCTAGAGCCTGGCCCGTTTGGTCACATACTCTTCCTCAGACTCCTGATGAGCCAGAGAAAATTCTCATTATTTGGGGAAAAGGGAGATAACAGTCATATATATTTAAAAATAAAAAAACAAACATGTTTAAAAACCAACTTCTCACACAATGCAAAAGGTTATGTTAGTTAACCACCAGAGATCATATGTCCCATATACCATATTTAAAACAAAGAATATCAATATCTAAACAAATCCCCCTCCCACAAGTAGCTTGGCCTGCCGGCTCCAGGCAGTATTTAGGCCACCCAAATAGGTCCCTTGGGTCCTTAGGATCCTGACCCCACCCAGAAAATAGCAGAAGGTACAGAAAAATTGCTGAAAATGCAATGAGTAAATAAATGCC
The DNA here is from genome assembly GCA_011763525.2 of Mormyrus iriodes. Taxonomy (NCBI): domain Eukaryota; kingdom Metazoa; phylum Chordata; class Actinopteri; order Osteoglossiformes; family Mormyridae; genus Mormyrus; species Mormyrus iriodes. The sequence continues at coordinate 19,797,707 of JAAGVU020000040.1, forward strand.
TTAGGTGTTTTATTTATTATAATTAGTTATAACCAGTAAAGTGCCAAATATGAAAGGGTTTTGGGTTGAATGGTCAAGCTTACAAATTGTGTACGTTTGTAGTATGAAAATAGAGGCTGGAGAAACCAGAACACGTAAACTACTGGAGGGGAGGTGAGATTAACCTGGCAGTGTGATTTTGTTACGGTGATGTTGTGTATTGTTTACCTGTTCTGTCACATCACCCACCTCTCCTGGATTACACAAGGTGGGCAATCGTGAAACAATCAGCCATGATGCTTTTCTGTCCTACCTTATGCTGGATGTGGATGTGGAAGTGGAACGGATGCAATGCAAGATACTGTCTTATGATACCAGCATCATGATCTTTCATAGTGTGAATCCAGGTGAGGGCTTTGTGGTCAGTTTCTAAAATGAATTTTCTAGCGGATAGTAACTGTTACAGTAATCTGTACTGATAAATACCCTGATAGCTGTAATAATCTTTAAATTTTTATCCCAGTCTGAATTTCCTGGCAAAAGCACCTTAGATGCCATGGGGAGACTGCCTTGTAGTTGCAATTTGGCTGTTTTGATTTCTTGTTTTGATTTATTGGGACTAAACTCAGCCTATTTCCTATTTCAAAGAAGGATTCAATTTTATTTCAAAAAAATTCGGGAATAATGTTTCCTACTAACTTCACATTTGTTAATTTTAATTATATTAAATAAAAATTTCAAACAAATTACTGCAAAGTTAGGTTCACACGTCGGGCCATAAATTCTTTGTTGGTTTTTAATACGGCCATTTCAGTGACTTAGTTTGACACCCCAGCGCTAGATTGACCGGCTCGCGAATTTTCGTTTTGCAGGGAGGTAGGGGAAGGCTCATTAATATTCATGAGGGAGCTGCTACCCGATTGGCCGGTAGTCAAGTTTTAACCGACAGGGGGAGCGCTTACTGAACATTACAGCAGACTAGTTCCTGTTTTACCATGGATGGTCTGTGAACGTAAAGGCTATTACAACATATATAGAACCTGGCCAGTAATATATTACAGATGTAGTATTGCCCTTTATGAAATTCTAAGTAAAATAAAAGGACACAAGGAGACACGATAATCAAAATGAACTATCATTATATACAATAAACAAAAAACAAACCTAATCGCTAGGGCTTAATGTCTAAACACTGTACATTTCTGTCAAAAACATTATTACTATTCCAGTACTATTAATGAGCGTCTTCAGGCATAATGCTATAAATACAGTGTAAAAAGAGTGTTCCTTTACTTTCATAATATCTTTTTTTCCTTTATCATCATGTGACACAAGAATCTGGTCCGTGACAGCAGTGCATGCCTAATTCTGTCGTTATTAAACACTACTGAGCGTTTAACTAATGCAAGATTAGTAGTTTCCGGGCACCGCTGGCGCATCTGTGCTACTAATCGCTCTGTTTCGCTCCGCAGAAATATAACATGAATAAATATGGGGATCAGTTAAAACAAGACGATCGGGACGCGCGCGCAGATAGACGCGTTTTGTTTTCCATTTGAGATCTGCATTGCCGTTTTGGAGCTGCTGGCCTCAGTGCGGTATCACCCTATAATAAAGCAGTCGGTATTTGCGCGTGTGCATTGCTGATTATTCCGAGCTGCCAGTGATGATACAGGTGCCAGCTCATAAGAAAAACTATGCCTGTGCGTAACGGATACAACCTTGTGGATGACATAGGGGACTCGCAAATACCCCTTCATAATGAAGAGGCTTTCCAGCATGGCATTCACTTTCAAGCCAAGGTGAGTTTCCCATATATTACCTGGTATTGGTGCCGTTTCATAAAATGCATTCTATAACGAAGTCTGTCATATCCAACATGAACAGTATGGATTAATTGGCAGTAATTTTAAAAAGCATTGATCAGTTTTTTTTTTTAAATACCAGTTGCACTGGGATTCAATAGATGGAAGCATTGGTTTTAATACTCCGTGCAGCCTAAACGGATATGCATATACATAGTATTCAGTATGCGCACCGTTTTCGGGTGAGTCTGATTTACTGATACCAGTATGTATTGTTATCTATGATAACAGCAGAAACATAGAAGTGTAAATATAAAACACTGGCATATGAATGAGTGAATATGAATGAGTGAATATGAATGAGTGTATGTATAAGTGCATGTAACTTAAAACCTGCGCCACCTTATCCTTGAACTTGTGTACTTTTAATTTAGTTTTCCTTTATTTAGGAAGTAATTATGAATTCAACTTTTACTTTGCAAAAAGGAATAATATAGTCGCCTAATAGAAAAAAAACTGTAAAATATTGCACACTAATTTGTCGGGATATTTGCCCTGAAGTTACCGGAAAACCTGCTGAGTAGTTTAAGATTTTTCAATTATGGGCTGTAGGAGTATTAAAGGAAATATACCTACATCCAAAACCAGAGTCAGTCTTTACAGTGGCTATTGTTGTAAATATTCAAAACAAAGTAAAGTGAATTTGACAGTAAATCCAAATGTTCACTGAAAATTTTGTAAATAAAAATTTAAAAACACTGGAGTCTATTCTCCCATGCACTTCAGTCAGAAAAGCACGCAACCTCGTATTCTCCCATCAATGTAAGTGTGCAAGTTACGCACTTTGGACTGAAAGAGACTTCAAAATACGGCCGTGTCGCATGTACATATACCCTCACGCGCATACTGCCATTTACGGAGGGTGTCTTGATAGATAAATGTCATGTGAATGATTATATAAGTTGTCAGTCATTTTATGGAGTGTAAAAAGGCCTTGCTCAAAGGCCGAACGGAGCCGTGGATGTGATTCGAACTGGCAACTAACTTAATAGGCACAAAGGCCTTTCTTACGGAGCCACACAGCGCTCTGTGAGTAGCTCCAACTATTGTAGTTTTGTAACAATACAGTATCCGCGGGTGATATGTTATAACACCTATTGCGGATGGCTGAAACCGCGGATAACAGCGAACCATCCTCATGTCTAATGTTTTTTTCGTGTACATATACATATGATTAATTGGTAAATTGCTCACAGTAACACGTTACCAACATTAAATACAGTATTAATCAAGTACATTAAAATTGTTATCAGCCTACATGGTTAGCACTGTTGCCTCACACCTCTGGGACCACGGTTAAAGTCTCTGCCAGGGTTCCATGTGTGTGGAGTTTGCATGTTCTCCTCATGTTATCATGGGGTTTCCTCCAGGTACTCCGGTTTCCCCCCACAGTCCAAAAACATGCTGAGGATGATTGCTGTTGCTAAATTGCCCATAGGTGTGAATGATGTATGAGTGTGCCCAGCAATGGGTTGGCGGGATTGGCTCCGGACCCCCCGCGACTCCAAATGGGATAAGCGGTTACAAAAAAATGGATGGATGGATGGATGGATGGATGGGTACCATACAGCACTGCACTCTCTTTTGAATTCTCAAGAAACGATAGAGCAATGAAAAAAATCCTGTATTAGGAGTTGATGGAGCAATGGAAATTATGCTTTTATGCCCTTAAAAAGACAAAGGAACAATTAAAAACTCATTGTTACACATGTAATGGCATGCTGACGGTTTTCATGATTTTACTCCCTGATCAGTGAGATTGAGAATGGTTGTAACATTCTTTACATTTTTGCCTGTACCTCGGAGCTCATTTATGCAATCGCATTCAAAATTTGATACGAACTACCTGCACGTGTCACCTATTAATTGGCACAGATTAGATCCCTGTATCACAAACAGACAGTGAATGTTTTAAATACATGGAGTAAAATGTTACAATGTACCCCATAGTCAGTGATAGTTGTAACACAGCCCTGGGTTAAATGTAACATTTAAAATTTTGTCAAATAAAATTCAAGTTATTCAAAGTTTTTTATTATTAGTTTTTTTTGTTCAACAAAATTTGTGGGCATGTATGCATATGTTTACAATGTATGTTAATCACAACTAAAATCAAAGATCATAATAAAACCAAACGATGTGAAACTGTGCACCAGTTTTAATAACTGAATAATAGTGTGCATGTCTGCCTATGTGTGTGTGTGTGTGTGTGTGTGTGTGTGATGTAGGTCACCATCAGATTCACAGTGGCAACAGGTGTATTGAACTCCTCTGGTGTACAGGCTTGATGGGCCCACCTTGGACAGTTTAGGCCGGCTGATTCATGGAGAGCTGGTGTGGGTGCAGGTTTTTGGGATAATCTCTCAGTCAATAATGAAACAGTGGTTCTCAACTCCAGTCCAGGGTAACCACTGTTATTGGCTGATTGCGAGGTCATCCCAAAAACCTGCACCCACACCGGCTTGCCATGGATCAGGTTCCCCAACAATAGTTTATGCATTTCACCAAATTTTCCTTTGTCTTTGAAATGTTCCATACACACAATGCAGAAGTTCCCTGGGCTTGAGAAGTGGCCTGGTGGGCAGTTGGATAAATATTCTTACAACAATCCCAGACTATGGTAGCCATGAACAAGTTTGCCTTGTAGCTAAGAGCAACAATATTAGCATGTACCACTTGTGTAAAAGATTTACATAGGCAAATAATAAAAATGATTTAAGTTTGAATAATGTAAGTACAAAGCTTGCAGTGCCATCACAAAAATAAATGAAGTAAAAAATTTGCTTTCTTACTTCAAATTTCCTTTTTCCTTACAAATCTGAGTGTGTTTGTTACAGGGTGCTGCTCCTTCTTCACATGTGAAATAAAGACTGAACTGAGCATGTGCAGAGTGAGATATGTGATTTGTACCTCGTTCCTGATTTAAGAAATAGACTTTGTTGCAACGAACCCATGTTACAATCATCCTCGGTCTCCCCGACTCGCTTTGCATAAACTTATGAAACGTCAATTTGCAGAGATTTTCCACTTTTTTTCAGATAACTCACACTGCGGTTACAGAAACCATGAATATGGGGTCACACTGTATTTATAATTAAAGCAGAATTATATTTTTCTCTTGGAAAAGAATAAAATACACAAAAAAGTAAAAATACACAAAGTTTCCCATCCCCTTAATGCTCCATGCATTCTGACTGTTATCACCCAAAGGAAGCCAGGACAGGATGTCTTTGTTGAGTATAAGAGCAACTGACCAGATTGTGCGGCATTTTTTAACACTTACAGACACATTTGTGCATCTTGTTTGCTGGAGAATCCTGAGCCCTGAGTATTGGGTGTTATAAAATGCATTTCTGCTTGGGCTGCATGCATTTACCGTTGCCTTGCAATGCATTTTGTGTTTGCTGTGTTGTGCCATGCGGCTGCCAGCAGTGCTCTCCCTCTGCTCGCTCTGCAGTACGTGGGCAGCCTGAACATGCCGAGGCCCAGCAGCCGCGTGGAGATCGTGGCAGCCATGCGGAGGATCAGGGTAAGTGCAGGCTCACCAGTGAAGCCCCTCCGTTACAGGTGCACCAATAACATTTTAATCCACACTTCATGCTCCGCATTTATCCAAAATATTGCTTGCAGCTTGCTTTACAGCCTGGGATAGGATCCGAGCTTCCCACGACCCGATACTGCATAATTGTTTTGAAAGTGGATGCCAGGGTTACGTGAACATAGTGGTGTGTATACAGTGTTTGATTATTTTGACCAAATTCCGAAATAGAGAAATACCTGTTTAAGCCATGTCATTGTTAGAAAGGAAGATAAATAGATTTAATTTAATTAAAGCTTCTCTGCTTCATTAAAGTATTGTGTGCCTCATAAGGTACCATGGTAAAAAGGACAGTCAGTTTATTCTCTGGAGAATCTATTTACCATTCTAGGCACGGTGGCCTCCTCTGTACCCAGAAGGAGTCCCACTGATTTTAATGAGATTGAATCCTGCACATGAAGGAGTGGTTTTAGCACAGTCTGCGCTCTGCTGTTATGCCTAGCTGGAAATGGGGGGGGGGGGGGGGTACAAACTAGGAATTTACACACGCCCACACACAGACACACACACAGTTCCTAATCAAGATCCAACACATCTTCTGAAAGTGTTTTCAGTGAAGTGTCCCTAGATGAGAAATGCTACATGCACGATGCAACACGAACAATATCCTTCTCTACTGAGAACTGCCCTCTAACTGAGAACAGCGCCCTCCTGCAGATTTCTGATATAACTGGCATTAAAGCAGTAAAACATTTTAGAGGCAGATAGCTTTATGTTCTGCTTATTTCCAGTGTGCACAGTTAGTGATGCGTGCTCACATTTACACACATCGAGATACTATCTTCGTCCTGCAGCCAACCTGTGTGTGTGGCCTATGCCACGCTTCTACTGTCCTATCCAGCAGAGCCTAAAATAGACATATTCCTCAGTTTTGGTTTTATTTTTTATTATTTATCATAGCTCAGTAAAGATTTTTCTTTCCCTGGTGCCAGTATTTTTCCTCCGCAGTTGTTGAGTGGTGAAAGTTCCTGTGAAAAGAAGTTCCTGTGTTTGTGTATGTGAGAATGTGTTAAGGAATAATCATGTCTGCCGTTTGCCCTTGTGAAGGGACGGGAGATCAGCTGCAGCAGAGTTTATGGTCTTTCAGGCTGAGATTTACAGAGCCCCCATCCACCAAGCCTCAGCCCTGCCCCCATCCACCAAGCCTCAGCCCTGCCCCCAGCTGTACCAGCGCCAACACAATTTGAATTTGAGCCTCGTCCAGCTTCTTTTTGTCTGGCCTCCTCAGCCAGTGACTGCTGTGCCAATGGCTGTTGCCTAGTCCTCATGCATCACCTCTAAAAAAATCTACAGCCATATTCACAGGCTCCAGTTCTCCACACCAGGATGATGGCTGCTGATAGATTTTTCCTAGTGTTATTCTTGTGGATCAGTTTCTGCTCAGATGACCGCAGTGTCCCTCACAGTGGTTAGCATACGTGTGCTTGAGCTAATACAATTGTTTTTTTTTTTGCATGGTTGTTGGAGATTTCTGGAAAAAGCAGCACCTTGTTCGCTTGTGCTCTGGGAGTCCTGAGGTAGATGATGACACTTATTCTCCTGATCCTTCAGTGTTTCAGATTACCAGGTGCTAAAAATATCATCCCTAGCTGATGGTGTTGAAATGATGTATCAGGACAGACAATCCATCAGGTCCAGTAAGACAGTGGATTAATGCTATTTGTCTTAAGAAACTGCACTGACATACCTGAAAGGCATAATTATTTATTTAAAAGAAATAATATACGTCCATCTTCTATTTGCTAATCCAGTACAAGGTCACAGGGAGCCTATCACAGGCAGTAGACCCTGGACAAGACAACAGTCCATTACACACAAACTATGAGCAATTTTGAGACAACGCTTCACCTAGTTGTATGTTTTTGAAGGAAACTTACACAACACAGAGAGAACATGTAAACGTCACACAGTGGAAGGGGTTGGGTTCGAACAATCAGCTTGGGAGGTGTGAGGTAGCAGTATGATGTGCTGACCAAATAAAATACAGTGCAAACATATTTAATTGTATACTGAATTGGCTAATAACCTGCATGTACTATCAAGATTTTGTATTGATTTTACATATACTTTTATGTACGAGAATAGTTACATTACGAATGTGAAAACTGGTTTCTTGTTGATTTACAGATGAAGCCTCATTTTCACTGCAGTGTATAAACGAGGTGACATCAGACTGAAAGCCAGCCCTTAACTGTTTTTGAGACGCTGTGCAATTGCAGTACACTGTGTTCTCTTCAGCTGCACTAATTCAATATATTGTCTGGCAGCTCACAGAGTTCCAATTTATGGCCTCAGAGCGTCTACTGCCAGCATCCCACATGACTGTGCTCACCTTCATGACCTGTCAATGAATTCATTAGTGAATTGAACCCAGCAATCAATAAAAAACATTTAAGATGTTCCACGCAGAATTGAGAAACACATAACGATGTTTCTTTTGAGAAGCGTACACACACACATACATTATTTACACTCATTGACTCAACAACATTTTGAAACATATTGAAATATGACTTATCTGAAGGTGAGCAGAATTGTTCTCAGAAGACTGGGAGAAGCACTTGGCATGATGCTTGTTATATGCCTTTAAACCTAAAAGATCAGAGAAACCAACCAGGTGACGGCAGAATCTCTGCTTCCTGTTATGAACCCAGTCACATCATGGGTGTTTCTCAATATGCATATTTGACCGTACATGTGTTCTCATGTACCCGTTTTACATCATCTTCCATTGCTGAAGACCAGTTCCAATACTCAAGAATAGAAGTACAGAGGATTGTAAAAATCCCCGGATGTCGTTCTTCCCCCACCCCAAATATCAAAGATAAATCGGTAGCATTCTCACCAAAGAAGACCAATCCCATGATTCATTGTACCCTAACTTCATTCTTGGGAGGCAACTTAGCAGGACCAGTACAATCTTTGCGTTCTTGGTATTGAGAAACATGGTATTATCTGTCACTGGTATATTGGATATTTCCTACTTGCAGATCATCTGCAATGTCTTTAAAAAGAACATATCCTTCTGGATGTTTTTTTTCACAGAATGAATTCAAAGCAAAGTGCATTAAGAAGAAGAAGGTAAATATTGTCGTATCTGTGGATGGAGTGAAGGTAGTTCTTTGGAAGAAACAGAAGGTAAGTTCTCACCAGTCAGGTTGTAAGGATCTAATGGTGTAATACCTCAGTTCATGATCTTTTAGGCGGTTATTATCACAGGAAGGGTCTCCTCGATGATGGACAATGTTTGCAATTTATAGGTTTGTAATAGTGAACACATGCATTTCTTTGTGAAAACATTGTGCAGCTTCAGTGGTTTGTCAGCCTGAGATATAGTTTTATTATTACTGCATAAATATTATTGTTATTATGCACTGTATTATTTTTCCTACTTACTTACAAATTCCACTTAAAGATAGACTTGGGGAATGGATCTCGTATGTAACCTGGGGACTGCCTGTATCACAGATTAATTTGCCTTCTGTCGCCTGGTTAACAATAAAAAACACATGCATTGTCAAAGGCTTCAGATGTTCCTGTTTATGTACCATTGCACACCCGTCTATCTTTACAGAGGAAGGAGCGGACTTGGGATGAGGGCAAGATGCTGGTAATGCAGGACCCTATTTACAGGTGAGTCTTGGTTGAGTTATTGGAAAACAGCCTAGGCCAAGACTGCATAGCATCACATGTTACTGTACATGTTGATTGCTACTAGGATGAGGTTGGCCTTGTGACCTTATTCTAAACAGAAATTGTGATTCAGGGCTTCATATAATCCAGGGGTGGGCAATCTTATCAAGAAAGAGCCGTTGTGTGTGTGTGGGTTTTTACTGCAACTCCCTAATTAGATTACTATATTTGATGACTGATTGGCTGAAGAGTCCTCAAACCTGGGTTTGAACAGCTGAGCTAATGGTTATCTCAGAAATCAGCATATGCACTTTGTGGCCCATTCTGTATAAGATTCCCCACCCCTGATATAAACTGAGCAGACCTCACACTCCTTGCTTAGTTGTTGATCTCCATGTTTTTGTTTTGCCCAGTATCCCATTTGTGGCTCTACAGATCTTCTCCACCAGTCTCGTTTCTGAGTTTGTAGTTTTGTTCTCTCTCTTGGTTCTGGTTCCTAGGCTTTTCCAATCCTCCACACCGAGTTCTCCTTTTTCACTGCTTTCTCTGGAGCTACTGGTGCAGTCAGCAGTCCCAAGTCCTGGCATTTGTCTGATATCTATGGTGTTCTGTCTATGGAATAAGGAACCATTGGATGGCCAATCTGGCAGTATGGGTGGGATGAACATGCCAAAGAGACCATGACAAAATCTGACTGAATTTTCTTTTTTCTTGTCTATTCCACACTGACCCTCCAAAGTAGTCTGCCACCTAGTGGAAAGTATGAGTGCATGCATCCATCCATTTTCTGTATCCGCTTATCACATTTGGGGTCACGGGGAGTCCGGAGCCTATCCCGGAGGTTACGGGCGCAAGGCAGGGAACAACCCAGGATGGGGCGCCAACCCATCACAGGGCCTGCTGCAGATTACATTCTTTTTTTTTTTTACTAAATACGCTGTCACTTAAGAGTGTATGAGCTGTATAATAGGTGGTATTGTGGAAATGTGCTCAGCAAATTAAAAGCAACTGCAGGGATTTCTATAAATCCATTGCAGGATTTTCTATGTGTCCCATGACTCCCGTGAGCTGAAGATCTTCAGCTACATCGCCAGGGATGGATCCAGCAGCTCCTTCCGATGCAACGTGTTCAAAACCAAGAAGAAGGTAGGGGCTCGCACAATCCCTGATGGTGATGGCTAAAGACAGTCTTCTTTAGCCTGGAGCTCACAGGTGAGGGTGATATGTGTGTGCACTTGTGTCACCTAGGCCCAGGCTGTGTGCATCGTGCGGACGCTGGGCCAAGCCTTCGAGGTGTGTCACCAGTTGAGTCTGCAGCGAACCCAGCAGCAGAATGACAACGAGGCTGACAGGGAGAGCGAGGAGGTGTCCATAGAGGGTGAAGGTGATTTCTCCACTTTTCCTCCATCTTGCTGGAGTGCCCATTAAAAAGGAGTACAGCTACCAACAATTCTAGGAACTGATAGTTGAAGTGATAGTGATACAGAACAGGTACTTACAGATCCTTTGAAATTACAGTCCCTTAATTTATCGTTTTCCCTTTAACGACAGCAAAATATTCTACTGATCCTTTGGGGAAAAGTATCAAACTAAATACAGAAAATTCTTACGGAGATATTACTCTGGGTCAAAGGTCATCAGTGGACTGAAGGGGAAGATCATGAAAAAAGCAGATCAGAGAAGAAGCTTCTTAAAGGGGTGATTGGAGAGGTTCCTAGGATCCTGGAGGCTGAGTCCAGCTATGTCCTTAACAATTGGGATCAACAGGTAAGACCTCTTCTTTAAGCACATATCAATGGTAATATAACAAAAGGGATCCAGAGGTGTCCTCCTCCTGTGGGCTCACCACCTGCAGGGGGGGCCGTGGGGGTCGGGTGCAGTGTAGATTGGGTGGCGGTTGGAAGGCAGGGGCCTCAATGGACCGATTGTTGGCTACCGAAACTAGCTCTTGGTACGTGTGATTGGGAGGAACGGCCTGCATGATCGTAATCCAAGCAGTGATCTGTTATTGGACTTCTGTGCTAACCACAGTTCTATAGCATCACGATATACTTTTTCTTACAAATGTATAATATCGGATATACATCTTATAATAAAAGTACCTGTATTCTATCATTTTGTGAACTTTTTTACAATGCTTTGATTGCCCTGATCTTCTAAAATTCCCTTACAACAAAATTAGTATATACAGTCATATAAAAGGTTTGTGAACCCCCAGGAATTTTCTATACTTATGTCTAATTCCCATATAAAACATGGTCGTATATTCATAAAAGTCACAATAATGAACAAACACAGTTTCCTATAACTAAAGATGTTTTTATAACTAAAGAATTTTTGACCATATTGAATAAATAAACCACACTGCAAAACTGAAGGGTGGAAAAAGTAAGTGAACCCTATGCTAAGACTTTTTAAAAAGCTCATTGCGGTCAGAATTTTGCACACCTGGAGTCTATTTAATGAAACGAGTTTAGAGGTGTGGCCTAGAATTACTTTGATTGATAAAAAACACTGAAAAGTTTGAGCTTTTGACAAGAAGCATATCCAGATGGGAATCATGCCCTGCACAAAAGAACTGAAGAGCTACGATCAAGAATTGTTAATTTACATAAGGCTGGAAAGGGTTACAAATCATCTCAAAGATTTTAGATATTCATCAGTCTCTTGTTAGGCAAATTGTGTCATGGTCGGCA
>JAAGVU020000040.1:19815517-19827711 GCA_011763525.2 Mormyrus iriodes
CAGCCGGTGATTGGCTCCCACAGCATACTCACATGCACGCTAATACAGCCAGTGATTGGCTCCCACAGCACATTCACATATACATTATCACAGCCAGTGATTGGCTCCCACAGCATGCTCACATGCACGCTAATACAACCAGAGATTGGCTCCCACAGCATACCTACATGCAGGCTAATACAGCCAGTGATTGGCGCCCACAGCTCTCTTCCGTCTCGTCCCCAGGTGCAACTTCTCCAAGGACAGCTCGCCGCTGAGGCTGCCGCCCGGGTGGAGACTGAAAGTCAGGTACAGCAGCTCCAGCTCCATAACAGGGAGCTGCTCCAGCATGTGGCACTGCTGGTCAAGCAGCTCAGAGACCTGCAGGCCAGAGTTCCCGGTACCATCCAGGGTGAGTCCCGCTTTCTTGGGGTCTCATCTGTGCTGCCGGCTTGCTTGTGTTTGGGCCATTAGTGTGACTGTGCCTTCTGTCTGTCATCAGATGGAAGGATCTCCAGGTGGGGTTCTGCAGGGTCTCTCATCCTACAAAACCATGGCCTAGACAAAGACGAGGCTGTCCCCTCCTCCGGCCTGGAGGAGGACCCCACAAACCCCTCAGCATCAACAGCCCTGACAGAGTCCTACCTCAGCCTCCTCAGTCTGGAGAACAAGGCCCAGACTGTGGCCAGGAGAGCAGACACCGGCATGGTCAGTTCAGGAGGCAGGCAGGACACAGATACCCCCAGCACTGCAGGAAACGAGACGGTCAAGATTAACTCCCGAACCATTAGAAGGGTGGCTGAATGGTAAGGGACTCAGCTCACTATTTTTGAGGTCTCCTAATAACACTGTCACAGCTGACTAGGGCAGAATGAAGAGAGAAACAGCAGCGGTTATATCTTATATCAAATGTGCATTTTGCCTAAGACTTCTGATATAAATATCAAAATTAGAATTTATGTAATAACACCCAGACTAGGCATTTTCAGTGTTACACATGAGTGCATATAAAATGCTATAAGCTTACTTAGCTTTGTTTGGGAATTAGAAACACAAGAGTTCCAACTGTACTGGTTTTCTCATCAACATCAGATGAAAGACAGGAAGGCAGAGTGTCTTTTGGTCCTTCTTCCCTCATCTTTCTCTCTCCTATCACTCACCGGGAGGCCAGTCTCATTTACTATGACTTAGCATGTCAGGTTCTCCAAATGCTTAGCTGTGCCCCACTTCAAGAGCAGCTTAGCATATTAGTCTTTGTCTTCCTTTTGAAGCATGTTTGCTTATTTATAATTAATGCAAATTCTTTTGCTACTCTTGTTTGTGTTCTGTAGCAGTATGTTCTTGGGGGTGGTGTATGACTCAGTGGGCTAAGCCTTTGTGTCTGTGATCAGTAGGGTGCTGTTTTGAGCCCAGCCGCAACAGAATAGTCACATGTCCACGGGTCCTTGAGCAAGGCCCTTGCTGGGGTAGTTCACCCCACAACAGACAAAAAATATGTTCTAGTGGGGCATTAGTGTTATCTATCCATATAAGTTGTTCTACAGGGAGTTCCCTAGTTTTGGAGTCATATCACTGTGCAGAAGATATCACCAGGATGCTCGTGCTCTTATCTTCTGCACAGTGATACGATTGTGGAGTTCCTACATTAATCTGCTCACTAAAAAGTTATCTTGAGTTACTGGGTCATGATTTCTGATAAGAGATGTTGCTGTTGAATTTTTCAAATTTTTTTTTTTTTTTGGCGCTTTAGACACCACAGAATGAATGCCTTTCGGTCCCATTATATTCGAGAGAAACCTGCCATTTCTACGGCTGTTATCTTCAAGACTAGGCAGCTCCCAGCAGAACAACCTAGGTGGATAGATAACACTAAAGCCCCTCTAAAACATCTCTTTTTTCAGTTTTGGGGTGAACTGCCCCTTTAACACCCAGCTCCCGGTGCTTCACGTTAGCTGCCCCTTTTGCTGTGACCCCCAAGCTTGTTCTCACCTGCATGGAAAGCATGATGCGGCAAAGAGAGAATTTCCCCATGGGGATAAATAAAGGATCGTTATTCCCTTCAATTCCCATTACAGCTGAGATGAACCAAGCCCCAAACATTATGTATAATAAAATGAATGAAAACACAGAAGTCTAGATTTTCATTGCCTCATAAACAACTGATAAGTGGGACGGATCTAGTATGTGTTCATTCCAGCATTTAAAATCCTGTACGACAGAGGGGTCCTATGGCTCTACTTTTGCAGAGTGTTCTGTTTTCATACTGCAAGGCATATGGAGGAAGAAGAGGTTCACTAACTGATCCCAGTTGTGTTCTCTGAGCAGAACCCATGAAATCAAGTCACATCCGGCCTCCCACTCCTACGGGCCGGTTTGTGTTTCCATGTCTGCGGGATCCAAAGGCGTGCGGCGCCACAGCTGTCCACAGCACTCACGCCTCTCTCTGGCCCACGGTGCTCATTATCTGCTCATGTGTTAAAGGGTAGCCCCAAGGTAGCTGGACCTGGTCCAGCCAGCTCATGGGCTCAGGCAGTAAATCTGCTAAAAGTAGACTGACTGAACTGGGGAGCTGCCTTCTATCATGGGGTCCCACCCACTGGCTCCTGGTTGGCCCAGGTCTTAGTCACAGCTGCCAAAGTAACCAACCAGATGTCTGATGAGGATCAACACATAGATGAAGACGACTGAGCTCTCTTTCTTCCAGCTGATACAGGGAAAGCCTGTTGTACTGCACAAAAAATTAGTTTTCCTATTAATACATTCTTATTTCTTTGTACGTTTCCTGTCAAAGCACAACTTGTCAGCCCTGATTTCCATCCATATCACTATAAATAAATTTATTTTTCCCCAGATCGCATAAGAGTTCAGTATATAACAGAATTGTGGTAATTAATAGGGTTAAACCCACGACCTTCTGGCCACAGAGTTAGAGCTTTAAATGTTGCCCTGTAGTGATTGTCCTTTGAAGTCGGACCGGCTTATTCTGTCTTAGAAAGAAATAAGTGTTGAATCATTGCAAATCCACTTCAAGATAAGACAGAGGTGCGGAGCCTGGTCCATGGAAAGCTGCTGTGGGTGCGGGTTTTTGGGATGACCTCTCAATCAGCCAGTAACAGTGGGTCTCCAGGACTGAGGTTGAGATCCACTGTTGTATTATTGTGTGATTGAGAGGTCATCCAAAAACCTGCACTCACAGCGGCACTCTGTGGATCAGGTTCCCTACCCCTTCTATATGAATATATTATTTCTGAAATAAAGCTCATTTAAATTCCCTCCATAAAATGACATTTTTCAGCACAGATGCTTACTGAACATGGTTGCACATCTTCATACCCTAATAGAATGGTTATACTGTAAATGTACATCCATCCATCCATCCATCCATCTCTCCACCCATCCATTTTCCATTGCTTATTCTGGACAGGGTTTTTTTTGGTGGGGGGGGGGGTCCATTGTGACCCTGTACTGAACAAGCAGCTGTGAAAGATGGATAAATGGATGAATGAATTTTTGCGGATGTCAGTTATGTTATTTCGACATGTATGCTTGTTCTTTAACCTTATATCAGCTTGGCTTTTACTAAAGTTGGGAAATCTCTCTGCTTCCTCTCTTTACCGTACAAGCGAGCGTGACCTAGGCTGGTTGTAATCCACTTTATATTTCAGCTGAGTAAGGAAGTGAATGTTATACTTTGAATTTGAAAGTTCAGAAGAAAGAGAAATATACAGTGCATTTGCCTTGGGGTGGCTTTCACCCAAAAGGAGGCATTTGTTCCAGCCTTTGCATGGAGGACAGACTGAACATTAGTGAATCTCTGGCAGGACAAGACAGGAGCAGAGTCGTGGAGGACATGCTGATACAAGGAACAGCCAAGAGCCCATACTTCCTCCAAGCTGGCCACAGGCTCCATCATTTGGCCTTTTTTATTTTCTACTGAAGGTTGTGAACATCATCATACCAGTTCTACAATGAGTTGAGAGGGTTAGGCTAATTTGCCTTTCTAAATTGCACGTGAAGTAATCTTGTGTATGTGCATGTATGTTTATAGTCATTGACTTTAATCTTTAAGGTTATCACAGTTGTTTTGGCAATAAGTATACTAGAGTTGTTATGACAATTTGATTTCTTGTCAATATAACAGTGGATTCATTTGGTACAATATGATCTTTGGGACACCACACTAGGAAAGCCCTTAAAAATGGCAGCCTGAAAATCAATAATCAAGGAATGGGGCTTTGGAGAGTCTCTGGAATCTCATTATCAGGAGTGCTGTGCTTATGTGATCCTTCATATTTGCTGGCAGGCTTTGTGGCACATGCTCAACTGGGAGATGTGTGCAAGTGTCATTTTCTGACTTAAGATTGTTTTTAAGGCAAGTGTGATTTTGGGTATTTTTTTTTTAATTGTGGTACTGGAAAAAGTTGGACAGTTCTTAGGATGGGGTGTCCTGTGATATTTATGGAACAATGATTTTTTTTTAATTTCCTGAACTATGCAAAGAACTAAATCAGCTTGGCAGTGAAAGATGCAGGGCATGGCAGATACACTCAGACCTGCTGTGGAATTGCAAATGTCTGAATTTGGCTAAAATCTGAGAAAAGGAACAGGCTTTCCACCATTGTGCCCAAAAGTATTTTGTTTTCATATTTTGTTAGATTTGAAAAATTCAATTTGTCTCGCAAAAAAAAGTCATAAAATCTTAATTTGTGCCATCTGAGGGAGAAAAATGATTTCCTCACATATGAATTCTGTTTGTCAGTGACCTTTTTAATCAAAAGCTGCTACAGCAGAAGGGAATGATGCAGAGAAAAGATGAAAATGATGGATTTTGACTTATTTGAGTTATTGATTCCTCTGTGCTTCCAACCCATTTCAGCTTTTTCTAAAAGAGGGGTGAAATCCAGCCAGTTAAAATTTAGTGTATATGCACAAAAACTCATTTCAATGTGTCTAACTATATTTCAAATAAATGTTTATTAACATTCACAAAAGCACACACATGCATTCTTTGCTAGTTAACGGTTGTTATTCATCCAACCACTTACCCAATACAGGGTCACACGGAGCCTGGACTCTATTCCAGGAAGGATAGAACACAATTCAGATGAGACTCTGGACCTGCAGAGCCACACACCAGTGGTTCACACACCAGATACCAACATTTTAGTTTCTGTTTAGTTTATTAGTGATGCCATCACGCTCCTTCTACGTCACAGAATGTAGGTCAGGTAAACTGGTGACCCTGTATCAGAAGTGGAAAGTTCAGGTGCAGAAAGGAAAAATCCAGACCAAGATTTTGTTTCAACCAACCAGTTGAGTAGTCTGTGACTATGACTCTTTATGCTCAGCTGGTTGGTTGAAACAGAATCTTGGTCTGGATTTTTACTTTGTGGACCTGAAATGTCTACCTCTGTCCTGTGTCTTGTGTGTGATGGTGTGAGTGTATGTGCAGGTGAAGGTATTGCCTTTAAGGACACCTTGTGCTTTGCATTTGCCTTTTGACAACCACAAACGTACAGTATATAGGTAAAGAGAACTGTGCATACATATATGTACGTGTGTTTATACTAATGTGCTATAGGTGCAAACATAAATAATATAAAATATATTTTTCGGAATACAGATTAGACGTATGCGATGGAGTGAAATAAAAGGTGTTCTTGAAGAGGTATGTTTCTGAAAATGCTTATATGCAATGCACAGCTGTGTTGGCTCATGGAGAGCTTTGGAGGTGTAGACAGACCTGAAAACTTCAAGGACAACCCAGTAACATTTGTGATGGTATATCGACTGTAAATCTAAGTTATTGATATGTCAGTGTTGTTTCTCTGTTTATTTTAGGTTTCATCTCACTGTCCCTAAGCTGAATCCTCCTCCCCCCATCATGAACCGCAAGCGGGCAAACAAATTGCAATTCATGGGCAAAAGCAAACCTACTTCCAAGAGTGTAGCCATTGAAATGGACGAGAGAGTGCGACTGCAGGACATCAAGCCCTGTGATGCCTCCTCCCTCGGGAACAGTGAGAGTGAATCCTGCTCAACCAGCGAGGATTCTGGGGTGGTGAGGAGTGAGAAGTGCCCCCACTCGCCCCAACATGAGGGACCCTTTGAGAACCAGGGGCCGTGTCTGTCTGCCGCCAGCAGCTGCAGCAGCCGGCTGGAAGATGCTGGAGGATTTAGGAGCGCGTCAGTCCCACTTCTTCTCCCAAGTCCTGTCGTGACCCCTGAAAGCCATGCAAGCCCATCGTCACTCTGTTCCCTGGCTCACAAGACCTGTCTCCACATCAGCTTGTCAGAGGATGAGCTGATGCACGCCAAGGCACTGGATTTCAGCATCAGCAGCCGGAAGTAGGTGGCAGGAAGAGATCGGATCTAGGCCCCTTGATCCGGGATTCGTTATGACTCCCTAGCCATAAGTCCTACACTCTATGGGAGATTCATGCACTTATACAAAACAACCTTATACAATCCATTTTTATAAACTGACTTTTATATCTAAAGCCCTTAATATGATATACATTCTTGAAGTTTATTTATAGTCTAAAATAGGATGAATATGCAGTTCTTGCCAGTGCTGCCCACAAATGACTGGACTTCCTCTACAGCAGTCGATCACAGCATTTGTTGGGCAGTATTTGGCCATAAAGGCCTAATTGTAAAGTGGGTATCCTTGTTACTAAAAAAAACAAATAGCACTCTACATAAACAATGTCCTCCATAACAAATGCTTTGAATTAAAACAATTCGTAGCTAGCTTTCAATAATATGTCACACTGGGAAAAACATGGGCCTCTAACCAATGCGTCAATGTTGACAGGCAATATGTTATCATAGTGGCAATTAAATGAAGTCGTTGCTTAATTTGTATGGATGGATGGTTGTCATTTTAATATTTGAGGTATAGTCAGAAAGTTGAGGCAAAGCTGCACTTTGAGGATGATAAAAGAATAAGCAAAGTAAGGTCAGAGAAGGTAATGACAATAGGGCTGGAGAGATATGGTTATGGTTTTTCAGAGTGAGAAAGGATAAGTTAAACCTAAGGTTAATCCTATGGTGAGACTAAGTATTCAAGGTAAGAAATCAAAATAACAGTTTTGGTGGTGAGTGCCTCAGCAGCCCTCTGTGCCTCTGATCTGAAGGCTGCTACCTGGGTGTTGCAAGCTGGCTGCCCCTTAGCTGAGACCCCCAAGCTTGATCTCACCTGTATGGAGAGCAAGGTGAGGCAAAAGAGAATTTCCCCAATGCCATTAATAATGTTAGGTGTCAGGTATTAAGTTGATCGTTTGGCCGCTCCCAATGTGAGACAGTCATGGTGACAGAAATTCAGTCCATAATGTGGGTTTCAGTTGCATGTTTGCTTGCATGGGATACAGGCGCGTTGAAGGTGGCAGGATCGGGGTTGGGCTTATTGAGAAAGTCATGTGACTGTTATTTGGAAGTACCAGTGGAGATTCACTGGCATGTGAAATGTGTCAACAATAAGAAAAAAATACACAGCAATAAAATGTGTGTCAATCAAACGCTTTTCTTTTCCTGACATGACCCTTGCACATAATAATGGGTATATCTAATGTCACAATCTTCCCCAACCATTATTTTAAGCATACCCAGGAGAAGTGAAGCCCAGTCAGGGGGAGGGTGGTTAGAATTAACAGAAGCAGGACAGGGGGCTGCTGGAACTGGGCGTTTATCACATTTATGGGAGGGGTAGTGATATGATGAAATGTGGAGCGTAGGACCCAGTGCTGCCCCATTTCAGGAGTACCCATTCTTCATGGAAACAAGTGCTTGGTGTGACTCAGCCCCAGATGTCAAAGTAGCCCACCGAGTGGAGACAGACCCAGTATGGGATCAGTTCTGTACTGACAAAGGAACGGCCGGCGTCCTTCCCTCTGCGTCACCTGTTCCGGGAGTGGGTGTGTGTGTGGTTAGGGGGGGTGTCGTCCGTCGTCTCCATCATCTCCTGCTGCCCCATGAAATAAAAATGATTTATTTGCAGACACTGCAAGCCTGATGGTAAATACAATAATTATTCACATATTATTTTTATTTACATTTCTATTAAAGCCTGTCAACTAAATATAAAAAATTGACAGTTACCCTTTCCTGTATACATACATGAATCAAAGCTTTAAGACAAACTGGGTATCTCTGCTACATACTTTTTATTATTTTGGGGTTTGCTTAGAAGACACATTAAGAAAAGGAGTAAGATTTGAAATCTGCCTCGGAATTGAAGTGCTTTCATTAGGCGTGTAAAATTGTAGCAGATTCTGAAGCTCTGAGAGCGACAAAGAATCTGCTGATTGAGTACCGATGCCGTGGATCACGTTGCTCTGCTGCCATGTGAGAGGGGGCAGCCGGGCCTGGGCGGATCCTACAAGGGCCAGCATCCTGGAGAGCGTGACTGGGCCACTCAGTCTCGCCACTTCATTAGAAGGAAGCGGGTGAATACGCTGCAGTCGCTGACTGGCAGTGACCTCAGTGATTATTCAGAAACGGCACTGATTAAAGGCTGTGTCCCCTCTTTCTGCAAGATAAAACAAACAGGTAATTTGAGTTACTGAGACCATCCTCTTCACTTCTGGGGAGGAGGGGTTTATGTGAGTGTTCTTCTCTCAGCTCGGCTGATACTCTTTTTTGTTGCGGTTTTCTTCTGGTGGATCTAATGTCCTTTCCAGCCTTTGCATGTTTTTATTTATCCACATCAGAAATAGCTTTACTGGCCAAGTATGTTTATGCTTACAGGGTATTTACCTCCAGTTTGTCGTCACTCTCAGTGTACTTAAACAGGACATACAGCAGAAAAACAGGACTATGAAAAACAAACACTTAAATTATCTGTGATCGACACCATCCTGACAGACAAGAATTGTGATGGACCGGCATCCCGTCCAGGGTATACCCCAGCCTTGTGCCCTTTGCTAACTAGGGTAGGCCCATGATCCTGGACAGGATAATTGGATAGATAGATGGATGGCCACACAAATGTGCACAAGAACAAATTGTGCAGTTTCTCCCTATGTGTGGAGTCAACCGTAAGTCAAAATATCTCCTGCCACAATTAAAGATAGCTCCGATCATCTGCAAGAGAAAACACTAGGTGCTTTCCTATTACTGCTGCTATGCCTGCACATATCTGTAGTTACAATGTAAAGAAGATGTGCTTTCAGCTGAAAATGTGTGCATCACTTTGGTGGGGGTATTGTTATTGAAACAAGGTCTGTGGTAAGGGAAATCAGGGCTAGATGAGTAGATATTCCACAATCAGGTGAACACCCCCAAGACTCCTGTTCCCAATGAATGGGTGTAGGGAAAATGTGGTTTCCCAGTCCAACATGAAATGCATTGGCTAGCCAGGCTACTTCAACTCAACCACTGGAAAAGTAAAATTCATATTCTCAAACAGCTTCCACTTGGCTTTCTGTGCAATTTAATTTTATCTCTGGGATGTTACTTTCCTACTGTTAATTTCACACATATTGCTCTTATTTATAATTGTTAATATTGTTATATGTACTGGAAAAAAACTATAATTCCATAAATTAAGAAGCATACAATTCTAATTACTACTCCCTGGATATGTAGATCTTGAAGAATATATTATTAGAAAATTCTTCTATAATTTCAACCATTTGAGATGATTCAAGATGTTTTTGGTCTAAAAGCATAAAAAACCTGAAAGTAACATCAGTAAAAAAAGTGTTTTCCGTAGGCCCCTGCCAAAGAGTCCCTGCCGTGGATCAGCAGGCCACCGTATCGTTCTGATTCAGCTACTGCGCTCCCAGCACGGCACACAGCCTGTTCTGTCACACTTGGACGTGTCCCTTCTGTGATAAGCAGTAATTCAATATAATTGAATTTATTAGCCTGATCTGACGTCGGGGAGGTTGTGAACTGTGCAAATTTCTCATTTAGTTCAGGCAGTGATACCAATGGCTCCTATAACAAAGAACTTTATATTGTTTTCTTTTAAGACAATTTAGATACTGAATTTTATTAGCACTGTTGATTTTGGTGAAATCCAAAATCAGCAATTCCACATGCCTCCATGTTTGCTGTATTATCCAAGTTAACTAGAAACATTTGCAGTAACATGCTTTATATTTATGTTTAATCATATTTGCGCCATATTTATGCAAATACTCCAGTACCATATTCCACTATAAAATACCCTACTTCCTTTTTAATCTCACTTCATACATGAGAACTCCACTGTCTCCCCTGAAGTAATCAGTAAATATGTTTCCTCATTCTTGACTCATATTTCACAGCCCATATTCAGTGTGTTGGAAATAAGTTTTGAGATTTAATTTTTTTTTGGCCTCTTCAAAAATGTTTCCATGAGTCACTGGAAGCCGTAAAGCCGAGCGACAGAAACCACAGATGTGAACAACCTGAAGTAGATGATAATTTAGACTTACTCCTATGATCTATGGTATTTTTAATATCTTTTTTTCCTAAGGACGCCACACCTTTATGTGCAGATTTCTAGGTTAGTGTTATAATATACATTAGTACTAGTTCATCTAGATAGCTGTGTGTAAGAAACATTTTCCTCTATCCTGTTTTCCTACTGTAACCAAAATGGGAGTTTGGGAAGGGCTAACAAGGGGCTAACAAAAAGACCACTCTTCAGGAAACATAATTTGCCAATGGATGATGATCCATTTACCTACATATTGTTGTTGTACCAGTTTTCCTCATAAAAGAGGCCATTTTCAGCACAGAGTTAAATGTGATGTGTTTAGGTGAAGCTTAGTGTACCATTACTGATGCATTCGAAATGACTTCATGCTTGTATCACCCGCTTTACAGAACAGTTTTGCATGCATGACAGAACTCAAATTATGAAATTAGAGAATTATCAGCTCACAGTTATTAATGTAATGGTCTTATTTTCCCCATTTGAAGTTTACTAAACAGTCAATATAACGCCTTTCAGTCAGTAAACAGAAAAAAGCCCTGGTCATTTTATTATATAATGATGTGTATTATATATTATTTCTTCAGGAACCCCTGTAATGAAAACAATTATAATATTTTCGATTCCCTTCAATTTACTTTAAACCACCCGATATCATGTAACTATATTTCACCCAGCGAGCCACGATATGGATGCATTTTCACACTGTGGGATATGTAAACGAAATTAGAAAAAAGTTTTTGGTTTTTTTTGCACCTCAAAAAACTTCAACAGCAGCTTAGTCAAGAAAGCATTGTTCACTTGTATCTTTTTTCTTTTTCATGATCAAATATATAATACATTAAACTGACCTAAGCAGCTGTACTCCCTCATATCTCAGAAATCCCTGCTGCCCCTACCGTGCTCGATGCTGTGTGTTCCTGAGACAGTCGCTGAATGCCCTTTGGCGTTTCACTTCATTCTGACTTCATTCTGACTTCCTCTCATCTTTTCTAAAGTGGCCTGTGTTCCTGAAGCTCCTTCTCCGGGAACAATATAAAAATCCGCTCATCCAACAATATGGTGCACAATATTCTTTTAAGGGGCTTTAAGTGGTCTTATGCAAGGCATTAGATTTTATTGTGAGAGCTGATACACGAAAATTTGTCATGACAACTGAATAGGTTATTGGTGGGCAAGGAAAATAAATTTGATCCCGAGAGCAAGCCCGTCGTGATTATTTTTTCACTGGTATTTTTATTATCTGATTAGTTTTCAGCATTGTTACAAAATTCATTTAGGATTCATTTAATTCATTTAATAACAGCCTGACTGTCATCACTGACATCAGCATGGCCTTTTCATACACACAGCTGGCAGTGACCATATGGAGACAAATCTCGACAGAATCCGGCTGAATCTCATAACCAGCATAATCCAGTTAACCATTCGGGGCCTCTCCCAACCTGTTAGGATTACTGAAACTCTGAGCTGACCGCGCTGCAATGGGTTTCAGTCTCCTCAAATATTATACTGTCACACCCATTCTTGCATGCAACCATATTTTAAGTCACAGCTTATTATGATCTGCAGACCTCATAAAATGTCTCAGGTGAAAAAAAACATCACCCAAACTGTTATTACTGAGCACCTAGCATTGTATAAATATTATTTATTTAACATAACTATATATTCAACTTGCAATTTCAAATATTGAAACTAGGAGAACATATTTGATTAATATATTACATTTTACCAGCCTATTGCAATATTTTGCATTTATTATTATTATTATTATTATTATTATTAT
>JAAGVU020000040.1:19846974-19863817 GCA_011763525.2 Mormyrus iriodes
CCCAGGTGGAGACATTACAATCATGGAAAGAATACAATCAGTCAGCCAACCAATTAATCAATTAACCAACCAACCAACCAACCAATCTATCTATCTATCTATCTATCTATCAACACTGAAACTGAGGAGCCGAAATCCAGTGGTTGTTCATGAAATTTGCCCTCCGAACAGAATTACTGCTTGTGTTTGAGAGAGTGGCCTATTTTGCAGACAGATACTGTTAGAGGTTACGTGACTTTAACTAAGTTGATTTAACTCATCTTCTCACCTTCACCCGCACTCCCCCAGACAGTGGCTGCAGTTGGACAGCAGCACCCTGAATGTCATCGTGGAGCAGGTGGCGCTGCCGAACATGACATCAGACAGTGCCATCAGCTTCCTTCTCTGGCTACAGCTGAGCAGTCGGCCAATGACCTAGCTGTCTGCCTTGTCGCAAGGAGAATCTGGATGCCTGAATTTGCTACCCCCTCTTCGGTCTTATAAAGACAGCATGAAAGGCATACCGAATGTGACAGTATACTTCTGTCAGTGTTCTCTTTGTATAATCCAATAGTACCACTGTAATACTGACAGCTCTGAAAAGAAAATGTATGCAAACTTCTAATCACATATAGATGTTATGCCATAATCCTGCACCAGCATAGGTGCTAATTCTGATGTAATTAGGAACAGTTCCCAAGTAAAACAACACATTCTGGTAAAGCATCAAACATACTAGTATATTAAAGCTCAAAAATGAGATACAAGACAGAAAGCATTTTGGTTGTAACTTGACTAGAAAACCTTTTTGTTTTCTACTCTCATGAAATCAGAAAGAAATCTATACCCTCCCTCAGTCTGGAATATTACAAACTTAAGAGGATTGCCTGTCTGCTTCAGTAACTGTCACTTAGCTGCTTTCTTGTGGTTTACAGTGCTGGTTGGGAAACACTTGTGTTTTTGAGAAGTCTGACGTCTGGCACAATTATTATATCTGTGTTCCTCTAATGAAGCCCCGTGCATCACAAACCAGGGAAAGAAATTAAAGCATGAATGATGGATTAATCCCTGTACCTCTGTACCATGACTAAAACACTCCCAAACAAACTCTGTCTAATATTCCACAACTATAATATCATAAAAGTATAAATATACCAAGATGTTAATTTATTGCTATATAAGTCCCAGCTGAGGAATGGATTCTCACTCTAATTCTCTTCTAAGGTCACACTTCAGCTGAATCAGCGAAGATCCTCAATTAACATTCATTAATGACCATGTGAATGTATGCATAATTTTCTAGTTGAAATGTCAGCAAGAAGTTTTAAATGACCCATTGTGTCACGTCACGGACAAGGACAGAGGCAAAGGTAGGCGTCCGGGGAAATCAAAAGGGGCCTTATTAAAAGGAACCACAACACAGAGGGGTCAAAATGGGGAGATGAGGATCAGGCAGGAATACAAGAAACAGGACATACTCTGGGGCACAAGTAGGTAGCGACACTAATGACTTCACACAACATTAATGAGCAGACTGGGGAGCATAGGCCTGGGGGGCACTCTTATACATCACTGATGAGGAGCAAACGAGAGGCACCTGGTACGAATTACACAAGGGCTGAAACGAGAGGTAGGACAAACGATCAACAGGTGTGGCTTGTTAGAGCCACACTAGGGAGAGAAGGAGGGCGCAGGAATGCAGCGTGTGACACATTGACCTAATGTGGATTTTGCATAGTAGGATGACTACATTTTCTGAGCTTAAAGCCAGTGCCAGGTTTCTGGTATTTATACTCTCTGTTATTTATATTTATTAGTATTATTTTTCTGTTTTTTCCGCTTCCTCATATTGCACTTGTCTTGTTTATAGTTTCTGCGCTTTATGTTTATGGTAACACTTTACTTGAGGGGGCAAAAATAATATAGTATTATGTTATTACTAATGTATTAATTAATCACAAACTAAGTCTTAGTTACATACTGAGCTCATGTTAATTCATTATTAATTAATCGTAATGCATGTTTTATCTCAAGCAGTTCCTAAATTTGTTACTATATCTGTTAATTCTGTAAACCTTTGTGAACTACTAAAGGAACTGCTGAAGGACAAGTAATGATAAACACAAGCGAAATACTGATCTCATGTTTGTTCATCATTAAAGAATTGTGATGCATCTTATCTCAAGTAGACTATATTTGCTCATAATTTGTACTTCGGTAATAATTGAGCTATTACTAAGTATTTGTGCCCTTTCAAGTAAAGTGTTATCATGTATACATACTGCACTGCGGGCCTGAGGAAAGTTATTTTATTCCACTGTACTGTGTGCTGTGAATTGTGTATAGATGGTATGATAGAAAAGACCCACTTAGCATTTAACTTAGCCCCATGTATATGGTGTGGCAGGCTGTAAGGTGAACTGTCACAGAAGGAACACAGAGCTTTTGTCAAATTAAATTTAGTCCAGAAATAAACAAAATGGTGACAATGGACATTTCTGGTTTAAAAAAAAACAATGCTGAAAAGCAGTTAAAATTCTCATATCTAAAAAAAAAGCAAACTAAAAGTAACCTACTTAAACCCTTGTGTCCACTACAAAGCACGCCAGACCACAGACTCCACAAATTGTTGTGAAAAATTATTACCCTTTAAAAATAAAGCTTTGAATGTGTCTGTAAATATAGTGAGAGCAAATATGTGTGAGAATTTTTTATTATCACAAACCACCAAATAATGTTTTAAGTGAAGAGCATTCGGTTTAATCTCCCTCTTAACCCACTAAAGTATGTATAAGGCAGGACTGTCAAGGCTAAATAGCATTCACAGAATAATGGATTTTAAACTTTTATAGCACTTTGTGCATGTGTCACCAAGCAAAGACAGGGTTAGGAGGATACTGTCTTCATATAGACAACGTTACAAAGGTCTGGAGGTGATTCACAAATTTTCAGGCCTGGAATTAATAACCGTCCTTTGTGAAAGTCTCCACACTCACCAAGTTTCACAATATATTCCTGCTCTAATGTACAACATCCATATTGCCACTTTTTTGTGGCAAAAAGGGTCACATTACAGGTTAACCAATAGACCATTTCAGGCTTTTTAGTGCACAGGATCATTACTGCCTGGAGTTTTTCGGCCAGTATGCGGTTTGCAGTACATTTATGAGTTTACAAGTGCTTTGGATTTATTTGAAGGGTATGAGTCAACACAAGATGAGCTACAGGACTGCACTCTTTAAACACTTGGAAGCTAGTGGGAGGGAAAAGGAATGAGGAAAACAGAAAACTATTGCACATCTTTACATGAGTCTTGCCCGTTTTAATGGCTGCGTGTCTGGGGAGGGCTCAAGGCTACTGTTCTAGCAGAGTCTCCCAGATGACCACACAGCTCTGAAAACCTGACCCGAATGACATTCATGCCAGTCTCAATTGCTCATATAATGACTTTGTTTGTTGATCTTTCCAGTCTCCACAAAAATGATATCATTTTATTTGTCTTTGAGCATTGTTCTTTCCAGTTTTTTAGGCCACCCCCCTTTTCAGATTTCCCGGTCGCATGGTGGTATTTAGCTTTATTTTATTACTAAAATGCTCATTCTGAGGGAAAAGCCTGAGTTGGGTTCAGTCCTGTGTTGTGTACATACTGTATGTATACGACGATGCGCCAAAACAGTATGTGATGTTGTTCATCTGTGTTCACATCATGCCCAGAAAAATCAGCATACTTGATCAATATTACTGTAGATGCAAGATCCAAGGAGTTTTTCTTCTCCTACCTGCCAGGAAAATTGGAACGGAAATGGCCATTACATAAATAGAATCTGGTTTCCTTGAAGTTGGTCAAACATACACTGAACTTCACATAGAAACGCAGAAAATTACAGCAAATGTTTTTAACCTTTTTTGTGCAAATTATACCTCAAGGTGCAAAAATCAAAACCTGTCCTAGAATTTATTACTTTTATTAGATTTTATTTTACTTTTATTACATTTATGTGGGGTGAAAAGGTGGATATTCCGCATGTTTCTGCAGTTCTATGTCATCTGACCCTAGATGCTTCACTTGATGTTTTGACTTAATTGGTGTTGGTCAGGGGCAGCACAGTGGTGCAGTGGTTAACACTATTGTTTCGCACCTCTGGGACTAATATTTGATTCCCTGCCATATGTGTGGAGTTTGCATGTTCTCCCCATGTCGCTGTGGGGTTTCCTCTGGGTGTTCTGGTTTCTTACTCCCAATCCAAAAAAATGCTGAGATTAATTGGAGTTACCAAATAGCCCATAGGTATGAGTGTGCCCTAGAATGGGTTACCGCCCCATCCTGGATTATTCCCTTCCATATGCCCATAAGCTCAGGACTCCCCTGAACAGGATAAGTGGTTACAGAAAATGGATGGTCCATACAGACAGGATATATATCTGAATCATCCAAATGATTCATATTTATGATTTCTGTGCACTATTGTGTCTTTTCCCACTAATATGCTATGACATAATCATTGATTAAAAAATTAAAATAGTAGGTTAATTTTCTGCCCAAATGTGTAATTTCAAATCATTTTTACCAAAAAACAAAGAATAAGACCCAAACAACAAACTTCCAGACTGCCTAGGATAAGCGGTTACAGAATACGGATGCATGGATGGTCTTGGTCAGTTATGCATATAAGCCTCAGATTCCATGGACCTGATTATTGTTGTATGATATTAAATTATTATCTGCTATATTTTGACTTCTAAAGAAGGATGACAATGGCTACCCAGAAAACTATAAAATTCATTTGGTGAAATCGTTCAGTTTAAGAGCCTGCATTCATCCTGGAAAGGGAACGGATCGATGTCCTCTTAACGGAGCAGCTTGCCTCTGAAATCCTACTGGTAAGCACACACTGGGTTTGAGCTCGCAGGCTTCGGCCAAAAGGTGCATAGGCAAGGAGACAGAGGAAGATACAAGCCCCTTCCCCCACAGGCTGCATACCTGTTTGCAGACAAACTGGCATTGCTGGCATTATTGCTCAGGGTATAAATATTTAGACTAAGCACAGCTTTTCATTTACGCTATGATTCACTTTGGAGAGAATCTAGGTCACAGTAAACACTGTAACTTAAACAGACATAACTGACTACACTCACTTTTAAGCGGCCTACTCTTCTTCCTTTGGTTGTGTGGGGATAAGGCCCCAGTTTAAATGAAGAAAATGGTCATAACAAAATGGAATTTAATTGCTTTTCCGGGAAACAAATATGAAAATTAAGGGAGCACATAAAATCCTTCTTGTATTTTGCTGTGCAAATAACCAGATTAAAAAAATGAAAAGGAGGTTTGGCTGGCACATTCCATACAGACAGAATCTGTATCTGAGTCATACAAATGATTCATCCTTATGATTTTGTGCACTGTTGTGTTTTTGCCCACTATCTAATATGCTATGACATAATCATTGATTAAAATACTAAAATAGCAGATTAATTTTCTGCCGAAATTTGGCATTTCAAATAATTTTTACCTAAAATCAGAGACTAGGACCCTAATAACAAACCCCGGTGATTTCTGGCTTTGTTTGATTGTAGATGTTTGAGACCTTAATACAGATTTATGCCACATTTTTCTTTCTGATTTTGCCATAGTAGGTTTTTAAGGGAGTCTGCTTTTCTTTTTCTTACCTTAGCATATTGCATTCGAATGAGTATCTTCTCATATCAATATGTTCATATTCTTCTGTTGCTAATGGATATCTTCTTTTCGGATTTAAGATGGTTGTCAAGTACAGCTACTAATTAATTTGCTAGTGAAGGGTAAGTTCAAAGGTATGCTTATTGTGCGTGTAACTTTGTCTCCAGTTGTGTAATGCTGGTCACTTCAACTAGACTCAGTGTTGCCACAGTGTTTCCCTCAGCAGACATGAAATAGGGTTAGGCTGTCCCAGCACATGCACATCACTGAGACGAGACAAGCGATGAACTACACAGATTCTGTCAGACAGTGTAAATAACGCAAAATGTATTTATTTGTGAATGTGGTGAGGCTTGTGGATTCTGTAGAATGTAGATAATGTTTATTTGGATTGATAAGCCAGTAAATCAGTAAATCGTTTATATTGCCCAGTAATGTGCACTCTTCCAGGAGTGAGGTCAAGTGCTCAGAATATGAAGCATATAGTCCTCATTTAATTAATCAGAATCCATGGACCATTTGGTAGGTAAACCTTTGAAGCAATGGTTTACTGAAGCACAATGCTCCAAAGGAAAAGCACAATATTTCTCATAGAATCTCATAGACTTCATAGAATTTTATTAAATATGATTCTTTAATGTGCAAAATACTAAAATAACACAATGACACCTGCTAACCTGACCATTTATTTAGAAATCGTATAGTGTGTGTGTGACTTTGTGTTAATCCATGTGTTTTGATCACCATAATCACCAAGCTGATTTTGTCCTGACAGCATTGGTTAATTAGGACATGCAGTACACTATAATACATAATTATGATTACATCAATTAACAGATTAATAGAGACATACTACCAGCCAAAAGTTTTAACCACCCCCTTTTTTCCAGTTTTTATTTACATACAGTTCAAGCCCAGTGAATGACCTGAAATGGTACAGACGCAAAGGGGTAAACTGCCAAAAGTAAAAAAAAATGTTTAGCAAAAACTGGAAAAAGTACGTGCATTTCAGAGTTATAGAAAAGGCCTTTCTCTGGGAATGAGTAATGGGTCAACAACTTACAGCATTTCCGCAACAATGAAAGTAAATTAAGCCTTGAAACCAAAAAATGCAAACAATTTGTCCAGGTCTCCCAACATTTGTTAATTGCTTACAATCCCGCTTTCTGCATAAAAGCAGTGTTTGAATAGACTGTGGTACTACAGCCACTGAAGCATTATTTGGACAACACTGCACTGCAGGAAATGGTATTTTGCTGTAATAACAACAAAAATTGGTATCAACAAATTTATAGACAGACCATTATAATTCTTAAAAATGTAGGTCTTTCCTTTAGGGAAGCTGCAAGGAAACCATATTGTCAGTAAATAGAGTTTCCTACAATATCAAAAAATACTTGGAAACAGAAGGAAATTCTGAAAGCATGAGCTTGATGACTTGCACAGAGTGAGTGGCACCCAGAAGCCAAAGAGCTACCACAGCATTTTGCAGCATCATGCTCAGGTCTACGCCTAGTTGGTCAAGGGTTGATCCTACAGCAAGATAATGACCCAAAGCAAACCTCCAGCTATTTCAGAGCTACTTTAGAAAGAAAGAACAAGACAATAGGTGTCAGGGTCAGCGCCTGTCTGGTTGTGCTCCCCGTGTCTTTTCCCTGGTAGACCAGCAGGTGTCGCTGGCCATCCTGCCGTTTCATGTCTTGTTAATTGTCTCGTTGGTAGTTAAGTCTCTCCACCTGATGGTCGTTTCCCTATGTTGTATTCATTGGTCCCCTGGTCATGTTCCACACCCGCTCCTAGTTTATCCTGATGTATTTAAGTGCCTACCTTAGCTCAAGCTAGTTGTGCTTGTGCTACTCTGATTTCCATGGTCCTGCTTCCTAGTTGTGCTGTTTATTCCTTTTGACCCCACGTGGTCCATTTGGTTTATCGTTTGTCCAGTGTGTTCATTCCTCAATAAACCCCACTGTTGTCTTTTGAGTCATGTGTGGATCGTCTACCTGCCTGTGTCATGCCTCGCCGTCAGCCCCACCGCCGTGACAATAGGCTTCAAATCATGAAATGCAGTCTCCAAACTTAAACCCCAACAAGCTGCTTTGGGATAAACTGGACAGACGAAAGAAAATACAAGAGTGTGTATGAGATTTCCATTGTAGAAAGAATGTGTGTGTTTGGCTATTACATCTGCAAAGGATAGCTGCTTTGTTAAATGAAAAATTTTGATTAGATCTAAATTGTTAGACAAAACGATATCATTCTTTCTCTCTCCAATTGTTTGTTCTATGCTTAGGTTTCAGAATACACTGCAACATTAAACTTAGTTAATTTCAATAAAAACCTGGAGAACTGGGTGTTTTAAAACTTTGAAGCGGTAGTGTAACTATCCTCGTCATTGAATGTTTTTCCTACCTAACATCTACAGTACTTCGATAGACATTAGGACCTAGCGGAATCTTCAAATAGTGGCTGAAGGAGTGGTATATCTTGATATCGGTCCACTTCACTGCTAGAACTATCTAGGACTTGGCTGCGCTTGTCAGCGCAAATCTTACGTTTTAACCAGGGCGTGTTGGACGTTTTCATACCCATAAAACATTAATATTTGGATGGAGTCTTCAAACAAAAGCTTTTCCGTCATGCTGCACAACTAATCTATTTCCTTTGTCTTTAAAAGAAGAAGCTCGGCGCCTTTATTTATTCGTTTCATAGCAGGTATTGGTTATGCTTCGATTGACATAGTTTTGCAGTGTTTTCTAACTACCTATTCGGGAAGGTCTTTTTAATGAATTCGGATAGTGATGTGTACCTCGGCCGGGGGAAAGCAAACATGATGAGGAAGAGAGCGCTCCTGCTGAGGAAAGGGTGCAGCTTCGAAATATCAAGGTAAGGCAAGCCGCTTCTTGCGTTTGGGACGATGCCTCTCTAGATCTAATAGCGACAAAAGAACGCATATTGTACCAGCCATTTTACTCATGCACATCAACCCGCTTGCGGTAGTTGAGCCATCACCTGCGGTGATGGACGAGATGGAAAAGGTCGGTCCCGGGAGGTTTTAAGTGCTTGGTCTGGAGATGTGCTGCAGACCCCGGTCTTCATTCCCTCGCATTACGCTTCATGAGTTTCTGTGGCTTTAACATAGCGACAACGTAGTCTATCTAGAGTTTTAATCCAACAATAAAATACGTGTTTTTTTATTTTATACAGTAATTTTAATGTAGCTGATCAGTGTCATGGTAGAAAGACTGCGGAGACCATTAAAGCTTGTACATATTAAGCAAATGTGCGATCAGAAATGTAATCGTAAATTGCAGTAATTTTTCTGTCTTAATTTAAACATCTGTGTTTTTACGATTGCCAAGTACAGTGTCGTAAAATATGATGCGAGCGGCTTTTAGTAGAAATCGCATTCCTTTAATATTTACTTTTGTGTACAGAAAATGTTGTCGAAAGCTGGTACATTGATTTTATACTTTGGTAAACTGATTTGAAGCGAATAGATACATCAAAAGTTCTCTCATAGTGTAGTAGTATTTTTTGGAGTTAGTAGTATTTCTAATTATGACCACAAGATGGAGGTATTTATTTTGTAATGCATGCTAAAATCAAGCATGAGTTCCATCCATCCATTTTCCATACACACTTGCAGCGTTGCAGGGGTCCTGGATAAACTGGTGCAAGGCAAGCTATAATCCAGCACAGGACCAACCTAGTACCAACGATTAATCGAAGTAACGTTATAATAATAATAATAATCAATACTTTATTGGTATTATTGGGGAAATTCTCTTTACACCTCCCCCGACTTGGTCGCCATACGTGAGAGCAAGCTGGCTGCAAAGGGTAGCCACCCATAGCAGTACCCAGGGACTGGGGATTAAGGGCCTTGCTCAAGGAGCCACAGATGTGCTGAGCTCAAACTGGCAACCTTCTGATGATAAGTACAGAGTCTTAGCCCACTGAGCCACACACCACCCCCAATAATAAGAATAATAATATGACATATTTGGACGATACCAAAGAAAAATTCACTTGAAAATATTTTTTACTAAAACATGCATTGCAATAAAAAAGTACAGAAAAATATACAATAATTGAAATGGAGTTTAAATGTACTTTGTCAGAGAAGATTCATGACTGGAAAACACAGTTGCAACCTCAATCTTGTCTCTGATAGTGGTGGTCGGTTCAGTTGATCACTGAAGAGCTGAGGGACAGACCATTGTTGTGGGGCCTGGGATACAGAGGGACAGACACCCCACACAGCAGCAGCTGGGTGTGGTGGGTGAGTTTGGATGGTGGCTCAGGAAATAAAGTTTAACTAGCAGCCAAAAATGAGGCCTTGTTTGCGGTGAGTTTTCCCACTGAGGCAAGAGGCTGCAGTAGCCTGTGCTTCACTCTGTTCTGGTGGGAGCAAACGGTGAATACTTTCTAATCAGCTCCCATGTAGCCTTCCATTGGCATAACACTGATTCTGCTCCCACCTCATCCCATTCACAGCATCAGCAGCAGGCAGAGCTGTGTGCATGAGCTGTCTAATTTAACAGAATGATTTACAACTGTGGGAGATATATTTTATGCTGGCATCACTTTATTGTGTTGTTGTGGTTTGTGGTTCAGATAACTGTGTTATTGGGATGCAGATTAGTATTTGAAGCAGTTTTATCTATCAAAAATCGGTCACTAGGTGTAAACAGCAACTCACCCTGCTTAAGTATCTACTCACATATTTACAAAAGGTGATTAATAGTAATCCTCACCATAAATTACATGTTCTTTCTTAGTCCATAATATCTTTTGCTTCCTGTAAAATTTCCAAGTGGAATATTGAACTATTGTTTTGAACTATTATTTGTTAGTTTTCATTCATCTTTTTAAATTTAACTTCAAACATGTAAAAATTTAAGCAAATCCTGATATTAATCCAGGATGGCAAGTGAATAGATCTAGGGTTGAAAACAAGTTTGCTTTTAAGCTATAAATAGTCACTTGAGTCAGTATTCCAAATGTAAGACTTGAAAATGTTTTGACTGTATTTTGACAAATGTTATACAGTTTAATTTTAATTTTAAAAATATCTCTATTTTGCTGTTGACTTTGTCATGTAGAACCACGTTCTGTGGCCTAAAGAACTTGCAATAAAGGGAGTAAAGTGTCCGTTTGATGGGTCCATGCTGACAAACATGAAAGCAGTGTCCTGATTCTGGTTATTTTACTTGCAGGAAAATGGGGGGAAAAAATACGCTTCAAAAAACCTCACCTCAAATCTGCTAGCATCTGCTAGGATGATGGTTGACATTTCAAAAATAATCATTGACTATATTCTCATCTAAAGTGCTTCTCTCGTCTCGCTAGAGATAAATAAAAAGTCACTTTGAGAAGGGGGCTGACCAGAATACACTGACATTCAAAGTCCTACTGTTACACCCATTAAAGAGATTACTATAAATATTCTACAGCATATTTATCACAGTGGTTATGGTTCAATGGATATGTTGGTTAATGTGGCAACACCGGTCGATAGTCATGTTAAAGAAACGCCAGCTACTGTTCAACAATCTCAAATGTTTAGAAAGTTCGTTTTCAGTAAATGGGCAGCAGGTACTGGTTGTTTTCCAGCTGGACTAGAGAAGAAAATGGAGCTGTTGTAGCATGTGTTCGACTGTAGGGGGATCTGCAGTCCATCATGAGATTTTTAAGGAGCTTGTAGTTGTTTTACTTAATATTAGTAAGTGCTGGATATAGCCTGTTAAGTTATGAACAGCAAACTATCACACACGATTGTCGGAAAGTGCTATACAGTATCAGTCAAAAGTCTGGGCAGGCCAAGCAGCCTATAAAGGAGAGTAAAAGTGTCACATCACATGACCTGGTCACCTGACCTAAACAAGGTAGAAATGATTTTGGAAGCGTTTGACCAGATGGTGAAGGAAAAAGTGGCCAGTGAGTGCTCAGCATATATATGAGACCTCCTTCAGTACAGCTGGAAAAGCATCCCAGGAGGCCACCACACAGAGGAGAAAGTAGAGTCAGCCAGTCCCTTGAGTAATTGGGGTTAAGGGCCTCGCTCAGGGGCCCAATGGTGTGATCACTCAGCTGACCACTGGATTTGAACCAGCAACCTAATGAGTCCCAACCCACAGAGCTGCCCCCCCTCCCAACAAATATTTTTTTTTTTGTTGCATACTTTTTTAGTCATTGTATAATTCCATATATGTTATTTTATAGCTCTGATGTCTTTATAATTGTAAATGTAAAGAATACTGCAAATAAACCTGTTAATGGGTAAGTGTGTCCAAACTTTTGAATAGTACTGTATTTTCGTTTAATTGTGTTCTCTCCACCTCTTTTTACAATTTACGTGTTCGTTAATATGCATTTTGACTATTCCTGTGTACTCAATGACAGAAGTACAGAGGACGGCAAAAATCCCCCGATGTCATTCTTACCCCGCCCCAAATGTCAAGGTTGCATCCTCGCCAGCAAGAACAGTCCCATGATTAATTGCATCCTAAATTCGTTCCTGGGAGGCAAGTTAGCAAGAACACTCTTGCCAAGAATACAAATATGTTCTTTGCATGCTTGGTATTGAGAAACACCCTTTGCTTGCTTATCACTCTAGAGGTATAGTATCAAAACACAGGAGATGTAATGTTAGTTTGGTATCTTTGCACTGTTTTGTTTTTCTTTTAGCCTACTTTGTGCTAGTTCACTTGGCAGTGAAACAACTGGTAGCCTACCACTAGACTCCAGTGTGAAAAGAAAGCTGGGTACCATGAAAGCAGGAATAGTCCATTACAGCCAGGACGGGGGGGCAACTTTGACTGTTTTGAAAATTGTCACTAAAAATGAAAATAACAGACATGTTGCTGTAAGTTAAGTAATAATATTATCTTATATCCATAAATGCAACTTCTGGTAATTCTGTTTTCATGGGACCTGTAGTTTTTGTTGGCCCCAGGCAGCTGCATACCCTTTCTGTATAGTAAGTCTGCCCCTGATCACAGTATAATACTCCCTGGGTGTTTATCCATATGCGTACTTGTCCATTCTTGTGTGCTAGCATACCCGTTTGATGTCATCTTCCATTGCCGGAGTACAGTTCAAGTACTCAAGAACAGAAATATGGAGGGCAGTAAAAACCCCCGGATGTCATTCTTGCCCAATCCCAAATGTCACTTGGCCATCAACTGCATCCTCGCTAAAGAG
Organism: Mormyrus iriodes; assembly: GCA_011763525.2. Classification (NCBI taxonomy): domain Eukaryota; kingdom Metazoa; phylum Chordata; class Actinopteri; order Osteoglossiformes; family Mormyridae; genus Mormyrus; species Mormyrus iriodes. The sequence continues at coordinate 19,859,837 of JAAGVU020000040.1, forward strand.
AACAATCCCATGATTCCTTGTGTCCCAAGTTCATTCTTGGGAGGCAAGTTATCAAGAACGCTGTTGCCAAGAATTCAAGTATGTTCTTTGCGTTCTTGGTATTGATAAACACCCTCTGTTTCCTTAGAGTTTATGGACTGACAGAAAAAAGCCCCTTAGAAGAGGTTAACCTACCTCTAAAACACCCTGAAATTGCTGCACTTTTTCCCAGTTACACTCTCTCAAGGTGTTACAACAAAACTAGCCTTTTGCTCATGGGAGTTTTACTTACACAAACATGGTCTGCGGGCAGAAGAAACAATGATTGGTTCAGAGTGATAACCAATCGTATTGTAGAGGAGGTGGGTCCAAGCGACTAGAGGAGGTGGGACTAACTAATCAAATGTCTTGGTCCCGCCTCCTCTAGTTGCTTTGACCCACCTCCACTATAATTTGTTTTAGCTTATCGCTTTACATTTAACTCTAGCATTGTACCATAAACTATTTCACATCCATTAATATATCGGTTAATTGAGCTGAGAGGTAAGTTATACTCAGCTCTCACAAACAGGGGGAGGTGACATGACACCCAGGGTTCAGATTCATAGGAGTAACATAATTTGTGAGGGCAGTAATGTGTGACATGACAACACACAATTTTCCAGCTGATTGTATCAAGTTGAATGAATGTGATTTTTAAAGCAGATAGCTCCTTAAACCTGCTGCAGTGCAAAATATTAGCACGGCCAAACAATGAGGAGCATAACTGGGAATAACCTATGATATGGGGAAGTGTAGCATTAATTCTGGCAATACACATGAATTAATCCTGTTTCTGAATTTAGTACATATGTGAGACACTGATCTGTTTAATTGTTTTCATTAAGTTGGTGTAACACAGCAATTCTTAGGTTATTTCAGCAAGAGTTATTCTAACAATAGACATTTTATGTTAGCTGTCCAGGTTATAATGGGTGTGTGTAATGCATACACACACACCCAAATATCACATCACCTATAATCCTAATGCTAAACTTAATTCTAACATAAAACCCAACACTTAGCCTAACCTTAACCCTAGCTGTTAACCCTCTCCATGGCAATAACCCTAATGCAGCTCCAAACCATATTACCTTAAAGGGGAATTTATTAAACATATTGTGTTGTTTTCCGTAAAAAAAACAAATTAAATAAAACGAATCTTGCAAAATTAATTAACAGTTTGACTAAATCTTATTATGTTCCAGTAACAGCATTTCTATAAAACTAAACCAGTTGAACAGGCTCAGCCAGATACAGGCACTTCATCAAAGCATTTTTTTAAGATTTGTCTTTTGTTTATCAGTCTTTATAGCCTACATGAAACTCCCTGATCCCAATATGTTGAAATTCATTTCTAGCAGATCATAGCAGCCACCAAGTGCAGATCACTTTGGTCTAATACTGATTGATGTCATTTCAAAGGAGTAAAACACTGAACATAACTGAGCATTTATAGCTTTGAACGGGGTCACTGGGCAGTCTGGCTTTTGTGATAACCTCGTTCAAATGAACACAGTCAAATATATAGGAATATTATACTGTGAAACTCTTTATCATGTGAAGTTATGTGAATTTTAATTGTAGGCAGAGTGACATGGAGGAAGTACTGAGATAAACCGTGCTTTTCGGAACTTTTGGTTTATCTTCATTCGGTAGCTTGCATTGTTTAAATTTGAGATAATTTAAAGTTTGAGCCTCAGTCACCATTCATGGATTACAAAAGTACAAGTCTTTAAAGGATCGTTTTTATGATTACATTCTGATGTTTTCGTCAGCTTGTAAATGCTTTCTGTTCCGAAAGATGCGTGTGCCTTTCCCTCAGAGGCGGCTCCCCTACAGCTATTTTGAGAGGCTGGCCTTTCCGTTGCAACACATCAGCTGTGAATGTGGTTGTAGAACTATACAATGAACAGACACTATGTCGTTTGGAGCACCAGCCACGGTGTGATGAATCGTAAGCAGTCTATGTCGTGCTCACGTGAATCAGGCTATTTTATGGATGGTGAGCGCTGCGATCCAGAATAAACAGGACAGTATTTTAAGGAATACCCATAAAAGAAGCTCTTAGCTGCCGTCTCTTGTTGGGCAAAACGCTTAGGATATGAGCAGTGGGGATCCGGCGTCTCTTAAGCTACTGAGGTCCTCCCACCGGTAAATACACATTTACATTGTCTTCTGAAATAAAACACCTTACCTCAGGCTTTTCTGACGGTGTTCAAAATATTTAGATTCCGTGTCCATTAACATTGTTATAGCTGCGTTTTACAGTGTAAGTGCAGCTCAAACTGCATATTTTTGCAAACTGGGAAAATAAGATCACATTGTACTGCAGCAATATTTTTCATGACGCACAATTAAGGGTAAAAACTACCAGAATAGAATTGTAAAGGGTGTTAAATATTTCTGAATGTATAGGTACGTCTGATTACGACAGTGTTTGACAAGATCTGTAACTGAGTGAAAGTTTTTGAAATCGCGATTGCTTCTCTGAAAAACAAAATATAAATCTAAAAATATAACATTCACACCTGTATAATCCAGATGAGATATGCAATACATCGGCTCTTCACCATTACAGATACTTGACAGGCTGTAGGCTGCTGAAAGTTTTTACTTGTGTAATGTCTAAAACCTGCACGAAAACTAAACCTAATAATATCGCTCTCTAAAATCATTTAATCAATTTCTTTAAATTATGCTTGTTAATAAACAAGGAAGGGCATTTAGAATTATGTTATTGCTAATCACAGTTACTATGCATTGAAGTTTTTAACTGCCTAAATTTTTGGAAAATTATTATTGAAATTTATTGATTCATGTCCATCACCATTTTACGGTATTAATACTGGTGCGTAACATTTACCACTCTACGACTATCAAGCATTGCTTTCACGTTTTTGTTTATTATTAAATGATTAGGTGCTTAGGGGTACGGGCGTAGGAGGGGTCTCACGGCCGGGGGGGGAATCTCAGTATATTGTTGTGAATTATGCGTGATCGTCTTTTACCTTAAGGATGCACTCCGGTGGGGTTGGGGGGGTGTTGGTTAATTTAGTTGTGGGACCCCTGGCCGTGATGGACCTGGGGGTGGATCCCCTATTTACTCCTGTTAGGGGTAAATAGATACATAGACCTTTTAAGTGAACAACTATATAAAGTAAGTTGCACTTTACTGTTCATGGAAGCGGTGTAATCAGAGGCTGGGCTGGGTTTGATGGTATCCAGCGAGCAGTTGGTGTGACTTGGCACCCGGGATGGCACGAACGTAGTGCCGTGTGCATACTGCCAGAATATCGCTGCCAGCACACGGGCGGCGAATAACTGACGTATGTGTTACAATGTTTCCCTTCGCATGGGCACGTCTTGAACGACGCGGGTGTAATGCGAACTTGCTCTTTAGTGAAAGGAGGCGGCGCGGCTTTCGCTGCCGTTCCAGTCTCCAGTTTCAAAGAACCTCGCCGGGGAGGCAAGTCTCCTTTGCACAGTGTGTGAATTTTTTCATCAAATGGCAACATATGACAGCAAAGCCTCTGAGCCTCACTTACAGCAACACAGTATGGGTCATGCACGGATCCTCACTTCTGCTTGCGTACATCTGCGCACTCTTTTTCACCATAGCTAGTTTCCGCACATCCCTGCAGGAACAGAACAAAGCCCTACAGTTTTTGTTTCCCTCTTCGCATTGAACAGCAATTGCAGCACTAGAAACGTCTACTTATGTGAACAAACCTGCCTGTGACCTTTTCCAAAAGGTCATATAGCACAATATCTAGTGGCAACTTTTGTCTAATTGTGGTGTCAGAGGCGTTTTAAAAGTGTGTGTGTGTGTGTGTGTTTGGGGGGGGGGGGTTTCTAGGATGGGAAAGTAAAAATCCCCTTTAAATTATGACAGCCAAATTATTATATAATTATAATCACAGCCAATTATATATAACTTCCTGCATTTCTACATTTTCTTTA
>JAAGVU020000040.1:19869698-19886065 GCA_011763525.2 Mormyrus iriodes
AAAGAGTAGTTGTGTAAAGTAATTTCAGAATAATAGTGGGTGTTATAAATTAAATTAAATATTTAATGCCTCCTTCTTTGTATTTACAAGCTTTATGATTCATATGTTTTTCCTCACCTAAAAAGATATATTAGGAAATATAATTGAATCTGTTTTCTGTGTCAGGATTTTACTGGTTGAAGTTCAATCTAAAAACATATTTTTTTAGAACAGCTGTAGATCAGCCGGGTTATTTATTTATATATATAATGTATAATTATATACTTATTTATATATCTTAGCTGTGGCTTTTTTTCCCACCATGAAAAATGCTAGTTTATTGGTAGCGTCCCTAATTAATTTCCATTCAGTACACATAGCATTTGAGCAACATAGGCCTAATTTAATATGTCAAATAAATCATATATATCAAAATCAAAAATAATATCAAAAACAAAGAACTAAATGTAGATTTTTAAAAATCTATACTTTTGTCCAGTATTTTTAGTCGGAAAACCGTTTTCACATTTTTGTTGGCTGAAGAAAATGTAAGGAAGATACTACTGGTTGGGGTTTTTAAAATTTTGGACATCTGGTCCTGTGCCATGGAAAGTTTGGAGAGGTTTCAGTTTGTATAATGAATTTATTAATTGATGTAAGATTTTATTGTCGCACAGTCTGTAAAAAAATATGTTTTAATGCTTTTTAACATTATACTGAAAACTGGGCATAAAATATCTGGAATATTAAGTGAGTACTCATAGCAAGGTACTGCAAAGGCAAGCTGATCATTTTCATCATCAACAGTATATGGTATGGGTGGGTTATCAGTGATGGAGAACAGCTGTGGGCTTAATCAACAAATCAGCATTGCTGTTGACTTTGATGACCCAAACCATTATCCAGTAGGCTGCAAATATCAGTGTGATATTTTTAAATAATGACGTCGTCAGCAGCTATGAGCGTTCTTGCACTAATTTTAGTATCTAACAGCACAAGCTTTTGTTTGACAGGTTTTTGTGTCCTTGATGCTGTTGTCCCTACATTGTGGAGCAAGACTAAACCAACATCTCATGAATGAAACTGAATGAACACCCTGTTGTGCATTACAGGGTAGCCGACGTGTAAAAACCTGCTGAAGACCAACAACATGTAGAAATGGAAAAGAAATACTATAAAATGTATTTATTTTTTCATCTAGTAGCTAGTATTCAGCTAAACAACTAAACAACAATTCCTTAATCACTGGAATTAAAGATAAAAACAACACAAAACATTTTTATAGAATAGAACTGAATGGCAAAAATAATAGAAACAGAAAAAAATATTCACATCTAAGTAATTCAGTGGGAACCTTTGTCTTAAAACGTAAAATTCTCTTTGTCTTTAAACTTAAAAGTCTCCAAATAAATGAGTTTGTTTATCAATGGAACTGAAATTCAGTCAGAATAAAAACCACATTTGTTCCCATTTGTGTCCAGATGATATCCAACATTACCTTCCCTTGATTCAGGGGCAAGATATAAGGGGGGGCATCCAAATAATGTTAAGACTGTGGTTCGTGTTCAGGGTAAGAGTCTCACTACCTGAGTGTCATTCCTAAAGCATTTCATGTTTCTTTGTAGAATTTCAACATTTTTCCAAGCTCCATCTCAAATGACAACTTTGTTCCAGTATCAAACCTTTGATTTGGCACAGCCAAAACAATGCATGTGATTCTATTGATGTAAAAAGTGACAAATGTATCGCCACCATTGGAGCTGATTTGTGTAACTTTTCTTTAAATATAATCAAATGTTTACATTTTTCAGAACTTCTTTTGGCATCAGCAATATTTACATTTTTGATTTTGGAGTAAAATGTAGCATAGATCCTACATACACAGCAAAAAGAACCTGCATCACATCATTGTCTTGGAGCCAGAGAATCTTCCATGCTGGGATCCCACGCGGCAGTGAGCAGATTTATTTTTATATGACTTATTCATGACTCGTTTGTGCTTGTGGAGGCTGGAGCTTACTCTGCAGCAGCCCCTGGTACTACAGTGACACACATTCCGCAAATCCTGTTAACTCTCTTAAACACAAACTTGAAGCGTGACATTAGATTCTGGCATGAACCGTGCGGTAATATATAAAGTATAAGGTTTTCTTAATTTTGTTCCAGCGATTCCAGCTATCAATATTACAACTGTGTATCCTAGTGAGGGTTGGGGGTGATGAAGCATATTTCAGACAAAACAGGGCACACTGTGCAGGGATTCACCCTGAGAGGAATACTAATCTATCCAAAGGCACACAATGGGTAATTTTAGACAAATCAGTCAATCCACATGCATGTCTTTAAGAAAGCCAACGACATGGGGAGAACGTGCCAACTCCACACACAGAGTGTATGGGCAGGATTCAAGCCCCCAACCCTGGAGGTGTGAGACATCGGTGCTGCCCACTGTTTTCTGAGCAAAGCTGATTTCAGAGGAAATCAATAAGTGGTATGAGGTGCAATAGCTCCTAAAGGATGATAGTTTTACACCAAAAGTACATGGATGTAAGTACTAGCAAATGGATACCTACCCACATTTTTTTTGAAGACATAGGCTGAAAGAGTAATCACTGCTAGCCCATTACAGATTTTTGCAGCAGTGCGATTTTTGATCGGAGAGGCTGACAGACCCAATGTCATCTCACTCATCAGTTAGCAATCACTGCAGCACAGGTAGGAAGGGCACTTAGGGTACCAAATGAATACTTCCTGAAATAGAGGAATGCTTATGCTCAGCTGTTTCAATACATAAGTAAATGAGCAGGCCTAATGTGACCTTCACCGGGAGAACATGGATGCATGTGAGCATGCATGGATGGATGGATGGATAGATAGATAGATAATCAGGTCTGATTTTAGCCCTAACCATCAAAGTGTCAGCATGCTGGTTTCAAAGGGTCATTGTGCCTTACAGACAACTGGGAAAGTTTTTGGTTATCATTCTATTAACCAGATATTTATTTGGCTTCAGCGTTCAATAATCATTCAAACCCCAAATATGCAAGCAGACCCGAAAACCAGAAAGGGGACACTGCAAAGGAGAAGTGAGGCTTTGAACCGTAACCTTGAGTGTGAATATGTATTGTCTTTGGTATTTGTCTTTTGCATGTTAAATTTTATTTGTATTTTTTCAGTTTGTGTTTATCATTGGCTGGAAAGATATGCAGAGTAAGATTATCATTGTATAGTATAACTGACTGTTTCCTGTGCATATGACAATAAACTCTTGATTTGTGCTCTGTCAGTCACTGCCTGGATTGGCCCAATGGAAAATGATTTAAAACAGTCAGAGATGGTCAGAATATGGTAATACCACCCACCACAAGCTTCAAAGCCCAGTTTCTCCATTTTTCCACTTAGTATTCAATTCATTCTTCTGTTACATTTTGTGATAATATATTTTGCATAATCATTCCCACTCTATGGGTGTGGAGTTTGCATATTTTCTTGTATTACATGGATTTCCTCCAGGACTCCAGTTTCCTCCCATGGTCCAAAGACTTGGGAGAATCGGTGTCTTTAATTTTTCTAAACGGTGTGATCGTGTGTACATGCCCTATGAATGACTGACATCCTACCCAGGGTGTTCCCAGTGCTGCCTGGGATTGGCTCCAGGCTCCCATGGTCCTTTTCTGGGAAAGCGAGCAGCTGTAAGATGGATGGATGGAGAGAGAGAAGAGTGTTTGGAGTGTGGGTGGAGGGTATTATATCCCACTGGGAGACACCACCCACATCAGTAACTGCAGCGTTTGAGGACATTGACCCATTGTGCCTCAGGTTCTCCTGTGGCTATGTACCAGCTCTATTTTGTACAACCTTTCAGTGTTTATAATATATCGTATATATAAACGTGTCTGTTGGTAACTTCTGGAGGTTCCTTCTTCTGCTGAATGTCTACAAGATTTTTTGCACCATTATTGTAAATGAGAGTAGGTTCCCAGTTGAATTTCTTTATTAAATAAAGGCGTAAATGTTTTGTCCCAAGGTACAGTCCCTGATATTACTGGCACGTCTGAGGTGTCTTACTGCATAAACTTAACATGCGGCCTGCTGGAACGTTCTGTGATGAATTTGTATATTGAGGGTATTTAAGGCTAACCATGAGCAAATTGCGGGCACTTCTACTTCATCTTGGAGAACAAAACTTAACTTGCTTTGATAAAGTGAAAAAAACTCATAAGCTTTACAGGCTTCCGGCTATGAACGTGTTTATTGAACAAATAAGTAATAGGCCTACTGTTGTTTCCTCCAACTGGGCCATAACTAAAGCCTCTTCTCTGACCTCATGTCCTCTTCCACTAGAAACCACCTTTATCAGCTGGAAACCTGTTTATTGAGCTGGGGGTATTTCACTTCCAAAGTGTATATATACTAATACAGCACAGTGTTAACATCCAAGCTTAAGTGGTAAGTCCAAATATTTACTCCAAACCCTGAAAGAGAGCTTTAATTTCCTTGAATAATCTTACTTTAACTGCCAGCATGACCCAAATCCACTAAATAGAAATCATCTCTCAGAATATCTGTTTTTAAAAATATGGTTAAGTATAGATACTGAAACTGAAGCTGACAAACACAACTGTTAAATATAACCACAGGCAGCGATTATCTGGTTCCAAGCACTATGATCTGAATACATGCTTTGGCCACATTTAACATCAAGTTTCATTTGAATGTCTCTAAATGAATGCATATTAAGTATTGAAGCACTTTGTGTATGTCTGGCTTTATAGTGTATACATTACTGTATAAGGGCCTATGGACTATGGGCACTATAGCACTACCATAAAAAAGCCCTGAGTAGCGGAAGGAATATTGTACCAGTACATCAAATTTCATGATTCTCATTGAAATACAAGGGTAATTATAGCCTGCTGAAATCTGATTGGCTGTTGTCAGCCATGTTTGATGAGTAGAACTTTTATTATATAATTAGTTGGGACATCTGGCCATGAACACACATATAAAGTTTCACCTTTTTATTTCCAATGGTTTCCAAGTTATAAGCTATTTTGAATTATAGTTCCCCATTGGGTGATTTTTATGAAATTTGGAGAGTTGCCTCAGAATGTCATATCAACTAAACATAGCAAATTTAGTGAGAATTGAATGTTCCATTGATGTGAAATAGCTCATTAAGTGCAAACATGCCATGTCCCAGAGAAATGAATTGGTTTGTAGCATCAAATCAATTACCGTGATCTAATTCCTACATACAATTATAGGGCTACAAAATTTCATGATTCTTGGTCATATTCAAGGGCAATTATAGCTTGCTGAAATTTGATTAACTATTGCTAGTTGTATAGAAAAATCCAACCAATACTAATAGGGTTGCAGCACTGCATACTTGGACCCTTAATAATAAGTACCCTGCGTATTAGTGTGGCAGCTAAGCAAAGGGAAACCGTGCCAAACTTACACATCATACACACCGTATGTTTTCAAAGCCCAGCAGTTCTGACCAGTGGCAGGGCCTGGTGTTTTTACATAGGCTTTCCAGCAGATATGCTGTGCTGTACAAAGAAAGCTAATCAGACAGTGAATGTTCCTGTTTAGCTATTACTGTACTGTACTGTGTATGCTATTTATAGAATGCAATAGCTAAGTAATGTTTGCAAACCTCCACGTTCGTTAGTTACCCAGTTGTGCCTCATCTGCTTCCTTAGCCTCCAGAAATAGCTGTTGTTGCTGGTATCTTCAGACTTCCACTTTCAGTTTTAATTGATGTCTCCCCTGTATTAAATCTAAAGCTGCTGACAGACAGCGATGGTTGGTTGGGGTCATTAATAAGACCAGGCAGTACCAGTCAACGGTGCATGCTTTTCTGCAAGGCTCTGCACTAACGTCTCATAAGCACAGTCTTTGATGTGGCTGTGCAGGCCTGTACCTGTGGAATCCTGATAAATGGCTCCCCGTGACTTGCGTTATGTGCTCTGAGTTAATGCCCCTGTTGCTTGGCATGTCAGCGCCCAGCACCTTAAACCCACCAAATTGTCCACTGTGTTTTTCTGGCTGCTGCAAAAAGCACTTTTGCCCTTTCTTGCTTCCTGCATACTTCTCTTCCTTTTTCTTCCTCTGTTCCTCTGTGATTCCTATAATATTAGTGTAGTTTTCTAGGGTGGTGGGGGTTGTTGAATCACATATGAACACCTTGAAAGACAGAATGAGTCTGTCTTGCATCATGCACTATTCTGAGCTCTGGTCCTTTTTAACCGCGGAGAGGCTGCCTGTCCCCTCATGAGTGAGAAATGTATGCTCCTAGCCTTGGTGTGTTCCAGTCCCAGCATGCAACTGCCTGGGCAATCTGCTTCGCAATCACAGCACCCCCCTATCGCTCTTCCATGCCGCCATCTGTTGCAGCAACATGGCTTTCACCCTCCCCCCCCCTCGCAATCGCATCATCATTCCTGCTAGAAATCAGGAGGACAGGGTGTAGTGTGGGGCGGCTGCATTGTTTGGGCTTCAAGGTTATTGGGAGATGACCTGTGTCTTCAGTGGCATTACCCAACATGCCTTATGGACCCACGTTGTCTTTGACTTTAAGTAAAATGAGGTTTCTGCTGTGAACACACATTGTTGGAATACAACAGGCGACCTAGCCTGTTTGCTTACATCTAAGTAAAGTTCACCTTTCCCAGTTTACTGAAAAAACCAAACAGCAGCCCTTATTTCTGAAGACAGAAAGAATCTGCGTGTTATTCAAGGATAACACCAGCACAGGGGCATTATAATAACACTGCCTGAAACAGTGTCTGTTCCCCTGGTTTAATGTAGAACTATGTACTGAGCTGGAGAGTAGATAATAGCGAGGCAGGTTTTTATAGCTTGTGACGGATGGAAAACACAAAGACAGTGTATTTCACAAAGCTTCCTCTCAACACAAGCCTCAAGTGAGAAGTTCAGGCCTGAACGGCTGCTTTGAACACTTCAAAAATGGAAAGGAGTGGAGAGTGGCTATGTGGATTCCTGTAAGCTGATGCATCTCCTTTTATGTGTACTGAATGTATTATTCCTTGTGCTTAGAAGCGATTCTGAATTGTCACAAGTTTGATTCTGTGAACATGCTTTTTCCACAAGCATCACACATGAGGTCATGCAGAACATAAACGCTGTTGTCTAGTTCACATCTCATGACTTGTGACTACTCCCAGCGACACATTCAGGTGTCGTGGTTTCGTTGTGATGTGTGCTTTCTTCAAAAAAACGTCTTCCAAAAATCAACAATGAGAAACACTACTACAGACAACACTGCCCATATGCATGTGAAAATTACAGAAGACATTAAAATTAATGGAATATTTTACAAAACACAGGGTTCCCCACTTTGGTTAGCTGGCTGGCATGAGATTTTCAATTCGAAACAAGTATGTGCACTCATTTACCTGTATGTAACCATTTTATTGCATTGTAAATAGTAGGGTTTGCAATCTATCCCAATGCATTTGATGTAGCTAATTTTAGGTCTATAATGGAATAATAGAGATTTGCCATAAGGTTTCTTGCGTGAGCGTGATATTCAGAAAATGTGAGTGTCACGCCAGATGCATGAGAGTTGGCAACCCTGTAAACAGTTTGTATGGAACGTCAGGAAGAAGCTGCAGTTGAAATATTACACACAAGGGGAGACATCAGCGGACCCAGCAGAAATACTGTACAGTCTTGAAACCCATTTTTTGGTGCATATTAATCTGTAACTGATTGAGATCTGACTCCTGGTTTCTTTTTTGCAGCTAATCACCAGTGACGCTGATGGAGCCATACAACGGGCGGGTCGGTTCCGTGTGGAGAATGGATCCTCCGAAGAGGTCAGTACCACCTATCATAATGAAATTAGACAGTTAATAGGAAGCTTTGGTTCCTCTGTGTCAAGACAAGGATCCTTTTTTCTTAAGTAATCAAGGGTGTTGAACTCATAGATATGATTATATGGCAAAAAAATCATTTTTTTTTCACTAAATACAGGAATATCCCACTTGGGAATGATAACTCTTAACAACACCATGACAGATTTCTCAGAGCAGCACATGATGTGTGTTGAGACCATATATGAATGACTGTGCATTATTATAGATTAGTGTATGTCACTATTATGCAAAAAAGCTTGAGTGGTAAAGGCGCAATGTAAAATAAATTCAATTTCATAGGTTCAGGGTACCTTTGATGTTGTTTGGCTCTCAAATGATCAAGAGCAGCATTGAAAGCCTTAGCCAACGCAGAAATGCAAACTCACTTCTTTCACAGAATCTCATGCCAAACTTCATAATCAAGTACGTCTGTCTCTCCTACCTGCACCCTCCATCAGAGAATCAGAGTGCCAGTGAAAACAGTAGACGCCTCTAGCTTTAATCCCCTTGTTTTTCAATATGTGCTGAAGTTTTTATGAGTCACCTTCCCACACGATTCATAACACTTTCCCCTCAGAAAACAGACGCATGATAGCACTTTGTTAATTAGGACTGGTGTGCTCCTGTTGGCATGAGTGTTTCTTGTTGGATTGAATACATGGATTCACATCATTTTTTTCAATCATTGTTCCTTTGATGGATTTTAACTCATGGCATTTAGCTTAAAAATCAATAGTATATTAAACAATGCTGACAGAATTAAATGTAGGGCTACTGTATCTGAGTGAAGAATTTGTCAGCAACACAACACAACAAAGTGTACGTGCCATAAAAAAAAATTAAGAAACGTTTTAGTCATTCTGTTTTTACATTAGATTATTATTTTCCTTTATGTGAAGTTTAAAAGCCAGCACATGCAGAAAATTTATTGAAAAGAATTAAATAAGAGACATGAGTTGGACAAAGGAAGTAGGCTCCTTTAGTGTCTTTGTGCAATGTGTCTGATCTGGAGTTGATCTTGTTTGGAGTCTTTTCAAGGTGGAACCTCTTAAAGTAGAGTATGAAGGGAAGTGGCTTAAGATAGACAGCCTGCCTGCGGTCTCCTTGAACTTTGACTGAGCTTGAACAGTATTTGGAGGAATGGACAAATATTCCCAGATCTATGGGTGCTGTGCAGGTGAATGTGTACTCCAAAAGGCCTTAGCTGTATTTTAGCAAAATATGTTTCATTTTTTTCTTTTCCTTTATACCTCAAGGGTTTTGGCGATAAGCCGCAGATGATCTTTAAGACAGCAACTAAGCCTATCTTACCACTGAGATCAAATGTTTGATAGCCCAAATGGTGTGAATTCAATGCATAGGTTATTTACTCGGGCTCCAAAGAGTTTTATCACTGAGCCTTTGAAGAACACTGTTGCTTTGATTTTACCGTCCACTCCAGCAGCATGTTGTCATAACTAATGCCCTAATTTAGTAGCAGCGCTAAAAGCGATTACAATTTTCTTTATATTTAGAATCCTAAGTGGGAAATGAATAGTCATGATTAGTGGTAGCTTGATTTAATTTAGATATAATGAGATTTTTATAAAATGTGCAAATAAGATAGCAGTCTTTTAAGTGCATGTGTTCTATGAGTTACTCTTATTTTAAACCTGTTTATGAAGCTGCTTACGGTAAATATTAATTTCCTTTTACTCAAACTGAGATAAAATGACATGTGAACCGACATACCTAAGAATGGACAGTATGCAAACCAGAACTGGGCCACTTAATGATGACTAAAGACTGAAGTGCAGCTGTATGTTCACAGACACAGTTGCTATTGCTTTCGTCCATCTCTACATGTTACTCCTTTGCATTTAACCTGCCTCCAACTCTCTCTGTAGATGAGAAGGAAAACACAGATCTGCATGGCGGGCGTGTCAGGGGTATACATCCCTGAGCTTCAGGTGGAGAACCTCTTTGAACTCTCACCGTCCATGTTTATATCTCATTTACACCACCACTTTTATTAAGAACTCACTATCACTGGCTTTCTCGTACAGTCTTATAATGAAGTCCTGGCACAGAGAACACTGCAGTTTGATCATTTCCTTACTTATTAGGTGGATGACAAAAGCAGTGCCGTTTTAATTTTGCATTGATCATGTGTATTTGGGTGCCTAAAAAATGGTGGTGGTGGTGGTGGTGGTGCGGGGGGTTACTGATCTCTATCAGGAAATTAGGAAGTTACAGCAGCTTGCAATCAGATAGCAAAAACAGAAAAATCCATAGAAAAGAAGGTGCAATACATACGAATATATAAAGGACTGAAGAATGAAATGAATGAAGAAAATGAGCTGATGTGAATAAATGTACAGATGTGCAAGTATGAGAAAGTAGAGAAGTATGAAGAAACAGAAATATGCAAAAACCTGTGCGAAAATACAGAAATGTGCAAAAACTGGCCTCCCCCGTTGATGTTTTTTTTTTAGAAAAATATTCTTCTTTTAATTGGTGTTGTAGAATACAAACTACACTCCTGGAACATGGAGAAGGACGGATGTCCATCTGGAGAACCCGGAGTACCATACCAGGTGGTTCTTCAAATACTTCCTAGGAAAAGGTGGGCCTGATAATTTGATCCATATATCCAGTTGGAGCACACTGAACTGGTATTTGGGAAGCAGACCTGATTTCTTCATGCTCTACGTTTGCAAAAAAAATAAAAAATATTTGAAAAAGGAACCAATTTCTTTTCAGAATCTAAGATATCATGCTAAACCTCAGGTGACTAAGTGTTCTGCTGCACTTCCTGATAGATTGCGTGTTTGGTTTTTTTAAGTCCATCAGAACTATGTGGGCACGGACACTGAGAAGAACCCATTTTTCCTGTCTGTGGTCCTGTCTGACCAGAACAGTCAACAGGTACCTCAGTACCGGGCCATCTTATGGAGGAAATCAGTGAGTACCCTGGGGTGTAATATGGATCTAGCTTTTTGGAAGGAGGGAAAATGAAAACTTGAAAAGGAGCTAGAAATCAAACACAGAGAGAGAGAGAGTATTAGTGTTTTCAAAGGCTTCCTTTCATTGCATCTGAATTGTCCCTATTATTTCAGTATCTTAGGTCTGGTGAGTATATTCTTGGTCTAAGGAGATCACAGGAGATCAAAGCAGCTGGTGTCCCTTACTGTCTCTCAGTTGTCACTCCTTTGTTAATGATTAATGTGTTTCATTCCCGGAACACATTACCTAGATTTCCCTGAAGAATGAGGTGAAATTCTTTTTCTTTGTACTCCACTCGCTTTTCATGATGCCCCTGATATAATTGCTCAGATTAGATTTTAAATTCAGAACATCTCACTTCTTGGAGAGGCCTGCATTTCGTCTCTGGAGTATTTCTTGGTGCATTAAATGATTTGACAAGGACTAGAGTGGGAGAGTGATATCTGGAACTCGTGAGACTGACGAGATGACGGTTTAGGGGCTAAATTTGACACAATGGGCGTTTGGTACAGAATCATTTTGGTATATTATTATGACATTAAAATGTTTTTGTTTAAAAATTTGTATGGGTGTTGCGTAATCAAAAATTCTTCTTGATGCTGCTTAAAAAAATAGTAGCCTAAATATTCCATGTAAATCAAGTTGAAAATGGGTAAGCCGTTGCCATAATTTAATGCCGTCTTGTGTGTCTTGAGTCCATATTCCTGAATGTGATCTCTAGGTGCTGTAAGGTTACCTAGTAACGCTGCTGTGCTCTTCACTTGCTCAGGGGACCCTGAAGATCAGTCTTCCCTACAGTCCCACAAAAACACTCTCCGCTAAGTCCATTCTAAGGCAAGTCTTGCAGAGTTATGCAAAGAGTCTCCTGCACTCTTACATATTGTATTGTATGTAAGTTGATATATACAGTGCCCTGGAGGGGCCACAAGTATTTTTTTTATTTTGCATGCACGATATACTAAATCATTTGCACAATTTGGTTTAACATGCCCAAGAAATACTGAATTGAGTTAACATAAACACACATCCTTAAAATGTGTGCACAATTTACTTTTTTCAGTCCTTCAATTTGCTGTTTCGAGCTCTTGAATTCATTAAGTTGTGCTCACATTTTGGTTATTTGTGCCCGCAAAACCAGGAGCTAGAATCTTGGGACTATTGTCAAGCCATCTGCACATAGTTTTAAAGTGTGTGAATACTAGTTGTAAATAAATTGTTACTGAATTAAAATAAAAGGCAAATTCAAAAAAACCTACCTGATACATAAATGTACAAATGGTAACTAAATAACCACAAGCTTTGTCCATTAAACAATAAAAGAGAATAGAGCTGGAATGGGAGACATTATGCATTATTATAAAGGCTCAGAGATGTATACATAATGGTTATTACCATGCAAAGTATTTAAAATTAGGTGACTATAATGCCTAATTTAAACCATAGAACTTACAAATGTGTGTCGGCTTGTCAGATATAGAAGAACATTCTCAAATTGGAATGGGGAGACATGTCTTATTACGGCATTATTACAATTACTACATACCGTAGTATTCATGCACCCGCAAACTATGTGCAGATGGCCTGCCCACAGTCCCAAGACTCCAGTATAAGTAACAAAAATGTAAGCATAACTTAATGAATTGGGGAGCTCGAAACAGCAGTTTGAGAGCACAAAAAAGTCAATTGTGCACACGTCTTAGGGATTTCATGCGCTCGATTTAGTATTTCAGGCACATATTAAGCCATATTATACACTCAATTTAGTATATCGTGTGCACAAAATAAAAAATGTAACTGTTTGTGGCCTCTGCTGGGCTCCGTAGATGTACCCTTTGTGTATGTGTAATATGACATGAAGTACTTACCTTTTCAGTGCTAATTAGTCTGCCTGGCTGAGTGCTTTGTCACAGCTTCTGGTGCAAATCTTGAGCTACTCAACGAGGCCCAACAGGCATAAACCACATACTGAACCTTTTCCCTAGTTTTGCAAGTCTAGACTCCTTTAATTGAGGAATTAATCATTCTCACTCTGCAATACTGTTCCTCCCTGCCGCATGGTGCTTAAAAGATTACCCAGCTTCTCTTGTTCTTTCTCAGTGCCATGAATCTTGACAAATTTGAAAAGGGCCCCAGAGAAATACTGAGCCCCCATATTCAAAAGGTGAGTGCTGACGAGAACTCGTGGTCATACGGCATGCAGGCTCATTGTCGAATAACTAAGGGAGATGATGTGGGAATACCGTGCTGACAGCTATTTCATTAATGCCACTTTCCATTACAGGACCTGTTGGTGCTAGAGGAACAAGAGGTATTGTTAATTAATCAGTTTTTATTCTTATTTTTGTATCATTAAGTTTTACTGGACTGACTCCAGGGCCTGCCCTGGGCGCCCTAGGTGCAAATATACTGAGCCCCCCCCCCCACCCCCAGCCCTCCTAGAGCAGCAGAAAACGAGTCAATTTATATCAAAAATATTTCAGTAGTCCATGGTATCTGGTTGCTGACTAGCTAGCTCACGTCTGTTTTACATGAAAAGTAGTGAAATACTAAAACTAGTGTAAAAAACTAATGTTGCAGAATGCAACCAGAGGCGTTTCTTTGGATTTTTTTCACCAACTATCTAATCTAGTGATGATCATCCAGTCACTATGCTCAGAATCAAGCGAGGATGTGTACAGTCACTGTAGCATCATAGATGAGGCTGGTGTGCTTAATGTACCCATTTTCTGTGCTCCTGAAAACCCTCTGCTAGACCTGAGTTCTGTATTGAGAATGAACCTGTGTTTGCAGGGGTCTGTGAACTTTAAATTCGGTGTCCTGTATGCCAAAGACGGCCAGCTGACGGATGATGAGATGTTTAGTAATGGTGAGCGGTGCTAACCTTCATGTAAATACATAATTGGTGTAGCTGCCCAGGCTCAGAAGGTGTATGTTTAGTGTGCTAATGTCATGGCTGATGTCTAAGGATTTGGAAATTGTTTTTGTTCCTTACACAGAAAAGGGAAGTGAAAACTTTGACAAGTTTTTAAACCTGTTGGGCGACTCAATCACACTGCAGGGCTGGGCTGGGTACAGAGGAGGCCTGGACACGAAAAGTAAGACACATGACTTTGCACAGCCTTCCTCATGCGGAATAAGGCACTCCACAGTCTGCAATGACTTTAGTATATGTCTGTTTATTCAGTGCTGTAATGTCACTGTTTAATATTCTGTTATCCACAGATGACACTACAGGAATAAAGTCCATATACACTGTGTACCAGGGCCACGAGCTCATGTTCCATGTGTCCACCATGCTGCCATACTCCAGGGATAACAAGCAACAGGTGAGGCAGTCCTGCACAAGCTAGTGAATAACAGGGGGATTCAGAGAAAGCATGTAA
Organism: Mormyrus iriodes; assembly: GCA_011763525.2. Lineage (NCBI taxonomy): Eukaryota > Metazoa > Chordata > Actinopteri > Osteoglossiformes > Mormyridae > Mormyrus > Mormyrus iriodes. The sequence continues at coordinate 19,883,935 of JAAGVU020000040.1, forward strand.
CAAGCATTCTATTCTGGAGTGCAGGTTAAGTCCCATGCAAGTGTGACATCCTTCAATTTGCCACCCCACACAGGCAGGCACGGAGAATTGACTCATTGATGGACTTTGGCTTTGACCTTGACCATAGTTTAGACCTTGCTTTTAGCAAGCAGGCCCATTCTCTCTTTTTCTATAATGTTAGCAAGCCCGGGGGGGGGGGGGGCTTGTCATTTTTCTTTCTCTCTTTCTTTATTTCTTTCTTTGTCTTCCCTTTTCCCTGTTATGAATTATTGTGTGCAAATGATGTAGGAATGTGTTACACCCATGTAAAATGAAAAATGCCTTGGGGTGACTCTGTTGTGAAAGGCGCTACATTAAAATAAATCAAATTGAATTGAACTTAGAGAGCCGAACCAAAGATTAAAACCTGATTAGGAGACCTAATATGAATCGTCTGTTTTAAGAACATTAGAAACATAGTAGCACTGTAGCCAATATTTCAATATTATTGTGCCCAGGGGTTTCCACTAAGGCACCGAAAACCAGAGCACAATGCATGTAGTTGGGTCAATTGTGTGAATTGTTTTTTCAATATGTTTGAGTTAAGTTCCATTAGACATATGAGTACAAGTTATACTCGTTACTTTTCTGTTTATTCTGTGATTATATATTTTCGATTACCCTATGACTCAGTACAGCTATCTGGTGTTTCCCTCTGTAAAGCTGATAAATATCATGTAAAGCGCTTTAAGGCGACTCCATTGTGAAAGGCGCTATATAAAACTAAATAGAATTGAATTGAAGTAGCGGCACAGGATAGTTCTAATTAGGTTTTTATGATCACGAAACCCAGGACTGCCTAATAATCTCGGTTACATATTGAATCAGTAAGTCACTTTAGGCTCATCTTCGCAATATTTAGTTGTCTAGCAACACCAACTCTGTCTGTTTATATGTCTGAGTGTAGGCTGGAAATAGCACTGCACTGAGACGATGAAGTTCAGATACTTGGTAATATTTTATGAAGGGGAGGTCTGAAGCTGAGCATGCCCAGGCAAGGATGCCACCTCCCCACCATGGAGGAATGCCGGTCCATTGCAGGGCACACACACCTGCAAGATTAGGAGACATCAGTTCACCCAACTGAATGTCTTTTGATTGTGGAAGAAAATCAGAGTACTTGAAAGAGAATCCTTAACTCCTCCCACACAGGGCTGGGATTCGAACCCCAAACTGGTGGTGTGACGCTCCCTTCTGCCTCACCATTCTGCTGCTCTTAATTCATTATCATTTATTATTGTTGCAAAATTTGTTTGTTTTTCTTTTGGTATGGGAAAAACAGCATATTTCCGAAAGTGTAAGTTTAATTCATTTTGGCTGTAAATATGAGGTTTAACGTGTTTCTGGTTGATTAATATATTATTGTGTGTGTTAAGTCAGGTCAGTTACTCTTGGCAGTAATTTTACATTATAGCTCTACATGGGGGCAAAAGCTGTGGGTGTTTGGATGCCACATGTGCCATGGTTCATGTGCTTCTGCACGCACCCAGGTGGAGCGGAAGAGACACATTGGGAATGACATCGTCACTATAGTGTTTCAAGAGGGGGATGACACCTCGTCAACATTTAAACCATCCATGATCCGATCCCATTTCACACGTATCCTTTGGGACACTGTGGGTCTCAGTGGGAATCCCAAGAGAAGTGATATATTGAGGTTCCTTGTATGTTTCCTTAACTTATGCCCTGTAGACATATTTGCCTTAGTCAGGTTTGATAGTAAGAACAACAGCTACAGGTGAGTATGAATTCTGTACAGGGTTTTTGTTGCTCATTCTGTGGCCATTGTGGTGTGATGTGTTGCACTGCTGCCATGTACACCAAACAGGCTGAAGATCTTCTCAGAGGAGAGCGTCCCATTGTTTGGGCCCCCCCTCCCCTCGCCACCAGTGTTTACAGACCATCAGGAATTCAGGGACTTTTTGTTAGTGAAATGTGAGTTCGCCAGCTCGTTCATTTCTTTCAGGGGCGTGTCAAGCTTTTTAAAAGTGGGGGGGTTCTAGGATGGGAAAGTGAAAATCCCCTTTAAATTATCACAGCCAAATTATAATATAATTATAATCACAGCCAATTATATATAACTTCCTGCATT
>JAAGVU020000040.1:19886165-19901793 GCA_011763525.2 Mormyrus iriodes
TGATAGGAACATATCATGCTGAAAGAGACAAAAAAAAGAAAAACACGGAGGTACTTGCCTAACGTATACGGTAAAGTCACCCCCCAGCTTGTTGCTATAACATTAAATGCAATGCCATTGGCAACAAGGGCTCACAGGGATAATTAACCTCGTCTCGCATACATTATGTAGAAAATGCTGACATTACGATGTTGTGACAGACGTTGTGAATTTTGCTTTACTAATTGAGCGTGATGCAGTATCAGATATCACTTTGTTCTACCTCTAAATTGTTCTCCCCAAATCCAACAGGTCAATACGTTGCCAACTTACTGACTTTGAAGTGGAGCAGCTCTTGTTCCCTCATCACTAACGCTAACTGATATATTTGCTGTGATTGGCTGAATGGTCCTTCAATCAAACTAACAGACCTATGTGTGTAGTCTAATTTTGCGCATGTATTTTTTTCTCCCAGATTGGGGCTACGGTCAGTTTGCTCTTGTACCCATAGCAGTACGTATTTTATTATTGTTTTAATCTGACAAAAGTGGGGGGGATGGAATCATGTTTCGGCAAAAGTGGGGGTGTTGTAACACCCACATCCCCCCTGCTTGCAACGCCCCTGATTTCCTTCCAGCTTTTTCATGGGTACGATTTGGACCTTTAATGTTTTACCGAACCAGTGAAAAATGCAGATTTTCTTTTCAAACTTTTGACATGTCTGTCTCTGTTGTGTTCCTGACAGTAATTAACGGGGAAAAGGCTACATTAGAGACCGCTACGTTTGCTCAGAAACGGCAGCGGACACTGGACATGCTGATACGATCACTGTATCAGGACCTCAGTCCTGACCTTCACAAGGTACATCTTGGATGGACAAGGTTACTGTTGGTACTGGTTCCCAATATGTGACCTACCGGAATTATAATAAATACCCTCACATGTTCTATAGGGATTAGGAACATTTTTCCATATCTGAAGTGTCATATTTATGTTATGTTCCAACATAGAAAATCAGATACATGCAACTTCTAAAAGCATTTATAAAGTACTAGAAACCTGTTTGCCCATGAAACCTCTTTGCTCTGAGAGCCAAATGCAATCCTTACAGCAGACTCTGAGCTGAAGATCCACAGACATATCTGCATTAAGCTTACTTGTGCATAGCAGCCATGCCTGACGCTAGTCATCTCTTGACTGCAGTGAAGTAACTGCTTTATATCTCACTGGTAGAGTGAGAGCGAAAGTGACATGTGTATGATCTATCAGTGCCATCTTACCACACTGCATCTAGTGAATGATAGTTCATGCTCTCGCTCTGTTGGTTCCGTGGTAGGTCCACTTCTATCCCCAGAACATGTTGAACCGGCGGTCATTCAGTGACGTTCTGCCTGAGTCTCCCAGATCTGCCCGGAAAAAGGAGGAGGCCAGGCAAGCAGAGTTTGTCAGGATAGGTCAGGTAGGTACTTGTCAGGAAACATCATGCCCCAGCAGTATGTATGTGTGTGGTCCAGGTATGCCTTACATTATGGGGACCAAATGTCCCCACAATATGGTAAAAAACCTGTTATTTTGAAGTTGTGGGGACCATTTTTTCGGTCCCCACAAGGGGAAACTCAGTTTTATAAAAATCTGTGACTACAATTAAAAAACTAAAAATGTCAAAAGACTTTGCATTTGGTTTGGTTACCTATGGTTAAGGTTAGGGCTGGGTAGGGGTTAAAATTGTCATTGTTGGGATGAGGGTTATGCCCATAGAAATTAATGGACGGTCCCCACAAAGATATGAGTACAGCTGTGTGTTTGTGTGTGTGTGTGGTTTTCTTCAGTATTGACATAAGCCTTTTTCTGCTGCCAGATATCTTCAGTTGTGAATCTGCCGTCTTTATCCACACCTTTAAAGTAGCATTGTGTTGATAAGTTTATTTTTAGTCGCTTGTTATCCAGTGGAATAAGAGCCAAACAACCTTCCTCACTATCCAGGCGTTAAAACTGAAGACCATCGTGCAGGGTGATGCCCCGACCAGTCTGGCAACGACGGGGATGTGCCGAAAGGAGGTGGGGGGCTGCCATTTACCTCCAGCTAGGTGATGAATGGAAGTATTGAATGTGTCCAGAGTCAAGACTGCGATGTGACCCGTTGTCCGACTTTCTCATAGCCCTGGGAGCCGCAGCCCTTCTGCAGTAATTTTCCACATGATATTATATGCAGCGACCCGTGGGGTCAGTCTCTGCTTGTTGCCACAGAGGCCGGAGTCATGCTACTGGGCGGTGAGTTACGTTTCCTGTCCTGAGTGGTGACGGCCGTTGGCTTTAATCCTTTCACTGCACCACCTTGACAGGTGCTGATGCCTAGCGTTTGTCTTTTCAGCCTAGCATCATTTCCACACTGTGTTGGTATAGATATCACTGGAAAAGCTAACAGGCTCTATTGCCATAAGAAAATGCATTTCCATCCATGCATGGCTAATTATCCTTAATCCTTAATTATCAAAACTCTGCTCCTTCTGGTTCTGCTTATTTTTTGTCTTCTCCCTTATATGCGTGTACTTTGTTCCGCAGAGAGCCATACAGTCCCTACGCAGGTCTTTGACCGAACCATGCTGGTTAAACAGATGCATGTCCTTGAACCTCAGGACCTCCTGATCATGAGGGCTGACAAAGGTGAGAAGAAGAGCACATCCAGTAACTGAGCAGCTCTATTTTAGAAATAAAATAATATAGGTATCACTGTGTTATAACTCAAGACATTGAGTGGTGAATCACTTTAGGAGATTTTCTTCAGCCTTATACTAAAAGGGTGAACTTGGTCCATTCAAATATCTTCCATTTCAGGCACACATAAATTAATCTAAAAACAGCAATTCAACAGCGAGTCACACAGTGCAAAAAACAGAGAAGCCTTGTGATTGACTGTGGAGGTCACCCTGTTTTAATTACCCACATCAAGGAAAGGCAGCAGATGTTTCAGTGGGCCTCTCTCAGAATTTCCAGTATTTCGTGTGTTTTCTCACAGCCTTGTGTTCTGTGGGTGGCACTTGGCTGCTCTTTTGAACTGCTTTTGATGTATTGCGTGATTTCTATTTATTAATTGTGAAAGAAATTTTTTAAACTTCCACGGGGGTGGCAGTGGCCTGCCACACAGTGTTATGGATCACTGACTCACTCAGCAGGCACACATGGCAAAAATAACATAGATTCACTTATGAATCACATCGGACACTGAGAAATACAAAAGGTAGCTTTCAGGGATGGGGTGGGAATTTCGGCTGCCAAAAATGCAGAAACAGTTAGTAAAGCCTCGCTTGGCAAGGGTTGGATTTAAGCATATACTGATCAGTATTTATCCTAATCGATTTAACTGCAGAGTGGGCATTGAGAAAGGAAGATGCACAGTGTCCATTGCAATAATTGGACCTTTTATGAAGTTACATAATCATGTCCGAGCTGTAGTTTGTTTATTTCATCTATGGAAAATGTAACAGGTTTACAAAGTATTACAAGTAATTTTATTAAGGGTAATTTTGGGGCGGTGTGTGGCTCAGCGGACTAAGCCTCTGGATCAGAAGGTCACTAATTCAGTGCTCAGCTCCATGGACAACACTACAGGTTGCTGCCCTTCACTGCCATGCTTGCTCTGACCTGCCTATGTATCCGTGTGTCATAGAGAGCAGGATGGGGTAGGCAAAAAAACAATTTGCCCACAGGAATCAATAAAGAATCATCATATTAATAGCAGCTGTTCTGTGTCAAGATCAGCCCTCTTGTAGGGACGTAATGGGATTTGTGGTCATTTTCCATAATAGTGAGTCATGACTGCTGATTTGTAACGCAGCTGGTTTGCTTATTGTACAGGGAAAGAAGCCCGTCTCTACGTCTTTCGACTCAACACCGTCTCCCAGAGCCTAAAGGAGAAGCAGCTCATCCGCAGCAAATATGACAGTAGAGACAATAAACTTGAGAAGACCAAAGGTGATTGGATTTCTCCATGGTCACGTGACTCACGTTCTCCAAAGTTACAGTGACAAGAAGAGTTTCTTTTATGTCAGTGTGGCACCAATGCAGTCCCCCTCTCTCTGTCTCTGTCTGTCTCTGTCTCACACACTCGCCCCGCCCTACAGGCTGTCATTTGTACTCCATTAACACTCACCACACGGCGGAGCTACGGATCGTGGCAGCTATTCGCAACAAGCTGCTGCTCATCACCAGGAAGACGACACGCCAGGAGTGTGCGAGTGCTGACTCCCCTGTGGAGGAGTTACAGTACATCAGGGTAAGTAAGTGTTACTAAGGGCTTCCCTTTGCTACCTCCATGACCTGGGGTGACGACACAGCAAGCAGAATGAATCATATCATCATAATCACATCAGTCTGAATTTCCTAAATTACCTTAAAATTGTACTTTGCTCTCAGAGCAAATCAAAAAAATTACACAACAACATTAATTACTTAATTTGTGTCATTTGTAGAAAAATTAAGGAAAAAACAAAATAACTAGTCGAAAGCATAATTCTGTATAAAGATATGCTTAGGATTCCTACAAAATTAATTTAGTAATTAAAGTGGGTATAGGAAATGGATGGATGGAATTAAACTTTTCATTATAGCCTGCACAGAAACATCTGTAAATAAAACAATGTTATGAAGGACTTATATAAGATCTTTAATAGAAAATGTTATTAATAATGTGAGATTTTTGTAGATGAAAGTCCATGGAATTAGAAAAGTGATATAGTTCAATCTCAGTATGGCAGCAAAACCCAAGAAACAATAATTAAAAAGTTTATTTTTACCAGCACACGAGAACAACAAGAAACACATAACAGGCACACTATGACCATTAATAAAGAAATCCAAGAAGTAAAACAGATTAACAAACAAATAACCTGAACAGAAACTGTCCTTATGCACACCACAAAGCATGCTGGGATAGATATCCAGGAAGTACAGAGTACAGCAACTTTGGTATACTACAGTATTTTTATAATGTATCAATATCAATCAAAGTCCAAAATGAAAATCTAATCATATATAGCAATTTCCTTCATGGCTTAGAGACACACTAAAGCATGAAAAATTATGATTTATCTTTAATCTGTTAGAGTTTTTCCTAATGCAAGTCTTTCCGTTACAAAGGAGATCTGTCTTTGCGACCCTCCTGTGGTCATGACGCTGGTGGATGGCCCCACCGGTGAGAACGACAACATCATTTGTGTGGCCTACAAGCACCAGTTCGACCTCATTAATGAGAGCACGGGTGAAGCCTACCGACTGCATCACATAGATGCCAACAAGGTGAGTCATCCAGGTGTAGCTGCTGGGCCTGTGAGCTTCAGCAGGACCCTCTCTGCTGCCCCCAACTGTACCCAGTACTCTCAGGCAACGCATACAAGATATTTATATTTATCACCACAAGGTGGTGAGGGGGGCTAAACTCTTCTGTGTACGTTTTTCCACTATAATGAAGCCCAGAGACGTCTGGCTAATTGCGAAAAGTGGCCTCCAATGGCCCACCTTATTTCCCTCAGGCTAAAGTTTAATTCATTTGTACTCCCCTGTCCAGGTCAACTTTGTGGCAGCCATTGATATGTATGAGGATGGAGAAGCTGGCATTTTCTTGTGCTACAATTGTGAGTACCGGAGGATTTTGTTGACTTTTTCTGTGGTTTTCCAAGCACTGCTTCCTATGCCAAAGATACACAGCACAATAATAAGGGCAAAATGGAAGTTCTTTTCCATGCTTTATTGTTTATGATATGACTATAATAAATCACAGACATAGGTGTGTTTTGTAGCTGATCCTGCAAATTGTATCATAGATATCTGCTACTATAAGAAGGTGTGCCCATTCAATGGAGGTGCTTCCATAACGCAGTTCACCAATTCGGATTTCCACTTCAGCTGGAACCAGGTGCCAAATGCAATCGGTATGCTACCATATGAGCTTATTTAGTTCTTTGGCAGGTTGTTTTGTCTTTTTTTGAGTTAAATGTACAACTTTGCAGTCTCAAGTGCAATTCTATTGCTTTGCTCTGCTGTTTGCAGGTCCTCATCCACAGTTTTGGCCCTACACTGACTTTTACAAGCACATAACAAAACTTCTTTACTGTCTGTCTGTGATCATGTTGTTTTTAATATTTTGATTCAAATCGAATGAAATTGTCAGTCTGCATGTGATTACAAGTAACTGTGTGTATGCATGCGTTTTGGATTTTTAGTCTGCGCCTTCCCCTACATCCTGGCTTTCACGACTGACTCCATTGAGATCCGCCTGGTTGTGAACGGAAACCTGGTGTACACTGCGGTGGTCCCCGAGCTACAGCTGGTCTCATCCAGGGTGGGTGAGGCACGGCAAGCATCTTGCTCCCCTAACGTTCCAGCAAGCTCAGACCCCTTTCTAACTGTAGCCGAGTTACACCATCACAGGAAAGATAATCATCTCATAACGAGGGAACACACCAAAGTCTACAGGAAACGCTGATGCATGTTGAACTCCTGGCAACTCAGCTTATGAATTTATACCGTAGATCTAAAAAAGTAGTGCACAACTCATAACAGCGCTCGTCTTTGCGAGAAACCATGTCAGGCTGGTGTACGAGGTATCCGCTTTACCTGAAGAGGCTCTTAAAGGAGTGGCTGATTTGCTTTTTGTTTGCAGTCAGACATCTACTTTGTGTCCGCCACTCCGGTGAATGCTGTCTTCAGCAGCAGTTCCAGGGAAAACAGCTCACACAGCTCTCCTCAGAGCCCCACTGGGCAGGACATGCCAGCCTTCCCCCTGCCACTAGGTGACGGTAGGTCTTTCCTTAAAATTTTATGGAATGAATTTTACATAATAACTCCATTACCCAAACATTCACAGATTTTTATGCTATAGTACTATATATACTGCATATGTAGTCATATGTGTAATTAATTTGGTATTATTTCCTAAGAAATTTCAAGGCTGTCTAATTTACTCACAGTTACAGTACTTGTGTGCAACACAACATTGACCAAGATACCAGTCACACAACCAGAAGTTATTAAGGTTAAGTAAAAAGTTCAGTTGTGGGCAAGTTTCCCACTGGATTGTAACAAACCATGATTAACACCAGCAAGGATAATTACAGATGAGTAACTGTTGAGGTTGTGGGTTTGGCCGGCGGAATGAGTCACGCATAGCAGTATGCCGGTTATAGACAGGCTCCCTCTTAGTGAGGTGAAAAACCGAACAAAGTTCATGAAGTGTGCAGTTCTGCAGTATGTCTGTCTTTCAGATCTCGCTAACCAGGATAATGCATTTCACACTTCCTGGGATTGTAAGTTGAGTTATACATTGTTAGCCATTTTTTAGTAAAAGCCAAGGAAAATAAATGCAGTGTATTCATTTATTTCTTTGTCCTGTTGTATGGTTTCTCAGACTGAGAATCTGGTCACTGTCCAGATGACAAGCATCTTATATGGTCTGTTTATTTCACGGTAAACAATGCAGCAGTTCTCTGACTTGTGGCGACGTTGCTGGTTGTCAGGAAACAGTGCAGAGGGGGAATTTGAGCCCCCCACCTAGATTTTACAGAAATTTACATTTTTAAGTCCTTCGAGTCCTAAACACCCCTGTAGCTTTTGGATGTTTTTTGCATGTTTGTGATTCTTTGTAATTTTGATCTCTGTAATTATGTTTTAAACGACACACAATGAAATGCTGCTTAAATCAGAATCTGCAGCTAATCTACAATTTACACCTAATGCACATCTGGCACTACAGTTATTTGTAGCATTTATCTGCAGAACTTTGCAAGTTGGAACACGGCCTACTGTCTCTATAAACTTATCGTTTACAACAAGCCCGTATGTGTATTTAACAAAAAAAATTGTTTTTTTAAACTGAAACTTATTACACACTGCTTGCCTTGTTTTATGGAAAATATGACACACAGTGTCTTTAAGGGACCCACTTCTGATTTGTGTCTTTAATGTGTGGAAAATTGGACACACCCACTCCACAAGGCATCTGATTCCAGTTTTCAGATCTGCATCTCCCTGAGCACCCTCTGCCATGTAGTGTCGTCTGCCAAATTCATCTTTTTACTACAGCATCCCCAAACAGTGACATTGTACAAAAACCACTAGCTATTAACCATGACCAGGAAATAAAATATGTCAGTGTTAATTTTATTGTTCATTCATCTAAATGAGCATTATTTCATGTAGGTTTCTGCCACGGTAAAGAGAAGGTGGAACATATGATTAATAGAATTTGTTGTGTGTTCCTGTTAGTCATTAGCTTATATTACTGGCCCATCCTTTAAAATGGTAGATGGGGTTGTCACTTGGAAGCACACAAGCTTCATAAAGCAGATTGGGGCTTTTGCCTTTGAGTGTCGGGTCTGAATGCTCATCTTGAGTTTGGCTTTGTGTGCAGCTATTAACCCAGGTTTCACCCTGACCTTCAGCTGGTGCTGTAAGAGGAAATAGTGGGTGACATGATGGTTTGGTGGGTAGCACTGTTTTCTCTCACCTCTTGGTTTGAGGGTTTGAATCCTGCCTCTACTCTGTGTGTGTGGTGTTTGCAGGTTCTCCCTGAGTCACACAAGTTCCCTCCTGTCATCCAACGATGTGTATGCATGTGTATGTGCCCTGTGGTGGACTGGTGTCCCATCCTGTGCTGCCTGGGATAGGCTCCAGGCCCCCTGTGATCCAGCTGACAGAAGGATATAAGAACAAATAGATCTATAAATGCTGCATCAAACCAACAATGATTGCATTGCTTCCTTGTGTAGTAGGAATCCTAACATTTTGTTGAATCACCTTTATAGAAGGTTTCTCGTGTTTTCCGTTAAATGTCAGATTCTATTAGGATCCCCTTTGGAAGCAGGATCTCCCTGTATATGCCAAAAGAAGCGGAAGGTACTTAAGTGGTCCCAATACCCTGTTAAGTCACTAACATGTCGTCTGTTAATGGAAATGCCCTCCAGACTGCGGCCCCATTGCTCATACCCTCTCTCAGAAAACAATCACTTTTTGTGATGACCCTCCCTAGCAATGGGACAATGTAAACTTAATGAGGAATGCTAGACGCTCTGTTTAAGATGAGTGCAATCAATACCAAAATAAAGATTAAAACCAGAATGCTCAGTAATTGGTCATTTTTAAAGATATCATTATTCATGCTTATCTTTTCCAAATTTTGTATCAATTCTTAACACCACACAAAAAAGACACAGTAAATTGGTACAAGAAGTAATATGTGGCCTATTCAAAGCCACATTGTCTCCACCCCCTATACCCGTGGTTTGGAATGCATCGCATGTCTTTGTTTGCAAATGGCATGTAACGTGAAGTCCGTCATCCCTCTAACATGAAAGCATGACAGAGGCCATCATCTCAGCTGCATGACCCTATGAGGGTTTGTTTGGCAGAGAGGCATGAGAGAATTGCCCGGCCGATGAACCTGTCTCCATGGTCACCTTCCAGCACTGGGCTTGGTGCTGAAGGACAGATGCTGAAACACGGATACCCAAACACTCTGTTCTTCCACCATGAAACTTACAAACTTCAATTCTAACGGAAAACATTATTTTACAATTCAGGACAGTTTAAGCCATGCAGCTTTAAATCCTATTGTTTTTAATGTCATTGCAAAGATAATTATGTCGATAAGTCCTCAATTTAACTGTCAAATCAAACAAAGTATAACATGTATACAGTCTCTTTGATACTATATGGACAAAAGTATTGGGAGACCTGGCTATTTTTGTGTTTCATTTTTGTGCTGGGGTTCATGCCAGAGGAAGTTCGGAATTCTGCAGTTATAGAGTCAACAGAGAGTTGGCGATTTTTACACACTATGCACCTCAGCACTCGGCGAGCCCACTCTGTTACTTTATGTGGTCTGCCACTACATAGCTGAGATTCTGTTGTTGCTAAACGCTTCCACTTTGCAATAATACCGCTTACAGTTAACCATGGAATATCTAGCAGTGAGGAAATTTCACAAACTGACTTATTGCGAAGGTAGCATCCTATGACAGTCCCACGCTTGTGAATTTACTGAGCTCTTCAGAATGACCCATTCTTTCACAGATGTTTGTAAACCTGACTGCAAGGCTAGCTGCTTGATTTTACATACTTGCGGCAATGGGTCTGAACGAAACACCTGAATTCAGTGATTAAGAAGTGTGTCCCAATACTTTTGTCCAGTACATTTCCATCATATTCAGTAACTTAATTGTTTTACATTGTATGCTGGTGTAAGTCAAAATCTTGATTCAGACAGATGTCTCTGATATAAATATGACTCCCATTGTTTAACATCATTCTCATCAAAGCTGTTCACAGTCCATATAGATATATAGATTTTTTGTAATTCTCACTCATTTCTTAGCTAATGGAAATTAAATTGCACCATTTGAATACATAATTAGGTAATTAGAGTTTCCAGGAAGAAATACAACTTGAATTATCTGTGAAGATCGACACAGACCATATCCTTGACAAATATGGCTTCCCATTGCAACCTTCTTCCTCCTAAAGGTGAGACACCATCTAAACACATCTTCAAGATCCCCCTCAGCAACCTTGTGGGACGCGGCATCGAGAGACCACTCAAGTCACCTCTTCAGCACAAGGTGGTGACCACATCGACCTCAAGCATGGTGGCGGTTTCAACACACCTCCCTGTCCAGCACTCCCTCTCCTGCTCTCGCATGGAGATCAAAGAGATAGCCAGCCGGACACGCAAGGAGCTCCTGGGTGAGTGACTTTTAATGCATGAATTGTCATTTTATACTTTTTCCTGGTTTTGTAGCCATACAACCTATAGCCTTTTAAGATTGAGTCTCGCAGCTAGTATGTAACGTATATTAGTCACAGATCTTGCATCTATACTAGTCAGGTACTGAATCAGACATTCAAGTTCAGATCACCTTCTGTTTATGTCCAGGCCTTACAGACGAACCAAGTGTTAAGCCAGAGGCCCCTGTGAAACCCAAGCATGTGACCAAGAAGCCAGTGGAGGAGGATCCAGCTACAGACATGAAACCATCCAGCAGCTTTAAGATGTAAGACTGTCCTCCAGGGTCTGAATATAGAGAAGGAGCATTAATGTTCTGTCGTTCATTATTTTCCATTTTTGATCAATGACATTGTTTTGTGATTGATGAAGTTAGCATAATAAGACACTACTTACTATTCTTACTACTCAACAACATGACAAACATATTGTAAACTGCATACCCATCACAACAAGTCCTTTATCTTGTAAGAAACTGATGATGAACATCAAACCCTATTGATTAAAGACCATAAATAAACTGCTGCATCTCTCATGGAAGACAGACTCTGTGACCCTGAGCCATCCATGCCTCCGCAGGGTGGAATCACCATCAGCTGTGGGGGTGGACGTCCAGCTGCACAGCACATCAAGCCCAGAGTTGGACCTGGAGCCAGCTGAGGAGACACAAGACAGCCCGCTGCCACTCAGTATCGCTTTCACTATCTCCCCCTCCCCCGAGGAAGATGTCCTGGACTTAAAATGAAGACAATCCACAGAATGTTTTTCTGTTTTTATATAAATCCACTGTACCTCCTTGTTCAGTTTATCCTTTAACAAAGTATTAGCAATGTTGCAGAGTGGTTTGACGTTGACTGTGCTGTTGCTGTTCGTGTCTTTGGTCAGGGAATACAGTGCTATACATTAGTGAGTGAGTACTTAGCCTGCTGAACCCTGCAATTGCAGTATAGACTGCTCTTTCTTTGACCTTTGACCTTGTATTTTTTATGTCTGTTGACATCTTTTTCCCAAGTGAATTGCACGCACAGGTCGTCATGATTTAAATTGCGGTAGTAAATATGATATTCAGCCATGCTGGTCCAGACTTTGTATTATACTGTTCACTTTGATTTCAGAAGCATATTTGTGCCACGCACAAGAATATAATTTAAACTTTATTGTACATAAACATCATCATACCACAACCCTGTACCGGGTAAGCGGATGAATGATAAAATGTTATTATTTTTATTATGTTCAAAATAAAAACTGAAAAAACAAATTCAGAATTAATAGGGACTTTATATGCTATCATGAACCTAAAATTATAAAAAGGGTCAATTTAAACCAGTAAATGAATTGAGTCTGGAGAAAAGTTATTCCTATTAGGCCTATGCTAATGTAATGCCAGTTTGCCTGCCACTTCCTCCAATGATCACTAGAAGGCAACAGGGGAGTCCTCTGGTTTTTTAAACACCTGTGTTTCTTTGCTATAGAGCTCACTGGTGTTTTTCCCCACTTAAGTTCTTCTATGAGCTGTGCACTTTGAGTCTGAGCTGGTGCACTTGAGTTGGTTTCTCTTGAGTTGGTGCGCTGTATGAAATGACTGTGGCAAAGCCTTATTTCTCCAGTAAAGTTTACCTGTTTTGCTCTTTGGTCCACACCGCTCTGGAAACTGTTTCTCATCCCGGTCCTTGGGCACCCCCCAGACAGTCCAGGTTTTTGCTCCCTCCCAGCACCTGGTAGAGATCTTGGAGGGTGCAAGCTTGAGAAACACTGACCTAGAATGATGAGGTTTTAGTATTCACAAAGGTAGTTATAGTAAATTCCCACACTTTACCTCCTAGTTTGCCTTTCAGGCCATTACTTGTGATAGGCTTTACTCCGGGTCTAATGCATCCAATCAGCCTCTCAGCTGAAGACAGCCTATATGCATCGCTCTTTCCAGGACTCAGACTGCCAAGGCTTGCATGAATAGGTTTTGAGATGTGTTGTTTATGTACAGATGGTATAAGAAAATACAGAAAAGTTGCATGTGACCCTTTGTGGGGAGTGGTTACCACAGGCACAGCGCCGGGTCCAGGGACACACAGGGGGTTTGAAAATAACAAGGTTTTATTTAGAAGTGTTGTCCAGTGAAATGGGTTGGTACGTTTTATAGCTATTTTACTGGTTTGCTGTGGTTTCACATTTTAGGGTGACTCGGTGATATGGGAGAATGAAATCTTTATCAGTGTTTCCCAATCCGGTCCTCGGGGACCCATAGACAGTCCATGTTTTTGCTACAGCAATGTGGACTGTGTGGCATGGAGCTTGGAGGGAGCAAAAACATGGACCGACTGTGAGTCCCTGAAGACCGGATTGGGAAACACTGATCTACATGAATCCTCAGTGAATATGAAAACATGGAGTCAAACAACCCTGAGTCTTTTTAACCCATCTTTCAAATTTGTTTATTGGGTATCTTGGTTAATGTGCAAAATGTGCTTTAACTTGGTTTCATTGACTGAAAAATAATCAGATTTTAATGAAAAAAATGGAAGTCTTTTGTATTACACAACAGACCAAAAATAGAAGCAGCTCCATATGCGTATGTGGCCTCGCTTTTAAAATATACTCAGTCCAGTCGTCATCTGTGTAGGCTGTGTGCAGAACTATACATGACTCCTAGAATAGACGATCAATAGGCATTTCTGGTACTGATTGATAGATACGCTAAATTTAAACAGAAACATTTGCTATTGTTTTAGCCGTAAATTGCACTGTAGAATACAGACATAAAATTTGATATTAATTATCTCTTTAAAAAAATACTGTACATGTGTTGCCTGTGTTTTAAACTCCTTAAGATTAACTATTTATTTGTAAAGCATGTATAGGATCAAAGAAAACTAAATGATGTTGTAGACTAGATAAACCAAACCTGAAAGTTAGTTTCTTTTGCTTTTCCATTATTGTGTTGATTCAAATTGAAAAGTAATACTTGTATGCATGGCACTTATATGCTACTGAATTCCTTGATAGATATAATTTGGCCTGTACTCATTTCTCTTAACATCCACTTTCACATAAAAGCAGGAGGAATTTTTCAAAGGGCAGAATAATCTGTAAGACCGGGCTGGTTCTGATTAGTCTCTGGTTCCCAAATAGAATTTTAACTGCAGCTCATAGACTTCACTAATGTATGATTTAACAAAAAGAAAGATCAATTATGGTACCTTTAATGTGTAAATCTCTCACTCCAAATGGCTGTGTGATATAATTGCATTCAGTCAGATGAAACCTGAAACCTGGATGAGGCCTTAGCTACACAGATTATTAATAATTATAAATTAGGTTGGGGTTTAATAAATGATACGATAGCATAAACAGTACGTGATTGGCTTATCAGAGTAATACGTGCTCTTAAGAAAAAGCATGTGAGCTGCCTTTATTGTACTGCGGGTTGTTACAGATAAATTCAGGAAAACCTCATCTGGAAAAAAAAGTCACTGGCACTGTCTAATGACACCCTCTTGTGGAAATTTACAAATTTGCCACACATTTTCTTCATTTTCTTTTCTTCTTGGAAATTTCCTTATCTGTCCTGAAAACCTGCACAAGTCTTGAAAAATAATGGAGTTATGCGAAATCACTGAGCATAATAATTTAAAAATGAATTAATGTGGTTTTCTCCTGAAACTTTTTACTGTGGTTTTATATCTAAATTTGTATGTATTGTTGTACTTTGTTATATTAAAAAACACCAAGTGTCTTAAAATGTAACAGATTGCCATAGTTTTCACAACAAATTGTAAATGTCCTTGTTCCAGATGTGGCCTCAGACAAAGCTGAATTATTGTTATTATTGGTAGTAGTATTATTAGTATTATGATGTCAATGATATCACGGTTTGCTAATATTAAATAAATATTTATTAAATTTGACCCTTTTCATTTTAATAACGATTTGCAAATTATACAGATTTTAATTGCCATGTAAAACATTTGCACAGACAAATGCTAATTTGGTAAGTATCAGCACTATAAACTAACACAGACTTTTGCACTGGAAGTAACTCACTGAACATGGTCAGCTAATTTAGAGCTAATATTGTGCCTTCTTCTGCCTAATATGCTTTTATGCAAATGCAAAGGCATGGCCTTTAAGAACACAACTTGTTAACTGCAGGTTGTTCTTTCAAGTCCCAGGACAGGACTTAAGCCCAATTGCTTCCAGAAAAATAAAACACCATCCAATCCAGGGTGTACCCCTACCTTGTCCCCCCAGTCATTAGCCACCTCCACTGAGCCCCATTTCCAGTCATGGAAGATGGAGATGGATAGAAACAATGTGACCACAAAATTATCAAAAGAAAATTACAAAAACATTAAACATTTATGCCAGAGAGACACAAATTCACCTTGGAAATACTATGGAACAATATGCCTATTTGACATAATAGAAAAACAAAAATACATGAAGAAAGCATTGCTCAAGTGAGAAAATTTACAAAAATTAAAATAAATATATTGCTTTTGTTTTCCCAACAGATGGCGCCAAATCACTTTTAGTCTTGCAGGAATAACTGCATTATTATGATAGGTGTAATATTAAAATTCAGATGGGTAAAAGTAAATTCATATAGTCTGTATTTTATTGGGTACATTTTAATGGACACCAGAGCACCCAAGGCTGTACATCGATGATCGATTTTGTAATCGTGTCATCGGATCTGCGTACATATGTTTTGGACACTCGAGTGCAGAGAGGAGCAGAGCTGTCAACTGATCACCACCTGGTGGTGAGTTGGGTCCGATGGCGAGGGAGGATGCCGGACAGACCTGGCAGACCCAAACGTATAGTGAGGGTGTGCTGGGAAAGCCTGGCGGAGGCCCCTGTCCGGGAGATCTTCAA
>JAAGVU020000040.1:19911060-19939110 GCA_011763525.2 Mormyrus iriodes
ATTTGTCTATTATACCAGTTTCATTTTTTAATTCCTTTTTGCATTTCTACATTTTTTTCTGTGCTAGTCTTCTTGTAGGGTGTGACAGTCATGTTTCATTGATTTAATATACAATGAAATGTGAGTAATTGCAGTCAAAAACCCATATAGTAACAACCTTTACATAAAGAAGATGATGATACTTAAATGCCAGAATATTGAAACCTGAAACTCATAATGCAATTTCACATGGCAAACCCTTGCAGCACTTTGTAAAGCAAGGCAACATATCTAGCACGCCTTAGTAAATTTTTACATCCGATTAGTTCAAATTGTGTCAATTCCAGTTGTATCTTTTCTAATTCCTCCTCCAAACACAGTCCTTCAGGGTTACAACCAATGTTATTTAAACTCAGAGCAAACCCTGCCTTTTTTTTGTTTAAATATTAGTTGTGAATAGTGAACGATATGGAAGCAGAGACAGCTGAAAAACACAAATGCCTGTTGTTACAGCCTTTTCCATACTTGTACCCTGATTCTTAAAGGTCATGCCTTCACTAACATCAAAAATTTAAGCCTCAGTGGAGAAGCTTGATTATCCCCAATGAGAGCTGTAAGCCAGCATTTCCTTGTCCATGCTGACCCTGCAGTAATTCAGTAGGGGTGCTGAAAGCTGCATTAGTTGAGGGTGAAAGGTTACCATCTTGAGTTTTGTGCTGCATATAATAAATCCGTATCAAATACTTTTCCAGTAGTCACTGGATGCTAGCCTAACATGTACTTAATCAAGATTTTTATTAAAATATATTCATAAAGACTGCTGAAAAAAACTGTGCATTCTTTAATAAAAAATAATAAATCAAATGCATTCAGGAATATAGCAAGTAGTTAATGCATTCAGCATTGCTGCTAGTTAACTGGTTTACTGACAGCCTCTCCTGTGCTTTGCTATACTACTTGGAAACCGTGAGCTTCATGCACATTTTACAACACTGCACTGGCTCTCCAAGCTTAAATGAGTTTTGTGTCTGGTGTTTAGAGCACACAGTTTATTTTTGAATTCCCCCTTGGGATAAAATCTTTAACTTTTGACTATCTGAGAAAGGTTATAAACTGAAAGTGAAAGCTATCCATTTCCTTTTTAGTGTCATAGAGTGGTGCAGCCATGTGTGCAGATCTTGGGGAAATGGGAAATAAAGCCCAGAATTAAATGACACCATGCCTTAGTACCAAGGCCTCATTAATGTATGTTTTTCACACCCACTGTTGAAGACCATTACCATTCCAGATCTGTCTTTCATTAGGAGACTTATTAATTAAGTTTCACTGCGACTGGGAAAATGGGAACTCAGGATGGATGGACGAGGTACATGCATACATCACAAGTAAAATTTATATGTGGTAAATTGGATACTATAAGATAGTATCTGCATGTATTTTACAATGATTATGTTGTCCTTAATATTAAATAAAAAATTCAATAGTTATGATACAAAATTAACAAATCACAGTTTTCATCAGTCGAAGTTATGGAATTACTGCTGATGTTTTACTTGCGTGACATGAAAAACTATGTGCACAATGTACGATGGTGCAAATTCTTAAATATATTCTCGATTGACAGTCACAGAAATGATTAGGTCCATGCTTTTTCCTATGTATGGCTTTCCTTACTGTTTTATGGCTTACCAATTAATATATTATTTTAGGGGCTTTCAACTGGTTTAACGTCAAGATAATGAAAATGATCTTGCAACCCACCAGTTGAGAAACACTGTCTAGAGGGCCTGTGTTTTTGTGTACTGCTGTCAACACGGGTGCTGCATGTCTAAGTTTCTTTCTCCCCCTCTCTCTCACTCTCTCTCTCACTCTCTCTCTCTCACACACACACACACACACACTTTTTTTCAGCATGGTAATGTAATTGCTCAGTTTGCCAAGTATCTAAAAATCTCAGTTTTCTTTCAATATTGAGAAACCAATAAAACGAATTAATCTATGTCAAGCTTATTATTTTTTAAAAATCATAAAGCCATTTATAGTAGTAACCCCATTATTTCCACTGAGGCACTGAGTAGCTTATACAATATATGAGGAAATGATTTTTAAACCCATTATTTTACAGAAATAACATTTGAATCAATTCTCTTATTCCCATTATTAAATTCCTATAGCTATAGATTTAACTGGATGTTTTATGACAACACACTATAACTGGCCAACTACAATTGGAAACAGACTCTAACAATTTATCCCGGAAAAACTCACACACATTTTGTTTCTTCGCTGCGGTCAATGGTTTTTCCCAATATAAAATTTTATACTTTGGTATAACTGAAAACTAATGCAGTGCTTGATTATTTGCCAAATGACTTTATTTCATCATTGATTTGCTGAATCATAAACTTCCTGAATCAAATCAACATTCATCATACTCAATGTCAATATTCAGCCTATGAGATTCACTGTGAAACTTTTTATTTTTTATTTATCTGATTAAAATATGTATAGTTCCCATGACCACAGGAATTAGTTGTGAAAATGGGTGGAATATCTATAATTTTAGCAATAGGCCTCCTTCTGTTTAACTGCAGTACTTGCCAGCAATTCCTCCATAGATGGAAAAGTAAATCCAATCACCTGTAGGCGAGAAATATTGGCTGTACATAGGGGCATGTGAAGCATTGCAATAAGATAAATACTTCAGTGTGTAGCTATTGTAGAAAAAACACCCAGTAGGATATCCTGGCCTGTGCAATAGAGGTAACCCTGCAAATAAGCACTTGGCAATAATAAAAAAAATGCATGTGGGTCGGCATTTCTGCTGTTCTTGCAGTTTTTAATCGTACACAACAGTGGCCCTCACCTTCTCAGCGTCTACATATATTATGCGGACATTAAGCACTCACAAAGGGTTGCGATAGCGCCTTTTTTATTGTTTCATGTATGCTCAGCGCGTACCTCTCCCCTTAAACTGTCATGCTGAGCGCACCGCTGCATGGAGCACAGGCTGTGGCTGAGTCAGGCGCCAGAATCTGACACAGAACCAGATGTGTTGAGGCGCCGTCCAGTCAGCGCTGTAGTGAGAGGTCCCACTGCTCTCACACGCAAGGAAACTCCTGTCTGCACCGTGACTGGCTTCGCAGAACAAACATCTGACTTGTGACAGCCCGCAGGCCTAATTGCATGTATATTAACAACAAATTGCCATAGCATTAGTATACACTTAAGGTCTATTTACGAGCTCACTGTTAGGGAATTTGTTTAATGAACGATGCCTGCTCAGTCTAATTACAATTGTTTAATCAAGACATATTTTTTAATTGGGTAAAAACATCAGAGGTTAAAGAAACGTATAAATACGAGGATGCTTAGACAGAAATAGGGTGGTATTATCAGGAAAAATCGAACATTTTCTGGATTAAAAACACACACTTCAAGTTCTTGTTTTAAGACTAAGACTAATTGCCTAAGAAGTGTACATGCCTTTTCAGCCTTGACTAACTATTTGAAGCAGTGCATCTTTAATGCAAAAGGAGTGTGCAAATAGCTGACAGAAGTGGTATTAGGTTCATTTTTCTCGGCATTGAAATACCCACGATAAAGCAAAGCAAATGAACACAAAACTTTCCCTTGGTTTACTTAACATTCCACCATCTGAGATGAACAAAAGACATTTCTGTTCCTCTAAGTGTTTGGAGAGAAAACTTTTATATGCTTAACAGTCCACTTTTTTTCTTTTTTGATCTTATGCCCAACAAATGTTTTACCATGCATTACTATCCAGAAAAACGTGATGATAAACACCCATAAAATCCATATAATATTTATAATAAAATAGATTGACTCATCTATCCCATTCCAGTTTCTGATTATCAGTTTCAGATCTCAGACTTCACAACAGAAAGATTTACATGAGAAGAATGTTCACTGGGAATTGTATGAACCTGCTGATTGCTTGTGTGATGTTTTCTTCTCAAATATGACATAAAATTTTGTCTGAAAATGACCAAGAGGAACATTTTGTCTGTCTGAAAAAATATAACTGGGGTCCCCCTGCTCATGAAATTTTAACAGCAGCCTGCCAAATGATTTATAAGAGCCACAGTGTGTTTCATAGAAGAGTTTCATACAGTCTGGGTCGCTCAACCCAGCCTAGGGTGCCAAAGCCGACATAGCCGAACAATTTCAAAGAGAAAAAAATAACAATCCAAAATGAAATTGTCTTGCTCGTGCCCCTAGGAGTGTTCGTGCCTTCTGCAGTGCCAGCAGTGAAGCTTGCCTAGGGCGCCACATGTGTTTCGATTAGCCGTGCATGCAGAGGGGTGAAAAGGTGTTTCAGAGTTTTCGTTATGGTGGGATTGTGCGCAAGAATGCCATGCGATGGACTCGCATGGCACCCTTCTGGGCTAGACCCCTGCCTTGTACTCTATGCTGACTTCCCCCCACGCACATACTAGTTATACTTCGGAAGATGGATGGACTATGGGATGGCGCTGAAGATAGAGCTCACACGTGAAGATGAAAGTTTTATGCAACTGTAATAAGGCACAGGAGAATGAATGAAGGTTCTTATCAACAGATGGTGCCTAACCTCTGGATTTCCACACAACCCCCAATTACATATGCACATAAGATTCTGTATAATACAGTTTGCACCATGATCACATACATATGAGACAAAGACCAGATTAGGTCTTAAACTCTAAGCACTCTCCCAAATCTGGGTAAGCTACTTAAACTCAACTTGGAGAAGAAATTCACCTGTCATCTTGCTCCCACTTCAGATTACAGTTTTGTCTTTATTAAGCTAATTTTAGGAGATGCAGGGGACAGACTAAGCACTAAATAAAACAGAACAGCTCTATTTTCACAGATGCGCTCTTTCCACCCAGTTTATTCGGGAAATAAATGGCTAAATGATGGCAATTATGTTTTTAATCTCTGGAAAGAAATTGTTATTTATCAATATAATATATTCTTCAGTCTCGATTCACACAGCACCTCCTAATTACCAAAGATTTGTTTCATTCTGGGTGGACTCACAGCTCCAGCTTTGTAAGGTTAACACCTGCCTGGGCTCTGTCTTCCTGTGGCTTTCCTCCAGATGCTCGTGTTTTCTCCCACTGCCCTGCCAGGTCATTCCAGTGAACTGGAATCTCTGAATGGCTTGTGTGTAGGGTTTGAGCTGCCCCCAGCTGTGCTGAACTGGCATCCAACACAGAGTGTCCCCTGCCTCATTCCCTGTGCTCCAGGCTTACCCCAACTCTGCACTGGATAAGCAATTATGGAAAATAAATGAGTTTTAACTTGTGTTATTTTGTCTGATGTTGACTTTATGACGTCATTCATTTTTAAATCCAAGTTATTCATTACAGAATGGAAAGAATTTCTGGTCTCAGTAAAATGTCCCATTTATAGACGTTACAGTTTTGCTGAATTTGAGGCCCTTTGTAACTTAAATTGGTGTCTAGTCAGTTTTTTTCTTTTTTATATCAAATGCCCTATATCTTACCCATAGCTTCTGGGATAGGCTCCAGACCACCTCGACCCTACATATGACAAGCTGGTACAGGCAATGGATGTATGGATGGATGTATGGATGGATGCCTGCATGCATGCATGCTGTGATTTGGATAGAATGCTGTAAATTAAATCATTTGTTTGTGAGCTGTCCCGCATAGAATATTTTGCTTAGAAGTGGGGGTAATTCCAGGCCTCACAGATCAGGAGGGGTGTTGTTTTTCTTCCCAGTTGAGCTCTCTAATTAACTATACTTGTTTGAAAAGGTGATTGACAATGTCAGTGGGGAACCAATATGGACAAGCTTCGGAGAGTCTAGTCATTCCATGATCAAATGACTTGAGTCTTGCCAGACCTGCATGATGAAAGCTTGTGGTAAAACAGGAATTCTGCAATGATTCCCATCACAATGGACTCGAATAGCGAATCTATCTGGTGGTTTGAGCTGCCTCCCAACTGTTTGTTAATGACAATCGAAATGCAGAGGAAATCAGGGAACAGAATATTCTCTCTGTATTAAATGGACATTGGGAAGAGACCTGAAATGTATCTGTAAGGTGGAAGACTTTCTCTGAGCCTCCCCGAGGAAGGTAAACAGAACTGAAAAGACTTTGATGGGTGTTCGTGTGAGGGAACCTTGAACTCATCATATAGCAGGGATACTGAAATGGTGGACCATGTGGCCAGACACTTCAGTTTAATTTATAACCACTGCACTACAAAAATCACATGCCGCAAGATGCAAATGTCAGACTTGACATACTGTGCGGTGGGTTTTCAGACAACCGGACAATGCAACAGTACTGTGGATTCTCCATGATGGAAAAAAATATGTATAACAAGCCTCATGTGAGGTGAACTATCAAAGCTGTTTCTGTTTTACCAGTGTAATTGGTATAACTTGTTCAAAAGTCATCCTTTATTGAACAGCATGTGACTGAAGAGGTAAATTAGTACATTACAAATGCTTGGGATTTAACAGCTAATTCTACTAAATAATTTACATAGTAGTGTTCCTATTTTAAGAATGCTATCTCATTTTCATAATGAAACATGATTTTAGTTCAATGTAATTTAATTAAAAAATTTCTAGAATGCCCCACAACTCTGACCAGGATAAGTGGTTAGATGATAGATGGATGGATGGAATTTCTGGAATGGAAATCTTGAGTGATTAAGTCATCTGAGGCTCCCAGACTTTTAAGACTGGTCTAAACCTGTTCTACCTGCTTCAGAATTACCAGAGTTTTCCATAAGCTCTGACCCGACATATCCTACACTCTTAATAATTACTGCAGGCACATTTTTATGATAAGGTGTACATTTTGAATATTGCAATGTTTGATTGCCATATGAATGGATGAAAATGATCATTTCTGGTTACTGTAAACAACTAACCTAATTGTCTTATATCCACCCATCCCCCAGTTCCCCTGACCAGTACCTTCTTGGCTCCTTCCATCGCCCTCCCAACCTTGGGACAAATATTTTGATGCTTGAGTAATTTTTTCAATAGCCAAGACACATCCAAAAGTCACACATCATAAAGCTTTCAGATAGGTGCCAAGCATAATTAGACCTGCTTTCATGCATTTCACCAGTATGATCTGGGCACAGTGCCATGGGCATGAAGTAATTCAGTGGAGTGCCGAACTGTGGGCCTCTGACCGCCCATCTGACGTGACTTCACAGTCCACTCAGAGCGTACAAGTGCAAATAGGTTTTGGCAAGAGCTAGCATATTTTAGATGGTTCTCCACCTTGGTTCTCAAAAGCAAGCGCAAAAGCTTCACTGGAAGCCCTAGACTACGATGCATATGCAGCCCACATGAGGGAAACTAGCAAACAACTTGTGGAGTCTCTTTCATAATCGTGGCTGACTTGAACCTTTTATGGTTCCAGTCAATATAAAACGAATATTAATTGAAATTCTGTCATTAAATCCTGAGCTAATGGTGCACATATGTTTAGCTGATTTTTAATGTAATACAGCCTCTGTTCCAAAATACAAAAGTTTCTATTAAGAGTTCATGTTTATGGATGGTGTGGAAAATGAAATCTTTTACGTAAAATAATAATAATAGCCTTTCTGTGTATCTTCCCTGAGACCTCACTAGGAGATACAGTAAGCACACTGATATTCTACATACATCCATCCATCTATCCATTTTCTGTAACCACTTATCCCATATGGGGTCACGGAGCCTACAGGCACAAGGCAGGGAACAACCCAGGATGGGGTGCCAACCCATCACTGGGCACACTCACACACCATTCATACACACGCACACCTACAGGCAATTTGGCAACTCCAATCAGTCTCAGCATGTTTTTGGACTGTGGGGGGAAACCCGTAGTACACAGAGGAAACCCCACAACGACACAGGGAGAACATGCAAACTCCACACACATGGAACCCAGGCAGAGACGTGAACCCTGATCCCAGAGGTGTGAGGCAACAGTGCTAACCACTGCACCACAGTGCAGTATTAAGAGTTTATGTGTTGTTTGTACAGTTGCAGCATTAATATTTATTTCTTTATGCTGCATCTGCTTTGGATAAGCAGTTATGGTAACTGGATGGATGGATAGATGGATGGATTTATTTATTGAGGCAAACATGAAAAGATAAACCTGCAGTTTCTTAGTAATGTTTTTATTGTAGTAGATGTTTTGCCTGACATATTAATGCAACACCAAAACCTGTGCTTCCTATAAATTTGGAATACATCTTTTTGTTAGAAATGTACTTATGACTGAATTGGAGCAACTGTTGCTGTGGTATGTCAACTCTGATATCATTACTCCTTAGATTTTCTAAATGAAAATACTGGAGAAACACTCAAACACAGATGATCACATTCACATGGTCTTTGAAGGTTTCAGCTCAACGTCTTCTGAGCCTCACCTTCTCCCCTGTCCAGCTGATGGTCATGGGTCTGGACCAGACCAGGCAAAGAGGAAGAAAAAGCAGAGGCGCAGTCGGACCACCTTCAACAGCGGGCAGCTGCAGGCACTGGAGCGGGTCTTCGAGCGCACGCACTACCCTGACGCCTTCGTGCGGGAAGATCTTGCCCGCCGGGTCAACCTGAGTGAGGCACGAGTCCAGGTGCGAGACTCGTATTCAGGTGGTTTTAGTCAAACATATAACAATCCAAAGGCATGACAGAAAGTCCCTGTCAAACGCTGTAAGAAGAGATCCACAGTAGGGTGAATTCTAAATCTTAGAAGTTGTTAGCTTGTCATGGTTGTCAGAGAATATCAGTAAATAGTAAATAAGAGGCAATTCTCCCTTGGACACAATTTCTTGCTTGTGCTCCATAGGTGTGGTTCCAGAACAGACGTGCAAAATTCCGACGGAACGAGAGGGCTGTCCTGGCCAGCCGCTCCAGCAGCCTGCTCAAGTCCTACAACCAGGACATGGTCATTGAGCAGCCCGTAGCCCCACGCCCCACCCCACTCGGCTCAGACTACATGTCCTGGCCCTCCACCACATCCCCCAGGTAACAGGCATTTCTAGTTTGCTGTAAATTAGATCCTTAAAAGATCTAACAAGTGGCGGTAGATCTTTGGACAAAGCATTGTAATTAAAAGTGGAAAACAAGATTTCATAGTTTGTCATGTGCCACAAAACAGTTCACAAGTTAACTGAGTCCACCCAGATAAGTTTATTAATTTTTAAAGTGACAATAAGAGACAGTGCCTTTTTAATTTTACCCAAAGTAAACAGCTGTGTCATAGCCTCTTTTCCCCTTCTGGTGACAGCTAAATATTCTTTGTAGTTTGTGGGAACATAATAAGGAATTTATATAAGCAAATGCCAGTTAGGGAATAAATGACCCGCTTTGTCAGATCCCAAGTCTCTGCTGTGAATTTCTCCTTCAGCTCGGTCCCTGCCTGTAGCTCCTCAAATTCACCCACGGGCAGACAGGGAGTCGACATGGCGAGCAGCATTGCCAGCCTGCGGCTGAAGGCTAAGGAGTACAGCCGGCATCAGAGCCAGGTTCCCACCGCAAACTGATTACCACATCCAAACCCTGTCCTTTTGCACCCAATCCACTGGCAGCCTAATCAAGAAAAGGGGGATGTTAGCACAAATGCGACCTATACCAGGAATTCTGAACAACGCCTTTGGATTGTTTGGTACGATCTGCAGTTAAAATAAACCACTCTGTATTAAACAGGTGGCACCAGGGTGATCACATCTTGGAAGGACATGAAGAACAAAGTTCACCATATGACTGAAATTTTTAACTTCTTTCTCATTCTATATGGAAACTACTGTCTATTAGATACGCTGTCAATGGTTGTTTTGTTTTAGCACTCTTTAAAGATGTCTCACATTCTTCTTAAATGTATAAAATACACAGCTGGAATTACCATTATGTCCCCTTGAAATGACAGACCCATCAGATCATGTGAACCCAATGGTGACAAGTGTCGAAACGCTTTTGGACCCAGTGCATGTTTCTACAATTGGAAGCAGGTTGGTCCAGACAGAAACAAAGGAAACACTGTGTATGGTACAGCTTCATGGGGGTGCGATTGATTTCATACTTCAGGAACAATTTCCAAAATACTCCTGAAGCAACAGCTTTTTTTTTCTTTCTCAGGCAGGAGATGTGGGGCTGGTTTACAGACTGGGTCAGTCTACTTAGAAATTCAGTTCATGTCTTGGTCTGACTTGTGAGCCGGTCATCGCTTTGTTTTACGTCAGAATAATGGCATTGAATTTCTACGCGACATACTGAATCACTTTTGGTGACCTGCTGCAGTGGTCTCTGGAGTTGCACCTCCACATAAAGGTCACAGGACTAAGATTCACTTCATACATTGTCTGGATTTACTGCTGCCAAAGTGTGTCAGTCATTTCAGTTAGAAAATATTGGTGACTTTGGGACTGTGATGAAGATCTGGAGGGTTGCTTAGTTAAGGAAAGGGGGCATACGGAAACATCCAAAGGGGCATGTGATGCTGGTGAAGAAGGGACTTCAAGGGGAGCCGGGAAGTTACCCAGACGGCAGCCGCCTGTGCTCCCTGCCGCTTCTGGGAAATTCATCTTTTCCAGGTCAGGCTTGCAAGCATGGAGTCTCTGATTTCTAGAAATGTAGATGAGATGGGGTGTTGCAAAGGGGCAGTGTGAAGGTCATTTTCCCTCCTCTAAAAGTTTGGGGCAGACATCTGACACATATTACCCCAGGCCCTGGTCTCTTTGCCGTCAGCTGGAGGACTGATTAGCAAAAGCCCTATGCCCACAGGTTCCAGGACATTCTGAGAGGTTTCCCAGCACTAGGCAAAGGGCAAGATCATAGAGCTCTGTCATTTTACTGTAAATTATGGGGCTGATATGCATTCACAAGTGAGTTCATTTTCGCCACTGAAAACAGGTCTTCTGCTGGTGGAAATGAAGTGCAGCACACACTCTAATGCAAAAAAAATATTAAGCATGGATGTGGATCTTGAGAAATTCACCGACAACTGGAGAAATGACCTCATCATCATCATATGCTTTAGTTCACATTCTGCTCACCCAAATCACAGCAGCCAAAAGTAGCAAAACACCCAGAGATCTTCCTGCAGTTCAGCCTATACCCCACCTACCATTGAGCTAGTGCAGTATTCATTTACAACAGAACTGCTTCCCAGATGGTCCTTACACAATACGGTCTCACAAGTAATCATCTCAGTTTGCGTTCTCCGCCCACCCTCTCGCCCCCCACTAACAGTTTTCCACAGGGATCTGAATCTGTGCGTGTGAGATTTGGAGGGAAGGCAACTAAGTTTTAGTGGAAATTACTCTGGTCTGTCCTCTCTGCACTAAAACAATAGCAGAACACTATGTTCTTACGCTACATGCAAAATACCTCACCGTGGCAACAAGATTCACAAGTGTCCTGAGACAACCCCTGAAGTTATACTATATACACATTCACATGTGAGTAACAAACAGAAAATGCTCCATTATGTAACCGCAATATAGGCACTGGTAATTCTCAAGCAACCTATCACTCATCAGTCTCCAAACAAAGGATTGAATACACCCTGTTTAAGGAGAGGAAAAGCTAAAGTCATCATTTATGTAATTTTTCTAAAGATATATTTACATAATTGTGATCAAAGTGTTCAGTCTTTCAGCATCTCCCTGATGGTCACAATGGGCCATTCTACCAACCTTTTTCTCAAGAATGGAGCTCAGTGTACTAGTTTTGTTGTTGCCAGCGCACAGATATTTTGTCAAGTGTGAGTGAAGTTATTATTTTATTATAAGATTTGTTTGTAAAACATTTTTTAAAATGGAATTTCAAAATGACAACGTTTTTGCAATATAATTTGTAAAATAGAATAGAATAGAAACTTTATCATCATTGTATTAAATACAAAACAAAACTAGGAATATCCACTGAATGAACAAACAAATACGGTACACCAAGGCACATGCCATCCACCTATATAAATATGTTCTGTGCTTTCCATGCCTATGCTGAATTCTCATGTAAAATAAACAATAAAATAATACATAATGTGATTTCCTGAGATGGAAAACATAAAGCAACAAATTACAAGTCACTTTTTTCCATTGAGCTATGTAAGGGTCCTGATGACACAGTCCCAGGCAAACAGTGCAAACCGGAAGCCAGCAGGTGCCTTCTACTTACTCCCAGTGACAGTAACACACAGCTGTTTCAAAGATAAAGAGGAGTCATAGTGAGATCCTTGGATTATCATAAATAAAACATGGTGTAAAGGGGACATAAGGGTAAAACCTATAGCTTCAGCTAAAGGGTCACAGATTTTTTTTTCTCATGTTAAGATAATTCACATCTAAAATATACACGGTCCACACTCTCCAAATGTTTCTGGACATCAGTTACAAGGTTAGTATAAGACATTATCTGCTTTTACTCAAGTATTTAATTGGTGATATAATTAAGATTTTATTTTTATTCATCTAGCACCATTTTTATTGAGAAATAATTTAAGCTATACATTTCACTGACATCTATTTGATTTCCACTAATAACAAAAATTGTGGAAATTGTGGGAGTTTTTAAATAATTAAACAACTGTCACCAAAGATAAAGTAATAGAAAACATCGGCTTTGGATCACTGAGCTATGTCTTGGTTTCCTTTATTCCTTTACGGGTGGTTGACTTTACAAGGTTAAGTAAAATTTTACGAGACGTGTTAAATGGATGACATGATGGTGACAGCATCACTATGGTTACCATCCAGTAATTCAGCCAGATGTGGAAATGGGAAAAAGACAATGATACAAAAAAAAGAATATCTCATGCAGACAAGCAAAACACAACTTATTGTCACAGTCATTTGTATATTTATTATAAGCATAATACCCATCCTACAGCAAGCTGTTAACCATTTCAGTAAAGATGACACAAACATATTAGTCAATTAGGAAAAACCAAATTGTCTTGTTCACCATGTATGAGAGTAGTGGCAAAAAGAAGCTACTACAAATTTGATTTTCACAAATAATCTCCACTAGGTGGCAATGCATTGTTTTTCCAAGTCACTTGTGAAAGTATAGAAATCATTTTTATCCATATAAGTAACTCTGAGATTAATTTGTTCTAAATTATACACTAAAAGCTCCTCAGATCAGTAAATCATGCTCTGTATTTACCAACAAATACTTCATAATGTGCTATTGTTAAGATTTATCTTTCTTTTTTCAGTAATTTTAAGATATCCTGTAAATTTTCAGTAAAGTCGATTTACTGTTGGAACCAGTTTCCTAAAGTGTACAAAGCCAAGCTTAATATTGAAATATTAAAATAAAAAAGTCCAGATTGAAAACACAGAATTTGTTCGCAGTACATTTTCATTAACAAAGATCTTAACGCAAAAAAGTTAATTGATCCCTACGTATAAATATTGAACAAATTTAGTTGTTTTTCACACTTCAGCCACAACACATTTTAGTAAACTGACTGCTTACTTTTATCCAGCATGTTTTCATTTTTAAATAAAACGGTATTTAGAATCTTGTAAGTGTATCTAGATGGAAGCCTAGATATGTGTGAAGAATAACCTTAACTTTCATATTAAATTATGCAGTGTTAACTTAAACCTTTAAATAGGATATTGCCCCCCAAGGGGGTCTACAGAGAGCATGTTTTCTGAGAGTTTTGATGAAAATTGTCAAACAGCAGAGATGAGAGCTTTTGATGTTGCGGACAGTTCAGTCACCCCTTTTCAGTATCTGTTCCCCTGGCCTGTGCTGACTTGGCTTCCCACAAACTGCTTATTTATTCGCTGCATGCCAGACTCTTGGGCATATGGTACACTGATGCCCACCAAAAGTACAAACCTCAGTGCCCTCTTCCACTCTGCTGTGCTGGAAAGGGTGAATCCTGCAAGGGAAAAGTATCAATTCCAAAAGCCAAGAAAAGCTTCCTGGAACCTGCAGCTGTGTCTGCAGGTTTATCAAACAGGTAAGGGGAGTTATACAAACAGCACATTTTGCATTAAATCTAGGACAGATGAAAGTGTGTTATAAGAATATATACTGTAAAATATCCATGACATCCAGCATAGGGAAATTTTAAATACTACTAAGAGCCACTTAGATCTTCAAATCTATGTGAAAACCATGATCATTTAAAAAGCCAAATGGGTCATTCTACAGAAAGGTCCACTTTTGGAATGGCAAGATGTCTTAAAAGTAATTTCTTTTTCTAACATTTAAATTTAGACCACATTATTACATAACTTGTTGACTTCATATATACACAAAAATGATAGCTTAATGATTTTTTGTCTTTTTTGTGCATTTACATAAATACCACATGTGCCATCTCCACTGATGTTACCTTACTCCTTTGGCAAATTTAAAGGCTAGTAAAGAAATATTATTTCTCAGTCTCTTCAGCTCATGTAGTCAGTCACAGAATAATAATGATAATGCAACAAATCAGGAGATTATCTTTTATTTATTTCAATAAGGTTTGTTAATAGTGTGACTGAATGATATTTGCTCATTTGCACAACCATATACTTTCTGTAACAATGAAAATATTTGAAAAACAGTTAAAAACGAGTAATGATGCAGTCCTTTATACCTTAACCCTTAAGTGTTTAATGGATATAAAATTATCATGTCAAATGTAACACACTTTATTTGATGTCACAGAAAAAAACACACAGTAACATCAGTGACATACATAAGACCAAAGATCCTTACTCTTCAACTCTAATGAAGTACATAAATTGTTACATTTGGCATAAAATCAAAATCACAACTTAAACTCCATTTAAAAAAACAATTAAACTGTCAAACAAAGTACATTGTCTAAACTGCAATTGTCTGCTACTATTTTATGTCAAGCAATGTTAGTACGTCATGACTAAAAGAGGTAAACTTGGAACTGTATCCATTGTACATGGTGCCTTCTTTCACTTTTGCAGATGCCCCATAATGAACTCCCAGAAGCACTGATTAATCTGAACTGAATGCGTATTCAGTACCAAGGGCTCTGGAATCAGGCATATGATCTGGTCATCACCGTACCAGTTAACCTCATCTCTGGGGCTTGGCCAGAAGAACTTATTCACTCCATTGCGGTGCATGCATTTGACTTTCCTCCACCTGCAAGATTATGCCAGGGTAGGGTTCATCATCAAATCGCACAACGCACCACTGCCCACTGGGATGCTGTTCGATGATATTGGGTCTGAAATCTCTCCTGGTTTGACTGATTATATCGATAGCTACAAGAGTAACCTCCTCTAGATTGTGGCATGGACAATCAAACACCCCCTCGTCAGCCTGGCAGAAACAGCTGATATCCCTGTATTTGAGAATGCCTGGAGAAACACTGAGGACCTCAAGCTTTCTCATGGTGCCTTTAATGGTGAACAGGGGCACTTGCCTTAAACCTTCATCCTTCTTCTCAACTTCCTCCTCACTCACATAATAGAGTTTCACTTTGCTTATATACTTCAGCGGCTGGAAAAAGCTCTGTGCATCAGGGATATCTTACCCTTGACAAGCTAATGTGTCAGCTGTTCTCTTCAGTGCAGCTCCCAATCCATCTGGTGCACCCTTTGTGTGGCTTGCCTCGAAGAAGTTCCATTTCACTTTCGAGAAACCCCTCTGGTGTGGCTCAGTGTTATCATGTAAAAGTTTGAGTGGTTTTTGTATTGGGTGGCAGGTCCATCACTAAAAAAGTGAAGGTTTTGGACCTTTCTGTTTTCTTGAAACACGTTCACTCATTTCACCCTAACTTTGCTCTCTATCTGTCTGTCTGTTTTGTTCTGTGTGTGTATGTGCATGCATGTGTCTTATTTTCTGCATATCTGTGTGTGTGTGAGTGTGTTTGTTTGTGTGAGAGAGTGAGAGAGAGAGCGAATGTGACAAAAGGTGGTGGGAAAGGAGTTAGTGAAAATGGTATGTTAGATGGTCTTTCTGTGATTAGTATGGGAAACAAATCCAGATGTGACAGGTGATAATTGAAATGGTGTGTATGTCTGTGTTTGGTGGTATTGTACACTGTATATTTATAACTGTGTTTCACAGATTTGCTATTGATTTCTGGATTTGTAACAGTTTGTACTGTGAAATGCTGGGTGATCTATTTGGAGATGATGGGGGGGGGGGGGTTAATGCTCCTGCTCTTGGTCTTTGCCTGCGTCTTTGCTGACGGACCCTCCATGCCTTACGTTGAGGTCTCTTCTCCCTTTCACTTAAATCACTTATTCTCTTTCTCTTTTTTTCTGTCCATGTCTCTGGCATAGCCCTGCTTCCGGTTCTGCAAATATTCTGCTCTGCGTTCAGGATCAGCATCCCTACACTCTCTATAAAGTCGCTACTTCTCAGCTGCATTCAATTTAGCCATACCTTACAAAAGGAGAATTAATAATGATAAATAAAGGTTAGAATCATGAAACATTAATATTTTATGCAAAAGAACTCCATGAACAGCTTTGGATAAAGGTTATCTATACATGGTAGTCACTGGTGTTACTGATCATCATTGGTGTTACCCATAAGGAAGGTTACACCAGTGACAGTAACACCAGTGACAATTTTCATGAAATATGCTTTTCACAAAATGGCTGCTACTGGGCATCAAACCACATGCTGTCAGTCACAGTGTACTCACAAAAAAATGTAATTTAATCCATTTGTATTTAGTTTTTTTTTCCCTTACAATAAAGTGAGTCATACCAGTGACTTCAAATAAAAGCTTCATATGAAATTATGAGATAAAAGCGAAAATTTCTGATAAATGAAAAGAGACATTGGACTTACCATGAGCAATTCTTCATAGATCTTCAGGAAATAGGTAAAAGGAAGTCAAATGATGTCATCACTGTGATGTTTTGTTTCAAAATAAGAGACTACCAGTGACACAACTCCAGGGGACCACTACTTTCTTTATATATTTTATAATGTTTATTTTACCTCTTGTTATTTATGCCATGTTATTCATATATTTGATTGCTATGTATATATATCATTGCATTTTAAATAGTACAAAAAACATTTTTAGCTTCAAAATATGGCGCTTGCTTCTATGCTTGATTGTGGGGACGAGCACTTTGGTGGTGTTTGGAATTCTATATAATTGATTAAAAGACATATATTGTCAATCTGATGGCTCAAAAAGGTGTATTTGTTCAAATAACATATTGCTTTATTTTAAGATAGAAATGAAATGTAATCCTAAAGTGTTTTTTAAGTGTAATATATCTGCAAAGGCAAGGGACAGAAAAACTGACATTTCCATAGAATGACCCAAATAATATAATGGTTTCAATATTAAAATAGATATAATTGATCATTTAAAATGGCATTTTTCATTGTGGAGGACCTTCCAGGCTCTCGGGTTAAGAATGACTATTATTTGAAAATCAATTTTTGACTGTATATTACAGCACCATCCAGTGGCTGATTGGGGTCAAAATTTGCAGAGTTTCCAGTGGAGCGAATCGTCTCAAAATACAGAAAAATACATAATATTTTGTATCTAAGGTGGCATTGTGGCTCACACCTCTATTGATGGTGGTTTGAATTCCGCCCCTGTTGCATTTGTGGAGATTGCATGTTCTCGTGTTGAGCTATGTTCAGGCTGCCACATATTCCGGCTGCCAAAAGTATGCGCACCCTGTGACAGAGTAAGCATTTTTTAGGAAAACTTGTTAAAAACTGCTGAAAAACGAACAACTCGTCTTGCAAGTCGCTGTCATCTTAAAAACGAGAGTTCACGGGAAAATCTTCAATCGTTCCTGAAATATTTATGTTTTAATAAAATAAAATAAAAATCTATATAAACACAAATTTTGGAAACTCTGACGCTCCCCTACTTGCTCTTTTACTGTCATGGGTCCTGAATCATGAAGTAGTCTGTAATCTCGCGATATTATGTGGGATACTTACATTTCCCATAATCCTTCGCTTTTCCTCTTTACCCTAGACAAGATGGTGAGTGTTGGTGTATTTAGCAGAGGGAACTGTTTATTTTGTATCTGGAAACATCTTATATTTCCAATTACAGTTTTGACGCATAGAAATGTGGCATGTTTAACACAATCCTCTGTTGATTTAGAAGGCAAAATTAACTGGATTTTGTAGCAGAATTATATTAAACGATGTTCCAGGAAGAATGGAGCAGGCTAGCAAGTCAAGTAGTTTCAGTTCATTGGAAACCATTCAAGTGTAATACATTACTGTGTAAAAACGGTCATTTCAAAACCATACTGTCGTTCTTTTTATTTTGTGTATGTTAAATATAGCTGAAATATTCATCTCTATTCCATAAATTTTATTTCTGTGTGTTTACCAAGAGTTAGGTAGAGTTTGTTAATAGTAAAGGCGCTCTGGCGTTTTTAAGTGACCGCAGTCAGGTGACTGAATGACATTTTTCGAACAGACTAAAGGAAAGAAGGCTAAGGGGAAGAAGGTGGCCCCTGCCCCGTCCGTGGCGAGAAAGACGGAGGCCAAGAAAGTGGTCAATCCCCTGTTTGAAAAGAGGCCCAAGAACTTCGGAATCGGTGAGTGACAACCTCGCTTCTTAACAGACACTGACCTGATTTTAATGAGCCAAGCTGCATTAATCCGTCAGTCAGCCGGATCGGTCTGTCAATTAATCATACTGTTCCACTAAGATAAGTGTCTGCAGTTGTCTTGAGTTAAATGTGTGGTTAATTACTAAGAAAGGCTTTACACACGGGTTCCACTATTTCTTTGAAATCCAGCGACTCCTCTCCTCAGGGCAGGACATTCAGCCCAAGCGTGACCTGACCCGCTTTGTGAAATGGCCCCGTTACATCCGTCTTCAGCGCCAGCGAGCCATCCTTTACAAACGACTAAAAGTGCCTCCGTCGATCAACCAGTTCACCCAGGCCCTGGATCGGCAGACTGGTATGAAATGACCGCTGCTCTTATAAAGGAAGGCTGCTTTCAGGAATGCATAGGTTGAGCAGTTTTGTAATGTCCCATTGTTAAATGGCATTTCTTACTGGCTCAGTTTATATAGTCTACAGCAGGGGTGGGGAACCTGATCCATGGAGGGCCGCTGTGGGTGCGGGTTTTTGGATGACCTCTCAATCAACCAATAATAAAGCAGTGGTTCTGAACCCCAGCCCTGGGGACCCACTGTTATTGGTTGATTGAGAGGTCATGCCAAAAACCTGCACGCACAGTATATCTCTATGGATCCGGATCACCACCCCTGGTCTACAGTCATATAGTTTGTGTGCAACCTACTCATTCTAAAAAGGCATGGGTACTGCTGCAGAGAATTAAAATAGTAAAGCTGTGGTGATGGACACTGAATCCTGAACCTTTATCTGCTGCCCTGGATTGACAGATGTTGCTTTCTCAAAGGCAAGATGATATATAAAGGTAGTGGGAATAACAGTCTCTTTAGCCGAGATGTCAGGAAATTGCAGATGTGATTCAGATCTTGAAAAAATTACCAGTAAACTGTGATGCATTTCAGTCAATGGTATAAAATAAAATGTCAGGTTTTACTGACCGTAATGCAGCACCTGGGTGGGTGGTCCTGTGTATTCAGTGCTTTGGTTCAGGACATCACTGCAGCCGAGAATATGCTATTTGCAGAAATGGTTGAAACGGGTCGTGCAAATGATGTGAGAGAATATTTGCTATCTGATCTCCAGTGCTGACACATTTCCACCAAGATCGCTGATGCACCCTGTTATCATATCAGCCTGCTTTCATACTTCTGCGGCCATGGGCAGTTGTATGTATATGTGTGTGTGCGTGCTGTGGTCCTGAGAGAAGGTGGGTCTCCACCACTGTGCATTTCAGCCACACAGCTTTTCAAGCTGGCCCACAAATACAGGCCGGAAACCAAGCAGGAGAAGAAAAAGAGATTGCTGGCCCGTGCGGAGCAGAAGGCTGCTGGAAAGGGAGACGCGCCCACCAAGAGGCCCTCAGTTCTCAGAGCAGGTGCGGCAAGCATGCACATGGGGAACCTTTCCTTTGCTGGCCCTTGTGCAGCACACGTGTACAGAGCTGCTCTTTAAAATGGAATCACATTTGCAGTGCTATGGTACTGTAAGAGCTCTTAGTACTGTAAGAGCTGGGAGCACTTGAGAATTGATATAGTGTTGTCTGTACTGGCATCAGTTACCAATCTAAATGTGGATTTTTTTGTGAATGGACTCTGGGGCTGTCCATTGAGAACGTTCTGTAAAGTTCCTGCACTTTTGAATGCCTTTGTAGGTGTGAACACAGTCACCACTCTCGTGGAGAGTAAGAAAGCTCAGCTGGTCGCCATTGCCCATGATGTCGATCCTATTGAGGTAGGGCCTGGTGCCGTCCGTGTATGACATTTATTTCAACAACATGCCAAACATTTTGTGACTCCTCAGTACAGTGGGCCTTTATCCACTGCACAGAGCCATCCCAGATGAGCACGCACAGTAGGAAAATAACGACCTGTTCGGAGTATCTGGCACCACTATGCTCCTCACTGAGACACGCACGCATATCCCATAATTCTTACACTTTCATCTGTTTTCAGTGTGAGGCTGACTGGGATTCTTACTCTTCTGCAGCTGGTGGTGTTTCTGCCGGCACTCTGCCGCAAGATGGGCGTCCCTTATTGCATCGTTAAAGGGAAGGCCCGGCTCGGGCGCCTGGTCCACAGAAAGACCTGCACGTCCGTTGCCTTTACACAGATTAACCCGTAAGTTACAGCTGGCCTCCTCATCCTGATCCCTGGTTACAGAGTTAAGGTGACTGAACAGGTCACGTTCCCAAGGAATAGCAGGTGAAGACTAATGGTTAAGTTGGTGGGTTTACATCCATTTGGAATGGAGTGAGAAATTCTCTTCAGGGTTTTTGAAAAAAAAGATTTACTACGATCAGGGATTTGAGCACACCAGTGGAATAATATTTGCCAGGTGTCTGCAGTAAACCTTAAGGTTTAACAAGGTCCCTCAATCTGCTGTTGTCTGCCAGGCATTATTTTTAGCTCAGCATGGGTCAAATTAACATTAAGCACATTTCAGTCTTTGACATTTGGTCATATTTATGTGTAAAAATTACTGGACGAAACCTTTCACATTTTGACTGTTGAAGCTGGCTCTGAGACACTGTATGCACACATTGAACTGTATAATCAGGGGTGGGACGTAAGCTTTTTTGTTACATCCCAACTGGGCTATTTCAGTAAAAAACTTATTAGCCCAGATAAATATTCATTAGCCCACAATGTACAATATAATTTTCAAACGGAGAGAGCAACCAAAGGCCAGTCATCGAACTATACAAAAATTTTCTAACTCTGCCATGTTTTTAAAATCTATATTAGGACACTTTGTGCATTAAGTCTAGTTGTTTTTTTTGGTCTAGCTTGCCAATGTCTTTACTAATTCTTTGCACTGAAATAGAGAATTAGGGCTGTCAAATGATTTAATATTTTTAAGTTGCAATTAATGGCATAGTCATGTTGTGACACCATCCAAAATATATATTTTGAAAAGGGTCAAAATGAAGACGAAGAAATCAGATAAAGATAAATGAATGCCTTTATCAGCTTCTCCGTAAGACAGTAACTGAATGTTTTGATTTTAGCTATGTTCTGTGCAGAAGCTCTTATGTTGGTTACAACGATGAAGAAATACTCTTCAATCTATTAAAATTATACTCTATTAAAAATCTATGCTCATACTAGTCTCCCATTTGGGTATGTAATTACAGCATAGGTTAGCCCAATAAAGGAAATAATTATGCGGTATGACTTTAAAATTGTCGACTATGACAGACCTACGTGTAGTTTTTTACTGGCCAGTTCACTGTTGTGTTCAGTTTTTTATGCTAGCCCATTGAGCAAATCACTTAACTGAGGTGTGTGAGCAAGCTTCATTTGTAGCCCTGTATATAATGTGTCAAAATTGCAATTGTATTGCATACACAATATGAAGTTCATAACTCATTAAGGTATAACTCACTTGGTATAATTCCAGAAACTTTTACAGGATTTTCCATGGTCTTTATAACAATGATTGAGACTCGGCCTGATCAGAGAGAGAAAATTATGCCCAGTCACTGCAGGATATTCTGTTTAGGCATGAAATATGAGGTAGCATGTACTCCAGAACTGGCAGACACCAAGTGTGGGCTGGCCTGCTCAGTTTCCCCATCTTACATGTTACTTGTGTCACTGCCAGGGAGCTACTTGACCGGCAGTATTTCTGAAAATAGCATCTGTGTTATTGAAACTAAGGCTGGGGAGCAGACTGTTTCATTAGTCTGACACGCCTTTAGATGTCTACAGTAATATGATAGCCACATTTCCCTATATTAAGGTTAAAATCAGGGATTGACATAACTGAGATACATTCACGGTATGATGTGAAGAGTTTGAGAAATTGTCATTTGTCTCATTGGATATGTCTGCAATATAATGTTCTCCTGTAACAGTGAAGACAAGGGAGCCCTAGCTAAGCTGGTGGAAGCTATCAAGACCAACTACAATGACAGATATGATGAGGTAAGTCTTTAGTTTTGGTGTCTAAATCCAGAAATAAAGCAAATTGTCCCGGTATGGTTTCAACCAGTAATACTACTCTCCAGCCTTTTAAATTCAGGCATGTTGATAAAGTTCAGACCAGTGACATCACACTAAACTTGCTATACTCCTTTGATTTTACATTGCCATGCACTTGAGTTTGGTGTTAACAGAAATGCTGATGACTTGTTTTTCCTCCCTCATGTTCACAAAGATTCGTCGTCACTGGGGTGGCGGGATCATGGGACCCAAGTCTACGGCCCGCATTGCCAAGCTGGAAAAGGCAAAAGCAAAGGAACTGGCCACCAAACTCGGCTGAACCTGAAATGCCTGCAGTGTGTCCCTTTTGTGTACATAGAAATAAAATCCATCTTGTTCAGAATTTTGTGTTATGGTCTAGAATATGTTCCGAAAATCCATCCATTTCCCAGAACCGCTTATTCCATTTCGGGTCACGGGGGGTCCGGAGCCTATCCCGGAGGCTGCGGGCGCAAGACAGGGAACAACCCAGGATGGGGCGCCAACCCATCGCTGGGCACACTCACACACCATTCACACACACATTCACACCTATGGGCAATTTGGTAACTCCAATTAACCTCAGCATGTTTTTGGACTGCGGGGGGAAACCGGAGTACCCGGAGGAAACCCCACGACGACACGGGGAGAACATGCAAACCGTTCCGAAAATCTAAACTAAAATATTCTTACAATTGTATGTGAATTAAGTGACATGTTTTTTCAATCTTGATCTCCTACTCAATCCCTCTATACGCACTCAAGACAGCAGTAAACTTTTTGATACGTTATGGTACCTGGTTAGCCTTACCTTACATCACATTTGCGCCATATTATAAACTTAGAATTAAAAAAATAGACACTGGCAAGCACATGCAGCCATACTTTCAAATGAGTAATTTATTAATTTCCTATTCAATTTGTGAAGGGCACTTCTCCAAAGTGGCTTTCTTTGGGTACTTTTCCACCACACCATCGTACTTTTGGTACTTTCCCTTTTCCATTGAGAACCAGTACCAAAAGTGCCAAACCAGCTGGGGTACTTTTTTGGTGCTTTGGGGTGGGACTTGAAACACTTTGTCGATTGGTTATGCAAATAGCCTGCCTCTGAAACACAATGCAAACACTGCCTTGAAAACAGTTGAGAACTCAGAAAACGACGATAAAATAATAATGGATGCATGGACAAATGAAGTGGCCCATGCTTAAATTACATTCTGGTCAGAAGAACAGATCCAACAAGATCAGGACAGCATAAAAAGAAAGAAAGTATAATATACTAGGACAGCACGATACCGGTAATTTTTCCAAGTATTGCAATGTGATTATTTGTAATAAATACTGGGGTATTTATAAAACAAACCAGGAATTCAACCTAAATTTCTCACGAACCTGTCCAGAAGTAATTTAAACTGCAAGGATGAAAATGATTTTGATTTTCTCAGAGAACGCATGCAGCACTCCCGTAAAAGCAGTGGAGGTAAACTTAAGCTGATTTTTAAAACATATTCTAGATAATCTTAAAAAGGAATAATCATTAAAATTGCAAAACTTTTTTTCATGACAGAGTTAAAGTACTTCAGTGAAATGTTAGCTTCCTGTGCTACAATGTCCGTACAGAATGGAAGGTATGAAAAAGCTCGATCTTAATCTAGTCAAGTAGCAGTTTAAGAATTGCATGTGCATAAAATGCAATGTTGGTATTAATATTGCACATTGTCCAGATATATATATACACACACACACACATACATATATATATATATATATATAATATACTACAAATATTTTTCAGATTCAGTGCAAAATACCCCACCTCATGTAGTGAGGCGCCAGTACCACTTTTTACCCCAGTGGAAAACAAGCACCTTGAAGTACTGTACTTTTGGTAGTTTTCTGAGGTCCCAAAAGTACAGTACCTGGTACAGTGGAAAAGTGCACATGGTGAACTTTAGCAAACAGACTTGCTGGACAAAATACTTTAAAGCCAAAGAAGTCAGGGCCTGGAGATGTGTGTGGTTGTTTTGTATGTAGTTTTTCATATTCAAATGGTCCGATTAGCACTTAACTCTCTACTGTTTTATAGTGATGGTTCAACGAGACCCCTGCAGTTTTAAGTTGAATGGTGTCCTGTCAACTTTCCATTGTGTTAAAATGAACGTGAATAAGAGTACATGGTAGTCTGAGCTGTCTTGTTTTCTCCCGATTATGAGGTTACAGTGAAACATTCTATAATAAGTGGCAAAAATGGGCCATTTTCATATTTTATTAAAAAAAGGTCTGGAGTAAACACCTGCATACATACAACCCCCAAGAACAATTTTTTGTAGGGGGGGTGGGGTCAAAATCATGTCTATCAAGGACTATAATATATCTGGATATTATATTATTAAACTACTCACTTTTTATTACACAAAGAGCGAAACACTGAAGAAACAATTGCTCTTCAATGATACCTGACTGATAAACCTCACTTGCCACCCGCAGTTATTGTACGAAAGCTATTCGTTCTCTTCATGATA
Organism: Mormyrus iriodes; assembly: GCA_011763525.2. Classification (NCBI taxonomy): domain Eukaryota; kingdom Metazoa; phylum Chordata; class Actinopteri; order Osteoglossiformes; family Mormyridae; genus Mormyrus; species Mormyrus iriodes. The sequence goes on from JAAGVU020000040.1 coordinate 19,936,112, forward strand.
TTAGGCACAAAAAGGAGTCCTGAAGCTCTCTCGATACTCTCCACTGGCACCAGGAAACGTTCCAGAGGTATATTTTCATCCACGGGTATGTTGGGCATTACATAGGACCGCAGCTCCACCTCACCCTTCTGCTTCTCCAGGATCACCACTTTGAAGAAGTGGGTTGGCACAGCAACATGGTTCTTCCCCAAAACTTGATACTTCACATACATCTTTCCATCAGGCTCCTGTCTAAAATATATGGATTTTAAGAGCATTATGACATCCACTAGCACGAAGGCCTTGGGTCCTTCATTAACCACTGTGATAAAACAACCGTAAATACTTTACAAAAATATATAGATCCACATGCACAGTCACGCTTTGCTTCCCCATCTCTGCTTAGCAGGGCCTCCCTTTGAAGCCTATAATTGTTTGCAGCTGATCATGGACTCTAACAAGCACTTCTCTGTAGTTAAGGTCACTGCAAATGAGAGCAGTTGAAACAAAGCTTCAGAATGCTTTACTGTTTGTACTGCCTGACACTAAAAGGTCATTGACTTCCAGAACCAAAATAAAAACACTGTAAATATATTAAACTAAACTTTGGTTTTATGATATGGGACACCTTCCAAATTCCGTCCTCACTTGTACTATACACTTACTTGTTAATTTCGTTATGGGGGGGCTATTGTGCCCAGAATTATCTTTCTAATGCTACTGGAAAACATTTTTTTCCCCAGAGGAAATCAATAACGTTTGCCTGTGTAGTGATTCCACACACTCGGTTAACTCAGAACAAGACTATTGTAAAGGATTTCATTCTTATTACTATTTGTTCATTTGTGTCAATTGTTTTTTCGCACTTACCTTGGCAAATAGAGGGGTCCAGTGCACACAAACACATTCAGGTAGTGTTTGGTAAGTGAGCGGCAGTATTTTTCTAGGTTGTTCCATGCATTTTGGTTCAAGTGCGGATTCTGGGGGATTGATAATTTAGACATCAGTTTAACACATATACTTATCTGCAACTGTTCAAGCAATATGGGTTTTTTACTTATTCTTTAGTTTTGTGTACATCATTTTTATTTAACTGTGGTTGTCAACATATTGCACATCATAGAGGCGTCTATTTGTGTGTTTTTTTTATTAAGGAAATCATTCCACTTTCATGGTCACTTTGATTAAGGAGCTTTACTAAAGATACGAAAATTAGCCAAAAGGGGCTCTGCGTCTTATGTCAGTAAAGTTACTTCGAATATCATCGTACATGACATATAAATGTAAGCACTTTCAATCATCCATTTATTTTATGCCAATAATATCCACCATTCCTTTGAATGGAAAGGTGAAAAACACAATGATTCATTACTTTAGCTTACCTGTGGTGAAACATTACTTAGGTAAAAGGTTTCATCCATTGCTTTTTGGCTCCATTTATGGTTTGCAGCAGCGGCAAGGTGGCCCCTGTCGAACCCGCTACCTTTATAATCTGCGTTCGTTCCCCTGTGGTAAACATGCACTGAATCATCCTCCTTGAATTCGCAATATTTTCTGTCAGACGTCCCGTGTATACTGTCACTGTTAAGCTGTTCGATAACCCAAAGGGCAGTCTTGTTCCTGGGATCATAAGACACAACATAGGACTCCCTCGTTTTGACGTTGGAAAGGGACGGGAAGCCGTACTTCATCACTGCTGTGGCCCTGGAAGTCCCGAGATGACCTGATTGATACGGAATCAAATCAGTGGCCGCATCTACACTAGGGATAGGAATAACGGGGACTCGACCGAGAAGATCGTGAATGGAGTTTTGTTTTTTGTTCAAGCTATCCGTGTACACTGCCATTATCAAAGCTCCCATGCCCGCTCCAGCTGTCAAGGACATGCCGGAGGTAAACCATTTCGAACAAAAGATACGATACATTGTTCACAGTGTAAAATTGAAATTTACTAATAATAACGCGCCAAATGTAAAATATTATTTTATATAAAACTCCAGAAGAAGAACAAATGTAGTGCAAAATCTATTCGTTAACCTGATTAAATCCACATGGTAAATGCATTGCGATGCGTATTTCAGGAAACAACTTCCGGTTCCGCTTGCGTCTGAACCGGCCAATCAACACTGCCAGTTATGTTAACATGCTAGCTGTAGGTGTGGCTAGTGAGCAGTAAAATATATTACTCGGCCAATTAGACAGGTAGCATACATCTATCTCATGCTTTTGTGTGGAAACTGCGTAAAACATCAGTAACTAAATCATTTTTATAACGACCAGTATATGAACACCGTAATGGAAATCAAGCTTTTAATTAATTTTATTATTTTTCATGACTGATTTCTAGGAGACTGAAATGTCCTGTTTGTGTGTACAATTTGCTCCAAACAAGTCTGCATAACAGAGACAGGGATTTATATCAAATTCAAGATCTGGCTCATAAAGAGTGGTATAGAATAACTATTAATTACATATATATATAAAAAAAAAAACCTTGGACAGCTTTATTTACCGTACAAACCCAAGGAGTGATTACCGTGGAAAATGAGCTTGGTTTGGAATTCAAAGTGCAGGATATAAAAGATCATTCACTAACCATCAGTCACTGTCCAAACTGTTGGTTGTGTATTTTTTTATTTAATAAATAGGTAAAACCAAGCTAGTTTCTGAGAGATGACAAAAGCTTAATTGAGGTTAAATATTCATACTCAGTAATAATGAAAGTAAAGGCTTGAATAGTTTTAAGTTTTATGCATGTTTTATAAACTTATAAATGCTGGACACATTTTTCCAGACTGAACTTTCCTTGGGCACAGGAAGTGGATGCTGAGAACGCACAAGCTCTGGATATTAGTCAACTAGAAGTTGAGTTCCTCTGGCTAGCTTTTGGCTTTTCCTGTAATCCATCATCTGATTTCAATGTCCACCAGCTCCCCCCATGAGCTTGCAGCAGCAGACACCTGAGACACTGGTGGGTGGAACAGCAATCCATACCTTACGATATATGTAGCCAAAGTGGG
>JAAGVU020000040.1:19960310-19983620 GCA_011763525.2 Mormyrus iriodes
ACCCCCCCCTCCACCCACCACAACTGTAACCCTCTCACCAGTCCCCTAGTTTCCGTGGAAATAAGCACTTTGAGCCTCAGCTGTGCAGATCCCCTTTTTGTCTTTTTAGTTCCGCTCTCTTCCTCCTCTCTTCTGCCTTAACAAAGTGTGTGTGTGTGTGTGTGTGTGTTTTACAGAATCGTTAACTATCTGTGCCAAAAAAAATGAATATGAGTGTGATGCAGCCAGCCTGATGTCATTGAATTCCAGATATGTGTGCTAATGTCCTTCTATCGCATTAAAACCCTAGAGTAGAGCAGCAGATACATGCTGCTGCATACAGCTTTATGATTCTGCTACCACCTTGTTTACTGTCTTATTAGGCGCTGTACTCTGCGAAGGACCCCGTTTTCTCTTTAACATTCCTGAGTGATCATGACTGGACAGTGCTAAGTCCCAAAATATAAAGTCCTCATTAAGACACATTCCTGCAGTTTGTGACCGCTGCTCCAGGGCACAAATCTGTGAGGCAAAGGGTATATATTTAAGCAGATGGTACTTTATGTGCATAAAAAACATCAGTTTGGCAGTGTTCGGGTGAGCACACCTTGTTATTGGTGCGTAGGCCTTGTGTAGTGCTCAGCTTCTTGACCCTATTATTTAGAGGTTCACTGCCCTTGTGTTCTCCTCCCACCTCTTCTGTATGGGCAGAATCTCCCTTATCTGCAGTGAGTTTCACTGGCAATTGCATGCTACTGTAGTACCAACCACAGCCTTTGCACTATTCAAAATCATCATGATAGTCCTCTGCCTCAGTGCTATACATTCATGCAGATGAGCATGACTAAACACAGGGGCAAGACCTGAGGCCCAGACAGATGGAAATTCCTGTCAGGGGCCACGTGTTTTTGCCATCACAATGGAAGCAGCTGCAAGATATCCTGCGTATTTTACAAAGCAGTTAGTTCACAGCCTTCCCCTTTTTCATTTATTTACTTCACTTCTTGTAATTTTTATACTGAAAAGGAAATGTCACAAACCCTGTGATGCACATTTCAGGAAACGATGAGGAGAGGGGGGCCTGCAGGGCTGCCGTCAAGCTGAAAAGCTTCACTGTGGAGTCTCAGTATGCCTCGATGTGTGTAAAACACAAAGGTTTGTGTTTTACTGTATAAAATCATAACAAGCCACCACCAACCATGCAATCAAGACACGTCAAAAGCTCAGCTCACGCCTTCCCGCCTGTCCCCTTGTCCACCGGCCATGTAGAGGTTCATTCTCTTGTCATTAGCAGCCTTTGTTTGTCTATATTATCGCATCCTGAGCATTTAGAGTGCGGTAAGCAGTCAATTTGCTGTATAAACAGAAGACTCTCCCAGACGGTCTGCACAGTGTTAGGGTGAGACAGGGAATGGTACAACAAGATGTTAGCGTTCCCCCTGTGTTTATGTGCATTTCTGTGTGTATTTCGGCCTGTCTTTGTGTATGTGTGAATGTGCGTCAAGACAGACAAAAAATAAAAAATAAAAGAAACACCTTTGGCTGTACACAGTGCAAGTGAACCTGAGTGTTCTTTTACAGTGACAGTGAAGGGGTCATGCTACTGCAGGGCCCTGTTGTATACATAGCACTCAAACACATTCCCCTACTGCCACGTTCTCCTCATTTCCCCCATAGGCAGAAGAGCTACATAACATGTCCACCATTCCACCCTCCATCCTCCAGGGCCAACACAACAGGGTCTACATTGTGCAATAAATAGATAATTATATAATTTTGGGCAAAAGCAAAATGGCATCTCTCTGTAATTAATAATTGTGTGCCGTGTGTTACGAAAGGCTCTTTGCCAGCGTTATGCTCTTAGACGGCCTTTCACCGTTTTTCTCTCTCCAGTTTTCTTCCCGGTGATGGGGAATGGAGGTGAAAGCCTCACTCCCAGCCTTTATCGCTCTTTTGTTTATTGCCCAGGGTATTGCACCAGGGCCCAATGCCCATTTGTGCTTTTGAAGGTCTGTCAGCCTGTCCTTAACCGCTCGCTCTGGACTATAATGCTACAAAGAACACTTCGGCTACACGAAACGTATCAATGCGCCTTCAGGGAATAGGTCACAGTCGTAGCTGCTCGTCGTTCTGTGTAGAAGGGTATTCATTGCCTTAGCTGTTGTCATACAAAAAAATCATATCACAGATGCTTATGTTGAATTATGAATTATATTTCCATTTTGTGGATGGAATAAATTACACGCTAAATGAAAAATGAAACTGGTAAATTTTGCACTGCTGTTAATTTTCTTTGTTTGGTAGCCTTTGCACTCAGGGTGATGCCGGAGTGAAGACTGAGGGGTCTGGACCTTGTCACTTTCTTCCACTCTACAGTATTTGTCACATTGTGCTTGACGTGAAACTGCCATGTCACACCCCTCACCCACCCCCTGTAACCGACTGCATGTCACCAAGGTTATATTTGGCACAGAACCCCTGATAGATGCTAAGCTACATCATCAGTGTAACTGACTACCCAATTGCATTATTAAATACAACTTTCATCATATGAACAATGTGTACGGTAGAGCAGAGAGCCTGTGTTTCACCCTGTCAGCTGTGCTGGCTGTATATCTCTGCCCTGTATATCTGTGTTGACATAATGCACATGACAGGCTCATGACATGGGAGAAAAAAAACACATTTGTCAATGAAAACGAAAACTACGAAGCATACAAGAACTGCTACAATGCTACATCTTTATTAACAATTGCTGATATATTAATGTGCTTGTTTATCATACCTGTATCTATTACAGCTAGTCGGCATTGTCTGCTGCATGTTTGTATGTATTTCAGTATTCCTTACCTAATTCCCTTAGTATTTACCATACCTACTTACAGTTTGTCATTCCCATTCTTTTACATGGTTCAACAGTGAAACTGACTTTCAACTTTGACTTTTATTTTTACGCGAAGGTCAGCAGAAGTACCTTCCTAATGATTTGAAACTGCTTACTCAGCATTGTGATTAACACATTTACCATCATATTTCATTTTACCCTGAGGAACTACTTCCTTGATGACTGAGGTCTTAATATGGTGAAGACCAGCACTGATCTATTGTGCGTTTACGTCACAGCTTTTGCGAAGCAGTTCCTGCTCGGTTTCAAATAAACACTGGAGATAGATAATATTTCGAAGCACGCACTGGCAGCTGCAGGTTGACCTAGTAAAATTCCCAACTTTGTCTGTATTTGATTTCCCCTCATGTATATTTTGATAATGATTTTCACTCTTCCCAGAACTCAGGAGAGCCAGAGAGAATCTGGCTTTTTGCATCTGCTAGTTATTTTTTGCTGTTTTGCTTAGAGCCATTGGGTTTATGTAACGCAACTTACCTGACTTGCAACCTATGTTCCTACCACATCCTGCCCAAAAAGTGATGACAAGAAATATGCGAAAATAAAATTCCCAGGAATCTGTCATGATCAAAGGCAGGGCTTCTGAGCAGCTTCATAGGAAATCCATTGACAGTCTGGGCTCTGCATACAGTGAATGCCTGGAAGCTTTACCAATCTGTCCAGCATCTGTGGTGGGTACTATCCACAGGTCTGGGCTCTTAGCAGAACCGCACCCCTGCCCACCAAAGCTTGGTTAGACAGATTTGCATGTTACATCAACCTGTTTTCTCAGTCTCCTAAATAATTGTGACTTTCTTGTCAACTTGCCTATCAGAAATGTATGAAGTGCCTGAGGACTGCTTCAATCCCCAGACAAATTTCATACACCCTGGCATTTAAACACTTTAGTAACTATAATAGTGACAGCTTTGCATTAGACAAGGTGTTTCTGTGCAGCTCAACCATTAAGAGTGATTGCCCTCTTATTCACACTGCAGTTTCACTGCTAGTTATATTTGGCTGCTCTTAGCTGGTGCCTGGCAGGACTGTGAGCCTCGCCTTCATATGCATTCTGCCTACTGTGCTTCTGCATCTATGTATGTGCATACCTTTTCATTCACTTTTCAAATACTCTCCAGATAAAGCCCCTTGCATATGCGATTAACAAATCATCTTTTTAACAGCATGCAGCGTATCTCATTTATCCAATTTGCACCCACTTATTCAGTACAGGGTTCTGGGGAGCCCTAGATTCTGTCCCAGTATGGACAGAGCCCAAGGCATGGAACATGCAAAGGGGAATTTCTAGCCCATCACAGGGCACACGCACACTCAAGATTCACACAAGAGTCATACAATCACAATGTAAAGGCAATTTAGAGAAGCCAATTCACCTAACTCTATGCCTTTGGACTGCGGGAGGAAATCAGCTCCAGGAAAAGTTGAACGGTCAACCTGCACCCACAGAACGGCGGCAATGTCACACAGGGAGGTGAGAAGCCTCAGAATTACTTGCTGAGCACCCCCCCCCCCAAACTGTCAGGCTTCCACAAGCATACGTAAACAAAGCAAATACTCCCCTGTTAAAATCAGAATCACAGGTCAGAGGCATTTAGCAACAGATGTTAAAAAGTATCATATTTCACTGTAAACTCTATGTGCATTGGAATGTCATTGGTCCTCTGGCTTTTAAACAAGCCAAGTGGTTGACATTTTTAAAGCTAGGGAAATCAGAGTCATTTCAAGTTTCATTTTTGTCAGTGAACTATTGACTCTGAAGTGCCTTACTCTTTGTCTGCCTGTGTGTGTGAAAAAGAATTCATGTGTGACTGCAAGGTAGAGGCATCATGTTCAAGGTGTACTTTGCTTTGTGCCATGTGAATTTATTGAGTGGCCCCAGACTACCAAAATGGGTGGATTCCTATACACCATCGCGATGGTCCCATCAGTGTGGTGTATCACTATCAGTATGCCTCTAGATAAGAAGTATTGTGCATCTACAATGTATCACGTTCATTTTACTACTCGGTAGGAATCGGCCGTTATGTGTACATGAGCTAAATTTGTGTGTGTGTGTGTGTGTGTATGTTTCTTAGATAGATTGTAGTGTAAGCATTAGCATAAGCAAGTGAAGGTAGAAAGGTTTTCAGGACTGTTTTTTCTTTACTCCTTAGAAATTATGCCTCTGAAAAGGGTGCCTATGGCACTGTACTTTAGAAAGGTGGTTTGAAGTGGTCTGGACAATAACTACATTAATGGATGACAGATTTATTGCTTGGCAGAAACTAAATGCATTGCATTGAGTCTGAGCAGTCATGAGCAAACCTGTGGCATGCCTAACCTCTAGTAATGACATCAGTATTTTTGTGCCAGGTATGGAGATAGAATTTTTCATTTTTAGTGTTCAGCCAGCTTCAGGGGGGAATACAGGGCTGAATAGGATAGTAAAGTGTTGCACAGTAGTTGTCAGGAGTGTCACTAGAAATGAAAAGGTGCGCTAAGCCTTTACTGGGGGTTCAGATTTAATGAAAATGAATGAGAATACGCTATTTAAACTGACTTTGGGGGTGGGGGCTATAGCACATATAGCACATATAGACACACTGGGTAGCTGTACTCTGTATTACTGGAACATGCTTTTATGTAATGTGTCAGCATTTTGTAAGTTATCATAACTCACTGGCCACTGTCCTGAGCAGTATAATGAGGTGACCATCTGTTTCATCAGCCGATTACAGGAGTCATCTTCTGCTGCTTTTTAAAGCTTAGCAACTTAAACATGACAATGAGACAAATGTAGCAATAAAATGGGTAACTCATGTTTCTGTCTCTTTCAACACATCTCTGTTTCATTGAGGTCACTCACGGCGATAATATCAGGCAGCCAAGGTGCTTTAGCCTCTTCATTCCAAGTAAAGATAATTATCACATTAGGCTGCATCACAGAACCCATAAAGATAGTGTCTGCTTGTCACTGTCATAGCAGTTTCGCTTCTCTAGAATCCTCCCATATCATAAAAAATAAGGTCATAAATTATTAGGAAGTCTCGAAGAATGCTTCACGTTAAACAGTAACTTCTCTCTTGCAATACAAATAGCAATACATTTCTGCATGACTGTAATAAACCTAAGAAAGCCATTTTCTTTGGAGGCCCAAGGCAGTTTTGGGAGGTAGCGCTTAACCCTCCATCTGTGGTGACTTGAATTTGGGACCAAGCTATTTTTTGCCCTTTCAAGCCAAAGACTATAAACCAATAACCTGATATTTTATTTTCCTTGCTTCACGCAATAAGATCAGTAAAAGTTGAGCTGACCTACGTTGTCAGGGCATAAACAAACATGAGTTCATGTAGACCTGTAATACACTTTCTGAATGACACAAAGGACACTATCCTCAGCAGGAGAAATTATTCACTCATTGACCAGCTAATATATACTCTCTGACTGCCACTAATTCTGCGCTCAAACATCCAAGCTAAGGCAGTGTCATGACTGACGTTTGAATATGTTCCTTCAAAGACAATGTGCACACAAATGGTGTCTTCACATTCATCTTCCCTCAGAACTGCAGGGTTAGACATACTGATATTTAGTGCTACCTCCATGATGCAGAGCAGCCATTTTGTGCCAGAGCACTTGCCACAAGGGCTTCTAATTAACCTGCCAGACTGGGAGGTGATAAAAAGGCCCAATGGAGAGCCGGGCCAGACAGTACGATAAACGTGCCTTTGCTCTTCTTCAAACAAGCTCCATCAGAACTTAAATGATGATGGTGAGTCGGGGTCTTGATTTACCAATCCCTGCAACTGTGATGTCACTCATTATGTTTGAATAGCAAAGTCATTTTCTAACTAGCCAGCATTATTAGCAAGAGGCAGGTTTGTTATCCAGCCACAATGAATAGGTCTTATTTCTCTTGTGCCCACGGAGACTTCAGGAGAAACTTCTGCAGACTCTGTAGACACACATTTCATTTTTATTCTGTAATAGAATGGAAACAACATCTGATCTAGACCAAGCTGGGTTTATGCAGAGGGCAATGGGTCAAATTTAAATCATGCATGTAATGATTTAGTCTCTATAAAGAAAACTACTACATTTTGTTACATAAATGCACCCGACAAGGTTGCATATTTTATATTCAGTTTTCATGAGCTCGGTAGACTGACTTATCTTTAGCATAAGAGTACAGTGAAAATTAACATGCAATGTTACAGTTATGCCTCACTTTCAGTTTTTAAGCATTTCAGACAAAGAAAATGAAAATATGAGTTATTTCTGCAAAACAGACAGGTCATTTCAGTAGGCCTGTCTTTCCACTTGATTAGCCTGTATGCCTATTGAGAGGTCTGTTGACACCATGAAAAGGGCCAGTCAGTAAGGTGACAAAGGCAGGCTTCTGAGGGGACACTGACGTAGCAAACCACTGGTGCCACCACTGGCATCCCCCAGGCACCAACAATGAAGCTCACTTAGGCCACCTCATGGGCTTCGACTGAAGCTGACTGTGGGTCTCACAGTCACCTGCCTGAGACGCTGTTACAACAATAAACGTGTGTCAGCAGGGCAGGAGCCCTTCTCTCTGTATCAGAGAGCCAGCCACGCCCAGCCCCCATTCCCTACAACATTCTGAGAGAGGCCAGCGGATTCCCGCCTTAGCTGAGCAGCATCCTGTTGACACAGTCCCAGCACTAGCAGTCCTATTGTTAAAACCTAACTGAGGACAGGATCAAAATCTTTGGAGGCATACTCTGTATCAGGTGGTCTGTGACATTTTAAGGTAAACCACAGCCAGTACCTAACACTGTGTGTAGACGATGATAACTGGCGGAGTTTGATTCTGCTATCCAGAGATATGTTTAACACAGGCCAGAGTTCATGATGAAAGATGAAAAGAGAGCATTCAGCCAAACCAAATGCAGTTATATGCAGTTATTAAGCACATATTTAAATGTTTACAAATATTTGGATTTTATTTTGTGTTGGTTTTTTATTAGTTTTTAGTATTCTCCAAAGGAAAGGAAATTCATATGTAAAATATGTAATATAATTACTCAGTTATCAGTAAAGTACTAGAAAAAATGAATGAATGAATGAATGAATGAATGACACGTTACTGTAAGAAAAATGCAGGGTTACAGCTGCAAATAAAATGCACAATATAAATATATAAAAATAACAATGACAAGACAATTAACTGAAAAGTGCAATGTACAAAAACAAGATATTCAAAAATGTACAGTTCCAACAATTTGTAGTCAGGTAAATTGGGTATTTCTGTGCATTCTTGCATGCTAACAAAAATAATGGGTGGGAATCAATCCGTTGCATTAACATCAAACAGCAGCAGCGACTTGCTGGTGGGTCAGCGTGCATCATGAATGACAGGCAGTTCCTGCTGTGGAAGTCTGTATTAATAGTTAACAACATCATAGAAATACCAGGAAGACAAGGACAAACAAATTTTCCTTGAGCTGATGGTGATCACTTCATTGTGGTACCCAAGTTCTGTTTAGACAGCGCTGTGGCATGGTGAGGTGGTGACAGTAAATCCACATCACAGAATCTGTTAGTGTTTGTGAGTATCTCCCAGAGCTGTAGTAATATTCAAATACTGTACAAAGAAACGCATGAACATTTCTCAAAATCTACTTAGCCATACAAAAACATTAATAACGCACCCCTATTATATGCACACTGGAGCTATTTTGTCTTATAATTTTCAAATAAATATAGTTGAATGCCTTGGTTGTATGCCAGAGCACGTACCTCTGTAAAATCCCTGATCACAGATACACTATATTGCCAAAAGTATTGGGATCCCTGCCTTTACACACACATGAACTTTAATGACATCCCATTCTTAAATCATAGGCTTTAATATGGAGTTGGCCCACCCTTTGCATCTATAACAGCTTCAACTCTTCTGGCAAGGCTTTCCACAAGGTTTAGGGGTGTGTTTATGGGAATTTTTGACCATTCTTCCAGGAGAGCATTTGTGAGGTCAGGCACTGATGTTGGACATGAAGGCCTGGCTCGCAGTCTCCGCTCTAATTCATCCCAAAGATGTTCTATTGGGCTGAGGTCAGGGCTCTGTGCAGGCCAGTCAAGTTCCTCCACACCAAGTTCGCTCATTCATGTCTTTATAGACCTTGCTTTGTGCACTGATGTGCAGTCATGTTGGAACAGGAAGGAGCTATCCCCAAACTGTTCCCACAAAGTTGGGAGCATGAAATTGTAAAAAATGGCTTTCTGTGCTGAGGTATTAAGAGTTCCTTTCACTGGAACTAAGGGGCCAAGCCTAACCACTGAAAAACAACCCCACACCATAATCCCCCCTCCACCAAACTTTACACTTGGCACGATGCAGTGAGGCAAGCACTGTTCTCCTGGCAACCATCAGACAGAGAAGTGTGATTCGTCACTCCAGACAACACGTCTCCTCTGCTCTAGAGTCCATTGAAGGTGCTTTACACCACTGCATCAGACACTTTGCATTGTACTTAGTGATGTAAGGCTTGGATGCAGCTGCTCAGCCATGGAAACCCACTCCATGAAGCTCTCTACGCACTGTTCTTGAGCTAATCTGAAGGCCACTTGAAATTTGGAGGTCTGTAGCTATTGACACTGCAGAAAGTTGGCGCCTACTGCACACTGTGCGCCTCAGCATGCGCTGTCCCCGCTCTGTGATTTTACGTGGCCTACCACTTCGTGGCTGAGTTGCTGTTGTTCCCAATTGCTTCCACATTGTTATAATACCACTAACCACTAATACCACTTATAATACCACTAGTGGACCGTGGAATATTTAGTAGGGAGGAAATTTCACGAATGGACTTATTGCACAAGTGGCATCCTATCACAGTACCATGCTTTTGTACCACAGAGCTCCTGAGAGTGACCCATTCTTTCACAAATGACTGTAGAAGCAGACTGCATGCCTAGGTGCGTGATTTTATACACCTGTGGCCATGGAAGTGATTGGAAAACCTGAATTCAATGATTTGGAGGGATGTCCCAATACTTTTGGCAATATAGTGTATATGGGGACACCTAAAAGCTTCCGTTTACTGGCTAAGTTAACATAAAAAGAAGCCTGATAAGTTCCACTGAAATCAGTCTCAGTTTTTCCAAGGGAGATTTGGAGCACATGGCTACAGTTACACTATAATATTACAGTTCAAACACAAGTTGCACAGCATGAAACACTACAGGCAGGGAACACAGTAATGAACTTCACAAGAAGACCCATGCACCTGAGTACAGACGCTATGCAATAAATGCTTTTAGTCCCCCACCGCAAGAAGAGAATCCAACCGCGCCTTTTCCTGTAATATAACCCAACTCCAGGGAGCATAATAAATAAAAACTGTCTCCGTACTTCTCTAGATGGATGAGGTCCTCTTAACAGTGACAAATAGTTATCCCAAAGCAGAAGGAATAAAAGAATGGTGTTAAAGAAGTCTTCCAATTATTGTTATGTAGATGAAAATATATCGGAGAATTTTCCGGTGTGTATGTAGGCAGAAGAGATTAGGTGATGTGAGAGGCTCAGTAAGACACCTTTCATTTAGTGTCAAATATAAATCTGTCTGCCCATTTGTGGTATGGTTGCCTGCCCTGTATGCCAACTCCAGAGTCACTTAGAGCCCATAATATTCATATGCCCATAATATACGTATGATACACATACTGCATAACTTGCATTAGGAATAACACTTTTCAAATCCCAGTTTTAATTGTGAGGCTGTTGCTGAGAATTTGAAACGTAAGTTTGTCATGCTCATTGATATGTAAGGCATTTGTAAATTCTTTGGCAGCTGACACTGGGATGACATAAAAACAGGTTAAATAATCCGCTTAAAACCAGACAGATTTTTAAAGGGACAGGAAAGCTTGTTTGTGTGCAATATGCTCTGTAGCTTGAATTGTTTGTCTGTGACTAATCACAGCCTAATCAGAGCAGGTTGATCATAGGCACAGATTTGACATAAAAAAATAGCAGATAATGGCACGTATCTCGCCAGGGACAGTTTTCATTGTGCCAGTACAGTCTTTCATTCATTTCACTGCACAGCTTTGTGTTTGAATACATTTAGCTGCAGATACGCAAGTACCTGCTACCTCTCGCTCCTGGATGAATGTGCTCGTGGCAGCCAATCAGGGCCAGTGACCTAGATAGCTCAGCCCCAGCATGTGTCACCGTGTGGGCCCATGTCGCTGTGTGTTTCCCTCCTCTGCATCTGACTGGAGGTACTGCTGTAAAAATATTGAATTGGCGTATGACACAGCCCGGCCAAAAATCGAACAGCAAATCTAGAGCAACTTCATGGAACAAAAACAATAACAGGTCGTTTGCGACCCACGTTTAAAAACCACTTTCCGGCTTGCTGTGGTTTTTCTCTGCTAGTGTATTTTGGGAATTTTCTGGGGGTGTATTTTGTGAATAAATATGTGGTTCGTAATGCTTTGAGGGATACTCTCTGTTTCCACGTAGTTGCAATGATTTCAGCTGTTGCGTCTTTGTGGTTTGTGAACTGACGTGGTGAGCCCGCTTCACTTACTGGAGCCGAAGCCCCAAAGCTGCATCTGTATGTACAGAGGAGTTGCATGGAACAGAGCTGCACAGCATCCTGTAAGGACTGTGTCTGCTATAGGTGACAAATCACCGCTTGGGAACATGAGGAATAAGTTCAGTACAGCTTCTCACAGAAGTCATTTTCTTCCAAGTCACGATTGCAATTAAAACCATTTTTTTGCATTTTTAAATATGATATACTTCAAATTGTCTGCGATGCATTTACATTTTGGGCAGTATGCTACACTTCTGCACTGCATATACTTTAATTACAGTTTATCTTTCTGCCTTATTTATTATTCATCTATAGCTACTCCCAGGCGTGTTGGTTATGGCTGCCAACCATTGTATCCATTAAAATTGCACAGCATTAGACTGTCTTTCCTGTATGCCTCTTTGTAATGTGTGTTCATGAGGTCAGTGTCCACTGACCCACTAAACTGCGCCTGTGCTGAAAGTCTGCGAATGTCTCACCAGCACCTCACAGATTATACAGTGCAGTAATGAATTTATTCTCCAGCTGTGAGCTTTTACTCAGATATGACCAGCCACTCGTTACTCTCCCTGCCATCATCAATGACACCCTGCCACTTTCCTGCAAAAAGCCACCTTCCCGCTGCCTCCCTCAGGCCTTAGCCTCGGCCAGTGGGCCTTGGACACTTGCACTGGCGACTCATTCACCTTTGTAGAAGGCTGTCTTGGGGATATGGCAAACCCAAACAGAGGCCCACGTCACACTACATGCCGGCTGCTCTGTGCTGTTCGCTTGAGGATATTAAAAGATAAGCTCAGTGCAGGTAAAGCGAACCCATGTGACAAACACGCGGAGCAGCAGTACTGGGGTGGGGATATGCGGCTTGTCATGTCCGTTTCAGTCATTGCACGGTACCACCGGCTTGTCTTGCTGCAAACAGTCGCTGACGCCCCCCACTGCTCCTCCCTCCCGTCCTCCTAAGGCAGTGCTTTCTGGATAGTTAGAGGGCTGAAATTTTGCTCTTATGTAACAGGCCGTTGTGTGCCATCAAAGCCTCAGAGTTACTGGCGGCCATCGCTCTCCATCTGCTGCCTTTCACTTCACTATCGCTTAACGTCCCTGCGATGCTCCCGGCCCGCCACCCGTCCGTTCACCCACCAACCTGTCCACCCCGGTCCCTGCTGCTCCCGGTACTCATGCTCTCGGTCACATGCTCCTCGTTTCATCCTTGTTCTTGTTGACGTTTTATTACCCATGCCCCCCCCTGCCCCACGTCCCCGCCTTTTCAACAGCGGAATGCCGATGCAGCTCTTCCCATTCAGCTTCCGCCGCGGAGGCTACGGCTCGGTCAGCCCCGCGTACGGCACACCTGTGCATGCAGCAGCCCTGGGGGTGCGGTGACTGTGCCTCCAGGGGGGAACTTGTGACGCTTCCCTTGTGAAGCTCGGCGGTCTGACATGCACACTTGTACGGGTGTTTAAATATCAGAGTGCACGCACAGCCCACATTTATCAGAAATGGCTGCGTTTTTAATCAGGATGTAATCATTTTAACACTTATTATCACAGGTTTGACTATGCTGACATGAATGCAAAAATAGTCCAAAATAATCTCCAGTAACAATACACTCAAGACCAGAAGCAGAATAATCAGGAAGTTCTTGTGCTAAGGGAGAACATCATTCTACCAGATTTTGGGGAAAAAAGATTTGGACTCCTCAATTAAATCATATTCCCTTTGGAGAACCACCAGCATGTACCAGAGAAAATAAAGGAAGAGAGAATAAAGGTTGCCTTACTGTTTCAGTGGCCTCCGTCCATCTCTGATGATATGTCGACACACATTTGCAAGGTTCACAGAGGGAGTGTGCAGTCCTTGCTCAGTACTGGTACAGCGACATCCTTATCCCTCTGTCTCTCTCTGGCGGTGAGTGTGTGTGCCTGAGCGCGCGTGTGTATGCGTGTCTCTGTGTGTGTGCGATACCGCCTTTGCGCTGTTCTCCCTTTCGTTAGCGTCAGGGCAGTCGGGACACACTGCGGTGATGGGGGAGGAGGCTGTCTTAGTTTGTGTGTGCTCGTGTGCGTGCGTGTGAGCGCTTGAGAAACATGGAGGGAGGGGTGACTGAGGAAGGAGAGAAGGGAGGAAGAAAAAAGGACTCAAATTAAGAAGAGATGGGTGAAGCAGGAAAAGAGCAGCGAGGAGGATCATGTGCTATCACTCGCTGTCCAGAAAAATTAAAAAAAGAAAAAATGAAATCCAGGTCTGTCCTTGAAAAACCAGGAAAATGAAATCCCCATAAAATAAACAAAATAGTCCAAAATATTCCAGAAGGAGCAGAACTCATACGTGTGCATACGGCCTCTGCAGCAGAGCTGTCAGTCTTTCATTGTCCTGATATTTAACGCTCTAACCAGGCAACGAGATGTGGGTTCACAGGAAGAGAGAGAGCGAGAGAGAGAGTGAGAGAGAGAGACGAGAGAAGGGGAGGAGCAGAGAGGGAGGGGTGGGAGCAGATGATGGCTGTGGATGAGGGAGTAGGTTGTAGCGTAAGGTGCTGTTTCCGTGCCAACAGTGCCTGTTACAGGGGCACCACAGCAGCAATCAGGAAATTGTTCATCTTTTCACGGTACAATATATAGGAACACCAAGCACATCTGTCACTGTTGCAGGATTCATTTTAAAATGTGCTCTCCTCATTACCAATGGACCCTTGAGGTGACAGAGCTCCTCTCTTAATGGCAACACAGAGCCGCCACAGTGATAAATACAATATTTTCAACCAAGCAATTTAATGTAAGATTACCAGCCAGTGGGAACACTTTGTTTTGAAATATTCTTGTGAAATCAATCAAACAGTTCTTGCCATTTTTTTGTGTTTGTAAGATTCCCAGCAAAACTGACTAACTTCTCCATTTTGTAATGCCATTGGTTAATCTTTTATTTCTGCAAAGGGTTGTGAAATTATTAGCAAAACTTTTCCATATTCAGTATTAACGCTAATATTCCGTGAATCGCATTAATGCGTACGTTAACAGAAAAAAAAATGTTGCATTATACTATTGTGAAAAAGCAAACTTTTCTTAGTGTGAAAAAAGCATTTGAACCTTACAGCTAAATTGATTTTGCAAGTTAAACCATTTCCTGGAAGATACCATCAGCGCCCTAGGTGATACATAAAAGAGAGAGATTGCGTTTCTCTCTGTGAGTGAATCATTAAGTCAAACCAATGTCTTGGCTTCTGTGAATAGAGAGGGTTATCTGGGGTATACCAGGAACTTTGTAACGTACTCATACTTACTGTATACAGTAGTTGTTATACACCATGGTCACTGTCACCCAGCTGCCTATATCAAAGAAATTCAGAAGGGACTTTCTCTCTGCACCAACTGGCAGTGAGCTAATGTTTCCTCAGACTTATTTTTTTTTTTTTCAGCAATATTTAAGTTATGATATTTCAGCCACACTAATGTAATGAATGGCAAGAAATCTGTGTTGTGTTGAAACTGCATGTACAGCCTGAAGGTGCAACCTTTGGAACCTTCACACATTCCATAACTTCTTGTCAATGCTTTTGCTGACAGCACCTCATGCTGAAATGGCACAAGTGTAATTTGCAGGACACTGTTCATTGCCAGAGCGGCAGGTGGTGGGAGACAAACAGCTTGGAACATCCTAAAAGTTGCTAGTGGGGCAATGTGTAGCTCAGTGTGTTTTAGGGATCGTTCTCCATGTGTCAAAGGTCACCAGTTCAGATTCTGTAACTGGCTGAGTGATGCGCCCCTCAGCATAGCCTTTGATCCTTAATTGCATCGGGGACACTGGCTGACCCTCTTCTCTTATCCTTACCTGTATGATGCCTTGGACCAGCAGTGACTGGTGGTGTTTCAAACTGGGTAAATTGGCTAGTCCCCCCCCCCCCACCACGACCTAGTTTGAAATAAACTAACCAACTTTACTAACCTACTAACGAACCTACTAAGAAAAAAAGGAGCAAACTCAAGAACGCTATATTTATGTTCTTATTTACAGTAGGATATGTACAAATGAGAAAAAAAGAAAAAAAGAAAAGACTTCACTTGCCGAAAAGCTGCACAGGACTGAACTTGAAAAAATCCCATGGCGAAGTATAATTTCAAAACTCTGTCAGAAAAAGAGGTGCAGCCAGTTCTTCCAATCATCATGCAGCAGCCCAGCGTCCTGGCCCACCCACTGCTCCATTCACTCCCAGAGACGCTGAGCTTCCCTGGAAGTGTTGATTTTGGTGCATTTATCCAATAACCGTCCAGCTTTTCTGCAGTGAAAAAAGCTCTTCTGTGCCGGGCCATAGAGGTCCAGTGAAGCTGCGCTTCAGGAGGTCTTAATGCCCTGTGCTGCACGGGAATGTATGAGAAGAAAATCGCGTCAATCTACAATAAATAGCTGATTCTGAATGAGCTCGTCATGAAGTTGAACGCGTTCTAGCGCACTTTTATTAAAACCAATATAAATACGACAATGCATTTATTTGAGCATATATTTGCATATGAGCATTTATTTTCTGACATATTAGAGGAAGCGGAGCTTCCCTTGTAGTCTTAGAGCAGTCGCCACTGCTTTGGACATAAGTATCAGCTAAATATGTAAATGTTGTATCTTGGACGATGAAATAAGGAAGTGGGATCTTCCAAAAATGAATGTTGTGAAATTAAGCTGTAATTTCCTACATTCAAAATAGTAAGACCACAAGATTCTTACTGTATTTTCTTTCAAGAAGAATACCCTCATTCATACAGCACCTTCTGTCAACTTTCTCTCTATATTTTGAATCTGTGATATGAAGTTTCAAGTTCAAGTTTTAAAGCGTTATAGTCAAATATACATTGTCCAATGGAATTCTTACATGCAGACATGTAGACTAAGAACAATAAGGAGAAGACTAAGAACATCAATAAATTACATCCATCCATCTTCTGAAATTGCTTGTCCTATTCAGGGTTGCAGGGGGTTTGGGGCCTATGGGTACAAGGCAGGGAACAACCCAGGATGGGGCATCAACTCATCATAAGGCACATTCACACACCATTTATTCACACATGCACAATTTAGTAACTCCAATTCACCTCAGCATGTGGCAACAGTGCTAACCACTGCACCACCGTGCCGCCATCAATAAATACCAATAAGCAATAAATAACAAATATCACTACTGTTGAAAACGTGCCACATACATAAAAATATAAATAAAAATAACTGACAAATTGGAGAAATAATTAATCCTTGGACATTAATTTAAAAGAATACTCTTTCTCTCGACTCCATAAATGCCTGAATACTCCCCTTTCAAATTTGCACACATTAACTTTAAAAATCTCCCTCTTACTCCCCCAGCTGCTGTCAGCATCCTGCCCCTCTAATCCCTAATCCTGTGAAAGCCTGTCAGACCAAAGAGGGCTGCTTTGATCAGGATTTTACATCTTGCAGGGTTACTCTGTTAGCAAATGCCGAGCCAATAGCGCTGGGAGGGCCTGTAAAGCCGTCCCACGAAGTGTCCTACGCCGCAGGTTAGCGGTGCTCCCCATGTATTCCAGCACATATTTAGCAGAAGTACCATTAGAAGATCATTTTAAAAACATTGTATCATATTATAGGGAGTCGCGTGTTCATTCCTTCTGTCATACATTTGTTTCTTCTCCATATCAGAGACAAAAACTACGTAAGCCTGAATTCTGCTAAAATACATTGAATCCACGCACCAGCATACCATCAAACGCACAAACACAACGTGATCTGGGCATTTTTCCATAATATTTTTACCACTACTTAGTAGTCTGGTAGCACTTCTCACAGCCAGCCAGAGCACAGGTGCCCATACCTCATGTTACTGAAGACTTAACAAGCAGATTCTTACTATAAGTCTTTGAGATGGAATAAACAGTTCTGAAGCAGCTATGCTTTTCTGTGTAACACTGTAATTTATCAGGGGAGAGACCAAAGTTACCATAAGCAGCTGTCATTTCCTTCCTCCTGTCACATATTGCTGAGTCACAGCTGACGGTCATGACAGACAGCATGCATAACTCAGCCCACAAAACTATAATCTTTGAAAAACCTGCATCCACCTGAAAGTTGTGTGAAGTTGTGCAATGCATGAGCCTTAATCTCATAAACCATAATTTTAAATGAGTGCATTTGTGACAGCGTATAGAACCATGATGACAATAATATTGCAATGTGCAGAGCAGCTTGAAGATGAAGACTGCAGTATGAAACATTACTGATTAAGACATGTAAACGCATCTCTATAGTTACTCGGACTATGCAGCACCTTATCTTTACACTTGCCACCTGACAGCAGTTTGAAGAATTTCACAATGTTATAATAAGCCAAAGCTGGGGACGGAAGGAGGGCTGGGAAATACTGACTTGACTGTGGTGTTCAGTCTTAGTGAGGAACAGAAGCTGTAGGGAGACCCATGAGTCTTGGAGCAGGATTCTTACTTTATCGAGATTCTGTTAGCTGCAGTGGCTTCAGCAACATGCTTGCTATAGTTGTGTGTGTTTAGAATCTGTGTGCTGACAGCTTCATTCTGTTGTTAATTACCAGAGTTAAATTCATATTGATCAGTCTGATGGTATTTAACAGTATTCAGACAGCCTACTTTAAATTATCTGTTTACTCAGAGGCTGGCATAGGGGTGCCATGGTTAGCTCCGTCACCTCACACCTCTGGAACCAGCATTCAAATCTTTGCCATGGCTCTATGTGTGTGGAGTTTGTATGTTTTTCCCATGTCTTTGTGGGGGTTTGCCCCCCCCCATAGTCCAAAAACATGCTGAGGTTAATTTAAGTTACCAAATTGCCCATAGGTGGGAATGGTGTGTGAGTGTGCTCTGTGATGAGTTGGTGCCAGATACTGACTACTATTAACACTTACAGCAAGCTAATCTAACTGCCATAGACATACTAAATCATGTTGCATGGTATAGCATAAGCATAAGAAGTGGTGTTATGTTTGATTTATCCAGAATTGTGTTTTCTCCAGTGTCAACACAAAGTACCCATCAGAATGAAACTACAGCATGCTGATTTGGCTGATCTTCATGACCAGGTTAGGTCAGGTCAGAGCATGCACTGCTACAGCGTGTTGTCGTACCCGTCACAAGCCGGTTGGCAACCCCCCAGGTCGAGACGCAGTCCAGTCCCATCCTCTGGAAATGGCCATCTATCTGCTGCAGCCAGGTGTTACGTGGGCATCCCCTTGGCCAGGTCCTGCCACTCTGGTCCTCAGCAATGAGGATTCTGCGAGCCGGAATGCTCTCAGGGAATCGCGTCACATGGCTACAGTGCTGTAACTGACGCTCCCTTACAATGCAGGTAATGTGTCTCATTCTGGACTCATTCAGCAACCACTCGGTCAACATAAAGTGACGCCAACAGTACCCAAGGATTCTCCAAAGAGACACAGTAGTACCAAAGGAGTCCATTCTTTGTCTCAGGTCACTGGTCAGAATTCACAAACTGGGCACTCCCATAGACACTGCAGTTCTGTAGGAGCCTCCAACATCTGCCCACGAGGATATGGTCAATCTTCACTGCACCACCAGTGTGGAGCACCAAGTCCAACAATGCGGCTCAGGGCATTGGAACTAGGATCGATCCAGCAACCCACTGCCCCTAACTTTTTTCAAAGTCAAAGAACATGGAGCCAGTTTCACCACAGTTGCCAGACTCGTGGGGACCGACACAATCCTTATGGCCACCTCTGTCAGTGCCAGTAGTCGCATTGAAGTCAGCCATGACCTGAGGAGTATCACTTCATGGGCACCCATCAACAACCAAGTGAAGCTGTGAATAAAATGTCTCCCTCATCGAGACATCACTCACCACAGACAGAGCTGAGACACTGAGACAACAGACAGCATTCCTGAGAGGCAAGACATTCCACGTGCCTATCCAGATGGGACACCTCAGATTAGGACCCGAGTGCTACTGTGCAGAAGGTGATGCCTCAGCACCACACCAGTGCCGATCCCCAACAGGCCTGACCCCATTGGCCCTCTGGTGGTTTTGTTTCTTCCGGGGATGAGGCTCCTGAGGGCTTTCCCCCATCCCCTTCATCATGGTGCAGCCTTCCTGTGGGCAGCTGCAGCAGAGCTACTCCCGCGGAGAGCAGAAAAGAGTCCTGTCGGCTTTGCTGGAGCTGTGTGAATGCCAATCCCGCCAATAACCTTCAAATTTTTCCCTGCAAGTTGGTGGACCGCTTGCAGGGCCAGATACAGTTTAACGGCATACCCAAGACCTCAATCCCAGTATGTTTTATTACCCTGCTTAGCTAGTACTACAAAACAGGAAAACAACCTTACTGTCTCTAGGTAGATGGACAGGGCCTCGTTGCAGGGCCTGAAAGTATTCATAATGTTATTCTGTCAGGTGGGGCACATCATGAACATGCCCCTGATATTACCCTTCATATGGAATCACACTGACATAAAATTTAATCCAAAAAACTGACCCCTCCCCAGCTGTCTGCTTTGAAGGAGCTTCTTTGTCAAAACTTCAATGTCACTTCTGAAATTCAAATTATTATTAGCATTCACAGCATTTCTCCAGTGTTAGATGGCTGCCACTGTCATGTGAAACCCTGCCAGCAGTTGCATCCAACATGAAAGCCCATTAACAGCCCTGTCCAGTTTGGATGATAAGCAACGCAGCTGCGTGTACGTGCACACAGCAGCCCTCAGGCTGTTCCAGCAAGATGTGCACTGTTCTGACATATCTACTGTCTCACCCTCCCCTAGCTCAGCCCACCATTTCCTGGGGTCACACCATCCTGGGATGATATTATCAGAAGTTACATGTCCCTGATGTGCTATTTTTATATGTGTCTGATGCTGTGTGGCTGCCTATTTGCCCACTTAAAACTCTACTAAGTTCTACATCCTGATTTGTCAGACCTACTCAAAACATGTTTTCCAGGACTATGAATGTGGGGGACTGCTGGACTTCCATCTTCTCAGCTAAAGTTTCTATCAACAAGGGCTCTGTCTCAAGTTAATCTTCCTATACACGAGAGCTACATCATCTGAGCTAATGTTTCTATAAACAGCCCACTGCGATTCTCAGGTTTAATTATGAAAGCAATATCTCTAAACACACTCTATCAAACAGCATGACCTGCACCTTCCACCTCACAGCATCATAGCCCGTTTACATTCCTCAGCTCATCATCATTTATCAGAAACTCACATCTCTGAATTAGAATTTTCTGTTATTCCAATTTTCCACTCATCATCGCAGCCTAGATGGATGCTCATCTGGAGGATTAATTTTATTTCAGTCAGAGAAGAACTCCAGCAAGTAGAGATCTTCTAGGAATTCAAAAAGAAGGCCTATTGTAATTCTTTGCATGGTGCACTGACATAGAGAGCCCTATATTCCTCGTGCATGAATGACCAAATCCCTGCTTTTTAAGAAGTCATACATCATGCTGACTTTGTTTGGGTTCCAATGTTGCTACTAATGCACAACATACAGCACACTCACCAAATTATGTACCGCTCCTTAACTGACCTGCAGCATAACCCACTTTAAGACCTTCTGAGACACTATTACTTTTGAGCATTATAGGAGATTGAACAGTTCTTGGTTTACCTGTTGTACAAACAGATTCTGATGAATATTTCATCAGCTCGGGCCACATCTGCTCATAGCAGATGTACCCACTCAATGTTTCTCATTGAGCTTGTCAGGGCAATCAAAATTCAAAATAAAACAAGATGGTGAGTGTGCTATTCAATTAAATCTATTGATACGTCATATCATACATATTTTTATGTATAGATTACATATTGTTCTTGCCAACATAATTTTGAAATTTTATGATGTTAAGAGGCAAGCTACATAAACTGTGGTTTTATAGACAACATTGAGCATAATATGCATTTGAAATTGTACAGGATTCTTTTTATAGTAAACTGATCGACTTGAGGTTTTAAATCACAAGGAAATCTATTCTATTACTCACTAGAGGATACACACAACTTCACAGCTGACAGCGTATTTGAAGTCGCAAACCTAAACGTATTTGGTAATAGTGGCATATAAAATATGCTTAATATGCTTTAAAAAATGAAAAAGCTTGTGCTTTTGAAAACAAAATAAATGATGCTACAAACTGAAACTAATTTTTAAATGTGGCAGCACTTTCATTGCACATGAATACTATATTAAATGTAGCAAGAGCTACAGAGGCAAATGCCTCCATTTAACTAATTAATCATTGCAGCCAGGTGTGGGTATATGTCAGTCAGACACTCAGCTAGACTCTAGTGATTGAATTATTACAAACAATCTAGGTAACAAAGCTGATAAAGTTGACTAAATACCCTTAAAACAGTAAACATTAAAGGTTATTCTTCATAATATGCAACCTGACATATTGCCATATATAACTAATTTAAATGAAATACTAAGAATGTTTTATTTGGAATATGATTTATCCAGGTTGTTATCACATTCTTAGAATTTTGAGGAGAAATAATGTTATTTAAAAGAAGTTCAGTAAATTAAAAACTAGTTCATAAGTACACATGTTCTGGCTCTGTGAATTAATTTTATTCATTCACACAATGATTCGCCTATTCTCCAGGTACGCAGTGGAAGATCTCAAGTTAGATGCATACGAAAATTACTTTTAAGGTCCTCAGCCAATTTTTACGGTTGAATGTGATTTGTCATTCTGTTAGATTTGGGTATCAATGTTCCATGATTTTATTCAGATGAAAGCCACTATGTGCCAAAACAAACATACCAGACAGTTCATTTTTTAAACCATCATGGTGGAGACAAACTCACACATGCTTTCTCATCCCGAGTGCAAACTGTGATACATTAGCTTCAGATACAGTTGTCCAGGGAGTAAATTTAGGGTTACAGGGGTCTTCTGGGCAGGGCAGTACTCTAAACTAGATAGTATGAGTAAATCCCATTACTGATTTCAGTAAAAGAAGACCATTGAAGAGCTTCCAGATTAAAGTTTGCTATTATAAATGCATATAATTCCATTGTCTGGTGGAATTTTTGAAACGGCAAATTAAAATCCAGCTAGCCCGTGGTGGATCGATTGGCGAGTGCATAAGTTTAACCGGTTCCATTTTTTATTGGATGCAAACAGAACACCTACAACGGGTTGTAAAAATTTGAAAATATATAATTTATTTTTGGAAATAAGCCAACTCCTCTGCAAAACCCCTAGTGTTCAGTGGCCCAACCCTAAATATGTTCCTGCTATAACCATTGATTGACGGTGGTTACGTCACCCACGGGTTCCGTGTTGGGTTGCGGTGCATGAGCGGTTGGTTAGAGGGTAATTAGGGCATTTCATAATTAAGGTTTCAATTTGGTACAAACCGCTGTGCACGCAATTATCCTGTTTAAGATCGGTGCGGATAAAAGCCGTGGGAAGCCGGTGGTAGGGGGTGTGGTCCGGTGTTTTCGGGACATTACTGCGAGCGGCTGGTTGTCTTGTGTCAGGCTCCAGTGTAAGGTATTAAATAATGATGATGATAATAATAATAATGGTGGTGGTGGTTGAATGGGGTGGTAATGTGTGTTCTCTTCTTCCTTTTTGGGTATGTAATAATTACCGATTTTTCTTAGACTGGGTGCCAGGTGACGGAGGCGTGTCTGGGTTTATGCCGAAGCCCAGGTAGGATGCAGGTGGATGTATGGTGCATATAATAAATGCTGAACGCATGTATTTTGTGGGTATGGTATAAATTGTGTGCATATATTTGCAGGAGTTGTCATTGCTGTCTTGCCTGTCTTTTTTTTTTTTCCTTTTTGGTGTGTGTGTGTGTGTGTGTGTGTGTGTGTGTGTGTGTGTGTGTGTGTGTGTGTGTGTGTGTGTGTGTGTGT
>JAAGVU020000040.1:20033994-20044263 GCA_011763525.2 Mormyrus iriodes
TACTTTTACAACATAAGCAATTAAGAAATAACATGTATTGTCCAGGAACAAAATTTGTGTTACATAGTGTTATGTAAGATTAGTCTGAGTTATATGAAAAGGGTCACACACTTTCAAGCAATGCTTAGTTTGGGGTTGGGGTGAGAGTTGGATATTTTGAGACACCTTAAAGATGAGGTTAGAGCCATGGGCTTAAAATTCTGAATGGAGAAGTACATTTTGAAGCCAGCATTTCGTCTTACAGTGCACTGATACAGATCGCCAGCAGCACATTGGTGTGCACGCCTGCCAAAATGCTGAGTAAAGCATTGCACTCCTGCAGGGCAATGTCCTCTTTGGGATGGAGATCAACATGTCTGCTGATTTTCTCCTCTGGTAGTTCCACGGGAAGCCACTTCTCCATGCTTGGCATTGGGGACATCGTGATGCCAGGCCTCCTACTCTGCTTCGTCCTGCGCTACGACAACTACAAGAAGCAGGCCACCGGCGAGGCACTGGGGCCCGGCAACGTGTCTGGCCGCATGCAGCGCGTCTCCTACTTCCACTGCACCCTCATTGGATACTTTGTCGGTGAGAGCAGAGGGAGAGGGAGTCAGTGTGGGAGTTTGAGGGGTATTGTTACTGGGAATGAGGGAGTCCTCTCTGAATGAGAGGAGGCATTACAGGAAAGAGTACAGTGGGAATTAAGTGTGGGGTCGAGTTACAGAATGAGGAGGAATGCTTAGTTATTGTAATATGCCTGTTAATTGCAGGGTAGTGTTGCCAACTTAGCGACTTTGTAGCTTGATCTAGTGACTTTTCAGACCCCATCAGCAATTTTTTTTTTCAAAAAGCACGACAAATCTAGCGACATTTTTGACAAATCTTAGCTACTTTCTGTACAACGTTGTCGTCAATATGGAAGTGAGCTGAGCTACCTGCTACCACGCCCAGCCCCGCCTCCCAGAAGGAGCAATCACTTGGGGCAGTTTAGCTGCTGAGCTGGTCATGCCAGAAGGGTCGAATTGAAGTGAGGGGTGTTCCCGTAAAAACAGGAACACCCTCGACAGGAATGCCGCTCATCGTTTTCATTGGTTGTATTTCTATTATGTTTAATACGAATGCCCACTCCTGGAAACAAATTTAGCCAGGGGCTTCCTACTTTGCTTATACGTATTAAAGCCGTTTTCTCATGAGAGACGGCGAATATAAAGTTCTCATTTGCCTACGATACCACTACTACTGCTTAACTTGGTTGAATACTGTTAATATTATGGTACCGCTACTACTGTTTAACCTAACTGCCATTAACTTGTCTGTTTTAGACAGTGAATATGGTACATCTACACTAGCGGTACTTATTCCTGGTCATTGCGATCCCCTGCCTTACATATGTATTTCCTACCTCGGCACACAAGGTGTTTTTGGATAGGAAATACCTGTGTAGGACAGGGGGTCGTGAGGACAATAATTATTAACCCGTGATCTGGACATTTAAAAAATAGACAGGGTACTGCTGAGCTGCTCATTCCTGGTTCTGGAGCACTGGAACATTATAATCAGGTGTGATAGATTACGGCTGGTCCTAAATTGTAAATTATTCAGTAAATCCATAAAAAAACACTACTGATTATTAACTGTACTGTAGTTGACATACAAGGCTACATACACAGTATGATTGTACTGTAAAACAAAGATATCTAAATGTTCATAAGGCAGTCGCAGAGACCAACTGGTTGTTTTAGCACTTTATTGACACGCTTTTATCCTAGCACCCATCCTCTAATTCAGGAGCACTGCAAACACAGTACACAGGGATTCTTCTTTTCTCCCAGACATGCTCAATAAATAAGTACATGTCTGACATATCAGTTAAAAACAATGGTGCCCAAAGTCCCTCATCCTCCAATCCACTCTCAAAGATGGATTCAGTAAAAATGGAATGAAGTGTTATTGCCTCAGCAGCTTCATGATAATCCATGCAGTGTTTTGTTTGTATGTGAATAGCCTTTGATTTTCCAGTGAAGGTGGCACTTAGCTGAATGTGAATGCAATGTGATGACGTCATCAGTATACAAATTAACGTGTGATGTCATCTAGCGACTTTCAGGGTGCAGTTTAGCTGCTTCTTGTAGGAAATGGTTGGCAACACTGTTGCAGGGTTCCCTTACGTTGCCAGTGTGATCCGAGGATGTGTCAAGTGAATGATGCCCCTCCTTCTAGGTCTCCTAACAGCCACCGTGGCCTCCAGGATCCACCGAGCCGCCCAGCCCGCCTTGCTGTATCTTGTGCCCTTCACCCTGTTGCCGCTGCTCACCATGGCTTATCTGAAGGTCAGTGTGTGTGTGTGTGTGTGTGTGGGCTCTGATCAGAGCATCTGATCAGAAATGGTTTTACTTTTGGTTTTCAAATTGTCATTGTCATTGCATGCCCTTCTGTTAGAGTTGACATTGTGAGAATTTCTTTACCAAAGTGTAGAGATGATGGTTTCTTAGTATGGGTTCCACAGTGAACCTGTGATCAGTTTGGGCTGTAGAATGAGGCAGCAAAGTTGGTGTTGGGTTAGCATTGCAGTCAGAAGTCTTCTAAAAGGATGTGATGACCAGTCTAGATCCACCCTGTGGGATGCACTTTTTAAGCCAGGAGAGGGTTCGCTTGTACTCTCTGAAGATGTTCCGAAGACCATTTTGATTTGGTTTAATTTTCAGTGCTTTTAAAAGTTAATATCAGAAACATATGAAATATTTAGCTAGAATTCAGACCCGATTTTGAAACGAATAACTTAAAATTCATTAATGAAATTATTACATTGGTTTAAACTTGTCTGATTAGGTTTGCCCTCTAGTGGCATTTCAGTGTAATGTTATTCAGATTAGACTTTGAAAGCCATGCTTTACTGATACAGACCCAGAGCCTTCATGTTGAACCAAACCAGTAAATTCTTAGTAGTAATCTGTAGCGTTTTGTAATAAATAGATAATTTATGAAACCTGATTGAATGGCAGGTTTTAGAAAGTGCTCTGTAAAAAGTCTGGTGCAGCAAGATAAACGGTCCATACATATCCAAGGTGCTTTGTGGGTGTGGTTGTATAGAACTTGACGAATTGGTCACTATGTAGCTTCTCAAATGCATTTTGGTGCAGAGAGAGCAGATTCATTTGCACTGTCACTGTAATTTCTTAACTTTAAAGTAAAACTGCTAAATTTGCTAAAACTGGGACATGGTGTTAAATCTGAGATAGCAGTGGAGAGTAATTATAGTTTTCCAAGTTGTAAATGAGTGATTAACCCGTTTGCTGTGGACAAGCCTCCCACGCCTGTGGCTGCTTTTCTGCATCTGTCTCTCTCTCTCTCTGAAATGCATGTAACCGGATTGCGCTTCCTGTGCAGGGGGACTTGCGACGCATGTGGTCAGAGCCCTTCCATGCCAAGTCCAGCAGCTCACGCTTCCTGGAGGTATGATGGACTGCCAGCAGCAGACGCCGCCCTCGGGGGAGAGGATGGGACGGACACCCCCTGTTCCCGACCCCAACAGGATGCCGAGAGGGACTGTCTTGGGAGAGGGGGGCTTTCACCGTGACCCACCCCCTCCCTCCTGCCTTTATACCCTGCCTCTGCCTCTGGTCATGGCTCCAAGAGATAGAGATGCAATCCAAGGACATAGATGCCAGAGAGTGTGTGCTCCTTTCTCACCCCACACTGCCCCGATCATCCGCATGCCTCTCCCTGACATAGGGGCCATCATCGGTTACACCCCCCCACCCCCACCCCCCATGCTGTCTCTGTCAATCTGAGCCTCCATAGGGGACGGCTTTAGGGACATGACCGCAGCCTCCCACGTTCGCCTTTGTCCGTTCTTTCCAGACGCAGCTGATTATTATTATTGCTGTTGTATTTAAAAAAAAACACATCTCCATGAAATGAGGAGTATCGAGGACCTCCAGCAGCCTCCCATGGACAGCCGGGCAGAAGCCTAGCTTCGGGGCTGGTGGGTGGCCTGGAATTGGGACTCATTCACCCTTGCATCCTACCCCAGTGCTTCGCTGACTTCCTTTCCCTCTGTCCCCCTCTGTCCATTGTCCTTTTTCTGTTATTGCTTTTATTCAAGTTTTTTCCTCTCGTTCAGGACATTCTTTTTCCACTAACAGTTTATGCTGATTTTTTTTTAAGAATATGTATTGGTGTATATATGTGTGTTGTCTGTTTGTGTGTGAAAGGAAGTGTGAGCATTTCTGTGTGCAGCCAGGTATGCCAGTATACATGTGTGTAAAAACGCACATAAGTTTGCCGTGCGTGCGTGCGTGGGTAACTTAACACATTGTGCTGATTTTAGCCTGAAATGTAAAATTTATAGGAGGATTGGGAAGATGCTGTTGTCCTGTTGCAATGATGGTAGTGACTAGGTACGGACCTGTAGACCTAGAGGGTACGTGTCAATGTGGCATGTAAAAGCAATTGTCTTTGGTTGCATACTGTAGTATATCAATAGGAAACCAGACAAATGAGGATGAGAGGTGGGAAAATTTCATTCTGAGTTGGAACCGTACTCACATGACATGTCCTGTTATTGTTTGGAAAAATGGAAGTTATTGGAAGTGACAGCTTTCTAAAATGTCAGTTTAAAATTTTGTGCCATATTTTCGATGGAAATTAAGATAAACAAACAATTTACGTAGCACTGATTATGCACATTATTAACCATTTGTAAATTATTTTCTCAAATTAGTTTTTTTAATAGAAATTTAAATGGCACTGTCCCCCTTATCACTCCTAGAGATAAAATGTTCCCTACATTAGGAAAGTTGAATAAAACTGGGGAAAAGGACTGTAATTACCAACTTATGCTGTTCGTGGTGCTACCAATTAAATACCAGACACCAGATATAAATATATGGATTTGCACACTCAAGCATATATGGATGGGTCACAAAGCTTACTGGTGTATATTCACTCCACCGGGAATTGTGCAGCCCCCCCTTATTAGACTGAGGAAGGTGGCTTATGTTAGGCAGACGGATTAAACTGTTCTAGGACAGTGTTTCCCAACCTGGTCCTCAGGGACCCCGCAGACAGTCCACGTTTTTGGCAGGGAGTTGGGAGGAAGTTGGGAAACACTGTTCTTGGGCAATGGTGGCAAATTTCTGTTCATTGCCATTGAGTTCAACATGTGTTCATTGGCTTGTTGAAATGCTGTTTAGTAGCAGTAGGACCAGTAGGTCCGTATCGGGCTCCACTGTTCTGCCCCAGGGGGCGGATGGTGGTGGTGCTCTCAGATGAATCAGTTTGCCTGTGGATAATGCTTCCCCCCATGACATTCTGTGAGTGAATAGCACTGGGCAACAACACTAACGACCCTCTCTTGCTGTTGGCGTGTTTGTGATAAATGTATTGCTAGGCCTTTATGAAGTGTGTGGACTTGAGGAAGAAAATTCTGAACTATGACTCTGGACCCAAATCATGGACCTTAAGAACTGTGATTTAAATCATTTATCCCCCCACCCCCAGACCTTTTTAATTTAGATGGTCATTCCACTCTTTGTTCTTTGTTTTTAGTTACAAAAAGAACTGGACCAGTTGGTGGGAGTGCGTGTGTGTGTGCGCGCGCGTGTGTGTGCTTCCGTGCGTGCACACAGAAACTCCAAAGCGTGAGGTGAGTTTAGTTGAGATCTTGTGGTTGGTGGCCCCATTATGTATAAAATCATCTTTGGCCCTGCATGCCAAATGTACAGCTTTTGCAGTTCCTCACATTGCAGCCACATGATAGCTGTGGCTCTGCTAGCCGTGCCGTGACACGAAGTGGACATAAGAGGGGCGAATCGGACATTTCTCAGGGGTCAGAGCCTCCAGGATGATGACCTTTCTGAGCGCTGGCCTCCACATCATTTTTCCCGACCTGACTGTGCAGAAAGACAGAACAATTGGGCAAACGTCGAAAGACTACAATCTGGGACAACCCGCACATTAAAGACTATTAAGCAGCAGCGTCACCTTCACCTCATAACACTGCTGATGATAATGGTCAATATAACGGATGATAATTTCAAAAGTGTTTCTTTTTTATGGAGTGATTTCTTTTTATTCCCATATTTGTATAGTATTTCTTTTTGTGCTGTAGCTTAGGTTTTTCATTTATAGTTTTGTTTCCCTCCCTTTTCCCCGTTTTGCCTTCTTGCAGAGGGCTTTAGTTCTGTTCAGATAAACCTGAATGGAGTCTGTACAAAAACAGAGAAATGTAGTCAAATGAATCCTGATAAAACTGATCTTAATGTTCTCTTTTAACCCTTTTGAGTCAGGACTTCATTGTAAATAAAGATGAATCTAACTGTAATTCTCTCCGTTTTTTTTAAGATGTTATATGCGGTTATTGGTTCAGTACACGTCTCATTGGAATTCATTATTGGGGAATTTTTGTTAAAATATTATAGTGTCATGAATTGAGATCTCAGTGATATCATAGTGCGTCTTTTGTTACCAATGTGCTGTTAGGTATTTTATTTCCAGGTCGGTTCATTTCTGCATTTTTGAAACGGGCTTTCAACATTTGTTTCTGTGGGATTCAGTATATGGTTATTTCTGTTTTAACTAAGAAATACCATATATAAAAAACGAAGACACCTTGTCTAAAACACAGATTCCCAGCCTATTTTCTAACGTATTCATGTAATTACAAACGGATTGGGGATTTCGCAAAAAATGTGAACACGTGCAGAGGCGCTACTTTGGACAAAAAAAGTGCATGTTCCTGTAAAAATACATCGGGTACGTCCGGTACAAGCGCGAGCTTTTAGAGGGTAACAATAAGCTCGCGCTGAAAATGAAGCCGCGATTCGCGAGATCGTGGGTTCAGCCCCCTTCACAGCACGTGCCGCGCCGCGTGGCTGTCAGGTAGCTGGAGGCCAGCGCTGGGCGCCTATTTGTCCGACTCCTCCTCTCCTGTCACATCCACGCCAAAGCCTGGCGCACACAACGCTCGGCAAACATGGCCGCTTCTGTCTCACCACTATGCTCCTCCTTCAAGCTATCCAGCGGCGTTCTCCAGCCTAGCTGTCATGCCAAATTTAGTATTTTCAGGAAGTCCGGTGGGCTGCAGAGATGCTTCCATCAATCGGTGTCCAGGTGAGGAAAATGTGATGTTTGCACGGATTGCACAATATGGATGCTCAGGATTCATTGGTTTCACGGGCGCTGGTGACACCGACAGGACATTTATCACGTGTTCCTCGTAGTGGCGTGCATTGCGGAAACACGCGAGTGGGAGCATGGTCTATATTACTCTTAACATTAGCGATGTTTCCTTCGGCGTGCATTATGTGCTGCCATGCATAGACGTTATTTTACTATATAGGATGTCACATACTGACCCGGGCTGCTCAGACGACGATGAAAAACAACACCGCACACTCACCTAATAGCAAAGGGGCTTTGGTCATCTGTGACCTACACCGAGTATGAGTGACGTCGGATTTTCATGTCTTTGTATGTCACGCTTAGCAATATTACTGTAATGCTGCGTTAAATGCAGCGATTATATCCGAGATTAGCCTCCAAATCACGGAGAAGCAGCAACAGAGATTTACCGGTTCTTAAAACTAATAGTATTCTTAATACTTACCTTGTGCAACTAGTAGACTTGCATGATAAGTACTAATCCCAGTTTCCTGGGTAGTCACCCTATAAGGGTAGCTGTTCAGATCTTACCACCTCAAGCATTATTTACTGGAAATATTGATAGACAATACTGGTCCCTGTGCAGCCAAACTGCTATGGTGATCTCAGGAAAAGAGCTGGCCAGGCAAATCCACAGGGAAATCCAGTGTGATGTGGAAGAGTGGGTTTCCCTTGGCAATAAGCGGCCTCATCTCAGCGTCATCCTGGTGGGGGATGACCCAGCCAGTCACTCCTATGTCAGGAACAAGACGAGAGCTGCAGCAGCACTCGGTGAGTCAGTGTCCGACGTCAGCAGCCCTTGTTTTCGTTTGTGGTATAGCAACAGTCACCCAAATCTCTTGCAGGCCTTCTGCCTTAGTCATGAGTTGGTATTACATCCATTTGCATTGTAATAGTACTGATCTTTGCATTATAGAGAGAAACATAGAGTATAACCAGATGGTAACTCGACAGAATGTTCAAAGTTGCTGAACAAATCTATCTACATCATTCATTTACCTGTAGTCAGGCTTGTTTGTTATGATGACCCACGTTTCCAGGTATCTCCAGTGAGACATTGCTGAGGCCCAGCTCTGTGTCGCAAGAGGAGCTTCTGGAAATGATTTATAGACTGAACAGAGACTGGAGGGTCAGTGGCCTGCTGGTTCAGCTTCCTATTCCTGGTAACTACAAGACTGTCAAGACAAGACAGTCACATGACAAATGCTGCGATGCATGAAGTCACGTGATGTGGTCTTATATCGCAGGTGTTTTCGTGCCGGATGTAGTTGTGGCTTATGTGATGTGCGTCAGTAGAATTATAGCAAGAACTGTGCCTGTTTGCTCTGCCATTCTCATTGAGTTAGCATTTCTGTACTGTCTGTAGTTGACTGCTTTGTTCCCACAGCCCTGTTTTGCTGTGCTGTCCACCATCAGGGGGCTTTGACAGTCTCAGTCCTTCTGCTGCTTCTCTCATATCATACAGAACACATAAACGAGCGAGCAGTGTGCAACGCCATCGCCCCAGAGAAGGACGTGGACGGCTTTCATATCGTCAACATCGGAAAGCTCTGCCTCGACCAGAAGTCGATGGTGCCGGCCACACCCGCAGCTGTGTGGGAGATCATCAAGAGGACAGGTAACCAATCTTAAGCCAACATGTCAGCAGGTCATGTACATATGCATTATGGACAATTTGAACCCCCAGTCATACACTATGGGATTTGAACCCCCAACCGTGCAGATGTGAGGTGCTGGTTCTACCTATTCAGCTGCCACACAGCTCAGTATGATTTGTATATAAATCCAAACCAAAGGGTGAATATATACTTTTTGTAATATAATATTATTACTAATATAGTATCAGATTCTGTATTTCTTATGCTATACATATTTTGGCTTTTGACAGGGAAAAATTGACATGGGCAAAAAAAGTATTCCTTTCCTTCTACTGTGCCCACTAGGGGGCAGTGATTAGTAAAAGAAATTCTGACTTTATATTAACACTATGGAACTAGTAAAGAACATAATATTAATCATATCCCCAGGTATCGGATGTTTTAGAGCAATCTGAGCTGATAATATATCCAGATTTATTTTTCCAAAAGTATCTGTTCTCTGCTTGTTATGACAATGAACTTGCTCATCAAATGCTGTTAGGTGACTGAGCAGAGCCGCAGCACTATGGTAATCATCTACAGGTAACTTCTCGCAAACTGTTTTTACTGTTCTCTCCTTTGTTCAGTGGCCCTGCCTTTGGAGTATGTCCTCTTCTTGTTGCTCTTTGATGATGGTGACTGCTTTACTTCCTTAGCCTTTATTACTGAAGTATTGACCGGATAAGTGGTAACAACGGTGCCCCTTTACGGTACTGCTAAGTTCTTCCAAGCTAAAGCTTTCCCTGTTTGTGGGAAGGTTGCTAAGATAACTATTTTATTGAATGTTTCAAGCAATGTTACAAGAGATACATGCTACACAGTGCTACACTGGTGTCCCATGAAAACCACATATGTCCACTTTTTTGACAACTGTGACATTTTATTACAGATGGAATACGCCCATTCTCCTCTGTCTACTGATAGCATGTGATATCTGATTGCCCAATGACAAGATGTTCTATGAAGTCATCTATGTAACTGACATCTCCATTGATTGTCAGAAATGTCCTTCAAAACTGCATATCCCCCCGTTTGGAAGAGTGTCAACTAAGGCTGCACGATTCTGGGTGAAATATGAATATTTTTAATAGATTTTTTTTCTTCATTCAGAATCAAGATCATTATATTTTTTCATGATTCTTGAGCAATAGTATTTCTCTTTATTATTATTGTTGTTGTTGTTTTTGTTGTTATTGTTGTTATTAGGCCTACTACTGTTCTGTGAGGATGGATCCTGACTGTTCTCTGCTGCTACACCCCCTGAGCCAGTCGCATTCGCTGTCGCTTTCCCTCTTGTGTGATTAGGTGGAGTCACATTAGAGTTAGAGGCAGTTTGTGACTGCAAGTGATTGACAGCTGGGTCTTTCTTAGAGATTCAAACGGTTGGGAAGAATGTGGTGGTGGCTGGCCGGTCCAAGAATGTGGGGATGCCCATCGCCATGCTGCTGCACACAGACGGACAACACGAGCGGCCAGGAGGTAAGAT
>JAAGVU020000040.1:20044363-20055826 GCA_011763525.2 Mormyrus iriodes
CGGTCCAAGAATGTGGGGATGCCCATCGCCATGCTGCTGCACACAGACGGACAACACGAGCGGCCAGGAGGTAAGATCAGCGGGATGGGCGCTGTGAGAGGATGCCTTCTTTTTTGTGGTGTTTTATTCATCTGGGTTTTTGTATAATTTTATCGCTGCCATTAGTGGGGCTGGAATCATTTATCAATAATTATCGATAAATACTTAAATATGGGAATGTGTCTGGGAACCATAAAGAAAAGCTATTTGTGAGCAGTATTGGGGAGTTTTTTTTTCTTTTAAGGCAACATAAACTTGGGGATCATTTGAAAAGACAGCAAAGAACAAAGCAAAGAACTGGCGCAACAACAACTGCTTATGTTGGGAAAAAGTTCATCCCA
The DNA here is from genome assembly GCA_011763525.2 of Mormyrus iriodes. Lineage (NCBI taxonomy): Eukaryota > Metazoa > Chordata > Actinopteri > Osteoglossiformes > Mormyridae > Mormyrus > Mormyrus iriodes. Next base: position 20,044,744 of record JAAGVU020000040.1, read on the forward strand.
CATCAAGCTAAAGACTTCACAGACAATACTGATGTGGTGAATGGATTACCTATTTGACATAGTAGATTCATTAAATAAATGATTCAAATGATTAGAATAAGGCTATCAGCTGCTATCTCGAAAGGTGTCAAAAGTACTGAGCAAAAGGTATGTGACTGGTAAATGAGATCTAAATATGTTAAAATATTGCAGCGTACAATCCATGTCCAGTTTTTGATAGATAGATAAAGCTGATAACTTTTGATAAGTCAGAGAAATTATTGATATTTATCTTTTTTCTTTCAAAATGAGCTATCGCCCTAGCCTTTATTTATATTGATATCTGCACTTTGAGAATGTGAATCCTTCATTTTACTGGGGACACAATCCCCCACAAAGCTGAACTTACAAGCAAAATGAAATCGAAAGGGATTCCCTGCTTTAGTGCATTACATTTAGTATGAATCTCAGTGAAACAGTATTAGGCTGTGACCTTAAATTTGACTAGACAATAAAGTAGCAAGTACTTTTATCAAGGTTGAAATCGTGCAACTGACGTTAACCAAGCCAATAAATATAATACATAATAAAATGTACATGACAGAACATGCTTTGGCTGGGATTTTGTGGAAAAGGATCTGTGGGCTTTTCAGAGAAAGGGGCGGTGGATTGCCTGAGGTTTTTATTACTGAGAGTCGGATGTTGACATTGTTCTTCCTGCATTTCTCAGAAGCTCAGCAATATGTATCGTATTACACACTTTTCCTGTGATTAGGTGGATGCCAGTGACCTTTTAGCAGTATGGAAGAATGAAAGCATCCTGAAAGAATTTATTGAAATGGTTTTCTGTTTGCCTCGACACGTCTGGGTGTCATCACGGCGAGGTCTTGAAATTGCACAAATGAAGGTGTGATTTCACAGAATAGGCACCCACGTGACCTTCTTTTTAACTTTTGTGAGTGAGTTGGAGTGAATTCTGTGACCACTGTATTAAAATGATGAATTCACCGTAAGAATAAACTGCTAAACTGAATAAAAGTGACTACGAGAAATGGATACAGTGGAGAGGGAACGAAGTGTAGCTTCGTGTTTTGACTAGCACCCGTCTATTATGTCTCTCTGTAGCACGAAAATATTCAGATTTTAGTAGGAGTCAATAAATCAGTCTCTTTGAGACGTGGTCAAAAAAGGCACGAGTCAACTATGCATAATTTGTTTTACAGCTTCAGATGTACAGAATCCTAGTTCCTTCTGTTTCTAATATCATGACCATCACTGACCAGTTTTATGTTTCTGGTCAGTATTCTAAACAGGGAGTAGTCAGGAGCAGGCAAACGCTCACATGCAGTTTTGTCACATGTAATCACTGACTCTGAGGCATCCATGCGTTCCGGTACTGAAAATACAAAGTATATATTAAAAAGGATATTTTTTTGAAATCACAAAACATATTTAGTATGCCAAAAATATCAAAAATAGATAAAATGGTAAATAAAAAAAGCATTTTACAGTATTATAAGCAGACATTTTTATTCTGTAACAGTCCAATCAGCAATCATTAATGAGTATTCTTCATACACTACCAGTCAAAAATTTGAATATGCCTACTTGAAACCATAATTAGCTATAATTTGAACTGTAGGTACTTGTCTATTACCAAGAGTTGTAGTTGGTTTCAGAATGAAAATTGAGTCAAAATTTGAAATATTTTGGTTCACCCTCTTTGTTTGTAAGACAGAGAGGGTGAATGCAGCAGGTCTGCATGCGTGATTCCTGCTGTCAAGCATTCAGGAGGCAGTGTCAGGTCTGACTTTGCTTTGCTGGCGACTGATTTTCTTTTGGATTCTTTTATATATGTAATCCATGACTGGGCAATTTGATGCAAAGGTCAACCTCACCATGGAAAAATAAGGTTGTGAGCACAGGACCAAAAGCATTTTTTTTAATGTTCACTTATGTCTATTTTTCAGTGTATGTAACTGCTCTGATCGAATTTTTAAGAAAATTCCATCCTTTATGTTTCATGTATAAGCGGAGCACCTATACATTGAAATATCTCATGTGTTGTTTTAATTAATTCTGTTATTCTAATTGTACAAATAAACATTCGTAAGGATGTGACTGAGTGTGTATTTCTGAGTGAGGTTATTCTCATTTCACTGTTAGTTTTTTCATAATTAAAAATTAATAGTTGTTTAGTATAAAAAAAAAAACCATACAAGCGGATGGTTTCAATAGTCTATGGAGGACTGGTTCAGACTCGTCACCTTCATAACTTAAAACTGTAATGCCAGCTTTTCCTTATTTTTTCAAATACAGCAAATATTTTCAGATATATACTTTTTGTGTTCATTCAAGTCTCTCTCACGTTACACAGATAATGTTTTTCACAAGTGTTTTTAAAATTGTGGGTTCATAGAAAATCTGTAGTCTCCCACAATATCTGTCCATTTGATATCACATGCATAGCAATGATAAATTACTATGTTTTTCTGACATTAAATATATGAATTTTGAGGATTTGTCTGTATTTAGAGGTTACATACATTTTTTTTGTCTGTATAAGAAGTTTTATAAAAAGATCTATAATCCCAGAATCGCCTGACTATTTCAACCAGCATGATTAATCATGCATGTTTTTTCAAAGACATACCATTCCATCAGGATTATGGCTCATTCTTCAGGAATACATTGACCCAAAACATGCCTTTAAATTGTGTAAGAACTACCTGGAAAGAGGGAAAGTGAATGACAACTCAACCTAATGAACTGGCCTCTCCAGTCTGTAAAACTCAATCCTGCAGAACTTGTATGAGATGAACTAGGTACAGTGCATTCAGAAAGTATTCAGACCCCTTCACTTCAGAAAAATTTTATATTGCAGCCTTGTACTAAAGTCATTTAAATTCATTTTTTCTTCATCAGTCACATTCAATACTCGATAAAGACAAAGCAAGAACAGAATTTTAGAAATGTTTGCAAATTTATTAAAAAGCTGAAACATCACAGTGACTTTATAATTCAGACCCTTTACACAGTGCTTAGTCGATGCACCTCTTGCAGTGATTACAGTCTTGGTCTTCTTGGGTATGACCTGGATTTGGGGATTTTCTGCCATTCTTCTCAGCAAATCCTCTGCAGCTCTGTCAGTTTGGATGGGGACTATCAGTGGACAGCTGTTTTCTGGTCTCTCTGGAGATGTTCTATTGGGTTCAAGTCCAGGCTCTGGCTAGACCACTCCTGCATTGCCTTTGCCTTGTGTTTAGGGTCATTGTTCTATTGGAAGGTAAACCATCAGCTGCCACCTCCAAGCTTCAGTTCAGTTCAATCTTGGTTGAAGAATATTGTCTTGCACATTCTGAGGGGTGCCTTTTTAGAAACTCAAAGTGGGGTTTCGTGTGTGTATAACTGAGCTTATGTGGAGCAGGGTGTTGCAGTAATCTTAATCAGCTAATAAGTAGATGTGTTTGAACAGGGAAATCTGCAAACTGTGTTGGATTCTGGCCCTCTAGGACCAGAATTGGGGAACCCTGGTCTAAATACGTATGTCAAAGTGATGTTTCAGTTTTTTATTTTTAAAAAATTAGCAAAAATATCAAAAATTTCGTTTTCACATTGTCACTTTATATGTGGTACTGAGTCTAGGTTGATTAGGGAAAAACTAATTTATACGTTTGTAGCATAAGGCTGCAGCATAACAAAATGTGAACAGAGTGAAGTGGTCTGAGTATTTTCTGAATGCACTGGGTAAGCAAAGCCACCCATAAGCACCCTGCATCTCTAGGATTGTGTGCAGAAGAGCTGGAAGGACGCCAGGTGATTTCATGCTGAAATTCACTAGCCGAAATCGTGTTTTATGAAGCTGATATCAAGGCAAAAGGTGACTACTTTAGGAAATCTAAGATTTCTTGAATACTGCACTTGGTGCTGTTTTCATTTTGTCCACATTTTTCCCTTTGAAGTTCTTGTACCCAGCCAAAAATGTAAAAATTATACTTCCAGACTTTCAGTTGCTTTCATTTGTTTCAGTGTTACCTACGACGTTTGAAAAAATATAGATAATTAACAATATTCTCATCACTGACAGTAGGTCACATACAATATCAGTCTTCTCTTCACATCGTTTGCTTTTATTTGATTTTATATAATGTTACTTCAAGTCACTGTAAGCAATGTACTGAATATGAATGGTATGAGGATAAAGCCTTACTTGACTTGACCTGCTTGCATTCACACGCATAGAGCACTCCATTACCATAACTGACAATGCACCAAGATGGCAGCACGAGGCACTTGCACAACACTATAGCAACCCTCCTTTAGGCAAAAGAAAGAAAGTAGCACCACTTATATGATAAGAGGACAAATATAAATAAAATTCACCTGAAATACTAAAGTCATGGGGAAAAGGCGTAAATTAACTAGATCGTTCTTGGGATTTTGTGAATTGATAGTGAATCGTCAAAACAGCATCGCGATTAATCACAAAAATCAACCACCCCCTCTTAACCCCCATTTGCTCCAGGGACTGTCTCACCCTGCTTTCTTAAAAAAAAAAAAAAAAAAAAGACATAAAAACATCAGCTAAATGAAATGCAGGGTGAACCCAAGTGTTTGTTCTCTGGGAACTTAAAATTCAAAATTTAGTATTTCTGCCCCAAAATTAAATGCAAACAGATGTTTTACATATTGGTTTTACTTAACGTTGTTTATGCATCCATTTTCCAGCCACTTCTCCAGTGTTCACTTCTTGTGAGCCTGGAGCTTAACCCAAGCACAGGGCGCAAGACAGGCAAAACCTTGGATAGGATACCCATCAATTGCAGGGCCGAAAGTTATATTTGTACGTGTTACGCTGTAACTTTATTTTCTTAAATATATTCTGTCATAATACACGCGTAACGCTTTTTGCAGATTATTCCCAGGTCCCAGGTTTTTGTCTGAAAACAAATCTCCTGCCTTCCCGACAGGTGATGCCACTGTCACCATCACTCACAGGTGCACCCCCAGGGAGAAGCTGAAGGAGCTCACCAGGCTCGCAGACATCGTAATTGCAGCTGCAGGTAAGCACATTTGCCCACTTGGTGTGGCTCGTGTCATAAACAATAATATTCTATAAGTACTTTCTGTGACTTTACATTTCTGTATAAGCATTGTCTGTGACTGCACATTACTTGTAAACCATCAATATGGAGTTGGTCCCCCCTTTGCAGCTATAACAGCTGCCACTCTTCTGGGAAGGCTTTCCGTAAGATTGCTTATATGATATGCATACCAAGATATTTTTGACAGTGCTCTGCTTCCAGATTTGTGTGGACAAAGCTGACAGCTCTGCTTGTGAAAACAAAGTTATACAAGATTTAGAATGAGGCTGCACCATATTGGAGAAATTTCAAATATCATCATGCAAATTTATTACAATAAATACTGCAATAATTATAACGCAAAAATGAATAAAAAATTTACCCAAAATAAACAATAGCCAAATAAAGTTTAATATCTACAAACAGTGTCTGTCAAATAAGTTGGTGGTGTTGCTGCAAGTTGTGCCAACACAAGGCAGTGTCGACTAGTCTCTTACTTTTGTTCAATATTGTCTCTGTGGAAACCAAAATATTTACTTACAGCAGAAAGTGAATGTCTTTTGCTAGTTCTTGTTCCCTTTTCTACTCTGCACTCTAATTTTATTAAATATCTCACAAAGGAGCCACACTGATTATGAGTGAGTCCAAAAGCAAGGATGAAAATGATGACTGGCTTGAAGAGCTCATGCAGAGCTCAAAATTTACACTTGTTTTTAGCATATATTAGATAATCTTGGACAATCATTAAAATTGCCTAAAACTCATATGGCATGTTTCAGAAGGACCCTCACCCTGCTTTCTCAAAAAAAAGGATAAGAACATCTGCTACAACATAAATTCGAGTTTAATTATTTAGCATGAAGAGACACATGCATGCTCTGCAAGAAGGATTGGCACCAACACATCCAGGTGATGTCTTGTCTAGTTAAATGGTTATGTAGATTTGTCATGTTAAGTATGTAACTTAACATGTTAACCCTTGTGTGCATGGGACTTTCAGGATACACTATTTCATACTTATATTAAATTCAAGCTACTAGCTAACGTTGGCTGTCTGCTGACATCAGGGCAAGTGAGGTGCAGTGACGCTTCAGTTGCCTGAGCACCAGAGGGCAAATATTTCAACTGACAGCTCAAGCTTTTAAGTGGAACTGAAATGTGCATTGCAATACGGTCCGGTAAAACCCTATGTTTAACCATTGTGGTAATGAACCTAGAAAAAAATGCATATTAGCCTAAAAAATCCATCCATAAATTCCACAGATTGATATCAATTTGGACAAAATTTGTAAAACGTTTTTGGTGGCTGTTTTTTAAAAAAAAACAATATTTTTACATACCCCTACTGTTCTGTGAATCTTATTGTGATACCCCTCTACCTCTCGCTGAATTTCATTGCCAAGATTTCAGAATACCAGGACTATGACAAAATAGATTTGCTTTTGAAAATAATGTCAAAAAACCATATACCCTGGTATGACAGTATGAAAATTTACATACCACCCAAACCACATCTCAACCCACCTAAATATCATGGTCCTTATGATGTCACAATGGGTAGTGTTGTAATTATATGATAATGATGTTGCTGGTTCAGGGTGATCATCCTCTCTCCCTTCTCCTTTCCCAGGGATTCCTCGTCTGATAACAGTAGACATGGTGAAGGATGGCGCCGCGGTGATCGATGTTGGCATAAATCGTATCCAGGACTCACAAACTAGGAAAATCAGGCTGGTTGGGGATGTTGACTTTGAAGGTAAATGCAGATATACAGCCTTGCGTCAACTTGCATTCGCATTTGGGACGGGGACCGCTGGATGCAAGTCAATTTGCGCAAATCTCAATGTTGTGGCTGTCCATGAGCTGTACATTATTATAGGCCTGGGCGTTGTCCCGAGTTTTTAAGATATATTGACATATTTCCATACGAGTTATAGGATGAGACAGTATCGTTTATATTGATATAATTTATGCTGCTTTAAAATTTAACTCGTACAGCTGCCAGTTTGTCCATTTCTCCTCTCCCTGTCTCATACACAACTTCACCCTGCCCTGCCCCTCTCCCTCTATGAACACAATCCGCCCCTCCTCACTCACAAGTCCTGCATGCAGCGACAACATGGAGACAGACACAAACAGGAGGAAAGCTAGCGATAAGGAGGTGATCGGTAAAATAATATATGCCGGTAGTTATTTTTGGGCCATTTTTTTCATGTATATGTACAGCTGTCTGTTAATAAAAGTGCCTGTGTGACATTGGGGACATTTGGCTCTGACTTGGAACTGTCTTTTTGCTATTACTATATGGAAAAAAAATATCCACTCCACAAATCACCATCTTATCGTGTTGGAGGGGTTTTTGTGCTGCCATGTTCCTAGCAGTTATGTTGTCAGGGGCAAGTGCCTCTGGTAGGGACTCGCAAGGCAAATTGGTCCTAGGTGAGTGGCCAGACAAAATGCGGTTCAAACAGACTCCCATGATGATTATAATAAAGGACCATGTTACCCTGCACCAATTGGTGAGACTGAGGCCTCACTCTGGAGCCAGGCCTGGGGCGGGAGCTCAAGGGCGAGCTACTGGTGGCCAGACTTCCACCCATAGAGCTCAGACGGGCATAGTCCAAAGAGTCCGCCCTCCTGTGGGCCTACCACCTGTAGGGTAGCGGTGGGGGTTGGGTGCAATGTAGATCAGGTAGCAGTCGAAGGCAGGGCCTCGGCACCCACCACCTGCAGGGAGAGCCGTGGGGGTCGGGTGTAATGTTGATCTGGTGGCAGGGGCTTCCGCGGACCGATCGTCAAGTACCTGAACTGGCTCTAAGTACAAGGAATATAACTTCTCTGGTGGAAAAGGAGTCTAAGCTGGTGCGGGAGGTAGAGAGATACTGACTAGGTATAGTTGGACTCACCTCAAGGCACAGCTCAGACTCTGGAACCAAACTCCTGGAGAGGGGCTGAACTGTATTCCACTCTGGAGTTGCCCATGGTGAGAGGCGCCGGACAGGGTTGGGGCTACTTATAGTCCCCCAGTTCGGTGCCAGTGCATTGGAGTTCACTCTGGTGGATGAGAGGGTTGCCGCCCTTCAATTTCGTGTCAGAGGATGGACTTTGACAGTTGTCTTTGCGTACACACCGAACACCAGGTTGCAGTATCCGGCCTACTTGGAAACATTGGAGGTGCTGGAAGGTGCCCCATTTTGGGATACTATTCTAATGGGGGACTTTAATGCTCATGTGGGTGATGACCTGGAAGGGTGTTATTGGGAGGAATGGCCTGCCTGATCGTAATCCGAGTGGTGATCTGTTATTGGACTTTTGTGCTAATCATAGAACACCACCATGTTCGAGCATAAGGGTGTTCATAAGTGCACCTGGCACCAAAGCACCCATTTTGTAATCGTATCGTTGGATCTGTGTCTTTGTTTTGGACACTCTGCTGAAGAAAGGAGCTGAGCTGTTAACTGATCACCGCCTGGTGGTGAGTTGGAGCTGATGGCGGGGGAAGATGCTGGAGAGACCTGGTAGACCCAAACGCAAAGTGAGGGTGTACTGGGAGTGTCTGGCGGAGGCTTCTGTTCAGCAGAACTTCAGCTCATACCTTTGAAAGAACTTGTCTTCTCTCCCAGGGGAGTCAGGGGACATGGAACCTGAATAGGACATGTTCCAGGACTCCATTACTTAGGCGACGGTACAGAGCTGTGGCCGTAAGGTTGTTGGTGCCAATCTCCGAACCCGGTGGTGGACACCAGTGGAAAAGGGAGCTGTCAGGCTGAATAAGGAGGCCTTCAGGGCTTGGTTAGCTTGTGGGACTTCGGAAGCAGTGGACAGGTACTGGCAGGCCAAGCGGGAAGTGTGGGGAACCGAAGACTGTGAGGCGGCCAGGATGAGGATCAGCATCTCCAAGTCTGAGGCCATGGTTCTCGACCGGAAAAGGGTGGTTTGCCCTCTCCTGGTAGGGGATGAGTTGCTGCCGAGGAGTTTAAGTATCTCAGGGTCTTGTTCATGAATGAGGGAAAAAGGGAGCAAAAGATCGATAGACGGATCAGTGCAGCATCAGCAGTAAGGCGAATGCTATACCGTTCTGTTTTGGTGAAGAGGGAGCTGATCCAGAAGGCACAGCTCTCAATTTATTGGTCGATCTGCGTTCCTACCATCATCTATGGTCATGAGCTCTGGGTAGTGACCGATAGAATGAGATCGCAGATACAAGCAGACCCAAATGAGTTTCCTCCACAGAGTTCCTGGGCTCAGCTTAAGAGAGAAGGTGAGGAGCTCAGACATTCGGAAGGGGCTCAAAGTAGAGCCGCTGCTCCTCCGCATCGAAAGGAGCCAGCTGAGGTGGTTTGGGCATCTGTCTAGGATGCCTCTTGGATGGCTTCCCGGGGGATGTGGTTCTGGCATGTCCAGTCGGGAGGAGGCCCCGGGGCAGACCCAGGACACGCTGGAGAGATTATATCTCTCGCCTGAGAACACCTTGGTATTCCCTCGGTGCAGCTGGAGGAGGTGACTGGTGAGAGGGAGGTCTGGGCATCCTTGCTTAGACTGCTGCCCCCGCAACCCGACCATAGATAGGTGGTGGAAAATGGATGGATGGATGGATGGAAAAAATATATATATTTTTTATCACCGGTCAGCTAAAAAATATCGAGATAAGATTTTTGGTCCATATCGCCCAGCCCTACATTATTGTATGCCTACTATATTACAAGCTAGATATGGACCACTAGCATATCAATCTTGGCAGAATAGTCACATGTCCATGGGTCCTTGAACAAGGCCCTTAACCCTTAGCTCCATGGGCACCATGTCTGTGGCCCTGTTCACACCTGGCATTAACATGCTTCTCCGCATGCGTCTTGACCCACTGCTTGTAATGGGATCTCACTTTCCCGCAACTTATTTAAATAAGCATGTAAATCACTTCCATATGCAGATTCTGCCAAAAATTAAAAGAAGGAGTAGAAGAAATCAAAATACTTATATTTTCAAGGGCAAAGGGTTCAGTCTGTAATGCGTTAAGTTGGTTGCCATATGATAATATTTCTGCTTTTAATCATAACCAGTGAAGCTCAAAATACATATGTCAATGACTTGGAGCAAGTAAAAGGAGCAAAGTACTCTGGGCCAGAGTGGAACTGAATTTCTGACTGGGAGTTCAAGCCCCTGGACAGCCCAATATAAAACCATATAAACAATTACGCTATTATTACATGTTGCTATTGACATATCCATTTTCTACAATAAAGAGTGGAGCAGCTTTGACATAAAGAAGGACGCTTCATCAAAGTGTGCATTAAATATATGATCTGTGCAAATTCCAAAACGTCTTTAATAAATGACTCCGCACAGTTTTTCCCGAATTTGCGCGGAAAATAAATGATGCACACTGACAAAATTTCCATGTGAATGGTTCGCGACAGTCCGATATTAAACCAACATCTCAGCAGATTCAAATATTTTTGGTGTTGTATGAGAAAAGATGCGTTGTTGATCACAATGCAGTTTACTGCACAGTAACTCATCCTGCACTGACATGTTCTGACACAAATCATATATCAAACACCAGTCGCAAGCTTAATACAAACGTACTTCCGCTCACATGAGGACGCTAGCTGAGTAGGTCCTTCAGTGCAGCACATGACACATTCGCATTCACACTGCTATAAGAATGTGGCCATATGCGGCCTAGACCATCTCCAAATGTGGTCTGAACAATCAGATCTCAATGTGTCCTCAGTGTGTTTTCGGTGCATTCACACCTGTAATTACCTCTGTCCACTTGTGATCATATTACCCAGGACACATGTTAATACCAGGCCTGTGTGTCTCATGAAGAGCAAGATAGGTTAGGCAAAGAGAAGCATTCTAGTGTACTTGTGCCAATGGCAAATAAAATATCATTTCATTTCAGATTCCATCGAACATGTAACAATCAGGCATAACTCGACGTAAAGCTGTGAATGTGTGTGTGTATATATATATATATATATATACTGTGTATATATATATATATATATATACTG
>JAAGVU020000040.1:20069382-20082103 GCA_011763525.2 Mormyrus iriodes
TGTGAGGACTCTTCAGCCAATCAGCCCTCTAATTAGTAATCTAATTAGGGAGTTGCAGCGAAAACCTGCATACACACGGGCCCTTTGCGGATAAGACTGGCCACCCCTGTCTTATAGAAACAAGTGATTAGCGTTAGAAGACTGCTGCCATGGCTGGGAATGGAACACAGGTCCACATGTTTTGGTAATTGACAGAGCAACTGAAATGGAAAGAGACTGTGTTTAATTACAGTATGTATTACAATGGTATGGGGGCTAAAATAATAATGAAAACAGTGTATTAGACTATTCAGTTTTTTGTTGTAATCATTTCCCATGCAGTGCATCTATTCGTTTTTATTGTTCTATTAGTTCATATTTCGTTATATTGCTGTTATTCAGTAATTCATTTTGTCCACATCAAACTAAATTTATTCAACAAGTTATATGGCTCACTATGCTGATTCCAGACTTTATGAGCGTTTAAATAATACTACACGTTCGGTGTGTTCTTTGATAGTCCTGTGTAGATATGTATGTGCCCATTTTACCTATTTGAGGCTTTGACATTGATCCTCTTGCTGGATGGCGAAATCTTAGGAATAGACCACTTCAGATTTTGGCAGTGTCTGTAATTTTTCATTCAAGTTTCATTCAGTTTTTTTATAATGTGTACAGTATTCAATAACAGTTCTGTGAAAATTAAAATATTGTTCGACAACTTTTGCCACATGATTTTTTCACTGTAAACGTAAAAGCACGTGCACAATTGCGCAAAAAAATTCGCAAAGCTATTTCGTTATATAGAATGTTAGTTCTTTGAAAATCTTAAGTAAAGAACATAAAAGTATACCTTCAGTCCAGGGATTCAATTGGAACTACCCTAAAATGAAAGCTGGGTTTGGCGGATGCCAGGAGAATGTTACCTGCCTGACTGCAGTGTGAGATCTGTAAAGTTTGCTGGAAGAGGGATAATGGAATGGGGTTGTTTTTCAGGGGTTGGGCTAAGCCTGTTAGCTCCAGTGAAGGGAGCTGTTAATGCTTCAGCCCACCAAGACATTTTGGACAATTCTATGCTTACACCTTTTTGGGAACAGTTTGGGGAAGGCCCTTTTCTGTTCCAGCATGACTGTGCCCCAGTACACAAAGCAAAGTCAATAAAGACATGGTTGGGTGAGTTTGGTGTGGAAGAACTTGACTGACCCAGACAGAGCTCTGACCTCAACCCCATCTAACACCATTGGGATGCACCAAAACGGAGACTACAAGCAACGCTTTCATATCCAACTTAACTGACCTCACAAATTCTCTTTTGCATGAATGTGCAAAAATTCCCACTGACACACTCCACAAAATTGTTGCAAGCCTTCCCAGAAGACTGGCAGCTGTTATAGCTGCAAAGGGGGGACCAACTCCATATTGATCCCTATAGATTTAGAATGGGATATCCTTAAGCCATTGTGCAGCCATATGGCTTTATATGTTTTCTTTCAAAGTGTTCTCTGGTGTCTACATACAAATGTCCACAAGTGATTCTACAGGCCCAATAACAACCCTATAATTTGGCTCTACAATGAAAAAGGCTGTTTTCCTTTATTTGGTGGGCTCATTAATATGTTCATAAGCTCTGCTCTGATTGGCTGGTTTACATTGAGGCATTGTGATGGTGCACAGAGAACCAATTTGCTGCACGTAACTGTAATAGGGCCACTTCAGTCTAAGCACAACATTTGCATAGTCATAACTTTGTTTTCAGCATTATAACAAGAACATTGAAATCATATTTCATTTCACCCAACGAATGATTTTACGATGCTAGCGTCAGCATACAAGTTTTATCAAGAACTCCAAAGAGGAAACTGAGCAGCTTGTAAATGTGGTATTTGTAATGAATTGGGAGTTATGTTTTAATTTTTTTTCTACTGCAGAATCGATTACATATTTGTTTAGCTGACCAAAAGTAAGCTACAGGAAGTACAGAAGCCTCGTGTCAATGTCAATATCACAGACTTTGTACTGTTGTTTACTACTCCCATGCTAAGCTGGGATATGTTTTCCCAAGAGCATAGCTAATATACTTGCCAACTTACATAGATAGAACCATGAAACTGAATGGTCCAAATATATAAATTGCTAGCAAGAGATTTTCAGAAACGTATTCCTGACTTACCTGTTAAAGATGCACATCAACCATGCCTGTTGACAGTTCGGTTCCTTAGGAAGGGTATGGGAAATGCCAATGTCCCCATCACAGCCTTGAATGGCACACTTATGCATACAGCCTGCCATTTTCACTGTTGTCCTTAGCTTTGTTCTTCACAATACCTACACAACTGTTGAATTCAATTCAATCAATTTTATTTATATAGTGCATTTTCACAACATTACATTGTCTCACAGCATTTTACATTATCCCTGTCCAAAGCCCCCAGTGAGCTAGCCAGAGGTGACAGTGGCAAGGAAAAACTCCCTAGAAGAAAGAAACTTTGAGAGGAACCATACTCAAAGGGGGAGCCCATCCTCCTGGGTCCAGCAGAGGAAGTTGAATGAGCAAGATGGCAAAGTCCCAATTCACACTGTTCACATTTAGAGATTTGAGTCTCAAAGCAGGGGGCAGGCAGGTGCTGGTGCTGCTTCTGATGGCAGGATGAACTGTGGTACATCAGCAGGGCGCGCAGGAGAGACATTACAGGCAGAAAGGCAAGCAGGCCTGAATGATGCCATAGGTAGCAGAGATGTCGCAGGCAGCAGGGCAGGCAGAATATCTTGATAATTTGGGGTCTCCAGGCAGCACACACTGGGATGAGTAGGGGAAATAAAATGTGCTGTTAGCCAAAGTAGGGGAGACTAGTGGCAGTGCAGTTAGGTGAGTGCAATATGTAAGATCCGGCAGATATGGCTATGGCAGCATAAGTAGAAGGGAGAGGCAAGTGGGAACACAAGCATGGAGAGTCCCTGAAATGTCAGAACTCCGATTCCATGAGGGAGTGTGAAACTAGAGTTACAGACTGACAGTACAGTTCATCCAAAGCCAATGGCATCGATCCCCACCCAGCTCTACACCTCACACTGTAGGTCTAACTGGGAGTGAGCAGTTAGCTAGAGTTAGAACTAGAGTCCCTATAAGATAGATTAAATAAGTGTGTTTTTAGTTTAGACTTGAATATCGAGAGTAAGCCTGAATCTCCATTGGGAGACTCTTCCACAGCTTCAGAGCTCTGTAAGAGAATGCTCTGCAGCCTGCCGAAGTTCTTTGTACTGTAGATACCAACAGATATCCTGCTCCTTCAGATTGAAGCAAGCAAGGAGGGTTGTAAGAGACCAGTAGATCTCTATGGTATTTTGGTGCAAGGCCATTCAGTGCTTTATAAGTGGCTGTCCGAAAGTGCAAATCTATTGAGCTTTAAAGTGAACTGCTATATGTTATGTCTGGGAGCATGGTTAAGACTGTTACATAACAGTCTAGGAATTTTTAAACCGCCTGTTTCACTTCTTTTACATATTCAGGAATTATATTTGAAGGAGGGAACAATAGTGTTTCAGAATCATGCTGTATCATTTCCATGTACCAAACTCCTCTTCTTAAACTATGCTTAAGTAAAGTCATATTTTCATTCTATGGCACCTTTAAAGTAATTTTCTAATAAATATTTTAAAATGTAAAACACATTGTGTTTCATTGAATAGTTAGTATTGTTTTGTTGCCTGTTATTGATAAGGAGCTGGTGTAACATGGGGCTTGAGTCAAGATGGAAGGAGTTGGAGTTCTCTCTAACTGCTAAACCTTAACTACCCCTAAAGACTATGGGCTAGGGTTAAGGTCAGCTCTAGGGCCAGGGTTCAGGCTATGGCTCCATGGGCTTGGGGCACTTCCAAGCTTGGAGGCCAGGGCTCTGGAAACTAAGTCCCTGGGTTAAGGTGCCTTTTTCCCCAGGTAAGGATTCAAGGAAGTCCTGGTACCAAGACCCATGGATCACCAGGGCTTCGGTAAAACTTTCGGTAAAAAAAAATGTCCAAATCGACCAATGAGTTTCTGAGATTTTTTCATGTGGTATTTTTAAAATTCTCATGCTGTGACCTAGTCCCTTAAACCTTACTTGTTTTTTTTTTGTAAAAAATCTGCTTCGCCACAGAAATCCTGGGTTTATATTTTGGTGAAAGATCAGGTACAAGGCCAAACTAGCCTCATTCGCCAACATCTGTTTTGGGCTCATGGTTAAAAAAGTTGCTTTTTTCCTTTAGGTGGCAGTGTTTGCTAAAATTACGTTCATGTTTCTTGTCTTTGGATACCAGTTCAACCGTAACACAATTATACTTCAGTCAAAAATACAACAGCTTTTCCTAAGACAAACTACATCTGTTTTCTTAAGTAGTGAACCACTTGGATCAAAGATAAAATGCTACAAAACAAAATGCAAAAGACAATATCCCTGTTCAGTATGAATGCTCATAAAGCCAATGTGACAAAACACTGCTGGAAAATGTTGAAATAGAGATCTGAAGCGCCATGGGACACTTTGAAATTTTTGAAGCAAAAAATGATTACTGTCATCTGCTGCTGTTATTTGAAATCAAACATCGCGTATACTTTATGAATACAAGAATAATTATACAGAAAACAATATTCATCCCCTGCTGGATGTTAACCATGTCTTGCTCTCTGCTCCCTGGGACTCCAGGCTCACCATGACTCTTGACTTTACAAGTAGTTATGGAAAATCGATGGATGGACAACATTTTTATTTGAAGGACCACGCTGTGTCCATATCATTACTGTAAGTTAGGCAATTGCAGGTGAAGACTGGCCATTGGGAAATTTGGGAAATTTCTCAATGGTCGGGTCTAATAAGGGTCGATCAGTGGCAAAATGTACTACCCTCCGGTCAGCAGCAAAGCATAACAAGGGGGACCCCTATAACAGCCATTTTTACAATAAAAGCTACTCTTACAAAGAAAACTATCTGGGAAGGCACTGAGTTATGATGGTATATTTTGCCGATGGGGGGAGGGGCGTTGCAATTGACCACAAATGTCTTGAAGATTGATCTGTCGATCATGATCGACCAGTTTGTGACCACCGACATAAGAAGTACACTTTAAATTTTTTTTGCTGTTAGTGCTTTTTCTTGTAGAAAAATAATAAAGTTGATAAGCAGCTAGATATTACAAATTAAATGATATTATATTGCATTCCACTGATTATAGCAATGATATTACTAATTAAATTATATCATATAATCCCTTCTAAGCTACTGTGCTGCCCCTTAGTGCAATATATGGCTATATTTACCCGCTTGTCCTATTCAGAGTCATGGGGATCTAGAGCCTATCGCAAAAGCTACAGGTGCACAGCAGGGAATAACCCAGAATGTGGTGCCAACGCATCACAAGAGACACACAACATTCACACCTATGGACGACATAGTAACTCCAGTTCAACTTAGCATGTTTTCAGACTGTGGGGAGGAAACCCCATGATGACACAGGGAAAACATGCAAACTCCACACACATAGAGACAGGACAGAGACTTGAACCCTGACCCCGGAGGTGTGAAGCAACAGTGCTAACCACTTTGCCAAGATAATTGAATATAAAATACAATTACTATCAATATTAATAATAATTAAAGTAAGAATGTTTTATATGCAATGTAAATATGTGCTGTGCCTCAGCAGTATCCTCTCCAGGGTGTGTCATGGCTTGATGTCCTGAGCTTCCTTAGATAGGCTGCAGGCTCACCACTACCCTGCATTGGGTAAGCAGTTATTAAGGAAATACTGTAGATGGACTGATGTTGAAACTTTGAAGACACCATGAGCTGATTTCTTCACTTCAAAGTAAGACAAGAATACATGAGTAATTAAAACTCCTATAAAAAAAGAAGATGGAAATTTGAGTGTAAGAGGAAGGGGATGAGCTGTATTACAACCTGTCTAAGACACACCTATGCCTAATTCCTTTCTTTCTATTTTATGTTTTCCCCCAAGAGATGATATGTGACACCTTTTGTTAACTAATTGTGCGTTAAAGTCACTCGCTTATGGTGTGAAATTGAGTAGCGTTATTACTTTGGACCTTACAATCAATTGGTCCAAGTGCTATACAAGTCCGAACATAATTAAAGATGAAAGACACCGCAGGAAAATAACCCGGAAATTGTTATATAGCTACTTTTGCACCCGAGATTTCCATACATTTATATTATTATGAGCCCCACCAACACATTCTACATTTTTAATCTACAAAAAGGAAAAACAAGCGCAAGCGCGCAGACAAACCCGCGTCCGGGGCCGTGCCATCACCGCCTTCTCTTTTATTGTAAAGGTCGATCACGACAGACTCGTACTGTCAGGTAGCGTACGTGTGTACTTAAGCAAAAGCGTGACGCACAAGGCGCTGAATCTAACACCGGCTTCGCTCTACTCAAGCGGCAATGGGTGACATCAAGGCGAGTTTTTTCTTGGCGGTTTACGGTAAGTTGCAGATCTTTTATATCAGCAATATACGGTGTTTTGTGCGGGGATATCATAGCCTCCAAACACGATTCATACAGACAATAAATGTTTCTTAACAAAAAGTACACGTTCCCGTGGATCGCTCTATGAAATTGAGATAATGCTCTGTGATATGGAAGAGTATAAAGTAAAACAATTCTTTTATGTTATTAATTTTATTAGGCTACCTGTTACTACATTTCTTTGTGTTCTTTTTTATGCTAGTTTTAATATTCGACAAATTTAACGCGTGTAAAACCGCATGTAAAAGCCCATAGTAGGATTTTATGTTTTAAGGAATAATTTCTAATATATCTGAAAATACTATGTTTCGCTGAAGGTTTGTGCTAGTTCATGAATAATATCTTTTGACAACTATAGTCTTCATGAATCCATTTTTGTGTTATGCAGACTTTAATACCTTAATCTAGCTACGTCACAGCAAAGTTGGTATCAGATGAAACCGGACAGCTGCATGCTGCCAAGAAAAACAGTCATATGAATCTAAATACGGAAGAAATACCATTAATTATTAATGTAAATCATCAGGGAAAGTGTTACTATTGCTGGCAAGTCATCCAATTCTGGTGAATTACAGCACCAAGAATGAATGTCTTTTTGGGGATATTTAGAACAATATTAAATACACTATACTTTTAATAACTTTTGAAGTGCATACTCAGCAAGTGTAGTGGAGTGAATAGATTCTGAGAAAATTTACTGTTCATTCGAAGTATCATTGTCATATGGCGTGTTTTACTAGCAGTGTTTACATTTCTCATAACCACAGGATTGCAGATATAAATGTTTACTCAGAAATTTACACATGCCTAATAGCAATATCACATACAGTCAGTCAATTACCATTTTCTCACCTACAAGTTGTTTTTACCTGATGTTTTGTTACAGCCAATAAATAATATATTGCTGCCTAAGATATCCGGCAGTGTGCATTTGGATGTGTGTACCTGGATAAATAATATAACTGAATTTTTTTTCCCAATCTCTTCCTGAGAGCATTGCTTGACATGTGACTTTTAGTGTGTGTGTTTCCTTCCTCAAGAGCTTATGCCATACTCCTCTTAAACCATTCCCTGTATGTGCAGATCATTAACTGCCTCTACCTTGTTCTGAATGGCATGGTGTGTTCACACTTAAGGTGCTGAGTGGGTGCTGAGTCACAATACTATATGTGGTCACTCTCTGTAGTGCTTCATCCCAAAACTCACAGACAGATACTACGACTTGTCCTGCGGTCGAGGTGAAGTGTGGCTCTGCAGGTTGGGCCTCTATTCCCATTATTGGAAAGTCGCAAGTTCAAATCGTATAGCTGTCAGAGTGATGTCACCATTAGGCCTTTAAGCATGGGCCTTAACTCATTTTGCTCCAGAGACTGCCTGATCCTGCTCACTTTTACGTCACTTTAGACAATAGTGTCTGCTAAACAAATTGTAAACAACGAAGTGACGTGGCTCTCATCAAGCTCTGCACTGCCCTAAGGTGCTTACGAGGTGCAGACTTGGCAGAAGGTGTTGTGGGAAGGCACCATGTTGATGGCATCCCTGGGTAGGAGGATATAATGATGTAACACACGTGGCAGCTCAGTAGTTTTGAGTGTATTTTTTGCTCCTTTCAGTTGCCCTGTAGTTTGTCATTGTAATGTAGCTCCTGAAATATCATACATACCTAACGCCTAAAAGGAGTCTACGAGTATTATTCAACTTTACTCTAAACTTGACGTTAGCAGATGGTCCTGTACGAAATCAGAGTCCTTAAAAGTCATTCATTACTGTATCGAAATGCACTTGCATTTATCTCATGGTTTGCTTGTCGCCGTCTGGAGTGGGGATCTGCTTTTCAGATGGACAAAGAGTAAAAGGCTCATATGTAAATATTACCTAAAAGCCATTAAATGGCATTCGGCACCCGAGTTAACTGACAATCATTCACAGGAATGGGACTGTCTGTGTATATGGAAAACCTTTTTTTTTTTTTTTTTCAAGAACATTGAAATATAAATTAACTTATAGTTGAATTTGGCCCTAGTAAAATTTAAACATTGTGCCTTATTTAGGAATCATTCAGAGATTGGAAGCAGGATATTTAGCACTTTCTATGAGATATCATAACATCAGCCTTATGCTATTGGGTTGACTCTAAGTGTGTTAATCCCGTGGTGAACCGCAGCATTAGACACACATACACCCTGCAACCCTACAGTGTGTAGCAGCATTACGGACTCGAGCGAACTATGATTGGACGCTCTTCGGATATAAAAACAGTGTTCAGTTCATGCTTTCTCATGTTTGGCCAAAGAATGGTATAGGGGTTACTGCCCTGCTTTTGTTTTATTGTTTGTCCAAGGACAACTCTTCTGTTTTTGTCAGCCCCCAGTTTCCCACGTAATGTCTAATTGGCTGGGAGACATGACATCTTTGTATGGCTTTAGTGGCGGCAGATGGGTGAATGAAACTGTGTGCGTGTCACCAGAACAGTGCTGCTTACCGTCCGTAGGGTTGTATATTTTCTTTAAAGGGTTTGCAGGAAATTAAACAGGGGATTCAAAAGAACTTGAAGGTGAAGGCAGAACTGGCACGCCCTGCACTTATATGGGTACAAAAAAGGAGTATTTTCCTCACACAAATTCACTAGCCAATGAAGAGGGGTCATATCTGTGAGAACCTTTAAACATATATTCTCTGCAGAGATCAAAGGCTCCCTCTGGACAAAGTTCACGGTTGCATTTATACAGGTTATAGCGTAATGAGAATGCAAGGCAGCTTCTGTTTGCTTTGCAAACCACTTCACCATGTGGCATTTTAAAGATCAGAAATGGTTTTTTTTTATGAAGTCTTTTTCCTCAATGTAACATCATTACTTGTGAAGTAGAGGGCGGTGGCCTTGATGGGATCACCTCCTCCTTTTTTGAAAGGCCTTTCTAATAATCCCCACTCCGAACCACCACAAAGGAAGTTACCCTCCCATCGCATGCTGAACAACTGCTGCCTTGTTTGCTAACACATATTTAATCTTTACAGCTTGTTGCTTCTGTGCCCTGAAGACACATAGACTGGAATGGCAGAGATTACGAGTATTATCTAATGACAACCGTTGCGCTTGCATCATGGGTGCACCCACCACAGTGTTTTGGTTTTCACCACCTTCCTCATATACATGTTAGGACCTTTTAACCTGCCCCCCCAGGGGGGCTCCCCATTACCACATTGCCATGGGTACTTACAGAACTTTGTAGGTCAAAAAAATAGAGTGAATACAGTAGGGATGGCAGAAGAAAAAACAGGCATCCCAGTACTGCATTTGGGATAAATGCTTCCAGTGTCTATCTGTACAGTTATCTATGCAGTTATCTGTGAGTAAATTCCTACTATGAGACTTCTGGAGCTTAGTCATCCACCAGTATGGCGTCTAGTCTTTCTCATACATTGTACTTTAGTACAATTCACTTCCTATGTGAGGCCACGTCCATAAATTTTTTTATTGTATCTAATTGCCCTTAGCCGTCGTATGCCATAAATTCTTTTGGTAGCATAGTGGATACAATTTTTTAAAAATCTGTGTCATAATGAAAGGGTGAGAGTGTGTTTGGGCCACTATTCCCTGGATACTTCTGAGCTGTTTAACAAGGCTTATTTCCCTTTGGCCAGATGTAAAGCAGGGTGTGCGTCTGCTATGTCCCAACATGCAGCAGTGTGGTGATGGCAACTGGAATGCAGGGCTGCCCTGCCTTCCTGTGATGGGACTGCTCATAGGGAAGAGTCTACCGGAAATCTGGCTGCTGTAAAAGTTTTGGCCCGGAGAGAAATGTGATTACATTTTTTGGGGGGAGGGTAGTTAGTTCAACAGGAACTCAAGCTTCTCAAAATCCTGGTGTTAATAGCTGGTAACTCATCAAGAGATACAGCCTGTGCTAGTGACCAGCTCATGTCTCAAGAGTGATTCTAACCTTGAGAAATTTGTTTAACTTACGTTATTAAATAATGATTTAAGCAGCATCTAAACCTCTAAGGAACTTAAAATGTGCAAATGGCATCAGCAGTTGACCCAGCCATGTGGTCCTTCTGTGGATTGTTTCCCAGCAGGTTTGGCATCAGACTCAGGTGCCCTTGCAATATGGGAACATGACTGTAAGCTTTTGAGGCACCACACCCAGAGAAACTATTTGCCTCACTGTCATGATGGCGCCAGGAAACTGTGGGAGGCATTGATGAGGCAGAGGGGGAACATGCATTTTGTCCTTTTTTTTGTTTTTTGTTAACTCCCTTTCAGTTTGGGGCATGTAATAATCAGGAAGTCCTAGATAAAGGTGTTGGCTACATTATGTGATAATAGAATTAGTAAAGCCGGTTATGGTATTTGATCCACCCAAAAGCAGAAGGAAACCAACCATAAGATGTCACCATCACTACCCATGACAACAAGCTAGGTACAGGTGGGACTATGAAAAAAGGATGTTAGCACATAAAGACCAACCCAGACTAGTTCTTCTTGGACATCCCACATCAAGTTTATAAAAGCTAGTTTTTGGAGTCTTTGGTTACACATTTTTCAGTATTTCACAGTCTTTGTCTGTCATACACCTGCCTGTTCCTCATATAATTTACAATGTTACTAGCAAATCAACATGGCCACAAACAAGCCCTCACCCTCTTCACAAGCATTGAATTTGTTGATTTAGAGATGATTGCCACCAGACAATTGCATTACACTTATGTTACATGCTGTGTGAATAGGTCTTTGTCTTTTTTTCCAAGAAAACGTTCTGTGTCAGGTAAAATTCATGCTGCAAATCACGACTGTTAACCTTCCTTATAGCAATTTCTGATTGGTCTTTGTCTGGCAATGCATTTCACTTCAAAATAATTTTGTTATAAATAAAAATAAATTGATTATTTATTATCCTATTATTTTCTCCTAGCACAATATTTAATATATATAGCATAATATTTAAAATATATTATTTTAATATTTAACGCCCTACTTCAGCATTTAATCCCAAGCTTCTCATCAGTTCTGGGTACAGTGAAAATATAAAGCATTGTGGCAATGAAAAAAATGCTCACTATGAATTGAATGGAACTGACCCACTTGCCAATGTTATTAGCTGGCTATAACAGCAAAATTAACCACTAATTATGGCAAATTTATAAATTGCACATGCGTGTTCTCTCTATGTATCCTTCAGGTCTATTGCTGCTGGGCCATTATGGTGATACCACAAGCTCGCCCCCCACATGTGGGCCAGGTCAGTGCTCAAAATCACAAGACCCCCCCCTGGTTCAGAGGGTTATGTTTCAGAAGTGCAACTCCAGCCTAGATGATTACTGCATTCATGGGGAGTGCATACAGCTGGTGGACATCTCCGACCCCCACTGCAAGTAAGTGTTTCTCCAGCAGAAGTCCTGCTTTAAAGCCATAAAGTCACACTTTTTCTCAATGTCTGTGGAGGACTGGCACTGGGCCTAATCTGAGTTATTTCCAGCAGCCAGTTGGTTATTGGTGTGCAGGTTACTCATTCATGGTGTTATATAGAGTTACATTTACTTCCGTTACCTGTCATAGTGGTTCACAGCTCAGTCTCCACTCAGCCACGTATTTATTTTACCAGCTGCCCCTGAGCCAAGTAATTAGCATTTTGATGGGCAGTGCCAGGTATACAGGTGGTGGAATTGGGGGTGGCTTGCTTTGGTGGGGGGCAGGGGTGAGCAGGGCCTGGGTTATCTATTAGATGTCTGATCTATTAGAAATGGATCTATTAAAAATTATCCTCTAGGGTAAAACTACAGCCTATGTTGAAGACTATTTAAGTGCTTTTTAATCTCTGAATGTTGTGTTGTTCTCCAGGTGTCAGTCGGGTTATGTGGGATACAGGTGTGAACATCTAGACCTAGACAGGTCCTACCAGCCAGTAATAAGTCAGGAGCACATCATCCTCACCGTGGTGTGTGTTGGACTGCTGCTTGTTGGGATTGCAGGCCTCCTCTACTTCAGCATAAAGTGGTATGTGTAAGTGTGTATACACACCTGTGTGTGTTTGTGTGTGTGTGTCATCTGGTTGAATCTAACACACCTCGTTCTGTCTGGACAGGTCCCGGAAGAACAGAAGTCCACCTCCAGAGAAAAAGTATCAGGAAGTGCAGATGGCTTGAGCAACAGCTGTGTGTG
This sequence comes from Mormyrus iriodes, assembly GCA_011763525.2. Classification (NCBI taxonomy): domain Eukaryota; kingdom Metazoa; phylum Chordata; class Actinopteri; order Osteoglossiformes; family Mormyridae; genus Mormyrus; species Mormyrus iriodes. The sequence continues at coordinate 20,082,040 of JAAGVU020000040.1, forward strand.
TGTGTGTGTGTGTGTGTGTGTGTGTGTGTGTGTGTGTGTGTGTGTGTGTGTGTGTGTGTGTGTG
>JAAGVU020000040.1:20082203-20109307 GCA_011763525.2 Mormyrus iriodes
TGTGTGTGTGTGTGTGTGTGTGTGTGTGTGTGTGTGTGTGTGTGTGTGTGTGTGTGTGTGTGTGTGCGTGTGTGTGTATATGTTTGACCATATTTATAAAGACGAATAACTCAACGGGCGTTTTAAGAACTCAAGTCACAAATAATATTTTATATATATAATATATATATATAATATGAAATTCATAATATATTCTTATGGACTTTAATCCTCCTAAAAACATGGTAAAAATGTCAGTTGGAGTCATTCCCAGATAGCATACCGGTTCCGTCGTTACGACAGTCATGCTTTTAATTTCTGCAAGGGCGGGGCCGGGTGAGTCACGGGTCTTAGGGGCGTGTCCTCTTAGGTGTTTGTTTCTGGGAGGTGCAGTATTCTGTGAACTGGACCTGTCCTTTTCGTTCAACCTGCCGAGAAACACTCTTGTCCTTTGCTCTGATTCACAACTGAATAGCACAGTGAGGGGAGTCGGCAAAAGAAAGTGGCCACCAATCTCCACCCACCAAACAAAAACTCTGGTGCAGAAGAACCGGTCCCCCCGGGAGAATATTTTATCCAATAAACAGACAGACACCGTTGCAAAACTATAAATGATGCATTGTTATATGGATGTCTCTGCATGTTTACATTTTTGTAGGGGAAAAAAACACTTAATGAGCATCCCACTGTAGCGTTTAGATGTGTGTTTGACAAGCCCTCAACTGCCTTTTCTAATGGGGAATAGCTTTGGGCAGTCGTTCTGTAGATATTTCAAGTGATTTATTCGTAATTTAAGAAAACAACTAAGTTATAAATGACTGACAAATATTTAAATTAACATTATAAAATGGTATAATGAAAGTGTTATTCTTTAAGTCAACAGTTAAACTTGTAGTATTGTGAGTGGACTGGGTGTCAGTAGTGATGCTAGTATTTATAGCTATCATGGATCGAATACCATGTGCTGTTGATTGCTGACTGGGTAGCACGCTTCTCATTTTAATATTACTAGTTCCTTTGAGGATAAAGCAGCCAGTGTTTGACAGTGTGGGGAGGATATTTCACCCTGCATTTGTCCGTCTTCATAAGGTTTTGCACATGGATCATTCACACATTAATAATATTAACGTCATATTGCTGAAGGCCTATATTGCTGAAGGCCTAGGCATACAAACATATGTGCTATAGCCTTGAAAGGTTTTTTTTTTGTTTCCCTTTACACGACAATGTTTTTATAGCATTTTTTAAAGCAAATATTTGTATGTAAAATAAAGTTTGTGTCTGTGAAAATGTAATTTGTTATTGCTTTATAAAATTGGGAAAATAAAATATTTTTATGCTATTATTAAAATGTACATTGTGCTTTGTTGTAGCCCTGTGGGCTGACATCTAGTTTTCATTGTATTGCCCAGATATATTAGCGGTTACACCATGTTCAGTTTCTTACTAGGCATATTCAGTTTCCAGCAACTCTTTATGCTTCTGTAATTACCAAAACAACTGGTTGTTTACTAAGCACAAGTTTTTGCTGAAAGTCCTTCTGTTAACTTGAGCCAGCAACCTTGGGGGAATGGGATTTCTGAAACAATATGTGGATAACACCTTCCAATTTACAAAACAATAATCTTAAAAGAAACGTTCCATCTTACACCCTGAGTGTTCAGGGATGACCTGAAATAGCATTCCACAGAGTGATGAAATGATTAACCAAGATGTCAGTCATAAACGTCATGGTCTTCTTAACCCATATGTGGATCTTCACATAGTATGCATCCCATGCTCAGGGTCATGCTACTCTTCTATCTGAAGGCCTCTAAGTCTGATAGGGGTCCTGAGATGAGTCAAATCCTCAGCGATCCTCAGTTTGCATAGCTGAAACTGAAAACCGATTAGCGGCAATGGAATTTTCCCAAGTTAGGTAAACATTTGTGTTCATGGAAATGTGGAAGCTATGCATGAAATATGAATCTAAGGTGTCATGGTAGCTGCGCATAGCCTTTTGTGTTCAGCGGAACAAGCTTTTTATGGATGCATGCTGTCATTCGCAGAGACAACAAATGGAAACGTTTCCAAAGCACCTGTTTGCTTTACAAGTTGCTGGAGAAAGAAGGCATTATGTCTTAGCCAGTGCATATTAGACCATAACGAACTTCTCACAATGTCTACAAATTATTGACACACATATCACTGAATTCAGGTAAATAATTGTATGCCTATTTGCATTTAGGAGAGTATCCAAGAGTAATGTATAGATTTCAACCATATGTTAAACCAGTATTTTCTCATCCATTCTATATATTTGTTCCGTTCTGTAAATGAAAGGCTATATGAATGATTCACTAAGCTTGAGTGGTGTGTGCTGGTGGAGGAATCAATCTGCTCTGAAGGTGGAAATCCACTTTCCTTTAAGAAAGCACACTGGAATTTCTCATGCCACCTGGAGCACTGTTCAAAGCAGTGAAACCACCTTCATTGTTTGCATTCAATGCCACTTTTATGACAAAAGAATGAGACTTAAAAGGTCTTCCCTTCATCTAGTAGGTCAAAGTCCACCACAAAAGCGTGACTTAGAGAAGCACTGCATTTTGCTTTAGCACATCAGATCTGGAACTTTGGAGCAGAACATTGCTAGTTTTGCACTTGAACCGGTGCTCCTGTTGTATCCTAGAGCAAGGCATACATCCTGTGAGTCACCCCAGTCACCTTCCAACTGTCTTGTGCACAATTATAATTCCTGCTTCACTAATGTGTAGCAGATAAAACTCAGAATTTAATGACATTTTTTTTCCTTTGCCCACTGGGCTATTTTCTCCAGCACCTAGTTTAATAACCGTTTGCTTTCTCTCACATTCAGTTACTTTAGAAAATTCAAAGGGTCCCTCCACCCTGCAGAACTCCGTACAGGCAGCCGGTGCGGCATACGCTTTTCACTTAATGAGGTATTCATACAATTATAAATAGTGGCAGCAGTTCATTAAGCTTGCCCGCCACCCTCCCGTCGGAAGCTGTAAGAGAGGCTGTTACGTGCCGTGGGTACGGAACCGTGCTCTCATTAGCATTCTCCATCGCCTCTCCCAGCACCTCGCTGCCCTCACAGACTCGCTACCTGGACCCACTAATGTTGCAGTTAACAGCATGAAAATGCAATGGCGTAAGCCACTGCTAAAGTAAAAAGAAAAAAATGCACAAAAGCAGTTATCTTTTATTATACCTGTATTCCACCTCAGTCCTGCATGAATGCTTCAAATATGCTTTTGACTAATTTATTACTGAGCCAAGTGTGATTTATAATCAGCCCTGAACTCTCAATTGAAGTACAAATGACCAGACGAAAACCTTTAAAGATTTTACTTTGGGCATAGTGCACTAATCAGTGTGATTTGATGGCTATTTGAGTTGAGCTAAGCAGCAACATTTTTAATTGCTTTCTTGTTATCTGTTATTATTCAGTAAAAATTAAATGAAACCATCCACCCATCCACCCATCCACCCATCCATCCATCCATTCATCCATTTGCTATACCCATTTGTTTAACGCAGGATTGCAGGGGTCCAGAGCCTATCCTGGAAGTGCCAGACACAAGGCAGGGAATAACTCAGGATGGGGTGCCAACCCATTGCAGTAAAAATAAAATGTATAATACAAAACGATTTGCTTACATGTTGTGTATGGATGTACTTTGTATTTTGCACTAAATTTGTATGCACATCAGTCTCTGACCATATCCATGTGGAACCTTCTGAGATGAGGCAGGTCCCATACCCAGACATAACCCACTGCTCTCCTTCTGCGGAGCTCAAGCTCAAGCTGTTAATTTTTTTGGTTAGCACACAGTTAATGAGCTCTTTCAACCACAAATAGGTTGACTTTGTAAATCACTTTGAAAACGGTTAACAAATAAATTAATTAACTATAAAATATGTTATTACGTATTGAAGATGGCTGGCTACTTACTTCCTATGTAAAAACAACTGCTTTTTGGTAAGAAGACTTCATTGCCTTTTGTGGAGAGACAGTCATTTTAATCCGAAAAATAAATTAACGCTAAAAATATTTCACATATTTTATCCCAGAGCTGGAATGACGAAGGCTGTGGAAAGGAATCCATTCCTAGACAATGACATATGATTAGTGTTAAAAAAAACCCTAAAGATGTTTAGACTTTACAGCACTCTGATGTTAGATGCTGACCTGAGTAACACGGTAGTGCTATGGACAGCCCCAGAGTCACTATGTTTGTACTGTAGAAAATGTGCTGTTTGTCTGTTTTTAGGTCAGGTGAGTATCTGCAGGTCAGATTTATGTAGGTCATATAATTAAAAAAAATTCTATTCATACACCAAAGAAACACTTGTTTTACATCTCAGGATACATGGTCTTACGTTTCAGACACAGCATGCTCATGTAACAGACAGCTGTGAATCTGCTTGGGTGTTTCTTCTACCTTTTGTTTGTTGATTTACGTCACACTTCTTTATGTCTTCCTGGATAAAATATCAAGCAATATAGGTGAAAGGAAAGCATGTTTTTGAGGGCTGAACAATAGCGGTATTGTGTATCGTTGTGTTTCTAAAGTTACTGAAGTGCATTTTTCATTGAGACGTTAGTGGCAGCGGGGGCTTTGAATTTGGCCTTTCTACGTAAACTGGCTGTCCGTTGTGTTAAGCTCTTTCTCTAGAGTCTCTCCTTTCTGACGCATGTGTCTTATCGTCTGGGAACCTCCGAGCTTGGATTTTGAATGTTTATTGCTTGTTGTCAATTTCCAAAATTTCCAATGCACAGTCTTACGATATGCAGCAGTATGGGGGCCAAACACAAAACACCCTATGACCGCTCATTCCTGTCCCTCTGAAGCTATTATACACAAATTGCTAGGATTCCAAATGGATTCCACCTGCCACTTCCAATTGGAAAAGAATGGGCAACAACATGAACTGTTAAAGACTCCAGACAAAACAAGGCCGGCCTCAACATGTTTTACAAAGGGTTGCTGTCCCACTGACCACTGATCCACACAGCTGTACTGGTCTTTGATTTAAACTGCACCATTGATATAGACCAACACTTCAGTACTGACAGTGGTTCATAGTGATCCATAAAGCAGCCCTGATTTGGAAACACACTTCAGTACTAACACTGGTTCACACTGATCCATACAGCATTACAGACACTGATCCACGTTGATCCATATCACAGTTAAAACTGATCGCATGAAAACTTTCAGTCAGATGGATGCAGGGACTTTGAGACTTTTTAAAAAGGAAATTGAAGAAAGTTGAAGGTGGTGTAGCGCCTTTGTGAAAACTGACCGGTGGAAACAGGGAATCCTAAGGGCAGACCTCACTTTATCTTGGCAGAACGATTTGAGTGTGTGACGTGGCAGCTGCTATAAAGGCTCCGCCCGCAAAGCAGACAGGCAAACGCAGAGCTAGACTCTCGTGGAGCTCAGCCTGAATCACAGACATCCCTGCTGGTCTTACAACATGAATGTGCTTGTTCTCTGCTCTATGCTTCTAACAGGTAAATCTCGCTCCTTGAAGTGTGGACCTGCTCACGCCTCGTTCTGAACTAATGTTACCTATCTATTGTGCTGAGGGATTTTGCTCAGCTTTGAAACCAAACCTGTAGTAGTCGCATTTAATATGTCCTTGAAGTATAGCAGAGATGTTTTTGCTTAGGTCATTTTGCTTTTGGCTGCTCCTGAATGTTTGTGTCATACAGGATGTGTTTATTCTGACTTTTGTTTCACTTCTCTACATTGTCTTTCACCTTGTTGGGCAGCTTTGAGTGACCTGTCCAGGCTGACAATGCCGTGCAAACTATCTCCCTGGCAGCTGTGCGATCTTCACAATTTGACTGATGTCTTTGTTAAAAGTTCAGCTGTTGTGGTGAATTAAGGTGATTTTTAAGTAAACTGATCACATTCAACACCTCAGTTTGTAGCATCGTCAGGACCTTGGGGTTGGACCACTCCAAAGCCGATGTTGCACACACGACAGCTCCAAACCACACCGAGCTGGCCATGACATCTGCAACTAGTGACCTTCAGAATGAAGAAGATGCAGAATTAGACCATGATCAAGAGGAAGGGTCACTGTCAGATGCAGATTTGCCTCAAGGTATACAGGTCTAAAGCAACTGTAATGATCCAGTAAAAGGAACCTTGTTCATCCTTCTACCATTTTTGATGACTAAAGCTTGCTTTTTCACTGACGCACTGTAGAAGAGGCTTTTCCTCATTGTCCAAGTTTAGTGTTCTAAGATATTTTGTCCTTAGCCTTCTGGGAGTTTGCACACCTACATTTATCCTTATTTTGAAGAGCTCAGTAGGTGTGTAACTGGCTGTCTTGCAACATGGTGACATTCCTCAACAGTGAATTTGTGATTATGGTATGTTTTTCCAGTTCAGCTTCTGAGCAAGCCAGAGGACAAAGGGAAGAACCGGAAGAAGGGAAAGGGGAAGAGGAAGTCAAAGACCAAAGGCACCCCCGAGAGCATGCATAAGACCCCAAGCCACACGCAACACCCCCCTGGGCATACCGACATGGAGGATCCCTGCTCCACTACACACCAGGATTACTGCATTCATGGCCACTGTAAATACATGGAGGACCTGAAGGCATCCACTTGCATGTGAGTGGAAACGCCGCCATTCCCCTCTGACCCCTATGCTGTCCACCAGCATGTACATATGCATGTTTGAGTGATACCTTCCCACACCTCTGTCCATTGGGGTGTGTTTGCATGTATCCGCATGCAGTGTTGCGTGCTCAGAAGCTGCCTCCGCCCTGAGACCGTGAACTCACATCTGTCATCCACACGAGAAAGCGCAAGAGAAAGAGAGCTAGAGAGAGTGAGTGAGAGGGAGCTGTGTGTGAGCTGGTGTGAGGTTATGGGTTTGATTCTCTCCCACAGCTGTATACCGGGTTATGATGGAGAACGCTGTGGAATCAGGCTGCTGAAAACAGAGCAGAAAGAGTCAGACATGGGCAAGAACACAGTAGTGATCCAGACGGTTCTGGTTGTCATCGCTGTCGTACTGTCCCTCATCAGCTGTACCACCATCGTCCTCATGATGTGTGCCCAGTAAGTCTTTCGCACTGCTCATGCAATGGCATTAACATAACAAGCAAACAGCATAAACTGTACATGGGTCTTTTGAAAGCTCCCAACAGTTTTAAACAGTGCAACCTAGCAACACTGTATGGTGTTACTTCAAGCTCACTAGAGCACCTGATGATCAAAGGTCAAGTAGAAGCAATCTCCTGCGCTATCGCAGAACCATTTCACCAATTCACCTGTCACACCTTTGATAAATGTAGCCTGAAGTAGGAATGTGTGCAAAAGTTCACGTTTGTGCTTTGTTAGTTGATATCCAGGTAAGCGATGTTATCACCATTGTTAGCAACCAATGGCTAAAAATAGTAGGAACGTCGACAAGATCAAGAGTAAATATTCAATGATAGCACAGTGACGCAAAATAGGTTGTAAGGAGCAACCCCTGGTGCTCGGCTTCCAAAATGCCAAATAATCCACAAAATAACACTGCTTAGATATCACTGGATGCCTATTAATAAAGAGCTCCTCTTCCTCACTGATGTGTAACGCACACTAATAGGGCACTCTCTCCACTTAGTTACCGGACACAGAAGAACTTCCTGGCGGCCTACCTGGGAACAGGCAGTGAAAAAGAAAAGCTACAAACAAATGCCAACAGCATTGTTGTCTGAGAGAGAAACAAGTAAGGTACGCAGTCTTGTTTGGGACAAGGTGTTGTTTTGGAATGCCAGTTTGGGGTACCATTCTATCTGATCTGGCTTGCCAAGTGTGACTCTCTGTCAAATCTGGCAAGTTACATTAGATTAAGACAAGCATCTGATGTAACACAATGTGTCTATGCACCTGCCACATTCCATTCCTGGCATACTTTCGGTGACTCAATGAGCTCTTTCATGCACTGGCTGCCTCTGACTTCTGGCCACTGTCTCTCACCCAAGGAGGTGTTGAGGCTGCATCATTCACACCACATTTTACACATTTCATTACAGCATGCTGAAGCCTCCTCACCTAAGAGATGTGGGCTAGAGCCCAGACAAGGTTGTACTGTTATGCCTCAAGTAAAAATACTTTACTTCCTTGACCCACAACAAAAAGAAATGGGTGAGGCAGGTGAGGTACTAGGCAAAGACAATGGGATGTAAATTTAATTTAAAGCCAGTTTATTTTCATTGCAACTAATCATTGGTGTTTGCTTAGTAATCTTTATGACTTAACAATGAGAAATTAACATAAGGACAAATCACAATGTTAATTATATTACATTACATTTATTTTAGTGACTCTTTGAAAATTATGACCAGAGAAAAGTTTCTGCTTTTCAGGTTTTGCATGATTCTTGTCTGTGGTTTGAATTTAGTAATTGGAAATGAAGAAAACCACAGAAAGTGGGTCAGCAATGTGTTTTAGGTTTTATTTTGGTTGTGAAATTGGTCCCACTTTACAGTACCTACCCTTATATAAAGGGTTTATGAATGGTTTATAATCACGTTATTAATTAGGTTGTAATGCTTTGCAAATGATTAATAGACAATTATAAAGATGTTATAACACAGTTCTCTTCGTTAATGAGTTACTACCATTTATAAGGCAAAAGGGAGCCTTATGACATTCCTGATATCTATCCTGTAGTATTCCCTCCAATGTCCGACTCACAGCTCTCTCTCTGTGTTTTGTATTTCCAGAAGGTGAAGAAACTCATTCACCAGAAGGTTTGAATTGCAGAGCAGAGGAAGAAAGCAGAAACGTTTCTGTCCAAATTTTTAGAAGTACTGTACCATAGGTTTTATTTATTGATTTGTAACTATTTATTGAACAACCACGATTTATGTCTTACTATAGATGTTCTTTTTTGTGTAAATGTAAGTCGAGGTTCAGCCTGTCTCATTTTATTTATTTATTTATTGCAAGTTGCTCAAATTAAGCAATGTACTGTAAATAAATTTTTAAAACGGTTGCTTTGCTTTGTCCACTTAAGCTACTTCTGTCTTCTTTTCTCTCACATTTGTCAATTTCTCTCTTTGTTTATCCTATCAGGAAGCATGGGACGTTACGTTGGTTGTGGCACCGTTCCTTTCAAATTTGTGATGCCGTCATTCACCAAGGTGTTTCGTACTGAAAATGTAAACCTCCTCTGATAATCACTTTAAAGAGCTGAGGGCAGAAAAAAACAACGACATCCTTGTTGGGAGGTCTCATCAATCAGTGCTGTAATTCATGCGTAAGGCACACCTGTACCATAAAAAATATTTCTGAATTAGGAAGGTGTAAACAACTATTTTTGATAATGATGGGGTGTTTCTACCTGAGTAAAGAGCCTGAATATTTTGGCATAATGCAAGACAGAAGCAGGTCCTCTCTGAGAGAAGGAAGGGATGGGGACATGCTTGTTGTCACGTCTCATGAGAGGATGCATTCCAAGTAGAGCAGACATGAAACATAATAATGCAAAGCTGCTTGGTAGCTATTCCAGTTTCCGAATGCAGTATGTAAATAATCCAGACCAAGACTATTTTAACTGTCACCCTTTTTGCGGGGGTTTTTCCTGAGTGTGTGTATGAATGAGAATTTGCAAGAATGGATATATTTTCTGCCCAAAACGCTGGAAAGATGTTTTTTTAATTGGACCTGGAAATTAAATTAAATTAAATTGAGCTTAAACAGTCCTTTTGGTCATACGGTCCATTGCTGAAACCATTATTGCAACCACATTATTTTTACTTATTTTGTCAAAGACAAGTTACCTGATGTCTGCACCATTTATATACATACGTGGATGTTATAAATACTTCCCCTAAGTTTTACTTAGGTTAACTTGTTTTGCCAGGTGAAGAGCCTCACCTCTTGTCTATTCAAAGAGAGAAGGTTCCGGTTAAATGCCTCTGTGACTCTTTTCATTGTTCCAAGGAAAAGGTGAGCATAATTGCAGAGCACAGGTATAAATGTGCCTGGAGCATTCCTAGGCACAAAAGACTTCACAGAAATGCAAAAGGTCACCTGACAGGGAGCTATGGGCAGATATTGACATTTCTGCTCCTGCAGCATCATGTAATCTGTAGGATCTAGCACTGTTCAGGAGGTCCCAGCATACCTTGGCTCAAAGGATCAGCAAACTGGCTGAACAAGGAGCAGTTGCTGCTGGGATTGTGGTACTTTTATTTTATCCGCTTCTCAATTCCAGCAACAACTTGTGTCTCCCTCCAGTTTGCTTACTGTCAGTTTTCTTCACAATATCTATGATCTGATCAGGGGAAAAGCAACCTGTAACTAGCAACCTGTAACTGGGCAACACACAATCTGAGATTAATGAAAACATCTGCTAAGCAACAAAATAAAAATGTGAGAGATGTAAAGAGGGTGCTGTAATGAGCATAGAGTGATTAAAACAAACAAGGTAATGAAATGTTTTTGTGTTTTCCTGCTGGGACATACTTTGCTACACACATCTGTCCATTGATAAGATTCATCTTCTGGCATTCCGGCCCCTGTCTCTGCTTGCCCATCTCACGCTGAATGGGCACACCCTTGCAATATGCACATCATAAACTGTGACACACTAGTCAGAAGATTTAGCTGGGAGAATGAAAGTTATGGTGCAGGAAACACAGCAATAAGAAAAATAAATGCCACATTTTGTAGCAATGTTAATGATTTATCAGAGAAAAATATGATGTGTTTAAGATCCCTGGTCAATAACGTAAGATACACAGAATAGAAAACAATAATGAGACAATACAAATTTGACACTGAGATCACTTGTGAATACATGTATGGACGTGGAAGATACAGTATCATAGCTGAAAGTAATAAAAATTCAATCAGAATTTGAGTGCAGCATAAGGTTGAAATTTAAACCCATCTAACGTAGGTTGAATTCCAAACCCGTGTAAAGTTGACTTACAAACCACGTAAGGCCTGGAGAAGTTGACGATCTAACTTCTTGAGTTCTTGAGTTGCCCTGGGAGTTTCCATTAATAATTACTTGTTGAGATCATTTCGCCTGGTGGTAGCAACGTCATGTGCCTGAAATAGGACTGGTTGTTGAGAATCAGACTATAGTATTCCCCTGAGGTTAGGGGAATAACCAGTATAGTGATTCCCTAAGATGTGGATCCATGCAGATGAGCTGACAGGTTTGAAGAGAAGACTGTGGTAGGTTCCACAGGCCCAGAAATACTGTGAAGGTCCACATGACAGCTTAGGGCGAAGGTGGTGGGGCCCAGGAAAAGAAGCTTCTGAAATCAACTGAGACTGTATAGGAAATTATGGGGGATACAGATAGCCTTTAATGAAAATCCATGAAGATAAGGACAGCGCTTAACAAGGTGGCATTTAACGATACATATGTGCCACAGAACAAAATGGATGTGGTGATATTTTAATACTTTTTCCAGCTTTTCTCTGAATTCTATCAGTTATTAGCAAGGAGTGATTTGTGGCCCTGTAATAAGTAAAACAGTGTACACTCCACTTCTCTTTTACAGGTAATATTCCAGCACCTCAGGCAGGAGAGTCAGGCTATAATTAGGAAAGTGCCAAAGGCTCTGGCTGCCAGCTACCTGCTAGATGCTCCCAGGTAAATAATAGATCCGTGTAGCTCAATTTTATAGCTGAGTAAAAAGACTGACTAAAAATGAATGAAAAGTATAAAAAATATAATTATTTAAAAAAAATTTAATTTGAAATACTGGGCAAATTTTTTTACCAGTTTGAAAATTAAAGTGTACTAATATGTAACAGGTATGACCGAAGCAAATGTACACTACTGTCCAAAATTATGGAAACATTTTCCATTTTTTGAGATTGCAGAGCTTTATTCAACTGTTGCTCTAGTTACTTATTTAATAGTCCAATGTATGATATTTGTAAACATTCTTTGATTGTTTATAAACATTACCGGCAATATTCACATTTATTTTAAATTTTTAAAACGTAATGCCAAAATATGCTAAATGTTTCCACAGTTTTGGCCACTAATGTAACTAAGAAATGCAAATATGGCTTCTTCTCTCACAGTAAGAGTTGAGGGAGAAAACACTAAACATTTTCAGCTGGTGATTAAGCTTATAACCCACTCTCAGGTGCTGTTTCCTTACTGATTCACTCTTCATTGTTTAGCTTCCTCTGTGACACACAGAAGGTCAATATTAACACTCCCATCAAACATTTCTGAGGTATTAATCAGCAAATTTTCCGAAGAGTAAAATTTAGAGCTATTAGGATCAGAAGTAGCTCCTGCTTTTAAGGAATGTTCCTGGCAGAGGTTTGCTGTACCTGATGCGCTCCTCAGAGCAAGGGCTCAGCCTGCTCCTGTCACTGTCACTGCACACTGCACACTGCACTCACTCACCCCCCCAATTTTTTATTTAATTTTATGCTGCTTTTATTTTACAGTCAAATCAACTTTCCATCAGCAAGAGCGATGGGAAACTCACACTCAGTTTGCTGTTGCTCAGGATTCTGTAAAATCCACGTATTATATTTGGATTCTGCACTCTGATAATAGCCATATAGGTCTATGACTATGATACATAACAATAAAAGCAAAGAAATGCTCACCATCTCAAGGCTGGATGGAAAAGAAGGGGCTTTGTGTCATCAAATATTTACATACAAGCTAAATATAAGAGACTGTTTACATTGCTGACATTCTGACATTCTTCACCACGCATTTCTTTCCTATATTGTCAAGAGAGTTTTCGGTCTAAACTGAAAAAGAAATGGATTGTCCACATAAAAGATGCAGGAGACTCTCCTGCATAGCGTCACAGCCGCCCAGCGCCTTGTAAGGGAAATCTCTAGATGGAGACCTGCTGCGGCTTCAGCGGAAACAGCGCTCCGTTTGCTTTGCTCCATAACCAAAATATGCCATGGCCTGAGTTCATTGAGCCATCCCAGGATTCCCCATCGTTCTCATGCCTGACCCAGTGCATGGAAATGAAACAGGTACAATCTGCTCCTCTGGATGGGGGTAAATTTGGGACCACCATGAAAGGGCCTGCAGGAAACTGCAGCTGTACAAAAACAGGGAAGAACATGGCAACACTGACATTAGGGTGCACTTACAAAATTATCCTTTTAACCATTTAATACAATCAGACAGTGTTGCAGGGTATGGTCAGGTCTGGTACATGTGGATTGCATTATGCTGTTATATCCTGGAAGAACAAGTTCAAACATTTTGAAATTGTGTAAGAGGATGTCAGTTAAATGTTTATCTGGGTTGGGCCTCAAATGGCAGTCAGCAGCCCAGTATAATAAATGATAATGCAACAAAAAAATACCAACTTGTGGAAATGAGTGAAGAGACAGGTTTTTATACAACTTGTAGCTGGAAATCATCCACGGGTGACTTGTGTTATCTCCATTTATGGTCATAGAACCCTGGGGACTGTCTAGTTTGCAATGGGATTCTAAAGGCTAATTGTCAGTTTCACCAACAGACATAATTTGGTAAAAAAGAATATGCCAATATGCCTTATTCAGTTTTTCAAACAGTGGGACTTTTAGCTATTTAGTCATTACTCACAGGGCTATAGAATTGAATGAAAAATAATTTATGTGAATGGGTCCTAAATTCTAAAGGCTTAACAGGAAATAATCTGGGGCATTCAGTAGCTGGTGATATTAATTGTGTAAGCCTATTTTTATCTAACCACCTAGTGTGGTTAAGAAAGCAAGGCAGTTGTAAACTCTGAAGGTTTATATTCCAGTTAATACTGGCCCTTTGTCCCTTCCCAGTTTCATAGGACACTTTGCTCATTTCCTACCATTGCTGAAGGAACATGCTTTGGAACCGGGGAGTGAGTAGCAACCAGTGAAGGCATGCACACACACACATGCACACCCACACACACAATTACATACCATCAATTTTTTACATATAATTGACACCCACAGCTGTTTTAGTTAGCTATTTAGGTTAAGGTTGAGTTCGGGAGCTATATCATAATCATTGTGATGTCATCCTTGATTTCTTCCTAAACTTTAAGTATTCTTTAATTTTCATTGGTAAAAAAAATACACTCACACTGTCACACAAATACACAATCTAATCCAATAAGTCACCAGAAGGTGTAGTAGACTGGCTAAGTTTATATATTCTGCAAACCATTTTGTGCCCCAGCTCAATTTTTGGAGGGACCTTATGAGCTGTTTAAAATACCTTTCTGTCACGTATGTGAGCCATTGCAGGAGAGTTCCACAAGAAAGGGACCTGTAATTTTGCAGTCATCTTAACCCTGTTGTTTAAAACACTGATTAGAAAGACCAAACTGAATGGACAATGCTAAATGTCAATTCTTTGTAAAGCTGAGAAAAGCTTTCCTAGCATTGTCAATGGCTGATGGCCAATTGTAGAGGAAACGGAAGTATGTTTCTTAATGACATGCTGAGAGCAAACATTTGCTAAGTGGGTAACATGTTTGCGTCGTCAGAATTTCACAACATAACAACTGGTTTCATCATTTGCTTGTGTATGCGTGCAAATTCCTTCAGGTCAGTGTGTAATTACCCAACCTATATTGTCATCACTCTGCTTAGCATTGCACCACTGTAGAAAAAAAGGCCATATCTGTCCTCATACTGGTTTGTTCCCGTAGCAATGGAACTGATTCTTGTGACATCATTCGTCTGACAAAGTTTGCTTATCATTGTTTGTTGAACTGCCTTTCATTTTCTATAAATACAAGAATCTATAAATATATCACAATCTAGAATGAAACAATGGAATGGAAAGTATTATATATAATATTTAATGGCTCACAAGGATTAGAGCAGGTTTTCTGAATGAACGGTTAGCAGTGTACACTAAAGACATGGCGCTACTACAAAGCTACTGATGTTCCAAAATCACATTTTCAATGGCAGCGACATCTGTTGGCTGTTAGGTGTAATGGCCACACACCACATCAGAAGCTGGACATTGTATATTTAGTACAGTACTGTGGGTGGTACACTTGAAGGACGAGTATGTAAAATGATTCTATACATCTCAGTCTGCACACTCATGCCTGCCCTAAATAGTACCACAGCACTTACTTAATCACCTGTCTGATGAGCAGGCAGTAGATCAGAGGACAAAGAGATTCCACAGTGTTAGCATGGCATCCATAAAATCTAAAGTGCACTACAGAGTAGTCCTTAGGAGCAAAAAAATCTTCTCCCCTTTAGTATGCACATGTGAATTCTGTTTTTGTTGGTCTTCATATTTATATGTGTTAAGAATAATAAGGATTGTTGTACATAGAAAATGATATACGTCAAAAATCAAGCATTTGAATATTTAACAAATGAACAACAGAACTGCTAGCTTAAAAAAGTCTTATTTTGAATTTTTTACTGTTTATAATGTGAGCAATGGTGTGCCAAGTCATTTCTATAGTCAATTCAGACAAATTCTTTAATCTGCAGTGACATATTGTAAATTTACGTGATCATTGTTACACTTTGGCAGGATGGCTACCTGTGACATCAGTGCATTTCCTAAGAGATCAGATTCCAGAATCTTCAGCCCCATCAGGAGCGTAGACGCTCCTGTGACGACTTGTTGCTGTACCGAACATTATTGGCGTTATCTATAGTGACGATAAGGAACTACAAAATACTTAGAGAGCATTCATTTCATCATACAATTACAGCTTCATAATGACTCAGAGAAAGCCCATGCCAATGAAGTGTAAAGGTGGCATTTTTAAAACAAACAATATGATCCAAAATAGTTGTACTTTGGAGAGTTTTATTAAACTGAAAAGTGTATTTCGTCTTTTCACAGTGTCATAGGGTTTTTTGCTACTAAAGGGATACAATGTTCCAAAAAAGCTAAACAAAAAAATCTCACCCATCCACTTTCTTTAACACTAGGATTCCTAGAAAAACAGGACTCTCCTCACCAGGACCCCCCCTCCCCTTTACTCACACAAGCTGCCTGCCCCCTCTTCAGCACCATTAACACCTTTTGTTTTGCAAGTAAATCACACTCACTCAGCTGAAGGCTTCCCCCAGCCAGATGTCAAATCTCAGCTCTTTTAGAGTTTATCTTGCAGTGTTCTAAGGAATCACCACTTGTCCAATTCAGAGTTGCGGGGGGAGCGGGGTCTGGAGCCTATCCCAGGATGGGATGTCAACCCATTGCAGGGCACACTCACCCATGCACTATAGGCAATTTGGCAACTCCAATTAACCTCGGCATGTTTTTGGACTGTGGGGGTAGGGAAACTGGAGTACCCAGAGGAAACTACACAACAAAATGTGGAGAACATGCAAACTCCACACACATGGAGCTAAGGCAGAGGTGTGAACCAGCATCCCAGAGGTGTGAGAAAACAGTGCTAACCACTGCACTACCATGGCACCCAAGACACAATTTTTTCTTTTTTATATTTTATCCTTTTTATTGAATATTTCTCTTTTGATCTTTTACTCACAGAAATTTATTCAAAATCTTCCTAAGAAAACTTCTCAGAACATGTACATCTCAAATGGTTTCAGTATAAACCCTGTTCAGGTAGTGTACCAAGAATAACATTGAAATCTAGTATATATGATTTACAGATATGATACTGGACATGGCATCATCGTCAGCTTCTGCCTCATCAGCAATGACAAACAGGAAGTAGCTTAATAGCAGTCAAAAAAAATGTAACCAGTTGTGTCACCAAAAGTGGTGGTGGCACAGTCACACTGTAATTCAGCCCACAATTTTTTGGATTTTAAATATACACTATATGCACAAAAGTATTGGGACACTTGGCCATTACACCTACAGCAACTTTTATGACATCCCATTCTTAATCCATAGGCATCAATAGGGAGTTGGTCCCCCCTTTGCAGCAAAAGCAGCTGCCACTCTTCTGGGAAGGCTTTCCACAAGATTTTGCAGTGTGTGGAATTTTTTTTCCCATTAATTCAGGAGAGCATTTGTGAGGTCAGGCATGTTGGATGTGAAGGCCTGGCTTACAGTCTCCATTCTGGTGTATCCCAAAGGTGTTTGATGTGGTTGCGATCAAGGTTCTGTGTGGGCCAGTCAAGTTTTTCCACACCAAACTCACCCAACCATGTCTTTATGGACTTTGCTTTGTGCACTGGGGCACAGTCATGCTGGGACAGAAAACAGCCTTCCCCAAACTGTCCCCACAAAGAAGAATTGTCCAAAATAGAAGACCATAGAAGTCCATTCCATGAAGCTCACGGTGCACAGTTTTTGTTTTGGGGTTAATGCCAGAGGAAGTTCGAAACTCTGCAGTTATTGAGTCAACAGAACGTTGGTGACTTTTACGCACTATGCGCCTCAGCACTCCGTGACCCCGCTGTATTATTTTACATGGTCTGCCACTTCATGGCTGAGATTCTGTTGTTTCTAAATACTTCCACTTTGCAATAATACCACTTACAGTTGACCATGGAATACCTAGCAGTGAAGAAATTTCACAAACTGACGTATCGCAAAGGTGGCATCCTATGACAGAGAGGATGCTGTAGATCATAAAGGTTTAGAATTACAGTAGAAATCACTTATATGATCTGTCTGGGTGAAATTGATCATCATAAGGGGATGATCATTATAACCAATTTCTTCTTTTTTCTTCATGTCTCAGGCAGATTACCATCTAATTGACATTTGTATATTACACGGATATAAGGTGATAAACTGGACAGTGTCGCTATTTACTGAATTTAGTTTTGACTCTTTCAAAATACAGTACAGCTGTGTCAAATGCTTTTCAAATTACAGTACTGTACAGATTAAATCACTGAACTGTATAATTGAAATACACTAAAATAAAGTACTATAAATAAAATATAACAGTGTTTTTTTTCGTACATTGTCATGAACAAAAAGACGCAAAATAAACACTGTAAGCGGACTATTTGATTACTATGAGCAAATTATTTAAACAGTATATTTATAGGAATGATTCAGTCCCAAGCTTTTTAATCCATATAAGCAGTTGATTTCTAGATTTCTATAACCGTGATCACTATAAGCGGTTTCCACTGTACTTTGGTGGACCCATCCATCTTCCAACCACTTATCATGGTCAGAGTCACAGGGAGCCTATCCCAGGCAATACAGGGGACAAGGCTGGGGTACACCCAGTCTATTACAGGTCATATACATGCACACACTATGAGTAATTTAGTGATGCCAATCAACCTAGATACAACTGGACTGTGATATAAATCCCGAGTACCTGGCGGAAACCCAGGCAACACGGAGAGAATATGCAAACTCCACACAGCAGAGCTGGGGTTCCAGCCCCAGCCCTGGAGGTGTGAAGTGACAATGGTACCCTCTAGGCCTCCATCTCACCCATACATAGCAATATACAGTATACTTTGAGTCTCTAGCAGCAAAAAAATGACAGAAATAATGTGCAAAACAATAGCTAACAGTTCAATAACAGGCTAACACTTTACTTGGGGCACAAATAGTTAGGGTAACTCAGTTACTACTGAAGTACAAGTCATGAACAAATATAGCAGCTACTTAAGATTAATAACACATGATGCATATTTTATGATGAACAAACATGAGATCAGTATTTCACTTGTATTATTCATTACTTGTTTTTGCAGTAGATCCTTAGTATCTTCCTCAGTAATTCCTTCAATAGTTCAGTAAGATGAACAAAATTAACAGATATAGTAAAAAATATAGTAACCGCTTGAGCTATTTCAAGATTCATTAATGACGTACAAACATGAGATCAGTATTTCACCTGTATTATTCATTATTTGTTCCTTCAGTAGTACCTCAGTGGTTCCTTCAGTAGTTCACAACGGTTTACATAACTAACATATACTAACAAATATAGTAATTGCTTGAGCTACAAAATGCTGCTCGATTAATTAATTATGATCAAAACATGACATCTGTATGTAACTTAGACTTAGTATGTGGTTAATTAATATATAAGTAATAGCATAATACTACATTATTTGTGCCTCCTTAAGTGAAGTGTTACCAATAGCAGTTCAAAATTAAGTTTTACATTCACAGCTGAGTCAGGGTTATACACGGCATAGCGTGATATAACTCATATGTTATAATTAGGCTTACGGATGGTGACAACAAACGTGGTAACCAGTGGACAGGAATCCCAGTGGAAAGGGTAAACAAATAGATCTATGATGATTTGTGGATTAAGTCAACCATAATCTCCGGAGAGTACTGTTCTTCGGAGTCATCTGGAAGAAACAGTGAACCAACAAATTCATCACAGTACCCTTCACCTCGCTTAAAGTGGGATATCAGCATAAATGCTCAGTTAAAGGGCATTATACAAAGCTGCTAATTTCACAAGCTGTTCCTCATGTCGAACATAGCAGCAACTTACACAATTAATACATACATTGTTTTATACTTTAGACAATTAATATATTGTGACCAAATGCACACATTTTCCATGGAAAAGAGTCCCAGTCAATAGAATTGTTATATACTGGATGACAATTATACGGAGAAAGTTGTTGTTATGAAGGCAGTCAGCACTTCCACCTAGCTAGAAGACCACAAATGAAATGTTAAAATGTGATAATTTATCAACAACAGCAAGTGACTGTGGTCCTTTTATTAGAAAAAATGCGGGTTTTAACTCAAGAGTAGAATAGCCAACTTGATCTAAATTAGGACCCCAATAATTAAGATCACCATTACATAATAATGTCATTCACAGTTTGCAAAGTAAAATCTGAGTTAGCAAATCATTGGAAAATGCCGCCACCCCGTGGACCATGTCAGTATTGATCATTTTAGAGGGAAAAGCAAAGGACAACTGAGCATAAATTGGGTCAGTTATATCTCATTGTGTTTGTCTTTCTGTAGTACCCACTGCCTGTTCACTGGAACATTGACGGGTTCCAAAATTCTTCTGTTTATGTTTTACAATGCTGGTATTTGGTTTCTCAAGCAAAACAATTTTGTCTGATGCTACTGAAATCATGTAATGACTAAAATAATATACATAATTTTCTAGTGGAATTCCCTAAACCTCAACACAATATTTGACTATGCAAATTAATTATACACTTTTCATATTTATATGTTGTCCCCCACAAACGGCTCCTGCTTAAGCTCAAAGCAGCAGAGATTTTATGTACTATACCAGCTTGGATTGAAAACTGGTTAACAGACAGGAAGCATCGGGTAGTTATTAGAGGCATAATGTCACAGTGGGTCTGCGTTCATAGTGGGGTACCGCAGGGTTCAGTTTTAGGACCACTGTTAGTCCTAATTTACATTAACGTTATTAACACCAATACATACAGTAAACTGGTTAAATTTGCAGATCACACCAAGGTGGGTGGTGTAGCAGGTACCGAACTAGCAGCACAGAGGCTACAGCAGGATCTTGATTTAATTAGTAGATGGGCAGGTACCTGGCAGATGCAATTTAATATAGACAAATGCAAGGTAATCCATGCAGGGAGCAGAAATATCAACTACATATATTTTATGGGTTCTATTTAAATAAAGGTAGCTGATTATAAGAACGACCTTCGTGTGTATGTTGATGCTTCCATGTCCCACTCTCGCCGGTGTGGGGAAGCAAATAAAAAGGCCAATAGGATGCTGGGTTACATCTCTAGGTGTGTGGAGTTAAGTCAATGGAGGTGATGCTAAGACTATACAATTCCTTGGTAAGACCCCACCTTGAATATTGTGTGCAGGTTTGGTCACCTTTCCTTAAAATGGACATTGCGGCCTTAGATAGGGTATTAGTAGTAGAGATTAGCTGAGGTGAATCTGTTCAGCCTTGAGCAAAGGAGACTAAGGGGGTACACGATCCAGGTATATAAGATTCTAACAGTTCTGGATGATATTCAATCAAATAGTTCAATATATTCAAAATTAGTTCAAATACAAGAACTAGTGGCCATAGGTGGAAATTAGTGGGAGAACATTTTAAACTGGATCTGAGAAAGCACTTCTTTACACAGCGTGTAGTTAGAGTATGGAATAGTCTTCCTGATAGTGTAGTACAAGCTAAAACTTTGGGTTCTTTTAAATCAGAGCTAGATAAGATTTTAGCAACTTCAAGCTATTAGTCGAATTCTCCCCGAAAAAGCTTGATGGGCCGAATGGCCTCCTCTCGTTTGTAAATTTCTTATGTTCTTATAATCTCACAATGCTAAAAACAAACAAGGAAAAAGCTATAAATGTTTAATTAACTATCCTGAATTGCTTGTCGTATGTAGACTAACCATTTTCATCGCTTACCGTTTTTATTTTTTCCAGTTTTAAAGATCTGATATAGAAGCCAAAATATCAGCATGAAGGAAACAAACAGAATACTCCGGGACATGATGGCAGCCAATGTCATACTGTAGGAGCCTGAGAGAGAGGGAGTTCAGGAAATCACACAGTGCAGTTGGCACTTAGATACGGACTAATGGTAAAGAGCAGGAAGTACACTCACATGTGTGGAGGAAGACAGTCACAGGAAGACTCTGGGCCCCTGAGAGGCTGACAGCTGTGATCCTGACAATGTACCCCGTTTGTGACCAAAGGTCGTCAATGGTGGCATGACTGCTGTGCTTGGGCCTCACGCTAAAGCCACAGTGGGAGCTGTCAAGCGAGTAGTAGGACACATTATACAAGAATGACCTGTTGGATCCTGAGCTCCAGCTAATAGTCACAGAGTTTGAGCTGACAGATTCCACTGTAACATTCACCGGTGGGTCCAAGCCTGGGTAAAAACGATACGTTAAAATTGGTCAAAGTAATCTACACTGCGTTAAAATCCACCAAATATATGCATTTACCATATTGAATCAAATATTTACTTTGTGATATCAAGACTAAGTCTAGCCGTGAGAGTTTATTATAGGTGTTGGTGAGGAAGGGGTACTGCAATAGCTCAGAAATTATTTGCTCAATCATGGTGACGGTGCAGGAGTGACAAAATGGCTACAGTGAGTACACCGCTGGTGATAGTGGGGGTTGGGGGTGCACATGTTGTCCAAAGATAGAAAATGATGGCATGTGTGAGAAAGCCAGCCAGTTCCTGGAAAAAATGGATATTCTCTAATGGATAAAGCACCTTGTCTAAAAGAGCATGGATATGATCTTAAATTGGTCTAGAAAGGAAGATTATGCAGTACCTTTATATCAAGTATGGTCAGTTAACCTTAAGGTATTTTTCATGGTTATACAGATAGGCAAAATTGAATTCGTCTTTAAATTAGTGTCAGATGAAATAAAAAATCGGAATAACGTACGCATAAGGACACGGACAGAGACTGGGTCACTCTGAGAAGCTCTCCCCATGACTGTGGACACTGAGAAGTTGTATGTGCCTCCAGCTGTCAGGTCACAGATTATGGTGGAGTTGGAGTTTGATATGTATGACAAGTGGCTCCCTTGAGAGGCAGAGAAGTAGCTCACATTGAAGCTGTATTGGACACCTTGCATGGCGACAGGTCTGGCCCAGCTCAGGGCCACGCAGGCCGTCCCCACAAAGCCAACTTCAATACTGGGTGGAGGAACAGGCCCTGAAAAGTGAGACCAGACTGAATACCTCAAATATTCAAGCAGAGCAAATGACGAGAGTGACCTGCAGGTGGCAATGAGGTTAAGGAAGAGCACTTTTAAGTCAAATGCTACAACATTAGCTCTGTAGCAGGCTAACAGGCCTTGTTCCAACAAATATCCAACTGTGCTATGTAAGCAAAATAAACTTGCACTGTGTTGGAAATATAGTTGTACACATGAACTACTCCTTCATATATTATTTATATGTGTGGTTCTGAGGGTTAGGAGTCTGTGTCCCTGTCCAAAATGCTGTCAGTTCAAATCCCATAGCCAGTACAGTAATTATAGCACTGCTGGGGCCTTCCTGTGTATGTCTGCTTTTACAACTGGCAAATGAAAACATGATAATCATTAGCATTAAGTTCACTTTAGATAATCACAGAATGAAATATTGTGATTTATCTAGCCAGCCACAGATCCAGGTCCTTGACATCTACATGCACATTATCCTCTGTATGGCAGAGACGTGAGCATTTATTAATGCTTTCTTAATAAGCCCTTACTTATGCTCTGCTCAAGGTGGGCTAATAGAAGCTACCCAAGGCCTGAGGAGCTCACCCTGGCAGAGGAAAGGCCGGCTCTCCATGCAGATTCGTGGGAGGAGCTTCTGAGTTCCCGGCAGACTGGTTTCAATGGTGCCGCAGTTTCCACGAGGGCTAGGCCTGTACCACGGGCTGTAGGTCAAGGCCTTCCCATCCACCCAGCTCCAGCCGCTTGGGTCCCTATAGCGCAGCCCAATCCAGAAGCTACCAGCCTCACACTCAGCAGTTCCCAGCAGGGTGTGTAGCCTCTCTTCAGTGTTTGCAACCACCAGATCCACAAAGTGCTTTTGGCAGTACTGCCGTGCCTGCTCCCAGTTCTCCAGCCGCCACACTGGTATGAGCTGCCCATATCCATGCCCGACAGTCCACCAGACACTGTGATACATCACTGTAACGGGAGAAGGATGAGCAGTTATATTCAGGGCTGGAAATTAAGCCTGGCCACTTACCTGAGCCAAGTACAAAGGGCAAGTGAGAAAAACTGAACAGTAGTTCATATTTTTACAGAACTAGTCCAGTTGGCTGATAGCAAAAATTCTTAAGTTCTACCCCAGTTACATCATTGATTAGCATAGAACCATATCTTCGAAAGATGTCCCATTTACGTTTTGATTCTTCAAAAATATGGCAGCTAAAAGCACTGAAATTAAAAATGTGTCTTTTTCAAAAACACTCACCATAACGTATAAGTAATAACATGGGGTGTCACTTTTAAAATGTTGCACGTTTTGTAATCTTGCTCAGTTTTTCCACAATTAGTATTGCCAAAGATAAAAAAAAAAAATGCTGGTTAAAAAAAAAGGGTCAATGTTTCAAACATTTAGAGAGACATTGTCATGTTCTGCAGTCCTGCCCCCTTGTTCTTTCCCTAGTGTGGCTCTAATGAGCCACACCTGCTAATCATTTGTCTTACCACTCGTTGCAGCCCTTGTGTGGATCACTCCAGCTGCCCCTCGTCTGCTCCCTCATTAGTCCAGTATAAGAGTGCTTCCCAGTCCGGTCATTGACATTGAGTGTGTGTGCACATGAACCCTGTGCCTGCTGCATGCTGGCCGGGTCGGCTGCCCCAGTTGCTGGCTTCCAGCCTCCACCTAATCCTACACCCCTTTCGCCAAGGTGGTTTGTCGACAACCCATTCATTGATCCACTGAGTGACAGCAATTTGGAGTAGCCAGAGTGGGAGGAGGAGGAAGTCCAAAAGGGTGCTGGTCTGTGGTTCGCCACTCCGGTTCCACACCGCCCGCCACCAGAAGCTCCTGTCACGCTCCGCCCAGCGTTTGACATTCCTGCTGGGGCTTGCTCACCCGTGGCTACTGCCCCAGCAGCCCCTTCCTGCTGTTCACCCACGGCTGCCACCCTTGCGGGCCCTGGCCGCAGCCTCTGCCGCCTCGTCAGCTCCTGCAGCGACGCCCGGCTCATCACCAGCCCAGAGCTCAACTTAAATAAAATAAATCCCTCAGCTAAGGAGAAATTAAACGTTAAGTGTCATACTTAAGGTGTTTTGTGCAACTGGCCCCTACTTCCTTGCCAAGAAAGAAGGAAAGGTTCACACTTAGGTGTAATGTTTACATATTTTCTTTCACTTATTTATAAATGGTCTTTGCATCTTGCCAAAGTTGCACAAATTCATATGCCCTGAATATATTTTAGATATTTGTTGCACTCCCCATATTGCACTTTTATCTCTCGTTGTACTATACTGTTTTTATTGTACTTTGTCCTGTTTGCACTGTTCTTTGCCCTATTGTTCCTGCCCCCCCCCCCCAGATGTACCTGCCCCCTTCCCTGCAACTGTGGCATAGCATAAGAATTTCTATGATGTGTGTGAATAAAGTGATTGGGATTTAAGCCAAGAATGTAGTACTCATTACTCGCTTTGTCAGTACTTGCTGCTTTATTTTTCAAACTCCAGAAAATGCTCACTCAAATAGGAAAACATGCTCTGACAAATTTAAGGCACAGCCTCTTCTTGCTATTTTGTCTGCTTGAGCCTCTGTTTCTCCCTCTTGCTGTCAGTGATAAAGCTTTCTCACTTCTCTGGATCGCTTTTTTTTCCCCTTACAATTTTTGGAAACTTAAACAATCCTTTACCTTTGTCATGAAAACTGTTGTTAATGCAGCCAAAAACAGCACCCTCAACCATGACACACATGAAAAAGGAGAAGAGACCATACACAGAATTTCAGTTAGACAAGAAATGCACCAACATGGTGGATGACTGTCTTTGCAACCCTCCTACACCAACACCAGGCAAAGATGTTGCTGTTTCAGCACAAATCACTCTGCCTGGGGTAGCAGTTGGTCAGTCCTGAAGAGCCACCCAAATGCCTGCTGCAACTGCTCTTTGAATTACCATGGCTAATTTACACAGACTTGCCATTGCCATTTTGACTAATACCTGGAGTGAATCTCAATATGCATACTTGACTGTACTTGTGTTCTCGTGCACCCTTTATACGTCATCTTCCACTGCCGAAGACCAGTTTGAGTACGAAGAACAGTACAGAGATTGGAAAAAATACCTGGACGTTGTTCTTGTTCCACCCCAAATATCAAGGATGCTTTGGTTGCATCCTCACCAAACAAGAACAATCCCATGATTCACTGTGGCCCAAGTTCATTGTTGGAAGGCAAGGTAGCAAGACCGGTCTTGCCAAGACCACAAGTATGATCTTTGCATTCTTGGCATTGAGATTCACTCCTGATGTGGCTGAGCCCACTCTTCTCCATGCAAAAAACGAATGTCAAACACTGAGGGCGTGGCCAATTACCGTATTTGTTGTAACAATCAGTTTTCGTGTCTTTCATTTAGGTTGAACATTTAACATTTACATTTAAAAATTACATTTACCATATTGGCCTCATTATAAGGCGACCCCCAGCTTTTTTGCCAACTATTTTTATAAGGGAGTTTTTGGAATACCAAATCTTACCTTTATAAAGAAAATAATTTTATTTGACAAGAACATATAATAAGTTAACCAGCAACCACAGCTTAAAAAGAAACCACGGCCAATCGGATTACAATAAGTATATTTAATCGGCAAACATTCCAAAAAACAAATGTATTCTTGGGGGAGGAGGGGGGTAGGTGAATATTTCAAACTCCACAACCATTGAGGGCGCAGAATGTTTTCGATATAGCAGATTCACATGAAGAGGGTAACAATACCTGTTGCCATATTAATAAATGATATGACAGCTCTTTTAAAATGATTGTTACTATCTTTAGTAACTGCCAGTATCAGTTTAATACTAGCTAGGGTTGCACCTGTACCTTATAATACGGGCTCGCCACGTATAATATGGGACACAACAGTTCTTCCAAAACGAGAGGATCCTGTATTATAAGGGTCAGCTGGCAACCCTAATACTAACAGCCAGGGAAGACGACAGTTTACAGGACACTCAGGGATACACGCTAAACACACGCACTGCAGGGCTGCCAGCTCATGCGTCTGCGCTCATGCAAGACATAGAACTGCCGATCTATATTACGGTTAGTCAAAAGACTTTTACAAAATACCGTATTTGGCACCCTCTATTCCCATGTTTTGCCTCGACCACGAATATAAGATAACATCACTTTTTCATACGTATTTTGAGGGGGAGAAAACCATCTTCTATTCGGGCCAGCACGGTATATTGAATATTTACCTTTAACATTTATAGTTAACATTTACCTTTAATACGTATATGCATTCAAGATATTTCTCTTGGAAAAGTTATAGCACGAATTTACATGAATGTCTCTCTAAATGTTTGCAAAAATTGACACTTGAAAATTCCTCTCCTGGAGCCGACACCTTATCATGGTGGAGGGGTTTGCGTGTTCCAATGATTCCAGGAGCTACGTTGCCCGGGGCTTTATGCCCCTGGTAGGGTCACCCAAGGCAAACAGGTCCTGGGTGAGAAACCAGACGAAGTACGGCTCACAAGACCCCCAATGATGCAAACCATAGTGGAACCACGGTTTCCCTTGCCCGGACGC
>JAAGVU020000040.1:20122159-20171778 GCA_011763525.2 Mormyrus iriodes
GTGGCCACACCTCTACACATGATCCTTTCCACCTGTTGCCTGTGGCCACACCTCTACACATGATCCTTTCCACCTGCTGCCTGTGGCCACGCCTCCTTTCCCAAGCGCACGTGTATTGACGCGGACCCTCCATAACAGGGAGACTCTGGGGGGCCTCTCCTGTGCAAGGGGATTCTCAGAGGCGTCTCGTCCTTTGGAAAGAAATGTGGCGTGAGGACCAAACCTGGCGTGTACACAGCCATCTCCAAGGAATACGTCGAGTGGATCAAGAAAACCATCCGTCGAGCAGATGACCTTCAGCCATAGACACACATGCCAGGCTTCCCCCCATAGCTTCAGATGACTGCCTTTTAAATGTGAAATGCTTGTTAACAGAGCTAAAATGTATTCCTATATTTTTTTAATATTAAAGGGCTGACTACTTCTCTCTTTTTCCCTTTTCATTAAAACTGAATAGTTTTCCCCCCTCCCCATAACACTTTGCGTAAATGTACCAGTGAGAGTATATGTTCTCCTGACATTCAAAGCTCTCAATAACCAAGCCCCATTTTATCTTTCTGAACTGCTTCTCCCTTACCAGCCTCCTCCCAGTCATAGATCCTCCTCTTCTGGCTCTCTCCTTATTCCCCCATCCAACCTCTGTGATTATGACCCTCGCGCATTTTCCCGGTTAGCTCCCCAACTTTGGAACTCCCTCCCCAGTGACATTCGTCTATTGGTCTCTGTCTCAGATTTCAAACACCTTTTTGTTTGCTCAAGTCTATGACATCCCTTATCCATAATGTGCTTCCTTGTTCTGTTATCAGTTTACTGTTTTCTTTGTAAGCATCTTTGAGATCCTAAAAGCACTATATAAATAAAATGTATTATTATTATATGTGGAATAATGAAATCATATGTGTTTTAAAGTGAGAAGCACAGTGACACACTGGAAAGCACAGTCTATCTAATGCGTCAAGGTATAAGAACAAATATTTGTTTGCACAGTCACCTCACAATTTCCCCCACTCTCGGTGGGTGGAGCATGCATGTTCTCCCCATGTTTCACGGTTTTCCTCTGGTGTCAGCTGTGTATGTGCCCTGCAATGGACTGGCATCCCATCCAGGGGGTCTGCTGCCATGGATAAATGGTTGCAAGACAGATGGATGGATGGATGGATTTTGAATTTAACATTTTATATCTAGAATTCGGGGATGCAAATCTGAGTCATACATGTGAGGTGAGAGAAAGAATACCTTGTAACCAGCAAACAAAATATTATAGTATTATAAAATAGTATGCAAGAATGTATGCTGTGTCCTGAAAAAGGGCTGCCACCAAAAAAGGTTCATTCTGCAAATGAATATTTCCCATTCAATTCCTTTTCTCTGTTATAATAAAGGAAGCTTTGTATGAGAACCATGAACAAACAACTATCCCTTTGGTCCCCCAGTAATCCCATTCTTCCCTGGTGAGACTGCTTCAATCCAGAGTCTGGGTCCTGGTTACATGCACCTGTTCCAGATTACCCATAACTAATTAAACCCTCCGGATACTAGCCTCAAAGTCTCGTGTCTCATTTTTGAGCTGGAGTCTGTGCATTAGTGGTGGATTTGGATTCTTTGTGTTTTGTTTGGAACTCTTGCTTTGCTTTTCTGACCTTGGATTGTCTCCTGTCCTCTGCTTGCATCTGATTTGATTATACATGGCTTTAGAACTGGAATTTGGTTAATGATTTGTCTTTGGAGTGGCCAGTGTGGAAATTAGAGTTGAGTTCAGATCTAATCTCATATTGGTAGCTTGATCCATGGTCTTTAGCACTCATGTAGAAGAAACCTGTGCTGGTCGAGTTAAGAAAGAGACAAAGCTTCCTATGGGTGGTATCTGCAATGCATTCTCAAGAGACACAGCTTCACTGAACAGACACTATTCACATCCCAGCAGATACTGTTCTCTTCATTGATTTTATTATTTTCACAGCTATTGTAACTTCATGCCAAAAATACAATGAGTAAGACACTTACGGGTGCTTGTCTCAAGTTCAGGTCCTTGGTGCTTTCCTTCAGAGCTGTTAATGGGGTGGCAACATCAAATCAGTCAGCATCGAATAACTCATCAGGACCTACATTCCATCTCGCCCTCTATAGTCAGCAAGAGAATGTTGCATGTTGATTCTTCTGCTATAGGGGTGTCCAATCTTACCCAGAAAGGGCCATTGGATATGCAGGTTTTCGCTGCAACTGCCTAATTAGATTACTAATTAGAGGACTGATTGGCTGAAGAGTCCTCACACCTGGGTGTGAAAAGCTGACCTAAAGGTTATCCCAAAAACCTACATACACACCGGCCCTTTGTGGATAAGATTGGCCACCCCTGCTCTACTACATGAATAAAAGTCTCATGCTAGATGTCTTTCACGTATGTTTCTTTGATGGTGGAATGAGCTATCCAATCATATCCAGAATGCAGCATCCCTCACAAACTTCAAGAAATGTTTACAACCAATCTATTCTGTGAACATAGCTTAACTCGTTCTACCAGTGATCCTCAATTTGTTGATTATTCCTTCGAAATGGATTGACTTTGCACTACTGAATGCTCTATTCTTCTATTTTTGCTTGCGTCTTTTTTATAGATATTTTCTCCATAACTAACAGCCTAGCAGCCCATGTACCTTAGCAAGGTTGCCAGCTTTGGTAAGCTGGCTGGAGTGAGATTTTCAATTCGAGACAAGTCTGCACACACATTTACATGTATGTAACAGTTTTATTACCTTATAAATAGTTTGTCGGTTTTGCAAGCTACCCCAACACTTTTGATGTAGCTCATTTTAGGTTTACAATGGAATAATATAGATTTGCTGTAAGATTTCTTGTGTGAGCATGAGAGTCTGAAAGTGTGAGCGTCATGCCAGATGCATGAGTGCTGGCAACCTGCCTTAGTCAGCTCCATGATAGCGGTATACTATCTGTCTCATGTATATGTAGTATTGGACCAAACTGTCTGCAAATTAAATAATGCAGAGAGAAACATTGCTGCTTAATACAGTCATAGTGTGAACAGTCATATATAAAGGCATGTATGTTATGGCTGCTCAGACGTACTACCACAAGTTGACCTGAATACTGCTGTGACAATAATATGAATGTACAAGACATGCAGATGATTTTGTAAAGGTCACACATGGGTTTGCGGGTTTTGCTAAAAATTAGCTGCAGGCACTCAGACCCAGTGCCAACCCCCCCCCTTCCCCCCAAGCACTGTTGGTTCTGCAGCGTCACCACTCGCCTGTGTCTTTTGTTTTTACTGGTGTGGGTGTAAGCACGAGCAGGACAGCATATGCATTTCTTCAAAGCGGGACATTGGTTTTGAAACTGAACAAATTTTCACTGCGTGGTATGTTTGGTCAGTTCTGTCAATGCAATACAAATATGGAACAGCTGTTACATATAACTGCAAAGTGTTTCATGTTAGTATAATTAATTGTATGTACTGAAGCTATACTAAAAACTGCAAAGTCATGCTTTCTGTTCCAACTACAGAGTTGAAGTAAATTAGGATTTATATGTTTTTTTGCGGGGTGGCACGGTGGTGCAGTGGTTAGCACTGTTGCCTCACACCTCTGGGATCAGGGTTCACGTCTCCACCCGGGTTCCATGTGTGTGGAGTTTGCGTGTTCTCCCTGTGTCGTCGTGGGGTTTCCTCCAGGTACTCTGGTCTCTCCCCACAGTCCAAAAACATGCTGAGGCTGGTTGGAGTTGCCTGATTGCCTGTGGGTGTGAATGGTTTGTGAGTGTGCCCAGTGATGGGTTGGTGCCCCATCCTGGGTTGTTCCCTGCCTTGCACCTGCAGCCTCTGGGATAGACTCCTGACCCCATATGGGATAAGTGGTTACAGAAGATGGATGGATGGATGTTTTTTTGTTTATATTGCTGATTCAAAAACAGCATCACCAGCTGATGGCAGATTAATCTGCTCCGACTTTCTGTGGAATGCCTTGAGTCAGGTACTGGTACAGAACAGAGTACAATACCTGTCCAGCTTATGTCTCTAGCAGTAGCTGAGGAGGCTGGGGGGCAGATCTAGACCCATCACAACAGGGGCCCCACTGGTCTACTGCACTTTTTATAACAGATGTTCTCAACAATATACAGAGAACCCCCCTCCTCAGGTCAGCAAATTTTACTGAACCCCCCTACCACATCCCCCCCCTGCCCAGCACCAGCACTGTGAGACCCCTCCCCTGCCCCTGGTCTCAATTGATTATGGTGTAAGTACCTCCTCTTCTATTTCTGGACATTTCATGTTACTGAGACCAGATGAAAGATCAGCTGCAGTCTGCCATTCACTTCCTACACACAAGATGCAAAATGAAAATACGAGTGAAACAGCCCTTTGCCCACAGGCACGGCCACAGCTGAGGAGAGGTCAGGTCTTAAGGACAGTTTATCACATTTATTTATTGATCTGATGATTTTCTCCAAAGTAGAGAGAAGGGTTATCATTTGTGCATTTTCCCTTGGGATTCCCTGGGATTTAAACCAATAACCATTATTGTTGGCACAATGCCCTACTTGTTGAGCTATACAAGCTAATACATCAAGGTATAAGAACTAATACTTGTTTGCATTTTTTAAATTATAGTACTAATATAACATGCATTAGACACAGCCTATGAGCTTTATGTATAATATACTCACATCACCCAACAGGCACAAATTCATACCCCGAACACTGGAGGTGCATTGCATCAAAGTTGGGCTGTGTAGATCAATTTGTATCTTTCAAATTGCACTAACAAACTTCCAACTGCAAACCTTCAAGGCCCACAACCGAAACACCCAATGGATTCCCAATACCTCAGGGACGAATGAAATAAATGATATGAAAATGAACTTTGAGTGGGCTAAATGATAATCTTTTCTCCTTATATCTCTAAGTGGAATAATAGCTCGCATGACTAATGTGGAGACTGACTGTCAGTTATATTACTTACGTGAAATGAGGTCTGTGGGTTTGCTTACTGGTAGAATAATCTGCTGAAGATCCAGAGACCACCAAAGGCTTCAACAGGGTGAAATGTTACCACCTACTCAATGCTGACTAAACCGAATCAGGGTGTCGTGGGGGGGTATGTTAGTTTGACTGTTAATAAGAGCTGCTGTTGCATACTTTTGCCCCATTCTTTACCACGGTCGTTGTAAAGATGCCTCCAGATACTCTGAATGCAGCAGATACAATACCTATAAATCTAGATTTGTGACACAAATCTATACTTCAGGACATTTAATTAATACTTAATTTATAATATTTATAATTTATATTTAAGCACAGGTTGCAGAATGTTTGAAATAACCTTCTTCATCCATTGGAAAATGCACTTATCTTTGCAGTGAGCTTTTCTGGGCTTGTCACAGAATTGCCCAAAAATGACAGGTGTAAGTTTGATTACATCACCTCTTCAGATTCAACCATATCGTCTGGGTCAAAGTGGTCGGTCATGCTGCATCTTCCAAGATACCTCACATCAAAAACGTACTTCTGTTTGAGTCATGCAAGGGAAAACCACATCCCTTTCTAGCATCTGTTCATGTATATAAAGGTGAGATGTGAAAGCACGGTTGAAGCAAATACTATGGCAGTCATCAGACGGTTTCTAGCCTGCCTCGCAGCTGTGGTTCTTTTGAACATGCCAGGAGGTAAACGTTTCTGCATTCCTTTGACAGCTGCTGCGTAATCAGGCGTCAGGCTGCTGAAGCTCTAGTTCACAAGCTAAGGGCGGCTGATTTAAGGCTTAGGAGTGAATTTGCATTGGAATCTGGAATAGGCAGTCGATCGTCATGATGAAGTAGACCAGGTTTTCTGGGTAATTCTGAGCTGCAGTTAGGTAATCAAAATTTCTGTAATGCCGTAATGCAAATTGTTTCCTTATTTGTTTGTACCATATTATTATATTTTACGTCTAGATGTTTTGAGCCGGGGTGGTATGGTGGGGTAGTAGTTAGCGCTGTTGCCGCACACCTTGGGGACCAGCGTTCGACTCTCTGTCACGGCTCCATGTATATGGAATTTACTTCTTCTCCTCATCTCATCGTGGGTTTTCCTCCAGCTACTCTGGTTTGCCCCCACATTCCAAAAACATGCTGAGGTTAGCTGCAGTTACCAAATTGCCTGTGTGAATGTGCCCTGTGATGGGTTGGTGCCCCATCCTGGCCTGTTCCCTGCCTTGTGTCCATAGGCTCCAGACCTCCCATGGCCGTGAATAGGACAAGTGGTTATAGAAAATAGGTGGATGAATTAAACCAAAAATAGAAAATGAAATGTTTAAATTAGTAAAATCATGATTAAATACAGTAGCAGCATATATTGAATTAAGCTTATGTTTTTTAAAGACAGGTGCATGGAAATCATTGGTGGCAAAGAGGCTGTGGCTCACTCCTGGCCTTTCATGGCTCTTGTGAGGGGGGACAATAATCTGTGTGGGGGAGCTCTGATCAAGGAACAGTGGGTCCTGACCGCAGCTCATTGCAAGGGGTGAGTATCCAGCACCATTTAAAAAATGATGTTTTGGAGATTTCTGAGTGACCTTTCCTCACCGCCACCCCCTGGCATCTGTCTTCCTCAGAAACAGTATGAATGTCACACTGGGCACACACTCAAAGAAGAATGATAACCAAAAGCAATTCTCAGTCTCACAAACATTCTCTTACAAAAGATTCAGCAAGCGCACAGGGAAAAATGATCTACTGCTCCTTAAGGTAACGTATGTCTGAATTTTCTCTCTTAAATGATAAAATACATCCCAAAGGCTTCTTTTATTGATAATTGTATGGTTTCAGTTTTATTGCAATTTTTTTTGTTAGTTGGGAGGGCCGTTAATTTCTTTATCTGTGACCAGACAAGGAAGAAGTGTTTCGTTACAATATTACTAATCATTTTCATTTAACAGTTGAACAAACCAGCAAAAAAAAGTCCATATATAACCACACTGGCACTTCCGAGTAAAGAGAAAGATGTCCAAAAAAATACCAGAGACAATATACCCTGCAAGGTGGCTGGCTGGGGAATCAGCAACAGCAACAGCAAGAGAGGCTCCGACAAACTGATGGAGGTGGAAATCAAAGTCTTTAACAGAAAGCAGTGCCAAAAGTGTTACAAGAAAAGTAAATTCACCGTCACTAGCAACATGATCTGTGCTTGGGGCAACAAAGGGGAAAAGGACACCGATAAGGTATAAACACCTACTATAAATTTTCCAGTTCTTGTTATGAATGAGTTTATTGGCAAGTTAGGACTTCCAATTCTGAATCGGCGAGGACACCCATGTCACATGCTTTGTTTGGCCAGGCTGGGTAGGTTGGTAGGTTAATTTCGGATAATTCTGCATAAACACTTCGAAGTAAGGTGCCTGATGTTCGCCAACTGCTGTATTTTGCTTTTACGCAACTCATCTGCAGCCTTCAATTCTGTTGCTGAGTAGCTCAAAGTGTACCAAATATGAGTAGACTGTGTCTGAGAAGACTGTATTGAGCAACTACACTGCCCTCAAAAGGCCCAACTAAGCATTGGAAAGAGGGAGATATGGGTCACACCGCGCCAAATGGGAGTGTGATGCAATGTGCTAAGGGTGTGTTTCTCTGACTCTCTTTTCTTTGCCCCAGGGGGACTCTGGTGGGCCACTCATATGTAATAACAACTTTACTGCCGTGGTCTCCTCTGGGTTGAGAGGTTGCCCTGGAATTTATACTCTGCTAACCAGCAAATATCTCAAATGGATCCACAAGGTTACTGGAGGAGCCGAGTAGGTGGACATCAGGGTGCATATTAAAGCGGAAGGAGAGCTGAGCATCTACCCCTAAACCCACTTCCTTCATTTGTATGTGATACTACTGCTGATGCCGAATGTTTTTCTACACAAGATACTCACCTGGCTGACCCACTGAACTCCAATGCAACGCAAAGCTATTTCCCTAACTATAATAAACGTGCATGCCAATTTAAGAGATGATTTGCCTTGTTATTGAGCAATAAAATTCTTTTACATCAGAAATGTATATGCATCCATCTGTCCATCTTGCATATCCTCTGATCCGGTACATGGTTGTGGAGAGCCTGGAGCCCATCCCAGGAAGCACAGGACACAAGACAGAGGAACACCTGGATGGGATGCTAGTCCATCACTGGGCACACAAACGTATTTACATATACTCTGGGCAATTTAGAGTTACCTACTCACCTAATTGCATGTTTCTGATCTGTGGGAGGAACCGGAGTACCCAGAGGAAACCCATACGAATGTGGTATGAACATGAGAACACACACAGACACACACACACACACACACACACAATGCAGGGCCGACTCAAGCCGCAAATAATCAGCTTTACAAACTGCCTCCTTTATACTTGAAATGGAATACAGACATCTACCCAAAGCACGCTACTGTGCTGACAGTATTACCATCAGTAAGGAGCAACTTTCAGCTGTATGCAATAAATACATAATATGCAATTATTCATCATGTCCTTTTACGGAAATTCAGTTTTGGAAAGATATTAGTCAAAATAAATATTATACTCTGAATTCATAATGGAACCGATTAATATACTATCCTCAATGATGGCTGACATTCTGTCTTCCAAATGGGTCAGTACTTTTTAAATAATAAGGTTTAAGGACATGTGTCACTGGCTAAAAATTCATCTCTGAGTAACTGAGACCCATAATTTGATTAAATTACTATAAGCACAAGCTTTATGGTGCCCCTTTTATGAATGAGTGACAATAAGTTAACAGTAATTAGTAAATGAGCTTGAGTATGGTGACCATCAGTATGTTTAGCTTTAAAACTTCACTTGCACGTGGGATTCCGTGAATCATAATCATCGCTGGCCGTCCATGTTCTCACACATGCTATGATGCCTTCACCGTCAATACTACATCCAGTGCCTAGTAGCACATGAAAGGGTTAATAAGGGTTCATTTATGCTGGCTCCGTAGTAGAACCGCTACTTACGTCTTCAGTAAAACTGCATTTCAATTCCAGATCTCTGTTTATAAAACTGAAACTATCAAACCTCATTGGAAAAAATAAACAAAACAAAAATACCGACCTTAATTTTCCATTTACTGGCTGTTGTTCTTTAACCTCGTCTTATATCGTACATGTACTTGTAAGCAGGAAAAAAAGACTGCAATTTACCATCAGCAGAGGATGGAAATATGGGTGTGCTTGTGGGTAAATGAAGATTCACAGAAAAGAACAGCGAAGAGAGCTGAGACCACCGGTGGGTCTGACTCAGTGGTCCGACCACAATGACAGCATCACACGGTGCTATAAGGAGCGCCTAAGGGGCAGAGGCAAGAAGTCGCATTGCAGAATGACCATGGCTGATGAGAAAACGTTCAGTTTCTTTCTGATGGAAACACTGAGGTACAGGTACAGCTTTCTGTCCCAGGTTTCATTTTCTCATAACATCGTCATCATAACATCTCATAACATTGTCCATTATCACGGTAATGTCCATCAGCCTCCTCTTGGGGCCAAATCAGTTGGTCTGAATGCTTCCACATGCAGGCTTGGAGATCCGAGCCCACTGTGAAGATACGCGTTCCACATGGGCTCAGAGCCAGATGCAGGACACGTCCTCTGTGACCTGACAGAATGCAAATAAGACAATGCTACATATGGTGGCCACTATAGCTGTGTAAATTGAAATTTGACCATGAAATTAGAATGATCAACTTCAACCAGATGTTGGGGAGCTCAGCATAAAGACTGTAAGCAGTGGGAAAGTCAGGTGAAGTTGGTAAGCAGGCCATCATTAATTACTAGTTGAATGGTTAATGGTCAATAACCTGTGAACATTTAGGTTGACTGAAATATGTAAAAGGGGAAGAGAAAGAGCAGTTTGGAGGTATGTTTGAGCATCTTCCTTAACGGCAAAACCAAGCTTTTAATAAATGCCTTAATAGCAGTTGATATACTAATTGATATGATCATTTAACAGAGTATATCACCCTGATCTCAGGGGACCTCAAGACTGTCCACGTTTCTGCTCCCTCCCAATTCCTTGCCAGACACTCGACATTTTTGCTCCTTCCCAGTTCCTGGTAGGAGCAAAAACGTGGACTGTCTGGGGGATCCCGTGGACTGTGTTGAGAAACACTGATTTAACAAATGAATCCCATTTCTGACTAAAGGAAACATAATCCTTCCCAAGAAATTTTCAGCTATTTCTGGTGCATATAATCTTATTTTGGGGGTGTCATCCTGTTGAAAGTCTTCTGCTCCTCGGGTGTGGGTTATCAAACTCCAAACTAACTAAATAACCAATTTTAATTTAAAACTAACTTAACTGAACAACCATATGGAAAAACCAAAACCACCAAACTTAGAAGTATATTTCTCCCCCTGTGTCCTCTGGCTCCACATTCCAAAATAAAATCATTTTCAGTTTAAAAAGGTGCCTTCATTTATCATGCAAGGGATGCCACCACTGAAATGTCACACTACTGCAGCAATGATATTCATCTCATATCATACCATGCTTAATATATTGTAAAACATTCACTCAGACAATGAAGTTAGCATATGCAAGTACAGGCATGATAATAGCCAGCAATACAGCTCGCATTCTAACATTTTGTTTTCAATCATGAAACTGAAACCTCATGCAAAGGTATTTTGAGGTTTGTGAGAACCTAAGATGTCCCCAAGCTATGTGGCTGGCAAAACTGCATTATTTCTCTTCTAAATTACTGTTCGTGACATTTTTTAACAAAATTGGACATTTTTATGAGCAAAAAAACGTTGTGTAGCTATCATTCTGGCCATATGTAACATGTCCCAGCTAAGCAAAACGTGATGTATTATATGAATCAAATACAGAATGCATGCGAGTCTTCTGGGTCTGACCACAACTTCCTCCCTAGTGGCAAATCAGAGAATAGGAGGAGTTTTCCTGTTGACCTGTTGCTACTGAATATGAAATGAGACACATGGAAAAGGGCTGAATGAGTAAAAATTATAGCACATATGTGTTATCGAGCATATGCGCTCATGGCACACTCACCATACAGCTCAGCTTGTCTGCTCATGGACGGCATCTTCCAGCAGGTGATTTGATGATGGGGCAGACCATGGCCAGTGAGCAGTTCCTGATTGGCCGGGCACCAGCACAATGAACATATCTGAGATAGCAACATCGATTCTGTCAGACAATTATCTAGTAAACAAAACAACTGATCAAATCCACCTTTCTAAGAGGCTGTACAGATAAGCAGGATTCATTACACCAAACACTTACTAACCACCTATGGCATTTACAACCTTCCGTGATGGCAAACCTGAGAGTTTGTCTGAACTGACTGCAGACAGGCTCCTGTATGAGTGTCCCAGATCCTCAATGCCCCATCCTGCCTGCCCCCACCAACAGCCACCCGTTCCAGCTGCCAAGGACACCAGGCAAGGGCCTATGGTGATGAATGCATGTAGTCAGTACTCACGTATTCAGACACGTGCTTAAATGACAAACAGCGTATGAAAGGATCTGAAGGGCAATGAACAGGAAATTATTACATTTACAGACAATACAGAGTCAGCCAAACCTCAAAGCTCATTGTTGCATATGTGTTCATAAAAATATGTTTCTCACCTGAATTAAGATTGATCCCGAACACTCTAATATAACATCTGTTCATACATTTCAAAGGTGTCTATTTACAGAAAGATCTCACCTTGACTGCAGTTGGAAGGGATATGTTCAGCATTGGCAAACACTTCCCGGTAGCCCCAGGATCATCAGGCCAGATGCTAAGGAGGCCGTCAGTAGTTCCACTGGCCAGCTTGCCCCCATCTGGACACCATGCCAGACCACATATGCCCTTCTTCTGCCGGAGCCAACCGACTACAGGTCTAGCCACTCGGGCATCATGGTGATGGATAAATCCAAGGAGTGAGCCACTATAAGAAACACAACAAATTACATTAAGTAGACAAGACTGTCCATCTCTGACTTCATTCATTATAATATGAGATCATATCTTGCCCCTTTATACATAACCTGATAGAGTTCCTCAACTTGGATTTCATGAAGCCTTTGATTATACAGCTAAAGATGGCAGAATCACTGGCTATTCAATTGACAAAGGATACAGCTAACCCATACACACAAATTTACCCAATTATACCTGCTGAGGATGTACTGGTTGCAACTTAGAGACCCCACCAATGATAGATGTCCTGTTAGTTTTCTAAGGCTGGTCCTGCGTTCCACATCCCACAGCTACAAAAAAACAAAAACAAAAGTCCATTGAGGCTTTACTGTCATATCACCCTTCTTATTCTACTCAGATAGAGACACTCTGTCTCAAATGGCTAGAGAACTCCAACTGTAAATCTAAAGCAGGAGGTGAACTCTGGCTTAGATCTGACTTAGTTTCTGGTTTAAACAGACAGGAAATAATTCCAGGCAGCTTGAGACTCCAGTGACAGGTTTACCAGAATCTCCCCATCACTCTTCCCAATGGCAAGGGTTTGGCCATCTTTACTCCAGGCAACTGAAGAAACCAGAGGACAGGAGGAAGGGCCAAAAAGGTCAGAGGTATAGGGCATTAGCTGAATGCTCCCCTGCAGCGACTGGGTGTTGGCGTTCCAAATGCACACTGAGGAGGACAAGCCAAGTGCAACCATATTCTGTTTGCTCCATGCCAGAAGGTTGAGATCTGAAGACAACATGCAACTCAAATGATAACTGTGCATAAGATTACTGCAATAAACAAATCTAGGTACAGCTCAAGGCACTTTCTGCAACTTTAAAGTAAATATAGATATTCTGCAATCCCTATATTTTGGCAGTGATGTTGGTCACTTAGGTTGCTGTTATTATACCTCAAACTACATCTATATTAGAGAAAATCAAATTGTCAGGAGAACCATTTCCACTAGCAAGAGGACTGTAAATACCTAGAGCAAAAAGGATCTTCTTTTAATGATCACATTGCTCAGATTATAGAACCAGCTGTTTTTAAAAATGCAGCTTTAAATACTGACTGTTGTTGTCTTTTCCTGTGTCACTGACCTGTCAGCACAGGAATGAATCACATAAAGCAGAATAACATACATGTGCATACAACTAAATCACAAAGCAAGTTTTCATACAGGACTTGTGCCTTCTTTTTTGTATGTCTTTGCACCATACATGTGTTCAGTAGTCAAGTTGTAAAAAAATTTCAATGGTGGAGGTCAAATCTTTGGAGAGGGGGGCTTGTCCTTGATAATAAAATTTACTGTGGGGGGGGCACAATAAAAATCTGACAAGATTATTGTTGGCAGTAACATTTGCCGAGTCAGAGGGAAGAGGATCGATCTCACGGTCTGAACTACATCGTGTTTTGGTACAGATCCGGACTTCACCAGTCGAGGTCCCCCATAGATATACTCACTAGATTTTCCTTTACATGAGTGAAATTACACAGAACAATTTATGGGGGTGGTGTGGGGGAGGGTATATTTTCACAGGGCATGGTTTTTGTCATTTTTTGAAATAGCAAACGGAGAAAGGTCACACTTTGCATAATCAAATAAGGTTTATTGTGTCTAACGTTTCAGCACAGCATCATTTATGATGATTCATAA
The DNA here is from genome assembly GCA_011763525.2 of Mormyrus iriodes. Lineage (NCBI taxonomy): Eukaryota > Metazoa > Chordata > Actinopteri > Osteoglossiformes > Mormyridae > Mormyrus > Mormyrus iriodes. The sequence goes on from JAAGVU020000040.1 coordinate 20,135,779, forward strand.
CCATAGTCCAGCACTGTGAAAGCTGCATAAAGATTGAAAGATTGGAGTGAAGCCCCGTCTCTTTATCGCCTGAATATTTTGTCATTTTTTCCCATGACAACTCATGCCCTTCATGTGTTTAACTTACAGTAGTCATCTTGCAGTCCAGGGACAGCCATCTGCAATTCTGCTTTTAAAATATTGCAAGGCATGCTGGGAACTGTCTCAATGATACTGAAGGGTAGCGGTGTGGAGCAGGGATCTGAAACATAGTAATGCACATCTCTTAGTTACACCATCATTAGAGCATCTAACAAAATCCTTATTTCTACTAAGCGCAGACATGTTTCCACAGCATGCCCTCGATGGTGTTTATTTATTGAAATTTACCTTCTGTTTTTTTATGTGGATATCAAGATTCAAGGCATAGGTTTATCAACTTTTAGCATAATCTAAAGGCAGCAGACTTTCTTCTTTTCTAACCCTAATAACAACTGTATCCATACTCCTAGCTGTAACCCTAACACTAAACCTAAGTCTAGTATTAAACTCAACCCTAGGCTATGTCGTAAAACTTATCCTATCCCTAATCCTGATCACATTTCTATTCCTAAGCTTAAATGTAGGTCTAGTACTAAACTTAACGCTGGCCTTTGCCATAATTCTTACCTTGTCTTTGGGTGTGGTATTGAAACATCCTACTGTGTACAAATAAAATTGTATAAACAAGACCATATAAACACATACTATTGACCTTGAAGTGAAGCCACTGAAATTATTTTGGGAAACTCGTAAAATAGATGCTGGCCTATTTCCTCCTAGACTCACTTTCATCACCTCCAGATTCTTTCCAAATGGAGTCCTGTGGACAAAAAAAACCAATTTCAAATGCTTCTTCAAGTGGAAACCACAGAGCAAAGAAATTTCAATAATACAGTAAGAAAATGCTTAACTATTTCTGACTGGGTATAGAAGCTTCTGTGATCAATGGTACAGAGGTAATAGCTATTCCAACATTACCAGAGACTGTGATTTCACTTTAAAGAGATAAGATCACAGAGAAACACAGGGGATGGGAGATGCTGCTGAATGTCGCAAAAACAACCTCTGCAAGGTGCATGTGAGATATGAGCTAGGCTTCAGGCTAGCATTTAAAAATATCCCCCACCACCTCGATTTGGATCTCTCATAACTGTCTTTTTGGAGTCTCTGGCAGTGTATGCCAAAAGCAGAAGAGCTAGTGGAAAGTGCTCCAGCACCTGAGTTACAGGCTGAGGCAGATTTAGGCCCAGAAAGTAAAAATCCAGACCAAGATTTTGTTTCAACCTACCAGGTGAGTACTCTGTGACTGACTCTTTATACTGAACTGGTTAGTTGAAGCAAAATCTTGGTCTTGTTTTTCACTTTCTGGTCTTGAACTATCCACCTCTGTTTGCAGGTGACAGCTGATCTTGATGGAGAAGGTGTCATTCAGACACACAAGCTTTTCCATCCTAAATTCTGCCTGCATGTTATAAAAGAATATCTGACAAATGAAAAATCATATCATGTACTCTGCAAACTGCGAACTGACTGATGTTGTTCAGGCTCTACCTGGATAATAAAAAATGAAAACAGTGATACAGATTATCACATTTTGACGTCATTTCATTACCTGCCCATTCACTTTCAAAGCATCACTGTGCCCTCGACTGCATTCGCATGATGTTTCAAGCAGAGACTTAGCACTGACATCCAAGCCTCTTTTGCCAAGATCTAGAGGAGATTCTTTATCTGTTGACCACGCAAATGAGAGGTTAAAAAGGGGCAGATTACTAATGGCACCAGAATGAATGCCTTTATTTTCAATATTCAGTTTTCTCTTCCTTCCCCCAACCCTGACCGGGATGAACGACTGAAAGATGAATGGAAGGAGACATTTCAGAAATGAGTATGCACACACACAACACTGAAACATCACCTATGGTCATGAGCTCTGGGTAGTGACCGAAAGAATGAGATCATGGATACAAGCGGCAGAAATTAATTTCCTCTGCAGGGTGTCTGGACTCAGCCTTAAAGAGAGGATGAGGAGCTCAGACATTCAGGAAGAGCTCAAAGTAGAGCCGCTGCTCCTCCGCATCAAAAGGAGCCAGCTGAGGTGATTCGGGCATCTATCTAGGATGCCTCCTGGACAGCTCCCTGGGGAGGTGTTTTGGGCATGTCCAACTAGGAGGAGGCCCCACGACAGACCCAGGACACGCTGGAGAGATTATATCTCTCGGCTGGCCTGGGAATGCCTTGGAGTTGGAGGAGTGTGTGTGTGTGTGTGTGTGTGTACATCTTGCTTTTAGCAAGCCAGCCCACTTTTTCCTGTGCAATAATGTTAACATGCCCTGAGGGCTGAACAGCCAGATGACCTTGGACCCCCAGAGGTTTTTCTGCTTACTTGGAAGTTATTGGTTCCTCTCCTCCGTTGTCATCTGGCTTTCTTTCTTTAATTAATTTCTTTGTCTTTCCTTTTCCCTATTTTGTATTAGTCTCTTAATATCATGTAAAGCCATCACGTAATACCATGTAAAGCGCTTTGGGGTGATTCTGTTGTGAAAGGCGCTACATAAAAATAAATTAAATTGAACTGAATACAACAGAGTCAGATGACAAGCATATTTCTTCACTCTTTTTAATAATCATAAAAGTTTTGTTTGTTTTTCCATGAAACTGCCTGATGCCTACGCCTTTCAGGCATTGCGGTTGTTCTTTTTTGCCCCCGCCTTCCATTTTCTGTGACTTTTTATCTCCAGCTTCTGTATCAAAATAAAGGCCCTGTTCCTTTTCCCCATTCCTGTGCCACAAGGCTATAATGGCTACCTATTTTGTCTTACACTTTGGGTCCGCTGTCCATCAGACATGATTTACAATGTGGCTTTGTTTCATCCAAATATAGAACAACACATTTATGAATAGAAGTACTCTAAGACAATTTAACTCATTAAAATCAACAAATCTGCAAGTTTAATTTGAAATATCTAACTAGGTCATTAAAATGACAGACGCACAAAAAAGGTCTGCATATGTAAATGGAGCATCCGAAGTATAGCACGAGTTTAGTACTTAGTGGTTACATATTTTGGGTGTCTCACTTTAAACCTCCAAGCAGACTCTGCAAGTAAAAAATCTGTTAAATAAAAATTTGTTACAACATTACACAAAAATTCAGACTAAAAAAAATGAAAAAAATCTTAATATAAAAAAATCTAAACAGCTTGTTTATGCAAATTTGCAAATAAGCATGATCAAGTCATTTCTTTGATTATGATAATGATATTGACAACTAAACTATAATTACATGCATATCAGTAAGAACTACATACTTCACACAATTAAAACAAACGTTACAAAATTCTCCTTTATTGTGTTACATGAAGCTGAGAGAGACGCAGTTCCATGTTACTAATTTGCACATTTAACAGTGACATTCTCTAGGAACTTCAGTTTTCCAGACAAAGGTTGCTATTTCTTTTAGAGTTTGTTTTAAAACGCGGATTAACTTCTAGCTGTCTGTGACCAAAAAAGTATACAGATATAATTTTAGGTACATATATTTCTTGGTTTATGGAAACTGTAAATCTACAAGACGACTCTAACCTGAAGGAGGTAATACTTCGGGATCTTCAAGGGGTACTTCAGAGAGTGAGGAACGCGACGGAGAGTCCAGAGTCAGCCTTTGACAAACGGTGTCATATTCTGTGATGTAGGAGTGCTGCCATCTAGTGGTCATCGGGCTGCTCGCTACGGGGAATTCAGTGCGTAGCCGACTCAAGATCCTCCTCTTAAAACGTCTATATGAGATATTTGTGGCTCTCTGTGAATAGAAAAAAATATATGTAATTTTAAACATGTGCATTTTACATAACTTATTATATTATTACATTTTAATATCTTGTCTGCTGTTCTTGAATCTGTATTCTATAGTCGTTAGTAGAACTACAGACTCATCTAAACGCTCTGCAATGGTTTTGGCACTGACTGTGCGTTCTTTATCAATTATCCATCTGCAAATTGCAGATGTTTGGGGTTTCAGTCATGAGATAACATGTTCACGGAAATAAACGCAATTATTTCAAAATCACTGTTGCTGTCTATTCGTTGAGTTAATAATGAAACAGCTATGCAAGTTTAATTTTATCTAACGTATACATCAAGACTTAGCAGAAGGATAATGTAGGCTTTTTCCGAACGTTTTATGAAGAAAATTTCCATATGACTGAACCAACGTAATATTACAGAAAATATATTTGAGAGGGGATCCTGTTAAGAAAATTATACGCTTTTACAGTGAAGAAGGAATTCTCTTAGCACTTCCTTGAAACGTGATGCCTGCCCGCTGATCTCACAGAAATGCAATCCTTAAATCCCACCCGGCCCTCTCACCATTATTCAAAATGGAGCCGCTTTTGGGTTACCCCGTTAAACCATCAGGTCCAAAAGCACGAAAGTTAATCTTTTTACTAAGTACAGCTATATGCGTGGGCACATTGTTTTTGCTACAAACTAAATTCTTTAAACCCAGAAAGCCTAAAGATTTTTATTCGTTTGATGTGCGGGATGTGAGGGGCCGGACAGTTTCTTTGGAGAAGTACAGAGGAAAAGTAAGTCGCAAACGAGCCGTGCATGCCGCAGTGGTTTTGCATGTGTTATTGAATTGGCCACGAGATAGCCGATTGCATTTTGTTATAAAGCAAAAAAAAAAAAAAGACGCGTGTCGTTTAGTTTTATGGGTGCCGATTTTCTCTCGCAGGCGTCCCTGGTTGTCAACGTGGCGAGCCACTGTGAACACACAGAGAGCAATTATCGCGCTTTGCAGGAGCTGCACCGGGAGCTGGGCACGTCGCACTTTAACGTCCTGGCCTTTCCCTGCGGCCAGTTCGGGGACACTGAACCGGGATCCAGTCGTGATATCGAGGCCTTTGCAAAGTCTAACTTTGGTGTCACGTTTCCTATTTTTAACAAGATCAAAATAATGGGCTCCGAAGCAGACCCTGCGTTTAAATACATCACAGGTAGCTAATCTATCTTGAAGCGACTACCCTACTGAACCAATAATACTTAATTTACATTTTACGTACTGCCAGCTTTAGTGGCGTGTCAAGTGTGTGTTGTATGAGCAGGTTCCAAAAAAAACTACTGAAATGTGAAAAATTAATCACTTGTTTCTCTACATCTGTCTTGTGGCCAGACACAGTCCAGAAACTGCCGAAGTGGAACTTCTGGAAGTTCCTGGTGAATCCAGAAGGGAAGGTTGTACGGTTCTGGAGACCGGAGGAACCCATGGAAGAAATCCGAAAAGAGGCATCAACACTTGTAAGAGAAATTATACTGAAGAAAAGGGTGGAGCTCTGATAAACAGCCCTGTTGTTCTCCGATGGACAAATTGTGATTTGTTTCTCTGCCCTGTGAAGGTGGTATTTTTTGATATTTGTTTTTGAAGCCCCCTGAGCCACAGCCTCAGTTTTGTGGAGGATGCTGTCTGTCCTGTCCTGTTGTATTGACCTTTCAAAGGGGTTTCCACTTGTTTTTTTAATCATGTTGCATACAGTCGTTTTGTCCTGTGCCATTTGTACTGTTTTTTCTTTAATTAGACTTACCAAGGAATATTGAAAAACCACAATACAGATGAGATGTTGCAAAGCAATCTTCAACAGAGCGGAATTGGAGGGAGAAATGGGAATGAGATTTCGACCATATTACATAGTTTAAATGTGCATCTGTACATGTGATATCATAATCATTGTCAAATGTTTCCAGGGAATTTAACAAAAGTTAAGAAGGTGGATTTGTAAATACATCCCTTTATGTACAAATGATTTCCATTCCTGCGGTTAAGTGGGTGGCCTCATTCTGAGCTCCTACAGCACTGATCTGTGTCTGGGCACTTTGAACTATGCAGGGCCCACTACCATTGCATCAGTAACAGTGGGAGACTCCACCTGACTGACTTCCTCCAAATCTGTGTATGACAGAACCCTGGTTACTTTGGTTATTGCAGCTCATCACACATCCATGCAGACAGTGCAAGAATTTTAATTTCTTTTCAACCAAGGATATTGCATCCCATGGAACTTATTAGTGCCCGTGTAGTTGTGCAAAATTTAGGAGATGTAGTATTGTCGCTTTCACAAACATGTTTTATTTCACATTGCTCTGCTCACTCTGCATAAAGAAAACGGTGTGGCCTTGAATAAACTGTTCCATGTCATCAGCCAGTGTGTTCACAGAGTTCTGCTGTGCAAAGCAGTTCTGTTGTGAGGCTTTTCAGAAACGGCCTTTAAATATTAAGCCTGTGTCCCCTTTGTCACTAAATGTGCCAGAAACCATACATTTGGACACCATCAATCCATCATGTTTTTGGGTACCATCCACCACTTATTTAAAAATAGAAAATTCATATATATTTCTGTCTTATGTAGAAATTAAAGTGTATTCAGAGATTTTTATCATTGCAAGGAATAACGACTATAATGTGTACAATTGTAATTTTGGGCAGATTAATGTGTACTATATACAGCTCTGGAAAAAATTAAGAGACCACAGCAACATTTTTTGTTTCACCCATTTCTCAATTTATGGGTGTGCATCTGTGAATAATATATATATATATATTTTTTGCAAACTGCAGCCTGGTTCTTCTCTGTTTCTCATTAGTAAAGGGCTTCTTCCTTGCTTTATGGGACTTAAGTCCTGCTTCTGCTGATACAAACTGTCCTAGCAGTGCACTTTACACCTGTACTTAATGTTTCCCATTCTCTTTGAAGGTCACTTGATGTCATCATCCGCTTTATGAGAAACTGTCGGATAAGTTAACAGTCATCTCTGGTATTAGAAAGTCGGTTCTGCCCTTTACCTGGCTGGTTTCTGGTCATTCCCAGTGTCTCCTGTTTCACCTTATTCTTGTGTACTGCAGTCTTAGAAATTATGACCCTGGAAGCAACCTGCTGCTCAGTGTAGCCTTCTGCCAGCAGAACCAGGATTAATCCAGGATTTACAAATACAGATTGCTTTTAAAAAATAGAGTGATCTCTTAATTTTTTCCAGAGCTGTATAAAAAAGTTCATTCAGGTTTTAAAGTGCCCTTGCCATAGAATCACAAGCCTGTACTGTATCAAGTATCATAGTATAGCAGTGTCACATGTACTGTAGAATCATGATGGGTCATGTTACACATATGGGCCAAAGCAACAGGCACCTTAGCGACAACCACACAGTTTCTCATTGCTCCACTTCATAGCCCTAACAAACTGGGCAGCATGTCTGTATACAAGATGTATTACGCCTCAACATCTTCACCAGAGAGATGAGCTCAGGGATTGACCTTGCGGGTGCAACGGCCTGATGTGGAAGTGGGTATAACTGCTGAGACATACAGCCAGCTAACACCACACTGCCTGATCAGAGCGTACTTTCCACACCTGTGCCATGCAAGACGTCGTACACCTACAGGTAGGCCGTCTGTCCCTCTCTTCATTGCAGACATGCTGCTATAGTACACATCTTGATGCAGAAGTGCGCTTGACGGCAGGTTTCTGCACAGCTAGGCAACATTGTACTGCCTAGTCAGGGCATCCTGGCTGCACCTGGGTCACCTGTGTGGTTTCCCCATAAATGAGTAATGCTAATATGGTGCTGTGCTATGCTCTTTCTCCCCATTATCACACATTTTTAAATCCGGGTAGTCTATTTTTTTCCATTGGAGACGGAGTTCATATAAGTTCCTGGAGGGCAGTAAAAAGTAAGCTGGCAAATTAAATCCAGACCAGCTAACAAGACACTGCCTTTCAGTTGCTCATCAATAAAGAGGTGGATTGGAGGTATACTCCCCTACCAGAGTAATGGTATGTCCTAATATCTGAGAGAAAACTCCTGACAGAGGAATAAACCACACTTATATATGGGGGATACACCCTGCCCTGTATGCATGAGAAATGTCATAATGTCTAGTCTTAAGGTCTGCCGCTGCAAGTTGAGAAGTTAGGGGGCAGCTGTACCGTGAGCTGAGGAGCTTGACAGTCAGCAAACGTTACACTGCCTACTAACCAATCACAGGTTAACACTGCTTACTAACCAATCAAATGTTTGGTTAGTAAGTAGTAAGTTTCACGTGTTTCACCCACAAAAACGCACAGGCGCACATATGCAGTTAGTTGTGATGTTGGTAAGAGACAGGTGGAGTAGGCTGTCCAAAAACACGGATATTCATATGCTCAAGTTCACATATGTGCACATGGTGGCTTATTGCATCATACTCGGTCATACAACCACACATGCAGCTCACCTGCATCTTTTTGGTTATGTATTGTTTTCATTGTGTTCTGAAGTCCTGTAAAGTAGCAACATCAATGACAGTCCAAAGTAGGTCACTGACTGAAGGGAGTGTCTCTGTCAGATGTCAATCACTCAGTAACCACCAGTGTCACACTACCATCATGCAATATGAGCACGAAGGATGGATTCTGTAAGGTAGATCTTATTAACTATTTGCCCTCCAATAATAAACATACACTTAGACGTCAAAGTGAAAGAGAATAGTACAGATATACTTGTATTTCCCCTTTTGACTCCAGTTTATTTGTAAGTAATGTGTACATTTCAAATGGCTTGCTATATTTGATCTATGAATCACAGATCAGTGCCTTACCTTTACAGCACCAAAGGGATATTTTCTTTTGAAACCGATAAAATCTTTAGAAAATACTTTCATAATGTTTTCCTAGAGGGGAAACACATACGTAAACATTTTATATAGAGCAATGAATCCCTATGTTTACACTGGCATAATGAGATACATTATTAATAGCCTGGCTCACAGTAAACCAAGACATAACTTACCAAAACCATCGCTCCTTCTGTTTTCACTTTGGGACGGGAATATTTTTTTAACTTCCGTTCCATTCCTCCGGAGAAGCCCATAGGAAGAAGGTTTCCTGAATGACTAAGTTAAAATGTAAAGATGCAAAGTGACTTCGTTCACTGAAGTCTAGGCAGCTGGACCCCGCGGTGACTGGTCCAGCTGCACCTGCACTATGTAGCCGGTTCTAAAATCCTATAAATAAACCTGAAGGGCGGAACGTATCGCGGGAATCACCTTTCCTCGCACGCCATTGGAGAGAGCGAAAGCGTGCTCTGCGTCACAGCTAAGGATTCCCTCTGCTATTTCCATGGAAACTAATTCTAAGAGCCTATATTTTGCGTTCATGTTAACTTCCTTAAGTTAAAACAGAAAGAAGTTGCGCCAGTTTCAACAATACGACCGCGGGTTGTAATTAGCATTTTATAAGTATCCAAATGTCAGAAACTAATGTGCAATTACTGTAACAATTCAACATAATCCCTAACGACGCAGGATGGCCATAACTATGTAGTTTGATTAAAACATAGGGTAGAATTTAATTAAATAATGACTTAGAACTAAAATGAACTTAACTTTAAGAATTAGCAACCGAATTCCATTGATATATTTTATTAACTTAATTATCCATTCAATTAAAATGCAACATGTAAACCATAACATGTTTTGCTACTATCTGGCCTATTATATGGCCGTAAAACATAATTTATTAACAATAAATAATGTATTAACCGTGCACATTATATTTAATCAAAGGAGTCTAATTTCTGTCAGTAATATGTTAATAAAATGCCGATTATAGCGATTTATTTGTATGAGGTGGTACTGCATCCACGTTTAAATGGCCTCTTGTTAACTTCCAGATAAAAGGTCTACAGCGATTGCAATAAGAATAAATAAAATACTTTGCGGAAGTGTAACTGGAATCTGGATGAAAGTATAGTACAAAGTGGAAATGAATTAAACAACTGGACTGCTAACGGCAATGTGTCGCAATACCCAAGAGGCATTTAAGCCGTGGAGCGGTTGATTTGCCACCTGCCATATCCATATGTGTTCGGTGCGCCTATTTCGCGATCAGGCTGGCGACAGGTGCGCTTGATGGACAACCAGCTGATGCTCTTTCCTAAGAGTACTGAAGTTACTACATTAATAAATAGACCAGCACAAGATTATTTTTATTCCTTTAATGTTATTGTCGTCATCGTTATTATGGCAATTAGCAACATTCGTCTATTTAAATTTAGCTATTTAAAAAGTTTTCCTTCTTCTTAAAGCAATAATCTTTGGTGTTACGCGCCACATTTCTGGTTTTTGCGCCATAGCTGTCACCGGATTAACCATGATGTGCTTTTCCCCTGTGTTTAGGCTTTTGTTGCTGAGGTTACGGGTTTGGCAGCAGACGAATTAATTAGCTACTTGGAAGCGCCATTCTCGCAGTCTTGGCGGTGACTGTTCTAACGGTCAAAGCTGTCATTTACACACCTTCCCAGCTATAAGTCTCAATATGAGACTAATTACCCACCCAGCAGCGTGAACTTTTTTGTTCATCATATATTAAAATGCTCAGAGAAATGCACTAATATTACGTGATCATTATTAAAATTTTATTACCTATTCAGTGTGTTGTATTCGATCCAAGAGTTTTTAGTTAACTGAAGGACGTGTCTTATTTGTTAAACAAAAATATACATTGTTGAATTATTCTGTCCGTCATCTAAAAGGCAAAAAATATTTAGCCACATCAATATTTATAAGTTATGTATAATTTAAAACCAAATTCCATAATAGCATAGTTGTAACATTATTCATACGCCCCGTTATTGTATTTGTATAAACTTTCAGATATGGTAAACCTATAAATTCATCTGCACAATACTAACCCCCATCTCTCCATGTTTAGACCTCTACTCCTGATGAGGGTTATTTGGAAAAAATATTACCTACTAAACATTCATACAGGTAACGATATGGGCGGTAGTCACATAACAAGTCTGCTTTTGACCACATGGTGGCAGCAAAACTAAATTTCAGGTTTTATTCTGTACAAGTTCTTTGTTTTGGGTGGGAATCATGAGTTTTTGCACTTTATCTGTGTGTCATAATTTATGTTATCCAAAAATATGCAGTGATTTCTGGTCACAGGTCTTAAAATGTTCTCTAATGCGATTTCTAATGAGGGCCTCAATGGGATTCATTTAAGTCTGACCATATGTGGTACCTGGATCCTCTTTGTTTTTAGACATTGGAAATATTCCATATGGTCATGACTGACCATGTGTTGTTTATATTCATGCATACATTAACTTATTCAGCTGCTGCACGTATTTAAGGAAGCTGCACCATGAAAAATACACATTATAGAGGACATGCAACGTGTGTAATAATCTTGGCTTGGTAAGAATTTAATAAACGTAAGCAAGACACATAAATGTAACAGTATCAATTTTTATGTCAACAGTTGAGATACATAACATATATTTGGCTTAGTGAAGCCAATCTAAAGTGAAAACAATCTTGAAAATACCACAGTTTCTAGCGGGAGACACGCTTCTTTTGTGGGTTGACATATAGCAGGTGTAGAAGACTACATCTCTGTCATCTCCGAGATGAAGTTATCTGGAGAGCTCTTTTAGAGTGAAGCCCAAGAAGATGGATAAAGAGATTACACTTCAGCCCACTGGAAAATGGATAGATGTTTTATATTTATAAAATAAGCTGTCCTGGCATATTATGGCTGGGGTGGAAGTGGGCATGTTGGGAGGAGTCTTTGTAGTGCTTGATGGCAGCAATAATTAAATGATCCCCAGCCACCACTTCTTAGCACCACAGTGCTCCCCCATGGAGGTGACAGGCAGAATTTTTCATGATGTTTTCCAATTTTTCCACTATCATTGTCTCTGCAGCAACCTCTAGTGGGCCCATGTTCAGTCCTGTGACAGAGCTAGATTTCCTATAAAATATCTTCAAAATTCTGCTGCACACTTCAAAAGACCTGAGCCTTCTCCGAAAGAGGAGCCTGCTCTGGCTGTTCTTGCACAGCACCACTATGTTGTCCGTCCAGTCCAGGCTGCCATTAAAATGAATTTCCAGGTACTCAATACTGCACTACCTCCTCTTCCCCCCTCTGGATCAAGACTGATCTCAGGGCACCAGCTTATCTGTCTGACTGACATTGAGATGCAGGTAGTTCTTCCTGCACCACAAGACAAAGTCTTACCCTAGCCCCCTATGCTCTGATTCACCTCCACTGTGCACGCTAAAATGGAGAGGTTGTCAGAGAATTTATGCAGGTGTATTGTGCTTTGTGGTTTTTGGAATCTTTGTAAGTGGTAGGCAGTGTGATTTTACTGTTGGACCACTCAGCAAGACCCATAAGCCCAGGGCCTGGCTGACCCTACTTTCTCAGTTGTTTGTTGTTTTGGATAACAGTGCCTGCTAAAGACATAAGTGTTAATAATATGCTTGGGGCCCCACCAAAAGGGAATGTAAAAGAAAATTGCTTCATGAATACCATAGCTGCAATTGGATGGGGGGGTGTGAATCCTGCCTTTTGTCATTTTGTGAAATTTAAATGATATAAATATCAACCAGATTAGCTTTGATGCCATAGACATCATACGGCCCAGTGGATGCCCTCCCATAGACATTCTCTTGGCCTAGCATATGGTACATTCAGCCAGTCAGCCTAAGTGCTTGGTGATTTTTTTTATGTCTTGTTTCAGTGAGCAAATGAAAATAAAGTAAGTTAAACAAAGCTTTGATTTCTAGAGTTTGAACAGGTGTCAGGGAAACAGCCTAGTGCGGTAGACCTCAAGCTGACAGGAGAGTAGACACAAAGGTGAGTCAGCGTTCAGCTCGACAGGGAGAGGCACAGATGTTTTCTGGACAGAAGCAAGGTAGTTCAGGTGGGTGGGGGGGCACACAGTCCTTATGACTACCTGGCCAACAGGTGTACAACGTAACGAAGAACTCTTTGGGAAACACATGCATGTTAATATGCTTATAAGAGGAGACTGCAAATTGTCTGCTAGTTTGTATCCTAATGAACAGAAGTTTAATATTGCAGCATCCCTACCACCCTGAAATCTGCAGACTGTAATCTAATAATAACATAAAATCTGCATAAAACTTGTCCATATTCGTGCAAACACTTTCACTTTGTGCAACACAGGAACCAAGCTTTTATGTTTTTTGTCATTAAAATATTATAGCAAAATTCTGTAGGTTAAAATTCAAGTCGAAACCTTACATGAATAGATTTAGTCAGATTCCTAAGCATAAATCCCGGATGCCATACCCCACCTATAACACACACATACGTACTTTTGTATCCATATATTTGTGGGGACTCTCCATTCATTTCTATGGGAAAGACCCTAATCCCAACCATGACAACCTGAACCCCTACCAGTCCTAACCTTAACCAAAAGTAACCAAACAAAATACAAATTTTGTGGCATTTATAGTTTTTGATTGCAGTCACAGATTTTTATAAAAATTGAATTTCCCCTTGTGGGGACTAAAAAAATGGTCCCCACAATGTCAAAATGGCAAGTTTTTATCACATTGTGGCAGCATTTGGGTCACATAATGTAAAGTATACTTGGACTACATACGCGCGCACACACACACACACACACACAAACACACACACTTTCTTCACAAAATTTCACCATTTGGCCCAACAGAGCCATTTTATACACAATGTTATTACATTCTAAATCTAGGAAGTGTGACACAGTTGAGTAATATCAGTATAATCTTACATTGTGTATGAACAAAACATTTTTAGGGCAAAGGACAAGTCAACCAATAAGATACTGGAGGACTTTTATTTGATCTGCTTGTCAGAGAGAATTAAAACAGAAGAAAAGATAAAATAACAGTCATAACTTTCTATTGATTAATTTTATTTATGTAAACATTGTATGCAAAAATTGTTCCAGTTATTAAAAAAACCCAAAAATGAACAAAATTAATAAAGACAACTTATATTTAAACAAACTGATTTCTGATATCTCAATAACAAAACTCAGAATAAACATAAATGTAAACGTTGTATAAATAGGTAATTACCCACCCAGCAGCATTTATATTAGTGAAAAATAAACATTTAATTTCATAATTTTTTCAGTATTCAGAGAGATAATTTTTCAGAAAATAACAGCAAGGGCAAAGTATAAAAGCTATTTAAAAATAAATCATTACAAATGTAGAAACAAATTCATAGTTTAAATCAATATGTAATTCAAATGTACAAGAATAATTACCAAAGTTCTTCTTTCCCTAAATGTCCTTTTCTAAAGGCCACTCTAAACCCGAGCAATAAAGGGTTTAACGCATTCCAGAAGGACATTTTTATGAAGTGCGGCAGTGCGAGCTACCCACATGCAGACTTGTGCCCTGGATAGCGTAGCTAGCCGGCTGTCTGCCCTAACTGGGGACCCATCGGAACCTGTAGCCCCCGTGGGGAGTGGTGGAGGTGAATGCATGCCCTTGTGGAAAAGTCAGGGTTCGAATGGTACAGTGGTCCCTGATAGAGGTCCTGAATGCAGAGTCCTCTTCCACAACTCCACCCTCCATATGAGTGCATCTCCGTGGAGTAGAGGTCCTTATCCCAGCAAATGATCCGTACATGTTAATGGCCTCCATGTGCTGGGGGCTAGCCACCTCCTCATGCTCCTCCTGACATGTGGCCAGCACTGCGGTGTCCCTCCGCAACACGGCATTGCATCGCTCTGTTATGTCCCTCAGGATGTCGTCCACGTCCTCACAGCTGGAATGCAGGTCATTCTGGTCTTCAAGCCTCTGCCGCTTAGCACCACATCTCAGTGGAGAGTAACAGGCAGGTGGAACAAAATTAGCGGCCTGCTCCTCTCCAGCAGTCATCAGCCTCTACAGAAAGGAAGAACACATTCTCGCCAATTGCTCCTGCGACTCGTGAAAATGTGTCTTTGGCACAATCATGCCATCTAGTGTTCTTTCATTTAATAACAGAAAATACGCCACACAACTCCCCCCACAAAATAGTGACATTCTTAAATCAAAGGTGAGTAAATATTCAAACACTTCAAAATTGTATCTATCCTTTAGATACTGTGCAGGTGACTAAGTTAGTGTTGATTAAAACAAAATTTGATAGATAGATACTGCAATGAGAATCAATGACTGAGAAAACATTTTCTACATAATGGACGTTAGCAAACATCATTCGGGATGCCACGCTCTCACATTACAGGCACACCTACATCAAGGACAGAGGCCAGGTGCTTTGCCTGGTAGGCCAGTTCCTTCAGTTGTATGTTTCGCTCCTGTAGTGACGCTATTTCTTCCTCTTTTTTGTTTAATGTAAGATGAAGCTGTAAAAGAGAACACAAAAATCCTCCATTATAAAACAACAGTGGCAACCCTGTGTGCTGTGTGCTTGTTCTTTTATAAAGTCGCGCTGCCTCCAGTAGTTCAGGTGAGACACCTGGCTGTTGGCCTTCAAAGCGTCTCCTAGGGCCAGATGATGCTGGTCAGCCAGGCACTTCCAGTCATGTTCAGCCAGAGGCTGAGGTTGTAGCTGGGTTTGGGGCTCAGGAAGCTCTGCAGAGGGGTATGACAGGCAGTCTTGCAAGGTGCCATCCTGGAGAGATGGTATGGGCAGCATAGCACACTCCTGAATATCACTGAGCAACAAGCTGTTGGGAGTCAAGCTGGCCTCAAGGTCGGGGGATTCTGGGAAAGGAGAGAGACTGATGATTACACCAGAATCATTTCACATGCAACATAACTGACATTACAGTAACTAGTGCTATTTACATAAGTTTATTTAGATAAACTGCATAAGTTAACATAGTATACGTTTAACTGATTATAGTAATACACTGCATGCTATGTAATACATTATAAATTGCAAATATGCTGTTCATTTTCTTAGAAAACTATATTATTCAGTAAAGATTTTAAATTGTATACTGGTTGAATTTATATAGGCCCATTTCCCACACATTCCCCTTTTACATTTATTTCACTTTCATATATAATAATTATCCATGTAATAGAGTTGATAACGATTCTCACCTGGCATAAAGTTGATAGCACAATCCCCGAAGTCTTGAATATCGTATCGTAATGTATCTTCCTGAACACAAGAGAGCATGTACCATATACATAAACAGTTTGCTTTTATTGCGAATATAATCAAAGCCGCACAGAAATCAACATTTACTAATTATTTTAACTGGCATACGTTACCTGAACACCATATTCCATATATGACAAAGGTAGATAAGGACACGTTTGAATCGCCATGTTGAACAATTTATGAAATCCGCGATTATTTTGCCAAAATTCAGTCGACTGTGCTGTCTGGTGAAAATTTGACAATGAACCCCGAGGTAAGAATCAGTTCAGTGCATCGCTAGTGAGCTCCGGGGATGCTCCTGCTTGGTCTAAAGTAACCCCGCAGAGCCGCTGCCATGCTATAGGTCAGCGGCACGAGCCAACCACACAGCCCGCACCGCGCATTCCTGCACACCCCGCTGTGCAAGGTGTCAAACATTAACAAAAGCGTCCGACGTGAGCCCAATGTGTTTCATCAACTACTCTCCGTTTACACTGTACGCAAATCAGCTCTTAAAGTTCTTACAATTGCAATATGTTCTATGGTAAATATTGCTAACCGTAAGGCTTTTTAATTCGGTAATGACGGAAACACTTGCAGTACGTTATGGCTGCAAAAAATAGCATCAATGCAGTGAACTTCACCAGTTTTAAGATAGTAAAATTAAAGTTGATCACGTTGCACTGTGTGTGCAATTTTATAATTTGACAGGAGGCAACCGGTGCCCCAGTCATACAGATAGGTGCCCCGCATTTTCAGCCTGCTGTTTTTGCGTTAAAGAGTCTTACCTGTGGGTTTTTACTGACATTTCTGCGCCTCAGCAACGATGAACAGTCCCCCAAATCTTGCCAGGCGATCGTTGCAAAGGCTGCCAGTCATAAATGATGTATTAATCATCTACCCAAATAAATATGCACTCTATAGGTGACCATTTCTGAATCAATCAGTGAACATGGAAAGTAAACAAACGTATGTCACATCGCCTACCTTGGTCAACAATACTGGGAGTCTCTTCGACGTAAATGGGAACTGTAGAGTTGCTCTTTATGATTTTCGTGCACTTCACCAAGGAAAGGGGACAAAGGATGAGAGATTTATAGACAGAAACAAAGACAGCCTATTCTTCCACCGTAGCAGGGGGAGCTACGTTTTGTTTCCATACCTTTCTGTTATCGTATCTGGTTAGTTTCTTCTCTTGACTCCGAGTGGGAGAGTTCCCCATCCTATTGGGGCAGATCCTGCCGAAAGCCTTCCGTTCGTTATGCATGATTTATGTCGGAGACATTCAACAACAATGTGTCAATTTTCCGTAAAATAAAATGACCCTCAGTTAGGGCAGCTATTTATTTCCCCAGTGGTTGAAGAAATTCGTAGTTACATTAAATGTTCTCCGTCCAATCACGGCGGTCTTTCTAAATCTCCAAGGAAATAGCGTCCTTAGAGATGTTACAGGTAGTGGAAAGCTCAGTCTGTCTCTTCAGAAAGAAATCAGAGCGCCAGAGGTGGCGCCTAACAGCGGGCAAAGTGTGCCAACCTGTGGCGCTAAACTGAGAGCCGCAGTCGCTTTCCACTTGAGAGCATCAAGCCCCGTCGCGCAGCATTGTTCGGCTCTGGGTATTACATACACGATTTGCGCCGTTCTGACTTCCACGGCGCCATTCAACGGCTTAATGTTGACCATAACAAAAAGCTGAGTTTATAATAGCAACCATATTTAGACGAGTTTCTCAACAACCGAAGTGAAAATGAAATTTTAGTAAGTTTGGTTTTGTATAAACTACCTTTTATACTAGCCTATTTCCACACTTGCACTTAAAATAGGGAACGGACAATTTCGATAATAAAAGCAAGAAGATACTGGTCATTATGGGGTAAGAAGGCGATAGCTCAATACTCCAACTTAAGTATTTTTTCCACGTTTCCTTTTGGAGAAGAGAAGGGCAGAAGAAAACATAAAGCAATAGGTGTTTTAATAAGCCTACTGTTCGACCAAAGGCAGTCCATATTAAAAGGCTTAAATTGTTAACAAAAAGTGGTGTACTTTTCTAGAAAATTAACACTGATCCGTATTTGAATACGCTTTATAGTCAAAGTTAATGACTTCACAAAGCGGAAGCATGTTGAAGACAGTGCGTGTCATTTTAAGTTAAATTTACAGGGACAGCAATTACAGGAAGTTGGACGGAATTACCTGGAGTTCCTCGTGAAAGTTTAATTCACATAGCTTACATAGCTAGGCCTATATCACAAAAGATTTCTTGCTTAGCTGGATAATTTGCCGGATTTAAGGTAGTTTGAGTTAGAAGCAAGTGAACAGTGATACAGTTCATTTAAACTGGCGTACCTTAAATCAGACAAGTCGTCCGGCTACGCAAGAAATCTTGCTTCGTGATACAGGGAGCTGCTCTTCATACCATAATACAACTACAAGGTTAGCAAACATTACCTAGCTTATTTGATGTGTTTTGATTTGTTTTAACCACAGTTTATAGCCTCTGTTAGTGTAGTCAAGTGGTAGGGCAGGGTTGCCAGCTGCGGTCAGTTGGCTGGCATGAGATTTTCAATTCGAGACAAGTCTGTACACATATGCACACGCATGTATGTAACAGTTTTATTATCTTGCAAATAGTCCGTAGGGTTTGCAAACTGCCCCAACGATTTTGATTTCGCTAGTTTTAGGTTTATAACGGAATATTATAGATTTGCCATAAGGTTTCTTGCGTGAGCGTGAGAGTCTGAAAGTGTGAGTGTCACGCCGGATGCATGAGAGCTGGAAAGCCTGTAAGGTATCTACCGCAAATTATATTTCATAACTGGAATTGTTTGATTCATTATACTATGACAATACCAAGAAAGGACTGACATTGAACTTTTAGCTTTGCTTATGGGATGTTTTATTAAAGTTCTTTCACATCACATACATTTTTTACATTCAAATGTGGACTCTCCTGATGTTCACATAGTTCATTTGAATTTTGCTTTGCAATAATGATCTCGAGGCAGCCAGTCTCCAGATCAACATAATAAAAAAGACCAATCAAACACTACCCAGACTTACAGAACACTGCATTAAATAATACTTCTCATTGTTCTTCTCAGAAGATTTGTACAGTATACAATGCATTTGTGGGAGGAATAAACTCATCCATACAATATGAACATAATTAGTGAATAAATTAAAGGTATGACAGTCAATAAATAAACTGTTGAAATGAAAGGACACTATTCAAGGGGCTTCCTATGATGTTACAACCCGGACATGGTGTGCAGGACCTCCTGGTTGAGGGACACCAGAATCCTCAGGTTGTCACCACACTCTTGGTCTACGGTGGGGTCCACATTCTCTTCTTCTGGTTTTGAGTCCCATGCCGGCCTTATGCCCAGCAAGTGCTCTGCCAGCTTTACGGCGCACTGTACCAGTACTGACGGAGGGTACCTGACGAAGGCATAGTCAGCCAGACTCAGTTCACATATAGTCCTTGCCAGAATTTTACTCTTTGCAACCATGCTGTGGATCTGCCTGATGATGTCTTCTCCCACACATGTGGCACAGGGATCCTTCACTTCTTTACCTGTACCAGGAGGGAATGGATTCTCCAACTCTCCCATACCTGTGGGTATCTGCCTTCCTGTCTCCTCTTGGTGACTAGCAGGACTTGGCTCTGCAGAAGTCTGAGCTGCAAGATGTCGATTTGTATAATAATCGAGGAAGAAGGCCATTGTTGGAGCTGCTAGCCTGAATTTCAGTCTGATTAAGATTATGCACTCCAGGTTACACAGCTGATCTTTTGTGAAAGCGTTGCAGCACAGGGCAAGAAGCTGTTTAATCTGAGGTGAGTAGACCTCAACCTAAAAAAGGTAATATCAGTGTATCAGTACATATGAAATTTCTGAGCATAATTCAATATATATTTTAATGATCAGTTACACTGAGATTCATTATTTATACACCCTACACTTTATTTTATATTCATAGGCAATACGAACGTTTTACATTCACTTAACACGTTTCACATTCAAACTATGTTTTAGTCACGTTGTCCAATAATATAACGTGTTATATGCGTGCAAACAAGAGCAGCAGTCCAGACAAGAGTGTTTGTGGTGCCGACTGTCGTTACATCAGTCTTCGCTGGGTTTATTACTGAAGTTCAATGAGAATGCTACTTACCAGTTTGCTGGCGATTAGCAGACATGTGATCCCTAGCAGCTGGAAACAGTCCGACGCCACCGGCGTGGTGGAGAGGAAGCGGTCCATAATATTTACGGCGAGGCAGCAGGACTCAAAAGACAGTCTGAAGTATCTATGAACGGGAATCAACCAGCTCACCAACCTGCATCGCGCTTCTGCTGTAACCTGATGAAAATAGGCATGTGTCTGTACCATTTTTTGTTTTCTAGCGCAATCTGGACATAATTTAAGTTGCCCTTACAACAGATGAGTTTACTTAAGTATAATGTACTCACCTGCGGCTGACGAGACATATAATTAGTAGGTATGAAATCGGTTTCGTTATGTTTCTGAATGTTGTAGCAGCTCTCCCCGTAGTCCATGAAATTCTGCCAGTCTGCTAACAACCGGTCCGAGGTCTGAAGATCCGGCTGAGGGCATTGATATGTCAGAACCTCGGAAAGACTGGGACTTAGGAAGAGATATTCTTCAAAACCCGAATCGTTCAACATAGATTCGATTTTTTGCTTTCGATGCCTGAAACACCTGGGCTTCTTAACTGGAGCGCACATAATCGCGCAGTTCATCACTACTGCTTCACGCCGGTCCTCTGGCGTCACATCGTCTTTTTCAGGGGAATTTGGCTCTCTCTTCCTTTTAAAAATGCCAGACTTGTTTACTTCTGTACTACCATCTCCGTGTGTAAAGGCGACCATCTTGCACAAATACTGTCACTCGTACTGGAGCTCCTCAACCCCCTGTCTGTGAACTCGCACAAGATATCACATGCGTTTATTGACATCACAGCGCTGACTTCTGATTGGCAGCTGTATGGGCTTGGATGACGTATTCGGCCAGAAGGGTTTCCCGGGTTAAACAGCGCTCAGCGCAAACTTAATTCGCAGGATCCTATTACCTGCACAGCAAGGTTCCGCGCGTCTGGGTGTTGCCACAGCGACGAAGGGGCGGGGGAGGTGTATCCCTTTTTTTATCGGGGGTACCATGGTCCATGTATGCCCTCTTATCCCCTGGCAACGTAAAAACAATAGAAAGTAACTTAGAACGTAAAATGTATGTTAAAAGGTTAAACTACTTACAGTATATATAACATGGTATATCTAAAATAGTTTTTTCCCTTATAATATGATGCTGCGTCGTTCGGACGGGCGTGTGGAATGCACGGTGAAAGTCTACCCTGAGAGGCTTCAGCGCTCCGAGGGAGGAGTGAGCCAATGGCGCGCAGAACCGAGGGAAGGAGACCTCCTCCAGGGAGTTGATCTTGCACCTCGTTGCGGGTGTTTGAAAGAACAATGAATGTAGCCCACTCATTAAAGGAAAACCGTTAGACCGGAGGGCTGTACATTATCGGCAAAGTAGTGTGTAATTAATTACTTAAACAGACTGAGGTCCAGCTGTCAGCAGACCCCTTGCTGTCTCAATGTCGGTGGTTTATTTGATTTCCCAAACTTTCCTTTGAATCTACTTGACTTTCATTAAAAAATCAGTGGTATTAATGTTTACTTCTGTTACCTGTTTTGTTCACTATTAAAAATGAAAAAGGACTCGTTGAAATATTGGAACTTGAATACATTTGCGTATTTGTTTTCTTTTTTTTATAGATATTTTAGTGTTGTATGCTACATGTTACATACTGTCTTAAACACGGTCAATGAACCTAATCCAGCTTTTTTCACTGCCTATCCAACTTTATAAAGACGCTACTTTAACAAAGGAAATGAATCTGAGCTGATATATCGGGAAAACTTTTATATGTCTATTGTGTGCCCTTCATCGATGTTCTGGAACTAGCGGTTAATTAATACTTTCTAAATGCTCACAATTTAACGACAACCTCGCATTTACTGTACTAATAGTTGAATGCATGCAATAAATACAAGATACTATGTCCACTATGTTCCAAATTTTAACACTAGAGGGCGAGCGTACGCACGTCAATGAGAGGAGCTGAACCTGAATACCATGAAAATAATACAATACGAATCTAAAAGCAATTTTTGTAAAGGCCCACTAATTCTGTTAACATGAAACAATCTTTACACCGTTTTTTTGCTGTCATACAAAACACAAAAATGAATAACAAATTAAGTATTTGTTGAGAGCTTCGTGTCTGTGCCCCAAGAAGGAAGGGAGCCCTTGACAATGAGTAGCCTATAAGCTTTTCACAGGCTACGTTATTAATATCTGACAATTAAAAACAGCAGAAAATCCTTGGAAGCCCAAACCACGTGCACAGCGTGATTTGTGTTACCCTCAAGTCTTCAGTTTCACACAGATACATTTCTTGTACACCACTTTTGTTTACTTCCTACTTGAAGACCAGCCCTGTTCTATTAAATGTAGTACTAAAACAGTCATCTCAAAGTAAATCCAAGTTGCCATATTGAGTTTGGAGTATAGTTATGCATCCCAAAGCAAACTGACTGGAGTGCTGTTTTTCAAATGTGATATAAAATAGGGGAGACAGGGGACGGTTGTAACGTTCTTACATTTTTACCTGTACCTTGGAGCTCATTTATGGAATCGCATTCAAAATTTAATACAAACTACCTGCACGTGTCATCTATTAATTGGCACAGATGTTTATCTCTGAATCACAAACAGACAGTGAATGGTTTAGCCTCAAACACATGGAGTGAAATGTGCATATGGGTAGAATGTATGTTAATCACAACTAAAATCAAAGATCATATTAAAAGCCAGTAAAATGTGCAACTGTGCACCAGTTTTAATAACTGAATAATAGGGTGCATGTCTGCACGTGTGTGTGTGTGTGTGTGTGTGTGTGTGTGATGTAGGTCAACATCAGAATCACAGTGGTGACAGGTATATTGAACTCCTCCTGGTACACAGGCTTGATGGGCCCACCTTGGTTTTTGGGATGATCTCTCAATCAGTCAATAACAAAACAGTGGTTCTCAACTCCAGTGCTGGGGAGCCACTGTTATTGGTTCATTGCAAGTTCATCCCAAAAACCCACATCTACACCGGCTCTCTGTGGATCAGGTTCCCCGGCCTTGGTTTATGCATTTCATACAATTTTCCTTTGTCTTTGAAATGTTCCATACACACAATGCAGAAGTGTCCTGGGCTTGAGAAGTGGCCTGGTGGGCAGTTGGAGAAATGCCATTACAACAATCCCAGACTGTGGTAGCCATGAACAAATTTACCTTGTAGCTAAGAGCAACAATACTAGCACGTACCAATTGTATAAAAGATTTACATAGGCACATAATAAAAATGATTTAAGTTTGAATAATGTAAGTACAAAGCTTGCAGTGCCATCACAAAAATAAATGAAGTAAAAAAAATGCTTTCTTACCTCAAATTTCCTTTTTCCTTTCAAATCTGAGTGTGTTTGTTACAGGGTGCTGCTCCTTCTTCACATGTGAAATAAAGACTGAACTGAGCGTGCGCAGAGTGAGATATGTGATTTGTACCACGTTCCTTATTTGAGAAATAGACTTTGTTACAATTAACTCATGTTAATTCATCCCCAGTCTCCCGTACTGATGTGTTTTTAAAATATCATTTCTTCTGCAGAAAATTGATGAGTAGTATTCCTTCATTATATTACAATAATTTTTAGTGAGCTCTAACATTATAACCCTTATATGTTTAGTGTTTTTTATAGATGCAAGTGATTTTTGGGCCTTGATTAATTTGTATATTGCATAACGCAAACCATTATTTTATGCTGCTGAATTGCCTGCATTTTATTTAACATGAGATAAGATTGGAACAAATCCAATCCTGTTTTTCATATTTGGACAATTCCAGCTTTTATGGATGTGACATTTAGACTCATATTGGCAAACAAAATGCCTCTGAGCATGGACAAAATTAGTATCAGTGAGTCAATTTGCATATCTTGTCATGTAACCTCTTGAGTTGAATATATTCATGCATTGATGTATATTTTACATATACATAGCATTATATCATTTTAGACAAACTGTGAATTTAAAAAAATTGAAAAATGGCGTTATGGATGTGATGTATCTGAACCAGTGCTTCACAGATTACAGACGCCACATGCTTGGATAATTTTTATTTTTATATGAAATAATTGAAATAATAATTAAGAAACTAAAAACTGAATTACACATATAGTCATATGTGAATATTTTAAAAATAGTTGTGTCCCTGCGTTTATAATTTTATTTTTCTATAGTAAGGTTGATATAGCAAGGTTATCAATAGTGAGTGCCATTTTGCGCAGCACAGACTGCGCCGCGACCAGTTAACAGCGCAGCTGGGACGCACCTATCAGGGAGACCAGTGTGAGGCTCGATCGCCCTCTTCTGCTCAGATCGGAGAAACGCACTAACGCAATTAGCTACGTTAGCCTCTAGCCACAAATGAGCTCCTAGTGTCCTTACTGGATTAACATTTAGGCCCACAGGCTGCCGTGCTCTCCGTGGATTGCTAGACCGAAAGCGAGTCTCGGTAGCGGGTGGGGGGGCGTTCGATCAGGACGTCAAGACAACATCTAACCGCTGTTTTCTGGACAACAAGACTAGCATGCAGTCCGTACGGAAATTGACAGTACAGGTACTTTGCAATGGCGACAAGCGCTGAATGTCACCGCAAATTTGTTTCCTTTAGTCGGTGTTGGGTCGAAGGTATATCACGTTTTCACTAAGCGCTTGTGCTTTGTTAGCCAGATTGTTCTTTTATATAACGATGAGTAAAGCAAAGCCGTCGGTCGTGCTGGCTGCCCGTGTAATCGGCGCCGTGCGCGGTCCGGCTGAGCAGGTACCTCGGAAGCGTAACGGCTGTAATGTCAGCATGTCGCCTTTGCCCGGGGTCGGCGAGGTTTTCAGTCGCCGCATTTAGTTAGTTCATGCGAAAAACTCCTCGGTTTTAACCTGGAGAAGAGGAGCGGGCGGCCTAGTAAGGGAGCTGCCGAACCGCGGTCGTGTCCCGGCTTAACGCCGGGGACCTGCGTGGGGTCATGTATAGCCACTTAAAGCCCATCGTTTTTAATTTACTTATTAGTAATATTTGTTGGCATAATTTACAAGGTAACACGTTGTTGCCGCAATTTGCTATTAAGCAGGGTTTACATTTGTCGGGTTGCGTTAAAATAAAGTTGTGCTCTTTTTCTAAAAAAAAATGATGCCTCTTAAGTTATAACGAGCGTTTAAAGTGGTGTCTAATATTAGAATTTGTTCTCTCGTCAAAATATATTAGGCACGTAGATGGATTCAAACGTAAATTTCATTCAAAGTGAGTTGAATGTATTAACCGCGATTACACGCTATTAGAGTAAGATACGTCGGGACTTGTTTTATAGTCTTAATTTGTCTCCGAATATATTTAAGAATTATTTGTACAGTGTTCTAAAATGAATTTGCTTTTCATCAGAGTTATTGTCTAATGTCCCTGGTTTATATCTGGCAAATAACCTTCGACCCACGTTTTAGCTTGCTGATTGTTTACTTCAGTTTTTAAATCCCAGGCATAATACAAAGATCCAATGGAAGATTCAGGAAAGAAGCGCAAGTCAAAGCAGGGCAAGGAGCGCAGCAATGTTTCGGAAGACAACGAAAGCTGGCGAGGTCCAATGCGCTGCGAAGATCTGGAATACAGTAGAAATTACAACTGTAAGCCCGAGAAGGGTTTCCATGATAAGAAGGGCATGGCCAGCATCGCTGGCAACAGTCCCAGAAGCCGTGGATACAGTCCTTCAAACAGCAGTCCACGTGAGTTCGGCAGGGCTGGCCACAGGAACAGGTACGAGCACAGAGACGGGTTCCGGAAGTTTCCTATCCCAGAGACGCCCCAGTTGCAAGAAAAGAACTGGAGAGAACATCCTTCTGGTGGCAACTGGAGGAAGAATGCCTTCCAAGAGGATGGTGAAGACTTGGGTAAGCCACTGGAGGCGGGGAATAGGCGACGGCACCTAAAGGATTCGATAAACCGGGAGGCTGATTCTCGCGCCTCAGGTATATCAACCTAAGGGGCTGATGAGCATGTTTGAGTTTAAAAAAAATGAATTCATTTGATAAAATCTGGTTAATGTGATATTATTAATCGGTTAGTAATACCAGTAAATTTAATCTGCTCCTCTTATTTGTCCCCAATCTGTACCCAGTGCTTGACTTTTATTATTTTTTTTAAATATCTTTTTGCTTCTTCCATTCCCCCATAGGGCATAAGCGAAGAATGAGGCAGAGGAAGAAGGATCACAGTGAGAGAGATGAGGAAGGAGTAGCTCCTATGACTGACATATCAGCTCTCTCAGAAAATGAGCTTTTGGGTTTGCGTCGGGCTGAGGAGAAGATTGGCAAGGAAGGGATCTTCCGACTTAGAAACGTGAGTTCTCGGGGGGGGGAGCTGTTCACCACCACTTCCTCCTCCACATAGGTAACTGTCAACATGTTAGTTGGACCGTCATCTAACAGGGCCGGAATGATTCTGCCATGTGTTGTGTGTTTTCAGCGTTCTCGGAGCAATCCTAAGGCTCGCTACCACTGTACCCTGTGTGACGCACTGTTGGAGTCTGTGTCTGTTGCCTTTAAACACCTGAAAGAGAGATTCCACAAAAAGAAATCCCGGGTAATCTTCCATGCCTTTCCTCACCCCCTTTTGAAGAACTGATCTTGATGACTCTGTCCCCAATATGATAGTATTGCTGTCATCCTCAGCTTGTTTCCCAGGCTGTGTTGGCAGTATGATATCAGATATGCTGGGCATCTCTTTAATTTTTCTGAAATCCTCCTTGGCTCATTAGCTGGGGCATTGAGAATGCATTGGGTGGAGCTCTATGTGTGACTGTGTTTTGTTGGCCTGGTCATTCTAGGACAGGCTTGAGGAGATGCTCCTCATAGAGATCCCACCACCACAGGAACCTCAGATCCGAGCTGTAGGCATCAGCATTGAGAAAGAGGTGCTGGAGTATGGCCTAGATGATACAGATGTGGAGACAAGGCGCCGTATCGTTTTTTCTATGGAGGAGGCCATCAGAACTGTCCTGCCTGGTAGGGGGCCAGCTTGCTGTCATGTTTCTCCCAGTTGTCTGGGATACAGTAACTTTAAAACACTTTCTTTGTTTTTAGAATGCTCACTGAGGTTATACGGATCCTCTTGCACTAAATTTGGTTTCAAAGATTCAGATGTCAACATAGACATCCAGTTCCCACCTCATGTGAGTAATACCGCAGCACCATTAGAATCTACACGTGATTCACTAAATCTTTTGAGACCAGTCTAGCATTGATCTATTAATCCTTCAATCGGGTTTTTGAAGAGTTAAAGAATTCCAAGACTCCATTCATACAAGTTTTCAAACAATCGACCTCTTATTATCAGAAATACAGAACCTGTGTGCAAGACATGACTCGAGCAGGTTTTTAATGTCCACTGAGTTCTGGCCTGCCCCGGGTCTTAAATTTTATGAAATTGTTTCTCCATGACAGATGCATCAACCTGACGTGCTTTTGCTGGTCAACGAGGCGCTCTCAAAAAGCTGTGAGTTGATGGTTCCTTCTCCTTGCCATGGTTGTAAAACAGGCACAGCATGATGCAGAGTTTTAATCTGTTTGCCTGATTTTAGCTGTCTTTATGGATCTGGAAGCTGACTTTCATGCAAGGGTTCCTGTGGTAGTTTGCAAAGAAAAGCAAAGGTTGGTTTTTCTTTTTTTCCCCCCCGAAACTTGATGTGCCCCATCGTAGGAAGGCTTCTGTGCATTAATTTTATTTTCCTGTTTAATGGGGGAAAATCCATTAAGAATTGTACAGTCTGTTTTCTGATGACATATTCACTGCTGACTTGGCTAGTTTATTTTGGTGATATCTTTCAGCAGTTATTAATTAAACGTGGTATGGAATGAAAGGCTATTCCGTCCTTGTAATGTTATTAATGTAACTTTTGAATATAAGTCTCTGCACGAATGTCAGCCAATGGTGAATTATATAAAATAGCGCCCAGTTATCCTTTTGCTTAGAGTTCTTGAAGCACACAGTTGATCATAATACTTGCCACCCTTAGAGCCATTTTGTTATTCACAGTTAAGGCCAAAAGAAAATCCCTCATTCTGACAATACACAGCATTGGTTGTTTACAACCATACATTTTCTTGTATGCACACAGCTATTTCCTACATTTGTTTTATGCTCTGCCAGCTTGCCATCTTACTCAGCTAATTATGGGCTTGAAGATGATTGGTTGTTCGTTTTACTAAGTTTCTGGCAATAGGTGAAGAATAAATGTATGGAATGGCTGGGTATGTTTAGGGAGAGGTTTAAATTACTAACCTCAGCTGTGATCCTGTCACATGTATGTCCAGTGTGAGTAACTTGTATGGGAACTGGAGATAGGAAAATCACTATTTTTTAGATACATTTTCAATTATTTAATTACAAAGAAATTATACTTCCCAAGATGCTGTGGTTAAGGAGAAAGCTACTGAGGTGTATCTACTAATTTTAGTCGCCACTGTGGTGAACACTGCACTTAAACTGTATTATCCATACAGTGGTCTGATTTGCAAGGTGAGCGCAGGCAATGACAATGCCTACTTGACAACGGAGTACCTGTCAGCACTGGCCAACCTGGAGCCACGCCTGCGCCCCCTAGTTGTGGGGTTTAGACGCTGGGCTCAGGTGAGTCCTTCGCATAATTGATGTGTGCTGTAAGGGATCACCTCTGCTTTTCTGATGTGCAGCCTTTGTCCCCTGACCCAGATCTGTCACATCGACCATCCAGAGGAAGGTGGGCTTGCCCCGTATGTGTTGGCTCTTATGGTGATCTTCTTCCTGCAGCAGCGGAAGGAGCCACTTCTACCTACTTATTTGGGGTCCTGGGTGAGTTGGAAGTCCTCTTAGGCATGTGAATCATAGTGGACCTTAACTGCTCTTACCTTTCTGTCTAGACACTATCAGATGTAGGAATAAGTTTTCAGAGGAAGGGCATACTTGTATCTGAAAGGCAGAATTGGGGTTTATGGTGCTATTTTGCCTAAGCAGATTGTGGGGTTTTCCATGAGCAGACTGAGTGATTTCCACCTGACTGGTGTGGAGAATGGTCGTGTGCTCTGGGAGTTTAAACCCTCCCAGGAAGAAACTGCACCCTCTCTGGAGATCTGCAAAAATGGCAAGGTGAGACTGTATGGCTGGTGTCTATGAATGAAGTGCAGCTAATGTGCATGTGTTAATGTTGTTTGAGGTTTCTGGGGCTGAGCAATTCTGTGGCAGAAATAGCTGATGTTCTTCTGCTCTTCTCTCCTTTGTGTAATCAATCACCCATCGTGTGTGTGAAGGTGCCATTGGTCTTCGAAGCAGATCACTGGTGCTCTGTGACATTGGGGCAGCTGTGGGTAGAAATGCTGCGCTTCTACTCGCTGGAGTTTGACATGGCAAATTGTGTCATCAGTGTCCGCTTGAACTGTGTCTGCTCCCGCGAATCCAAGGACTGGTCTAAGAAAAGGATTGCTGTAGAAGGTAAGTTTTATTGTAGTGATTATAGTGGGGGATTGGCACCCACCTGCAACACTTTGAAGTAGTGTTAGCTATCTTTTACTTGAGTCTATGAAATATTGTCTTTTCAGATCCTTATGCAGTGAAAAGGAATGTTGCACGCACAGTGAATAGTCAGGTTATGTACGAGTACATCCTGCATTGTCTGAAGACTACTTACAAGTACTTTGCCATGCCCTTGGAACAGCAAAAATCACACTGCATCAATCAGAAGTCAGGGAGGAAACACAAAGACTGTCACAGCTTGGATGGACAAAACCAGGATGAGAGAAACTGCAACGAATCGGCTCCCTGTGCCGTTGACCCCGTCTCACCAGCTGACAGTTTCCTGCTTGAGTCGGAGTTGAGAAACCTTAGCTTGGGGTCTCCCCTGGTTAATGGGCAGACAGACAGTGAGGATGTTGCCAGCGATCCCTGCATTGTTGTTGAGGGAGAAAGGGAATCTTTTCTGGAAGATTCTGACTATATGGAAGAAGGGGTGGTCTGTGCGGACAGTGCTGAAAGTGACTGCGAGAAAGTCGAAGAAGAGTGCCCATTAGATATGGATGAGAGTGACGACATGGACCCCACTACCTTGCCCCATTTTCCTCAAGAGCAGGAGCCTGAAACTGAGAGTCCTTCTGATTTGGAGGCACCTGTGGAGAGGGGTGACAGCGATGACCCTGAGGGGCTGGATAGAGAGGATGAGGACTCAGGCAGTGCTGATGACATCTTGGCTGATCTCAAGAAACCCTCCTGTCAGGCAAACCAATCTGATGAGGAGGAAGAGTACACCCGTCAGCAGCTTGATAGTTTCACCACAGAAGAAGAGCAGTTCCCTGTGGATTTGGTGTCAGGGGAGGAGCTTCTCCCTGAAGGCGAGGGTCTCCATGCAAATAGGGTGGTTCAAGAAGAAGGTGGTCCTGGGATGATAGCTGAACCAAATTCACGTGCAATTGATCTGATGAAAACCTTGGAATCTCCTGGATGTAACCTGCAATACAAGTTCAGCAAGATGGTCTTTACCCGTGGCAAGGTACTCATCTGCTCTGTTGTCTCATCCTTAAAGGGCTTCCCATGCAGTGGCAAGTCCTTTCCATTCAGTCACTTGTATGCTTGTATAATGTCTTTCATCTGCTGCTAAGATTAAAATACCTGTAAGTGGAAGGATTGTGATTGTGAATATAACGTTTATAAGAACATAAAATTAGGAGGCCTTGCAGAATCATTGCTAGTTTTGGTGCAGCTTGTAAGGGTTACTAGACAGTTAGATGGATGTGAGGAAGTGGCAGAACAACGTGGCCGACTTCATCACCCAAAGTAATTTGCTCCCTCTCCCCCAGTCCCACACCATTGTGTGCAGCCTGTGCAAGCACGATGGCCACTTGAAGCGCGACTGTCCCGAAGATTTCAAGAGGGTTGAGCTTGACCCTCTACCTCCTATGACACCAAAGTTCCTTAGAATTCTTAATGACGTGTGCATACAGTGCTACAGTAAGTGGTTATCTCTGGTCGAGAAGTATGGGAAGGGCTTATCAGCATGTCCAACCTGCTCACGTCAGACTACACCATTTATTTAATTTGCAGGCAGTTGGTTGTTTTGTATTTCATACAGTGCCTTGCAAAAGTATTCACCCCCAATTCAACTGAAAAACAAACATCTGTTAGGGGGAAAAAATAAAAGATAAAAAACATTCATTAAGCTGTTTGCATAACTATTCACCCTCTTAGACTAATATACTTTAGTTACACACCTTTTTATTTGATTACAGCATTCGGTCTTTTTGGGTAGGAGTCTATCAGCATGCCACATCTTGACTGGGCAATATTTGCTGATCGTCCTTTCAAAAGCTCTCCAAATCTGTCAGATTGTGAGGGCATCTCGGATGTATGGGTCATGGATGTTTTTCATCTTTTATTTTTCTCCCCTAACAGATTTGTTTGTTTTTCAGTTGAATTGTACAGGTTATAGGTCACATTAAAGGTGGAAAAAAGGTTTGAAATGATCTAACGTGGTGTCATTTTTTACATCACAAAAACCTAGTATTACAACAGGGGCTGAATACTTTTATAAGGCACTATACATACTGAAGGTTGTAAGAAAAAAAAGTTGTAAGACATCTTTCCATTGTTGAAGCATACCAGAATTTGCTGTGAAGGTTGATTTTTCCATTACTATCACATCACAGATTTTGACTGTTTTCCACCCTGTTGCATCCCAGAGGCCATGAGTGCCCAATGGCCACCTTCAGTTTGACACTTTTCACATGTTGTCTCTTGACTGGTTAAACCGTTTCCTCATAGTCACTGAAAATCTGTAAAAATAATTTAAAAAGTGGTTTTCACCATTTTTCTTTAGGACGGGGCTTCCATATTGTCTTAAGCAGACTAATCTGATATGTGCATTTTGAAAATCATTTAGTCATTTAATATACTTTTTCTTGGAGGTACCACCAGGGAATTGGCTAGTTAAGTTACTTTAAGGTATTCTTTCATAATCTTTTGTGTTTCTTTATCTGACACTATTTTCATGCTGCTCTCTGAGATTAGTTGTAGAATAAGACACATTAGCCCCGTAATTGTTTATATTTTATAGTTGGCGTTTCTGATAGTAATGGAAAAATGCCGTTCTGACGTTCAGAAGCGTGTTGATGCAGTGGTTGCACATTTTGTTTTAGTCAGTTCTGTAACTGGTGAGATGGGTCTACTTCTGTCATCCAGAGCTCATCTGGCCTGCAAAGTAGCTGGCTGAGTAGAAGCCAGGTGCTGTTGCATAATTGTGGTTGATGGAATTGCTTGTAGCAGATATGGGTTGATCTGGAGGTTCACAGGCTTCCCAGGCTTTCGTAATAGCTAAGCTCTTAATCAATGACTGCGTGCCACCATTCAAAAAGGATTAGGTCAAATGCGTTTTTTGGAAATTGTGTTAGAAATTACTTTTTGTTTCTCTTAAATTGAATGTCTTTAGCTTAGAAATTCCTTTATTGTTCCAAGTCCTCAAGCAATTATCTTGAATGTTTAAGTTTATTTTAACAAATGGTCTTTGGAGGGGAATGTTTATTGATGCAATGTTGCTTTTAATTTTGGTTAGGATTGATTATTGAAAAGTCCTTACTGATTCCTTAAACTTGCCCAGTTCAACAAGAGTTGAGTTGTATTGGTGAAATTTATGTATTCTAATGAATAATTGAGTTCTGGAAGAGTGGAAATTGGCATACATTGGTTTTTCATGGACTGTGGTTCACTCCTGGCTTGCTGAATATTTTGAAAGGAATTAGCTGTTCAGAAAGAAATTGTGTTTTTATAACCTTTTTAAAGTAATACTTTTCCTTAAATTGAATGGATGGTCAGCCATGTTTTAGTCGATATTTGATCGCAGTTAACATTGGAGGAAAAATCACTCGATTGCAGCTGTATTTTTACTGTTCGGTGGATTAAAGGTCATCTCCAGTTACTGTAGGTGGCACTGTTTTCTTGGTGATGCTTCATTCTGATCTCTGAAGGAGACTTTTCACCGGATGAAATTGAGGAGAAGGTTCGAGAACACATCCTGCAGGATTTGGAGAAATTCATAAGGCTTCAATTTGAGGGTAAGCTAAGCGGGTTAATGTGGTAAAACCACCCAAAAAAATCTGTATCTGTCTCTCCTAAAACCAATGAAAAGAACAGGGAACTGTTTGGCCGTATATAAGGAAAATAGGCACTGAATGCTTTGGCTGCTTTGCGTGTTCAGAGAACAGTATGTTTTTGATAAACTATTAGGGTAATCCTGCCAACTAAACCAAAACAAACAAGGTTTTCTAAGCTGCACTTCACACCAGTAGCTTGCTGGGCCAAAATGGGCTGCAATGCAGACAGGCAGCCATCTGTATCTGCAGGTTTTGAGTTTACGGATTTAACTGACCAAAAATATTTGAGAAGAAAAAACATACAGAAAGTTCCAAAAAGAGAAACTTTGCGGCACACAGAACACGAGGCAAAATCCATGTGAATGCAGTGATGTGTAGGTGGACAGAGAATGAATTAATGTTTTCTTTATTTATATTCTCTATGTACTGAACATGTACAGATTTCATTTTCTTGTCATTATTCCCTAAACAATACAGTATCACTATTTGCATTTACAAATAGCAATTACATTGTATTAGACATCATAAATAATCTAGAGATGATTCAAAATTAAACAGGAGGATGTGCATAGGTTATAGGCAAATTCTGTGGGACATCTGTGGATTTTGGTATCTGTGGGGCATCATGGAACCAATTTCCTGCAGATACTGAGGGAGTACTATATTCAGTTTTGTTTGTGTATGTGTAAATTTGTTTGTATATGTGTGTATATGTATGTTTTTTGTGTGTGTGTATGTATGTGTGTAATTGAGAAGTGAAACAGGTCTGCTGTTTAAACCTCCCCTCTTTCATCCACTTATGTCATTGTCCAAATGTCTTTTAATCTGCAGGGGCCAAGTTAAGACTCTTTGGATCCTCCAAAAATGGGTTTGGGTTCAAACAGAGTGATCTGGATATCTGCATGGTCCTGGAGGGCCATGAGACCTCAGAGGTGACCCATTGTACTGATATATACTGTGAGCTTGCATGCTGGGCAACTTGTCACATGATTCTAGTCACATGATTCTAGACATTATCGAGGATTTTGCTTGATTATAAAGCTAGTGATTTGCACTTTGATCATGACTGTTTTTGCTGATTAGTAATGAATCATTTGTCTCTCTTCAGGGACTTGACTGCATTGCAATCATAGAAAGTCTTGCCAGAGTTTTGAGGAAACACTCAGGTGTGTATTTGTCTGTGGCTGCACCACTTTCCCCCGAGTGGTTAGGGAGGGTGGTGAAATCACCTTGCCCAACCTTAAGCAGATGACCGTTCTTGTTTCAACAAGTATGTTTGTACTGAAGTCTTGCTTGGGGTCTTGCAGAAATTAAAACGATAAGAGAACTGAGATTACTGTAGGCTGTTGCCACAGTTTGTTTTTACAAAGTTTGTGTAAAATTTTAGCTTTTTGGGTGGTTTTCCTTTTAGGTCTGCGCAACATCCTGCCTATCACAACAGCCAAAGTCCCGATCGTGAAATTCTTCCATGAGAAGACATGCCTGGAAGGAGACATCAGCCTGTACAATACATTGGTGAGTGCGTGATACCTCTTACATCATACTGTCCACTCTTGCCCAGCTTCCAGTCTCAGTGCAGCCAGGGTGAGCAGCCTCAGCTTGGACAGCTATGCGATTCAGTGATTTGAAGCCCTGCACACTGGAGCAGCATTTTTGAGTGACCCCTTATGGATGATGACACGGCATGTTGGGCCATGCCGGAATTGTGACGTGCTGCCAATCTTCGAGCCTTTTGCGCCTTTGCCTTTCCTTGCAGGCCCTGCACAACACGCGGCTCCTTGCATCGTATGCGGCAATCGACCCCAGAGTGAAGTACCTGTGTTATGCCATGAAGGTGTTCTCTAAAGTGAGTACGGTGGTTTCCCACGGCGTGAACTCCACTGGTCACGCAAAGCTTTTGTCACTCCGTGCTGCGTGAAGCTTGAGTTACATTGTGGGCTAAG
The DNA here is from genome assembly GCA_011763525.2 of Mormyrus iriodes. NCBI lineage: Eukaryota > Metazoa > Chordata > Actinopteri > Osteoglossiformes > Mormyridae > Mormyrus > Mormyrus iriodes. The sequence continues at coordinate 20,170,976 of JAAGVU020000040.1, forward strand.
GAGAACCATCCAGCTAGTCACAGCTAATCGCTAGCCTGTGCTGCCATGTGTGTGCGCACGTGCTCTGCAGGTGTGTGATATCGGCGATGCCTCGCGTGGAAGCCTCTCTTCCTACGCCTACACGTTGATGGTGCTGTTCTTCCTTCAGCAGAGGAGCCCACCCATCATTCCTGTTCTCCAGGAGGTATTTCCCACCCCTAGGTTGTGACATGCTCTTTCAGCAGCCTTTGGGGAGGTGCCTGAATAGTGTGATATATCTTGTTGGGCGTGTTGAGTTATATATTCATTTATATAATATTACATATAATATATACATATAATTTGCTCTTTGAAATTGGATTGCATTTCAGTATTTTCAAACGCACAAAGTGCTTGTCTGATTATTCTGTTTACTCTGATCTCATATTGACCAGTCCAACATGTAGTTTACTTGCTCAGTAACTTCAGTCTAAATGACTCAAAAAGTGAGAATTCATATTACTAACCCCTTGTGTAATTAACAGTGCTTGAATTAAATGACTTGCTAATTCTTTGTAGATTTATGATGGACCAAAGAAGCCTGAAATCCTAGTTGATGGCTGGAATGTCTATTTCTTCGATAAACTGGATGAATTGGTAAGTTAGAGATAATTTGATTTATGTAGCCACCTAGCTGTCATTTTTTTTTAACCCAAAATGAGTCACTTCTAAAGCTGTACAGTGATCCCTCGTCTATCGTGGGGGATACCAGAACCCCCCGCGAAAGGTGAAAATCCGCGAAGTAAAAACCATATGTTTATATGGTTATTTTTGTATATTTTAAG